>CM053559.1:52963703-53011760 GCA_028646485.1 Cryptoprocta ferox | reverse complement strand
AATGAACGATTGCTGCAGCGCGGTCCCCCTGGATGTTGCAGGGCCATTAATGGTGCCTCTGCTTGTGGCCAAATTGAGGCTGGGGTGCGGGTGGGGTGGAGGCTGAAGGTGAGCGCAGGAGGGCGGCAGGCTGCATGAAACAACGCCACCGAGCTAGCAGGACAATGGCTGGCTTTCTGCTAAAGGGTCTGGAAACAGCACAAATACAAACCTGCTGCCCTACACCAAATTCTTATTGTTTCACTGTAATCTCCATCTTTATGCATGAGAATAAAGCTTCCGTGAGACGCTCCAAGGCTCTCCCAGCCCCAAAACAAGTAGGCCTTTTTTCCCAGCCTCACTTCCTCATAGAGTGGATTTATTTTTGTTGTGTAGATTTATTTTTCTTCACGTGAACACCTTGCTCACCAGGGTGGGCCTCATTAACAAGAATTTTTAGGGGAGGAGCAAGAAGTTCTTTTGCTTCCGAACATCCAACAAGTTCAGGCAGGGATGGTGCCAGTTCCAATATGAAAATAGACGTTCTCGATTCCATAGAATACAGTGGTCGCAACTCGTCAGTCACCAACACAGAAGTCTCTCCTAACAAAACTGCGCATGTGAACAGTACGAGATCAGGACAGTGTGGTGGAAGGCATCTCATTTGGATATCAGTAATTTACAGGGACATCTCTAGTTAATAATAGTTATTCTCTGCAGACTCCTTGTCTTCGTGGAGAATTAAAGAAGCTGTCAACAATAATTTTGACAGCAGCGTAGACAGGACTGTCAGGATCCTGGCTTATTATTGATATGTGGCATGTGGCCTTTAAATAAAAGCTGGACAAAAGAAACTGAACTCATAGACATGCAGACAGAATCCTGACTCTTCCTTCTTGCTCTCACTCCCTCCTCTAAAGCTGTTGGGGTCAGACTTCTGGAGCAGAGGCTCGAGGCCTTTGAAGCCGGAGGGTTCCCCAGGCTGCCCCAATACAATGGGAGGAGAAGTGGATCCCTTCTCACTGACACTCTTCTCAGGACCAACGATGACAGAGGCCATGACACCCTAAATCTCACTCGTCCAATATAGTAGCCACTAATCACATGTGGCTATTTACACGCACACTAATTAATTTAAAATAATTTAAATAAAATTTAAAATCCAGTTCCTGAGTCACACTGGCACATTTCAAGTGTTAGTGGCCACACATGGCTTGTGGTATCATACTGGACATGCAGACATAGAACGTCCCCATCATCTTAGAAAGTTCTATCGGACAGGGCTGTTCTAATGTCAGCACGCTGTAGAACATAGACAGACACACTCCCCATGTGGGAGGAAGTCTTTCGAAAGGGAAGGAACAGGATCTTCAACCTAAGTCACGTCTATAGTTGGTGCAACTGTTTAAATAAGCAAATGTAAATATCCGTGAGAAACAAGTGCAAAACCCAGTGTTTTAAAAATTCTGTTTCTAAAAATAATAATAATAATAATAATAAATCTTGTTTCTGTGCTAATGAGCTTTAAGATATAAAGGCAGGGCATTTTCAGGTGCTTAGTAACATATACCTCAGTTTGGTTAATTTCCCTCTTCCATATGATGTTCTTCTTGTTCTCTTTTTTCCTGTAAGCAGACTTCACACCCAATGCAGAGCTCAGTGTGGGGCTTGAACTCACGACCCTGAGATCAAGACCTGAGCTGAGATCAAGAGTCAGATGCTTAACCAACTGAGCCACCCAGATCTCCCCCATATGCTGTTCTTAACTGCTAACATAGGACAGTTTTTGGAGAGAGGGAAAAGCACATATCTTGGGTGAAATGATATTTCTTTTCATATCCTAAAAAGAGAACAGTGATTCTACTGATAATATGACAATTTTGCATTAAAAAATCTTAGCAAGCTAGATAAGACATCCATTCATTGCTCATTTAGTCACTTCCCTAAGCAGTGTTTACACTGAGGGCTGCCAAGTGCCCAGCACTTTGTTAGGGTCTCATAAACCTCCTTTTAAGATTTTGCACTCACAAAAGAGAAAGAAACCAACACTGTGACAAAGACAGTGCATGACAACAGCCGTCAGAGAAGGGCAGGGAAAGAAAGCACTTGGGGGTTTAGAAGCAGGGCAGCCCACTTCAGGCCAGGGAAGCAGGGAGGCTTCCTGGAAGAAGTTGCCTTTGAGCTGGATCATAGGGCAGAGAGTCACTGGAGGTGTGCAAACTCAGGGAGACAGGGAAAAGAGGGAGGGCTGTGTTTGGAGAACCCTGGCTATCTCAGGGGAACTGGGTGGTAAGCTAAGTAAAGGGAAGTGGGGGGCCAGAAATGCAGATCACAGATGTGACAGAGGACCTGAATGTTAGACTGGGCCCAAAACTCACCACCCTAACATCATCCCAGCTACCAGTGACATGCAGACCCTAGCATCTGCCTTTATTAATGAAGGGTGGTCGCTTTTATCCATACCTGTAACTACTTAAGAGCCTCTGTCCATTACAATCACCCCATGATTGGTGCTCCGTGTTATGAGAAGTAATTATGTCATCAGTTAAAATGCCAGGTGGCCACCAGCACCACAATCCACTCACATTCCAATGTAGCTCCTCTCCTTCCCTAAAATGTTTACCAGATAGCTCAATTCATCTTCATTGCGATAGATCTTTTACCAGAGCGACACAATTACCCTGTGAGAGTGAAAGAAAGAAAGGACTCATCCTCAAGGAGCAGGGATTTGTGGCAGGCGTGGAGGGAAGAACCCAGGTCCTGAAGCCAAAAGACAACTTAGGCCCGGTTCTGTCACTCAGCTGCTGGGACGCTGCGCAAAGCCTATACATGGCTTAACCCTCGGTTTCTTATCTTCCTAGAACATGGAGGGAGATAAATGATGTCTGCCCTCCCTCAGCTACAAAATACAGGGGAAACAGAACCTATTATTGCATTTAGATAAGACTTTGGAATAGTTAGTATTGATTCATCATCTGACAAAACTAAATCCACAGTTAAGTTTTTCTTGGTGAAGAATGTCCTTTTCCTCTTCAAAGTACCAACTTTCTTCCTAATTCAATTACTATTTCTTCTTTTAAAATATGTTATATCCACATCGAAGCCATTTTGTCTGATCTTTTTTGATTCACGTTTCTTCTTAGCTTTTTGTGTGTTAATTTAGGAGAAAGCAAAGGATTTCGTTGGTGATTTACATTTTGCAACTGGTTGTGAATTTCTTGAATTCCTACTTTGTGCTTAAAATCCTCTTCCCGACCAGGGAGGATACAGAAGCGGTATTGGGGGCCTCTGACCACAAAAAGGTTAGAATCTAATTAGTTACTTAAGATAATTTATGTTGTTATATTGTGTATTCAGTTACAAAAACAAAAGAGTTACTAACGGTCAAGTTGTAGTTGAAACTGTGTGCTTCAGAGCATAGAACAATGGAGAACTCTCCTAAGACAGGAGCAGCAGACAAAGTTTCATGCAGTCGGTGAGTTCTGTGTGACCCCTGAGGGCAGGCAGGATTTACTTGGAGGACAGGAGAGGGAGGGCTCCCCGGGAAGTGAGAAGTCTAGACAATGGTCACTAGACCTTGGAGCAGTGAGAAAAGTGGCCAGGTCCAGTGGACAGAAAACACTGGAGAATCAAAAGAAATAAGGTTGGGCCCGAATATGAAAGATTCAGAAGTTTAGCTCCTTTGAACAAATGCCTTTTGATAATTTAAGTTATATGGGGTCACACGTAACTCACTGCAATGGGTAGAAGAGAAATAAGATTGTCTCTCTGGTTCAAGACACTAGAATTCTGGGACAGAGGACTAGGTCTCCTGACAAATCACTAGCTGCACCCACTGATCTGGGTGAAGCAAGGAACCTCCTGGAGAAACCTAAACCAACAAATCAACAAACTTGAACTGTTTTTAGAGCTGTTGGTGAGACGATTTTGTGCCTGTCTTGAGAGGAGAGGGCATGAGAACCCAGGTTGAGGTTGAGGGGGAAGGTGGAGAGATGGCAGGAAAGAACTTACTTCCTGTGTGGCAGGGCAAGCCAGTCTCTGAAGAGGGTCAGAGAGCCACACAGGAGTGGTGATCCTGGATAACGCACGGGGCCAGGGTCCTGGAGCCACCTGCCCCAGCTGACCTGATGGCATCCACATACGCGGGTAGGAACCGAGAGGGGGGACCTCAATACATTCCTTTAACACCAAAGCACTCAAGCAATAATGCTCTAGGACTCACTTCCGAGAAACCACCAAGCAGTCACAGTACCCATGAAAACTGATCATATCAGCGGGAGCAGGTCAGTCTTCCAGTATCCACATCTTAAGCAAAGAAAGAAGGCTATGTGTACCAGGCCAGAAGTAGCCATGTGGTAGAGGCAGCAAAGGCCAGAAATTGTGGCTGATTAGATATATTATCAAAAATATGTATGTTGGGACACCTGGGTGGCTCAGTCCGTTAAGTATCTGACTCTTGATTTCGCCTCAGGTCATGACCTCGTGGTTCGAGAGTTTGAGCCCCACGTCAGGCTCTGCACTGACAATGCTGAGCCTGCTTGGGATTCTCGGGCGCTCTCTCTCTCAAAATAAATAAATAAACTTAAAAATATATGTATTTATGGGGCACCTGGGTGACTCAGTCAGTTAAGAGTCTGACTTAAGCTCAGGTCATGATCTCATGGTTCATGAGTTCGAGCCCCACACCGGGCTCTGTGCTGACAGCTCAGAGCCTGGAGCCTGCTTCTGATTCTGTGTCTCCCTCTTTTTCTGCCCCTCCCCCACTCATGTCTGTCTGTCTGTCTGTCTGTCTGTCTCTCTCTCTCAAAAATGAATAAATATTAAAATATATGTGTGTGTTTTATCCCCCCTGCACTCCATGAGAAGAGTGTAGTTCCCCACTCTGACTTTGGGCATGACCAAGTGAGTTGCTTTGACAGCAAAGTGTTGGACGGGCCCCAGGCTGAGGTTTAAAACGTGCTTGTGTGGTGGGACTTGATCTCTTAGGCTTCTGCCACCACTCTGAGAAGACTACATCCCAATTAAGCCCTCAGCCCAAGTCAGAGCCGACCCGGACCCACAGGATAAAGCAGAGCCACCCCCCAGCCAGCCTGCAGATCCTTGAGAACAGACGACATAATACAATCCACACTAACTGGAAATCCAAGTCACACAAATTTCATAATACAACACTCCACAAGCTGGGATTGTCCTTGCCGACCTTAGCGAACGCACCCATCAACACACGATAACCTTATTGTGCTATTCACAACAAGCGTCCCACACAAAGAATTTTGTTTTATTTTTTTCCCACTGAAAACAATGGTTTACTCCAGCTTTGGCTAAAGAAGCACAAGTGTGAACAAAAACCTAAAACCTGCACCAGCTACAAGCTGGGGTTTACAGTGGAAGCTTTTGGAACTCACACCTTTTTTTTTTTTTTCATTCGGTGCATCGTATCTTGTTTTTCCCCTTCTTTCTTTCCTTCTTCTTTTTTTAAATTTTTTAATGTTTTTATTTATTATTGAGAGAGAGAGAAATAGAGCATGAGTGGGGGAGGGGCAGAGAGAGAGGGAGACCCAGAATCTGAAGCAGGCTCCAGGCTCTGAGCTGTCAGCACAGAGCCCAACACGGGGCTCAAACCCACAAACCGTGAGATCATGACCTGAGCCGAAGTCAGACACTTAACCGACTGAGCCACCCAGGTGCCCCCCTTTTCTTCTTTTTTTTACTTTTTATTTTGAAATAACTTTAGACTTACAGCAAAGTTGCAAAACTAGTACAGACAGTTTCCATATTCCCTTCACCCAGCGCTAACATTATTTGGATTTCATCAGTTTTTCTACCAATGTCTTTTTTCTGTTCTGGGATCCAATCCAGAATCCCACCCACAATGTGTCTTCAGATCTATGACAATTCTTTAGTCTTCTTTGACATTCATGTCCTTGACACTTTAAAGATTGCTGATCAGTTGTTTTTCAGGACATGGGGTGCATGGGTGGCACAGTCGGTTAAGCATCCAACTTCAGCTCAGGTCATGATCTCACAGTTGGTGAGTTCGAGCCCTACCTTGGGCTCTGTGCTGACAGCTCAGAGCCTGGAGCCCGCTTCAGATTCTCTGTCTCTCTCTCTCTCTCTCTCTCTCTGCCCCTCCCCAGCTTGCCCTCTCTCTTTCTCTCTCTCTAAAATAAACATTAAAAAAAATTTTTTTAAAGAATGGATTTGCCTGATGTTTTTTCATATTTGGAGTAAGGTTATGCATTTTTAGTAAGAATACCACAAAACCAACGTTGGCTCCTTCTCAGTGCATCATGGGACTAGGGGTGGGGAAAACTGTCTTATTACTAGTGACCACGTATTACTTGATCACTTGGTGAAGGGAGTATCTGCTGGATTTTACCATTGTAGAGTTACTGTTTTTCCTATATAATTAATAAAATCTTGAGAAAGATACTTTAAGACTATATAAATATCCTGTTTCTCCTCAAACCTTCATCTGCTGATTTTAGCATCCATTGGTAGGGGTAGATCTTGCTTGCAACATTATTACTGAGGCATTTGCCGAATGGTGGCTCATTCACCTGAAACTAGAAAGGAAGCAGCTCATGAACATGAACCATCCCTTCGCTTCCCAAGTTCAACCCAACCAATAATGAGATCTGAACTAAATGTGCAAAGGGGTAAGAAAGGTCCAGTTCCTGAAACGAAGGAGTCTCAGCCACAATTTCTGGGCTGTTTTACAGAGTCAACTGAACAGCAGTTGACAGATCTTGCTTAGAAGGCAAAGAGGAAAACAACCAGGGAGCACAGCCAACTTCCATGCTAATCAAGGTGAATAAAGCCATGACATAGAACAGAAAACCACAGGACTCTGTTTAACACAACCAGGGACTCAACGTAGTCAGCCAACTACCTTGTTTTCCATTTGTAATTAGAGTCACAAAGAAGCAGCTTCCTTGTGTGCTGCCCGTGAGCAGAGCCCCAGACAACATCCTCATTTTCAATACTTCTTCCCCTTTATCTCACTCTCCCTGATGCCTAATAAGCTGATTGCTATTTACTTTGGACCAACAGCTAATCTGTTAATGATTGATTTTAAATTTTTACAGTCATTTGTCTCTGGCAGGACCTGAGACTACAAAAGGCAGTCCTTTCCTACCTGATGAATTGGCTTTTTCAAAAGAAAGAAAGAAAGAGAGAGAGAGAGAGAGAGGGAGGGAGGGAGGAAGAAGGAAGGAAGAGGAAGGAAGGAAGGAGGAAGGAAGGAAGGAAGGGAGGGAGGGAGGAAAAGGAGGGAGAAAGAGAGAAAGGGAGGGAGAAAGAGAGAGAGGGAGGAAGGAAGGAGGAAAGAAAGGGAGAGAAAGATAGAGGGAGGAAGAAAGAGGGAGGGAGAGAAAGAAAAAGAGAGAGGGAGGGAGATTGGTTTAAGTCAAAAGACTTCATGGTTACATTCTGCTGACCAACAATTGACATTTAATGAGAAATTTCAATGCAAAAGAAGAAACGGTGACTCTTCCTCTAAAATTCCTCTGCCTTTGAAATGGTCAGCAAATAATGAAAGTGGACATTCTGCTAGTGGTGGCATGGGGTAAAGACCCTCTTCCATATGAAGTAAATTGTAATTGTACTATACATTTACAGAGCCTAAAATTCTTAATTAACAAAATTGATGCTCATTGCCCGACTCGAATGGGATAGCTAAACTAATGCCATCCCTGTCTCTTAAAAGATCTAAACTGCACACCATATATGTATTTTTTGCAGCATATATGCAAAAAGAGAATTTTGCTTTCCACAAATAAAAAAAAAAAAAACACCGTTGAATAGACAATGGTTATTTTAATTGGTACCACACAGCGGTGCCCTGCGATTTAATCAGTGTTTCTAAAAATAAAACCATGGATCACCACCATGTTCTGGAACGGAGAGCAAACCCTGCTCGTGAGAGTACTGCGTGCATTTATAAACATTGCTTCTTCCAGAAAGTCAAGCCTGCCTCAGAGATGACATCCCTAATTTTGTAAATAAGAATGACCCCCAAGGCCAGCATTCCCATCAACTATTTATTAAAAGGCACCCCAAGACCTCCCATCTCAAAATGGAATGAAACTCATCCAAGGGTCTCTGAAAAAATGAGTGGTTTAAAACATGGACAAGCACTTGCACAAAACAAAAGGGAAGGACGGTGGCACAGAGTGGTGTTTTGGTATCTCTAAGTGGTGGCTGGTCTTCCTGGAGAGCCAGTGTTATAAATTAACAGATTAGACATTTTTGCAGAGCCTCTAAAAGGAAAGGCTCGACTATCTGAAGGATAAAAGCCCTAATCTTATTAATATTTTAGATCCTGCAAGACATCGAGGCTCCATCTGCTGTTAGCACTACCTGAGAAAGAATCGAGGAGGCTGGGGGGACAGAAACCGCGGCCCCCCAAATAGTCTACTGACCTTCCTGAGAGGCAGATATCATGTGACAGCAATTGCCTATCTCAGCAGACACGCTGGAAACAGGAGAAAGTGTTAAATATAACTAGGTAGACAGTGATGAATTGACATACTGAAAAATCGAACACTTCAGTAATCAGCCTAAGGATCTGATATCAACAACATTTTTCAGTTTTGTCCAAATTCATTGAAAGGTGTACTTTAGCAAGTTCACTTCTCATTGGTAAGACCTTTCATCTTTATGCTGCTTTTCTGATTGGATTCTGTGTCATCAATGGTTTGGGTGGCTCTGTGCGCAGGAAGCAGACTGTTCCCTTGGAGAGAAGAAGGACTGGAATGAGCACAAATATAAATGGGTCTTACTCCAACATTAATTAAAAAACTATTAAATATCTATCAAAACGGTTATTTAGAAAGAATTATTAAAGCCATGGTATATGAAAATGCATCAGGTACTGTGTTCTAACAGCACAGCAAACTTAAAATATTGAAATATTGCCCTCTATTTTGCGGTAGGAAGCTTCTATAACGATAATTCTAATTACAGAACTCTAATTAATGGTTGACATGGTCTCAGATAACTTCATTAAATATTTGGAATATTTATATTATCCAAAGACAATCTCTATCCATTAGAATAAGGAAATCCTTTAAAATAACTTTTTAAAATGCTACTGATATGGTTTTCTTTTTATGAGACACATAAGTCATACAATTTACTTTAAGGTTTCATTCATCTCCATAGCAGTATTGCAAAAATTCTTTAACTAAAAACAACTTTTGTCCCTGGTAGAGATGTAACAAGGCATTCAGCTGAGGTCACTTTGTCCTTTGAGATTTAAATTAAAAATTGGCTCAAGAGTTCACTCCACATCCTGTGGGAAGTCTGATGCTCTCCCCTAGATTTCTAAGCCTTCCGGAGAACCTATATTTTTATAGTCATTCTCTAGAGCTCCAGTGACTTCTCTGGGCTGGATTCTTGACCTTACTGTCTCTCACCTCCTGTGGCTGCCCCCTCCAATTTAGATTTTGAAGGTAACCCCTTTTACTTGATTTCTGCCAAAACACCACACAAAAACAGTAATTGTGTGAACAGTATTTGTGTAGAACAGACTTTCTATGTCCTTAAAAATCTTTCATCAGGTCCATCGTAATCAGCCATCTTGCTTTCTCTCCCTTACTTAGTCTCTCTCGCCTCTTCTTTCTCCTCTGCTTTCTGCCATTCGCAAATTTCTGTAAACTTCTTCCACAGAGCAATTTACTCTCTCCTACTCTAGCTCCAGACTGTTCAAGCTATCTCCAGAGGCCTTATCTTCTTAGCCAAATGCTCCCATTAAGGCAGTAGACAGTCTCCTCCCTGAAAGGAATTCCTGGCTAGGTCTTAAATTAATTGCATTTTCCTCTGGGCTGCGTATTATAAGAAAGCTCTGACTCATCTCTGCAAATATTCAGGAGAAGAAACACAAGGACAACTAATTTTGTGATAAGTACCATAAGAAAGCATGAAACGTCTACAACAGATAGGAATATTCAATCAGAATTTGGGGCCACTATTACTTGGGAGCAGAACTTTGAGGAGATTCTGCTTTCAAATCATTGACTCTGGAAAGGGTCAATGAAAGGATTCATTCATAGACCACCAGAAAGCCAGGTAGACTTGGAGATGAACCTCTACTCTATCTCAGTATCTTCGTAAGACCCAAAGCTCCCAGGTTTTCTCAGGAAGTTCCGTGTGGGAACACATAAATGGTGTGGTGTGTGTGAATGATTTCCTCTTGCAGACTGAATTAGAACCTAAGATGAGACAATGCTTTGCTATTTGGATGGGTAGAAAGAATTCCAGAAACTGACAAGAAGTTGATTGCTTTCCATTTACTCCCAGCTTGAATATAGGATACAAAGCATCTCTCCAATACCCATAAGCTTCAAGCCACTCAGGACTATATGGATAATAACATGTGACGTACATGCCCTCATTAGATCAACAGCCTTAGCAGAATATTAAAGTCCAAGATCCATGAAGACAAACAGAGGATGACTCGATTCATTGGCAAATTCATATACATCCTAACCCTATCAGGATAAGTCAAGCAGAAGAATTTTACTTTAAAATAGGTTGCTATTCAATGAATTTTTTTCTGGCTCTCTGGCAAAGTAATGATGATTTCTAAGCAGATGATGAAAATAAGCCAACTAGGTTCAAGCTAAACAGTAATTTTTATCTTAGTTCACTTCTGGAAGTGTATATTCAATGTTTACTATGGCCAACTCAGTGGGAGGCAAAAGTGAGAATTCCCATCTCTACATATTGGAATAAAATTATTGCATGGGGCGCCTCGGTGGCTCAGTCAGTTGAGCGTCCGACTTCGGCTCAGGTCATGATCTCACAGTTCGTGGGTTCAAGCCCCACATCAGGCTCTGTGCTGACAGCTCAGAGCCTGGAGCCTGCTTCAGATTCTGTGTCTCCCTCTCTCTCTGCCTCTCCCCTGCTCACACTCTGTCTCTCTCTCTCTCTCAACAATAAACAATAAAAAGTTTTAAAAAAATTATTGCAAACTGCTTGAGAGGTACTGGAGTGGTTAATTTTATTAAAACTCGGTTGCAACCAATATCACCCAGCTATAATATGATTGCCCTATCAGAGACACGCTGGACAAAATTTGCCCATGCACGGAGGAAAATGCTGCCTTTCAAGGGACCTAGAAAGAAAGTGACTCATAATTGGTCAAATGTTATCCTTTAAATCACAATAGATACGATTTGATCTACTCCTACTGAATTCATTCACATGGTCAATATATGGTAATAAATGGCAAACATTTTTAATAATACTTTTTGTAAACTAAGCACTGTTATAAGAACTTTATATATACTGACTCGTGTATTCATCACAACAAGACTGTTAGGCAGGCACTACTATTATTCCCATTTTATAAGTGGGGAAATGGAGACACAGAGAGATAATATAACTCACCTGCGGTCACACAGATAACAAATTGTCAACTGGCATTTGTATACAGGGGGTCTGGCTGCCCAGTCTTTTACACTTGGCTTCTGTGCCCTAAGCAGCTTCCACTAAATGTGGACCTACAGCTGATTCAAAGCAACGTTTACAATAGCAGCACCGAAAACGAGAACTGGCTTCCTGTGGTCTGATGACCCACTAAGGACCTGAGGTTTGAAGACACAAGAAAACCTCACAAATCCAACCTACCTGCAGGGCAGGCAATGGCCAAATTAAGAGAATTTGCATTACAAAGTATTTTAGAATGTACTGCTTTGGTTACTTCCGAATGCCTTCGGAAGGCACATAGTGCCTTCAACCACAAGCCCGTAAGTGTGTCAAGTATAGGCTCCAAGGACCTGCTTAAATAAACAAATAATTATGATTTGCATACGAGGTTTCTTATGCCAGAATATTAAAAATAATTTAACACATTCCCTATACTCCTACTTGGACTATTGCAAACCATTGCTCCCTTGAAAATACCAGAGTAAATACCAGCCTGGCCATATGAACTAGGGCGTGCTTCGAATTAATTGAGGATGCATTAGTGAGATTATACTGCAGCAGGAAAGTCGTTCCAAATCTCTAACCTAATCCATGAGATATTGCAACACTGGAAAATATATCTTACTCTACTTCATCTTGTATTTAAGCACTCTCTTTGACATAGCCAGTTGGCAACCAAGTACAAACATATTTGTACTGGAATCAAGAAGCTGGGTAGAGTGCATTCCTCCAACTCTCAAAATGCAATTCTCTCTTCTCTTATTATCCCAGCCCTTAATTTGCATATAACATAAACACTTACTTGTGTGCACACTTGTTTAATTAATTTTTGCTTAATAATTCCTTTTTTCCCCCCTAAACCTCCATAGACTAGGTATATCTGACACAGTTGGCTGCCCTCTGGTCTTCCTCTGTGGCGAGGCCAGAATCTGTTCAGATCGCTACCCCTCCCATACATAACTCAGGATTAATCCTAAACTGATTCAAGCCAGTGATGGATTTAGGTGTGCAGGTGAGCAAATGTCAACTGAAGGGATTCTGGCTTCAGTGTGGAAGGATATACAAGGAAGAGAGAGGCTCCCTCCATTTCTATTGGTTGTTACTGTGTCCAGATACGGTGTCTGGAACCACAGCAGCCATTTATGACTATGACATTAGCTAATCTGAAAATGACAGAACAGAAAAGTGAGAGGAAGTTGGGCCAGGCATGATGTTAGTGAGCCACAGAACCCCAGAACCCCTCTACTTTCAAACTTCTGCTTGTATGAAATAATAGATGTCCTTACTGGTTTAGCAAGTTGAGTCAGGGTTTTCCGTTGCTCACGGCTGAAAGTAACCTAAAGGAGAGGGCAGAAAGCATGACTGTATAACTCGCTTTAATTAATTTGTTCAACATGTGCTAATTGAACATCCAACTAGCCCCAGGCATTGTTCTAAAACTTGGGGCCAGACCAATAAATGAAACAGACAAATCTTTGCCTTTATCAACATATGTTCTAGTGGGAAATTCACTTCATGTGATGCCTTATACACTTAGCACAGCACAAAGTGGGGACAGAGAAGGCACCTAACCCCAGAAGGATGGGAGGGAAGATGCATTTATTATCCATCAGGACTCGTTTCGAGGGCTATCTCACTCAGTCGCCACAGCTGCATGGTAGGGTTAGTGTTATGGCCCCATTTTGCATACGTGGCAGAGTCAGAATAAAAATCCAGATCTTCAACATCAACTCTGACGCTCTTTTGGCGCTAGTGCTATATTAAGCCTGCAGGGTAGTGAGTGGGTCAACAGCAGGAGCAGGGCTAGAGACCCACCGGATCCTGGTGTGCTGGAACAGAAACACATCTCCCACAGGGTCTCAGGCCAACACAGGGCCACTGTGTGCCCTGTGGGGATTGTGAACAGGACAAGGCAGTAAAATTCAGGACAAGCACATGGACATCTGGCATTCATGAGATAAGCACTCAGAGCTTTTGATGAGTCAGTGACAGGGGCAGGAAAGAGCAGAGATGAGTGTTCTGAAGGGTCTGTGATTTCCTGGCCTGTCAGCTCTGAGCCAGGCTGTCCTGCAAAGGATGTGACCCCACCCTCTGTGGAAGATAAACACAAGAGCTCCTGGATCACAGTTAGGCGTTCAGAAAGGGGTAGTTCACTCAAGAGCCGTATGTTTTGCAATAATAATGCATAAAGGAATCCTTCCCAAACTTCACCTTGCTGCGCTGTTTAGCGACATAATGATGGTGGCTTCCATTTATTAAGCATTTAATGCGTGCAAGGCAATATGCGAAGTCCTTTGTAGGATCATATTACGAAGTTAATTCTACTCTTAGTCTTATTTTTACAGATGAGGAAACCAAGACACAGAGAATTTTAGTAATTTTAGTAATTGCTAAATAGGAGGCAGACCTGGGACTCGAACCAAGTCTGTCTTCTGACTGTTGTCTTCCCCTCTGTGAGGGTTTATGGAGCTTCCAAGACACTGTGTGCTGGCATTCTCCACTCTGATTCAGGACAGTGCTTCTCAGCCTGTCCAAAGGGAAGAACTGGTTTGTTTGCTTATTTGTTTCATCCAGTCTGCCATGGACTGATACGAAGTTCTCATATGCTTAGAGATTCCCACCATATAAGACTCAGAACCCAACCTGCTCAATATCCTATAAGATAATCCTCTGACCACTTCTTGGATGGTGTAGCAATGTCAAATCACTATGACGCTTTGAAATCTAAACACTTCCTCTCAGTTTATGTATTTGTCTCGCTGTGGATCAGTAGTGAACAGTTCACAGACATGCACTGGTCCACAGACCACACTTTGAACAGCAGTGATATAGGACACTTCACCTGCAGCCTGCTAATCTTGCAAAGGCAAGGAGACCACTTAACAGTGATTACTGCTTGTATGTACATGTACATCGCAGAGAAGGAAAGCCCAACATTTAAAAATCCAAAGGAAAAAGGAAAAAAAAAGGAAGGAAAGACATTTATAAAAAGGTAGTCCCCAGACCTAAAGGCATCTTTCATATTATAAACCAATGTGATGCAGTTGTCTAACAGGAGAAGAACAGAACAATAATTCCGGTGAAGTCATTCACTGGACTAGTATACAGTCATTGGAGGAATATTTAGCATATAATGCTAAATAGAAAACAAGAGTAATGTATAACCAGGATAATCCCATCTCTAACACATCAAAATCTGCTATCAAGAAAGGACTCGATAAACTATCTTGTTTCTAATTGTAATTTGGTAGATGATTTTAGCTAGCTTCAATGTTTCTTCTTCTTTTTTTTTTTAAATTTTTAATGTTTTATTTATTTTTGAGAGAGACAGAGAGACAACGTGAGCAGGGAAGGGTCAGAGAGAGAGGGAGACACAGAATTCGAAGACAGGCCCCAGGCTCTGAGCTAGCTGGCAGCACAGAGCCCGATGCGGGGCTTGAACCCACGAACACCGCGAGATCATGACCTGAGCCAAAGTCGGACGTTTAACCGACTGAGCCACCCAGGTGCCCCTTCAATGTTTCTTCTTAACATATTTATTAACATCTCCTTAACTTATTTTAAGAAAGATGTTATAAATTCATTCTCACTAAGGTGTGAATGACTAATAACTAGTAATACTTTCCAGGGAGCATTTGCGTTTTAATAGGAGACATAGTTAGCAAAAGGAATTAATAGTCAAATTTCAATTAGGTGGGCATTAGGAATATTACTTTGAAATCAGGCAACTGAAAGAGGCTTACTGGAATCTCATATATATGTGGCATGTCCCTTATAAGCTTGGTCCCAGCTCTTCACTTTCAAATGAAAAAACAAGAGTCCTTGCCTACAACAACGAACCATGAGACCAAAATGGAGATCCTGCCTTTGTCACCCACTCTCCAGCTCGAGATCGTGAGTTTGAACCCCACGTTGGGTGTAGAGATTATTTAAATAAATAAAGCTTAAAAATATATACTTAATTCAATTTTAAAAACACACAGAATAAAACAGTTCATGATGTCTGAAAAATACATATAAAAAAGTAAAGCAATGAATTTAGTTTACTTTTTTTTCCTACAACACAGTATTATTTTTGACTCAACAAGCATTTACTAATTGTATCTCTCATAGCACTTCTCACAGTAGGTATTTAAAATGAATAAATTTAACCAAAGTACATTAACTTCAAGTTTTAACCATTTCTTCCTAAGGAAACTTGTGGAAATCAGTGCATAAATTATGAACGACTTGGTAAATTCCAAAGCAATAGTATATTTTGGTAATTGTTTTATTTTTCCACCAAGCCATTTAAAGCATCTCAGGCCTGAACCACATTATGTACATTAAGTGTTATCGCTTTATAATGTATTTAGAACTCAGCAGACTCCCTTTCCCCCTCACCTCACCATCAGATGATCCACATAGGTCGAATTTGGTGTCAAGCAAATTAAAAGTGTTATTTTATTATCCAAAGTAATTGTTTCAGTATTAGCAGGCCATTATGCTGAATTGGCTATGCTGGTGATTATGCCATTAAGAATGTGGGGCTAACTATTGGTTTAGCTGAATGCCCGTGTTTGTGCAAGCCTTCTTTAAGCTCTCCTATATGTGGCAAATCATTCTTAACTGGGTACTCCAAATGGTCTGTGTACCTCAGATGTATTTTTCTAAGCCATTAACACATTGAGGCCCCTCCCCCAACTCCCCAAGCGATCATTAATTAACAGTGTAAGAAGAAAGAACCAGGCCTCCCATTGTGATGCGGCTGAGACCAAATCTTTCAGCAATGATCTTGCTCAGAACAAGGCAGTCATTGGATGAGATCTCTTATTCACATCAAACATGCTATCACGGGAAGGAGGGTGTTGGGAGGGCAGAGTGTTAGAATAGTGATTTTATTAAGAGCATGTGTTAAAAATCTGCTGGATATGGATATGTCTCTGAAAGCTTCAAGGAATCTCAATCTCGTAAGGAATTTTGAAATGGACTCCTTAACTTGGCCTTCAAATAGCTCCCATTGTCTGAGAACTCACTAAGTGCTAAGACCTGTATTAGGTGATTCAGGTATCATCACCGATGCTTACAAATTCCTGCCAGGTTTTCTATTTTATAGATGAGGAAAAGAAGCTTAGAGAGGAGAGTCTACCTAAGCCTCATGGCCACCTGGAAGTTATATCAAAGATCCACTGGGTAGGCTTCTGTTACACTGACTCCCTAAAACACCTCGCCGCAGCTCTGAGTTTACAATCTATGCCAGAGGGTAGCCTATCTAAGCATATACCTGAAAACTGTATGATTAATCATAAAACCAACAAAACCCACAAAAATACCCAGAAACATACATTGTGAAAATCTGTGATACACACTAACACACAGGGACATTCTCACCTGAGACTCAGAATTGTGAAGTACCCAATTCTCCCCCTAAATTAGTCTATACATAAAATGTAATTCTAATGAAAATCCCCACAGGATCATCATTTGAACCTTTGAAAAATGATTCCAAATCTCTCTGGAAGAATAAACATTCAAAAATAGCCAGGAAAACTCTAAAGATGAATAGTAATGAGATATTAAAACGTGTGGTCCCGGCACAGAAATGCATGGAGTGATCAAATGACCATAGTAGAGCCTAGAAAGTATATATGGACATGTAGTACATAATAAAAGTAGCATTTTATATCAGTGGGAAAAAGATAAATTATTCAAGAAATGATCTTGAAAAAACTAGCTGGCCATTTAGAAAAAATAAATAGAGTTGGATCCCAGCCTCATTCTTTATCCTGAGTTAAATTCCAGGGGGATCAACAAAATTCCAACAAATGTAAAAATTGGGACTGTAAAAAGTAATAGGGGAAAAAAGATTAAAGATTTTTATTATCCGGGAAAAATGGCAGTCTTTATTATCATGAGTCAAAGGCCAGAAATGAAAAGAGGAAACCTGGTAAATTTTATTTGGTAAAAAATGTAAAACCCTTGTAATTTAAAAAAAAAAAAGGCAAATGACAAACAAAAATATTTGCAGCAAACATGATTTGCAATGAGTTAACATTCTTAATCTAAAAAGAGTGTATAAAATACTTTCTTCTTTATATTTTCCAACATTGTTTGATTTTTTACAATTAACATATACCATTTTTCTACCAGGAAAAATAATAAGGCTGTTTTTATTTTTTAAATGAAATATTTGTTTAACCATACCTATTTCCTCCAGCACATAACCTCCAATATTTGAAGGAACCGAGCAATAACTTTAGATCACACCCTTGCAACCTTAAACACAGGAGGTCTCAAAATTGGATGTGCTTAAGAATCATCCAGGAAGATTTTATTTCAGGGGTAAAGGAAATTTGCCTTTAAAATTTAACAAGCGTCTTGATGTGTCTCGCCTGTTAATCTCACTTTGAAAGCTATTGTAGTAGCATTCCAATCACAGCACATTTTAACCTGCGAGAAAGTACACTGAGAGACTATCTTAAATTTAGGAAGAGATGAAGAAAGAGCCCATGCTTCTTAAAGCAGCTCCACTGGCCCCTGAAGAATTGCTTTCTCTGTCTCCTAGCTTTGGTGGCCTCTTAAGATCTGATGTTAAAATGTTGGTGCTAAATAAAACTTTTTATCTAAGTTTTATCCTCAAGATCTCTTACATTTTATGCCAGGAAACCAATTCTGGGTATGACACTGTATTCTCCACAGTTCTATGATGTGAAGTATGAGCTCTGTCCTCTGCAGTTAAATGACCTTTTATAGGAATTCAATCTTCTGCGTATAGTCCGAGTTTCATTTACCACATATGTCTCCTAAGTTGAAATTAAAAATTTGGATTCTTGATTGGAACTTTCCTGCTTCATCATGACAGTGTGTTTTTTTTTTCATATATTTGGAATGACTTTGCAATTTTCTATTGGCTCTTTTTCCCCTCCTCAGTTTTAACTTCAATGTTAGGATCTTCACAGGCTTTAAGGGTTGAGACACTAGTACAGTTCGCTAGCTATGTGTGGAGTATTCAAATCTATTTTATTGGAATAGAAACTCAAGATCTCAAGTCAATTGATGACATGTCTAGATTTAAATACGGTCTATTTTGAGAGATCTTCCTATAATTGTGTTCTTCAAAGGATGTGATGGCCTTAGAAACTGATCATTTTTTTCTCATTTTTTTCTCTTTTTTTCATCTTGTAGTGACAAACAGATCCTACAACCCACATATTTAGGCTTGCAGTCCTTTCTCTTTTCATACATAGATCTTATCATACTAGATAAAAACAATTCTGTTGTCTTTTTATATTTTATAACATTGAGTCATTCCTTCTTCCCTCATCATTTGATTAGTTTGTATTGACCACCTAGATAGGGTCTAGTTACTTTGCTAGATCGTAAGCACATAAAAATGTTTGGACAGCAATTCTAGGTGATATAATTTTACTCTTTCCCAAGCTTCCTCAAGAAGGAGTCAAGTTTCACAATCACAACAGAGCTCCAGAAATATCAACTATACAACTACTGTGAAGTTAGTATCGATAATCTTGGCAAATGGCCATGAAAAAATTCTAGGGTGATGTCTTACCAGTCAGGCCCTAACTTTATTACCTAGCATTACCTTCATGTGCTGCTCATGGCCCCCCGACAGGTACTTTTGGACCTTCTTGTCTTCGCTGGTGTCAAAATATGTAAGCTTCCAGACACCGAATATGTCATGCTCTGCTAGTTGCTCTACCTCATACCTGTTAAGGGGCACATTCTTTCACAATGCTTGCCCTTTCAAAACAATTTGTACTTTCCTTCTTGAATCTGGGAGTAAATCACTGATGAAAGACTGCTGTCTGAACAAGGATTGCATGTTCCCAGAGTCCTAATGATGATCTGGGATTATCAGATCATCTGACTCACCTATGTAGTAAGAATTCTCTCAACAACGTTGTGCTTTTGTTTGATATCTGAGAAAATAAGAAATTTATTCTCATGGCCCAGGTTTTGTTCCATGCCAATGAAAATATCAAATTTGGTTTTGTCAGGAGTCCCCCGTAGAGGTCATTGCCAAGAATTCCACATAGGAGGTGATCTCATGGGAAACTATGTTGGAAATCCCCAACATCAATGTGTGGGGGCAGATGGCTTGACTCTGTGAGGTTTCAGCAGAGCCTCTCAGATCTCTTGCTTTCATTTGTAAAATTCAAGACCCTGAACAGGGACTGGTAGGGCTGACAGGACATCCTTCTTCAATAATTCAATCATGTCATCAAACTCCCTAATCTGAGGCTAGTCACTGGTCACAAGAGATGTTATTGTGCCCCATGTTTGGTCCTTTGGGAAGTCTGCTTGTGCTTATTTTGTTTGCTTCTACACAGCCTCAAATACAACATGGAAAGCCCTGAGCCTAAAAATTGGGGGAATTACGTAAAGTTCATCTGGAAGTCAGCACAGACTTAAACCAAGTCTCTCATTCTTTTGAGCGAAATGAGCTGGCTAATAATTCTCAAAGAGTACTGATGTCAGCTTGGAGGGAGGTCTCTAATCAATAGGCCACAGGGTTCTCTCCGTGTTTAGACATTCCCTCAGTCCAAATGTTTTCCCCTGCCACTGATGAGGACATGGATGGCATGCTTATCAAATCCTATGAAATTTATTCAGCGTGTGAATCCAAGAAACAGGACACTTGACATCCAACTCTGCAATATACTTCAGAGAAACGATTTAAGCAGTGTCTGTTCAACTTCCAGTAAAGATAGGATTTAGTTGCATATGCAGAGTAATTATCAAAAGATTTATAGTGCCTGCTGTTGTTTTGTTTTCTTCTTCATTCTCATTCATATCTTTTTTGGGGTGGGAGGGACTACAAAGTGTATTAGTCTTAAGATCACAGTAAGTAGCCTTGGTAGTTAGTTCCAGCAAATTATAAGGAGCCACTATCCTATCTTAAGGGAACACCCTGAGATATCACACAAGTGCTCCTTGGCACACAGAACAAAAGATAAAGTCCTTGCAGGCAAGTTCAAGTCCTGTAGCTCAAAGGCCATAGAATTTTAGAAGTGATAAAAAATATTAGAAATTACGTAGCTCTTATGTTCCATTTTAAAATCGAGGCACTTTAAAAGTACAGGATTTCCATGGTTTTTGAATGCCCCAGTGCAATTCAGATTTAGAGTCTATTTTTTATTATTTTTTTAATATATTTATTTATTTTTGAGAGACAGAGTGAGACAGAGTGTGAGTGGAGGAGGGGCAGAGAGAGAAGGAGACACAGAATCCGAAGCAGGCTCCAGGCTCTAAGCAAACATTCAGCACAGAGCCTGATGCAGGGCTCGAACCCACAAACCGGGAGATCATGACCTAAGCCGAAGTGAGACACCCAGGGTGCCCAGATTTAGAGTCTAAGTGAAAATCCCACCCTTCCTTATACCTCACTCCCTTTATGCTCCGGAATGCCTGCCTCGGTGCCTCCTCAGAAGTAGGCCGTGCTTCCCTTTCTGCTCCCTCTCCTCCCCGTGAGCCATTCACACCAACATTCCCACAGAGCTTCACCCTCCTATTGTGGTTTCCTCTGTCTAGGCGGCCTTCTCTGTTGCTATGGAAACGGTTCCCTAATCATCTTCCAAGACCCAGGTCAAATAAACTTTGAGGAAACTATTTACTCCATCAGAGTTGGTTGCTCATTGTTCACTTTGCCCGTATTATGTGAATTTTCAGACTGGTTTACATCCCCCCGGTCTCTCCTACTCTGCACTGCTGGGAGAATTAAACGTCAGCCATCTTGAATGCCCAGCCTCAGGTAGAGCCAAGTATATTCAGGAAGGTAGCAGACAATAAATGGCCAAATTAAAACAAGCCAATAAACAGTAATAACAATAAAAACAACCTTAGGCCAGGCCCAACTCCATAAATTTGTAGAAGCCACAAAGCTAAAAAGACAAGGCTTTTGCTGTCAAGGGGCTTACAATCCAGTGGAGAAGTCACTTATAACTTCTCAGCAAAGATTTGCTGAATGATGAATTAACAGGATTTAATTCCAATTCTCCCATATTGATAGGCTATTATAAAATTCAACTGATCTCAGTGTGTTTTGTAGAGCAATCGCTTTTTATCTTGACTAACAGGACTTCCTACTTTGTAATCTGACTTCCGTACTTCACTGCATTTATCACAGCCCCCAGGGCTGGGCTCTCACCATAAAGCTGTGCAGAAAACATGGTGGGAAAATTCACTCACACACATTAGAAGTGTCCCCCATGATAAACCATTGTATTGGCCTCATGTGGGAAAATAGGTACATATATGTTAGCTGGAGTGTAAGACAGTATAATCATTCTAATGACCAACTTGGCAATATGTATCAACGTTTTAAATGAACATCTCTTTGTCTCAGCATCTCACTGCTAAAAATTTACCCAATAAACATATTTGCACAAATCTGCAAATGTAGAAGTATATTCATTGCAGCAATGGTTGAAATAACATAAATTTAAAAATTGTTACATCCATTCCTTGAATTTCATGCAATCATCACAAAGCTTGCAATAGATGAAACGTGCTGGGGGAGAGACGTTCAATATGTTTTAAAAACAACTGATGCCAATATTTGTATATGTATAAAAATTACTAAAAGAATATAGAAAAAATCTTAACCAAGATCATAACAACGGATGGTATAGAAGCCAGAAAGAAACAGGAGAATTTTATTTTTTAGTTCATATTATTTGGCAGTGTTTGAATTATTTTACTATAAAATATATCACTTTTGTGATTTCTAGAAGTGTCTTCCGTCTTCTTACCACCTACTTATTTTATCCTATTTCAGTTTAGCCAACTAGATTTTTCTCAGGACTGAAGTTATTTTTATTCCACGTTAACTCTGAAACTCATGCATCTCCCAAACTTATTCTCTCTAACCCACTTTTTCACTTTAAACATGACCTTTCCCAGGTCTGTAGTTTATTATCAACCAAATGAAATCATCACTCCATGGACCCCCAACCCAGGTATTGAATTACAAAAGTACATTGGGGGGGGGGGCTAACTCAATTGTATTAGTGAACAAATGTTAGCAATGCCACGGTGGCAGGAGGTCAAAGACCCATGCACTCTGCACCAGGAATCACAGTGGGACGTAACTGGGGCAGTTCTGGGTCTGCCGTTAGGACCAGGAGCACTCCAATCTCAAGGAAAGTGCATAAGACACCGCCATTATCCCCGGATCATTGCCATGGTAGACCCAAACAACTCCAGTCTGTCGTGTCAATGTGTATTCGGGGAGTCTTTAATGCACGGATCATTGGCAAGCTACACCATAAAACCCCTGTAGGAGCCATGGCTGTGCGTGGAGTCAATGCACACTCAGGGACGCCCTCATGCCTGGATCATTTGCAGCGCATCGTGTCAATGCATAACCGGGGAGCCCTTACTCCACAGCCTGTGCATGCTGAGGAACAATGGACACCAAAAATACTTATGAAATAGTCGTTACAGTGCATACACAGTATTCACTCTTCTAAACGGCACGTCAGCAAGTTTAGTGTGCGACAAATAACTCCTAAAAGGCACAAAACACTCCTAGAGGTCCAACTTCACACATAGACAGTTGGTCCGTGGAATTGAGGCATGGCCGTGGCGGGAGTATGGGTCTCTCTCAACAGTGAACAAAGGGAAGGGGACAGTTAGTCCACACAGTCTAAGCCTCTGCCTCGACTCAGTGTTTCAATATAATCCCAACTATTTTCTAGTTATTTTCCTGGGCGTTTGATACTTGAGATCCCAGAACCTTCTCACTCTCTCCCTGCCCTGTTCCAAAGCACCTGCAGAGTCAGGCGAGGAGAGGGCATGGCTAGAGGGAGGCTGCCTGGGTGTTAAGCCTCTAGACCAGCACTGTCCAACAGAAATACAGTGTGAGCCTCATTATGTCATTTTAACTGTTCTTGGCAGTCTCTTTTTTTTTTTAAAGGTAAAAAGGAACAGATTTAACAGATTTAAATAATCTATTTTATTTCACCCTAAATATCTAAAATGTCATTTCAACAACCAATCAATATTTTAAAATGATTGGAAGTTTACGTTTTTTTTTTCCATAGGGTCTGTATTTTGCACTTACAGCACATCTCAATGTAGACTAGCCACATTTCAGGGGCTCACTGGCCACATGTGGCCAGTGGCTGTTCCAGGGGACAGCACAGCTCCAGAAGCCCAGGAAAAAGAGTCTCATTCATTAGCTTCACTGCTCGCCAGCAGCTTCCTATCTCAAAGCAGGTGCGTGTCTGTCTTTCCACGTCATTTCCTTACCTGTGCTGCTGCACCTACAGCCTTTTCTTAGCAGTCGGAGTGGGTGGCTGTGTTTTGGTTTTGTAATCATAAAAATGACCACAACTATGCATTCAGAAAGGGGAGAAAACGACTTTAGGCCAAAGTGATCATGTCAGCATTAGGTTCCTCCTTCTCGGAGACGGAGATAATGAGAACGGGGGTTGGGGGGGGGAGCTGCGGGGGGAAGGGAATGGTGCCAAGTGTGAGGGTGGTGGCCTCACTGCCACCAACTTCTTCCCCATGTGCGCTGTCGGTAGGGCAGCGGGGCGTGCGTCTCGGGGTTTGTGGGGTCGCTGGCAGCCAGCCGGGTGGGGTCGCTGGTATCTGAGGCTGAGCCTTCCCAGAGACACAAAGCGGGAGGGAGGCGGAGACAAAGACGCGGGGAAAGAAAGGGAAGAGGGCGCGGGCGGGGCGCGGGCCGGGGCCGGAGCGAGGGGGGCGCGCGGGGCGCGGGGCAGCGGCGCCCCGGCAAACAAAGCGCCCGCGGCCGTCGGGGAGGGGGGCGGGCGGCGCACGCTCATCCGGGGACTCGCAGGCCAGCCGGCGGGGGGGCGGGGGAGCGCGGGCGCGGGAGGCTGGGCGAGTCGGGCAGGTCTATTTGAATATCAGGCTCTGGCACACTCCGGGCGCCGCTGACAACTTCATTACCTCCGCGTATAAAAATGACTGCAGGCGAATGCAAATGGCTCGCCCGTCTCAGCCGCCTGCCTTGGCTCTGCCGCCGGCTGCGGGCGGAGGCCCCGGGAGCCGCCGCCGCCCGACCTGACGAACCGCCCGCGGCAGGGCCGGCTCCTCCTCCCGCGCCCCCGCGCCGCCGGGACCGGCACCCCGCCCCGCGCGGGAGCTGAGGGCCACGGGGGAGGCCGGTTTCGGGAGAGACTCGGGGGTGGGGGGGGCGGCTGAGAACTGCTGATCTACGGAGATGTGCTCGTGAGTGTTAAGCAAATGCCCTGCCTCTTAACTGTCATCTAATTAATGTATGGAAATGCCGGGAAAACCGAGCACTCGGTGCGTGGGATTCGTAACCTTGAACCCTGATGGAAGAGGTTGGACCCCACCCGGCCCCGACCGCCCTGCCTGGTGATTAATTTCGGAGGAAAGCATCCCTACCTCCCCATTTGCGCCTACTGAGCCAGCAGGGAAGGGGGTGTGCTGCTCCCTGCTCCCCAGGCCTTAGGGTGCACCTGCCCCCAGGATGACGCCGCGTCACCCAGCAGAGCCCCTCTTCCCATCCAGATGGCAACAGAGGCAAGTCTTGGGCACAAGGAAAAACAGTCCTTGCGGAGCCTCCCTCCTTCCTTTGACATATAGACCGAGAGGAGGACTCGCTCCCTGGCCAGAAGTCACCTCTTGCCTTGTGACAGTTCCAGTAATTCCATGAAGACTCCTCGTGAGCTCCTGTAGGGCAGGAGTTAGGTCATTTTTATTAGACACATCCACAGCAATAGTAAACATCTGCTGAGGGCTTATTATGCGCGAAGTATATACCTACTCCTTTATCTAGATGAGTTTATTTTTGCCACAACAACGCGACTGCTCTCCTGGAAACCGAGACTTACAGAAGCCTTCCCAGGGGCCCAGGGTAACCCCGCAGGAAGGGGTGGAGCCGGGATTGGGACGTAGGCCTGTCTCCCAACAAAGCCTGTGCTCTCAACCGCTCGGAAATATTCATTTTATGGGCCTTTCTTTCTACCCGCACTGCTGGGCTGCACACCTCCCCCTCAACTCCCCCACCCCCACCCTGGATTGTCCTCTCCCTTGTGGCCCAGGAGTAAGTCTTTAAATCTGTTACAATCAACCCCTTCTTTTGTCCTGAGCTTGCTTCAGAAAAGAACACGTGACCAGCCCTGGCCAGTGTCATGGGAGGGGACATCTGCTAGGGGGACTCTGGGAAATGCTTAAAAAAGGGACGCACCGAAGGGATTCCCGTTTCTTCTGCGGGATGGTATCTTGGTGCTGTGTGTAGGTTGATGGTGCCTACCACCTGGTAACCCTTAGAGTGCCAGCCAGCAAAACTACTGTTTGTGGAGACAAATCTGCAAGATTCAGTAATTCAGTAATTTAGTCCAAGGCCTCAGGGGAGGAGGCGGGGGGGGGGGGTCCCCCACAGGGACCAACCATAAGGGTCCTTGGCTTCACACAGGATAGAATTCCAATGCAAGCCAAAGAAAATGAAAGCAGAGTTTGTTGAATAGCATGAGTGATGCAGAAATAGCAGACAGAGTGTCTGGGAGACTCTGGAAGGAAGGGAGGGTGAGGGGCGCCTGGGTGGCTCAGTCGGTTAAGTGGCCGACTTCAGCTCAGGTCATGATCTCATGGTTCCTGGGTTCGAGCCCCGCGTCAGGCTCTGTGCTGACAGCTCAGAGGCTGGAGCCTGCTTCTGATTCTGTGTCTGCCTCTCTCTGTGACCCTGCGCAGCTCACACTCTGTGTGTGTCTCTTTCTCAAAAATAAATAAACGTTAAAAAAAATTAAAAAAAGAACAGGAAAGGAGAGTGAGTCCTGTTGTCACTTGGGGCTAGAGGATTATCATGGAAAGAGGCCTAGGGTATGTGTTCCTTCAGGAATCTGGGGTAGAATCCAATCAAAGCTAGTGTCCGGTGAATAATAGGTGCTATGGTGGAAGGTAGGGGTATTGAGGTCAGCATCAGCGAGGTTTGTTTGAAGCTAACGTCCTGGAACATGTTAGGGATCTGCCTCTTCTTAAGTGTTTTGAAGCCTATGACAAAACTCAGAGAATGATTAACTGTCTTGCTTTCCCCTTGAATTGGGAACGTAGCTTCTTTAACTTATTCAGAAGCAAAATATGGAACATGAGTAAATAGTTCCTAGCAGAAAACAGCAGAGTTGGAGCCTTTCTCTTTTTTTTTAATGTTCTTATTTATTTTTGAGAGAGAGAGAGAGAGAGAGAGTGTGTGTGAGCAGGGGAGAGTCAGAGAGAGAGGGAGACACAGAAGCCGAAGACAGGCTCCAGGCTCTGAGCTAGCTATCAGCACAGAGCCTGACGTGGGACTTGAACCCACGAACTGTGAGATCATGACCTGAGCCGAAGTCAGACACTTAACCTACTGAGCCACCCAGGCGCCCAGAGCCTTTCTAAAACAGAGTCCCTTCATCAATACACAATGAGAGCTAAAGTTTAGGCAAGTCTCATTCGAGTCCCATCTCTTCCAGCAGTGAAATCATGCTGCCTCATGTTCATTCAGGGTTATATTTAAGTTAATCCCTTTTGGGGGACGAGAGAAATTATAAAGTAGTAAGGAAATAAAAAACCCCAGAAATTTGGTCAGGTCTCTTCCCTGTTCTCTTTTTCCCTTTCTTCATCGTAAAATGAAGTAAAATGACTGAAGTGTCTGGTCCAGACACTTAAAATGAGACCTCGACCTTCCAGTTTCTCTTCCTGGGCACTCACCTCCAATCTCATGCAGTCTCAAGGCACTAAGCAGCTTTTCCCCAGTTCCCTTTTTTTCCTTTAAGACATTCCTCTGCCTCCATAGGCAAGGCATGTCTTCCCTCCACGCATCAGACCCTCCATCTAACTGTCCTGCACACACACGTGCAGGTGTCTGAGCTTGACCTCCTTTGAAATGTTGCTTACTAGCCTTCAAGTAGTCTCTTTAAAGAATCTGTATCTGGTTTTGGACATTTTCAAAAACAATCATTACTTAACCAGTCACTTAGTAGTTTCCTTTGACAGATGCTTTAAAACATAGAATCCAAATTAGGATGGAAAATTGATTTCTATTGTTTCATTAAAACCACGCACACTTTTGGGGGTGCCTGGGTGGCTCAGTCAGTTAATCGTCCGACTCCTGATGTCAGTTCAGCTCATGATCTCACGGTTCATGGGATCAAGCCCCGCGTTGCGCTCTGTGCTGGCAGTGCAGAGCCTGCTTGGGATTCTCGGTCTCCCTCTTTCTCTCTGCCCCTCCCCCACTTGCACGCTCGCAATCTCTCCCTCTCTCTCAAAATAAATAAACTTAAATAAGCATGCACACTTTTCATAAATATATGCAACAAACTATATAAAATACATACTCTATGGTTTAACAATCCATCCAGATTCAAATATGCTGAACAGCTCAAGTATCTCTAATATTTCCCAACACTGAGGAAAAAAAGCCCTCGTACATTAGCAAGACATTCAAAACATGTGATAATCTGTACCTAAGCAGCTCTAACTTTATCTGTCTACGTCGTATACCCCTAAATCATACTCTTGCATTTCCCATACACTTTAGTATGTTCACTGCCCACACTCTCTAGAATGCCCTTGAACCCCATGTCCAACTATTCAAATTCCACTGCTCTTTTCAGGTACAGATTAAATATCACCTCTTCCCCAAATCCTTTCCCATTCCTCACATTTAATGACAGAAAATTTTGTTACCTAGTATTTGTTCTCAGTAATATTTAGCCTATGTTTTGAGTTTATTGACACCCAGTATTCTTAAAATAAGGTCCATGCCCAAATAGCATAGGCCTTAAATATCCTCATGCAAACAAATCAAATAAGTATTATAAATAGTATCAGCAGAATGTATAAACCTCACTCCCAACTTAGATGTGATAGTTTCTTACACTTCTTGTTTCTGTTAGGACAACTTTAATGTAAGTCGTAGAAAAGCTGTACCTACTAGTTCAAGTAACAAGGAAAATGTAGTATTTCACATAGGAAGTCTCAAAGTGGCAGGTGCTGAGGCTGATTAATTCAATGGCTCCATAATGTTGTCAAGGACCCAAGCCATCCTCAGCTTGTTGATCTTGCCCTTAGTTGGTTCTCCTCAGGGTCTCAAAATGGCTACCATAGTTCCAGGCATCACCTCAAGACATGCTAAAGAGCAGCCAAAAAAGTGGGACTGTTCTTACTGTTAATTTCTTCCGAAGAGTAGGAAAATCACACCAGAAGCATCGCAGAAGATCTTTCCTCGTATGGCATTAGCCGAAATGGGATCACATGCCTATCTCCAAACTTTTACAGGCAAGGGAGATGACATTATCATCACTGATGATTAACCAGGATTTATCCCTGAATTATATTGGGGAGACAGGTGGGAGAGCGGGAGAGCAGGCAAGGGATAGGACTGGCAACATCAAAACAAAATTTTAGCCAGTCGTCTACTCTGCATACAAACCATACCAAACTTACCGGCTTGAAAAAATAATTTGTTTTTCTCAGTATTCTAGACTGGGTGAGGAAAGAGGTGATTCCCAAGGAAGAGGGAGGATTAGTGGGTAAGCCAGTGAAAACATCTCTTTCATGCAACTTAGGATGGTTTATTTGAAAGTTAGAAACAGTCACATTTAGATTATTCTTATAGTTGTTCTTTCTACAAAATATGTGTTAAAAATGGTATATATTAGGGGCGCCTGGGTGGCTCAGTCGGTTAAGCCTCTGACTCTTGATTTTGGCTCATATCATGATCTCACGGTTTGTGAGTTCAAGCCCCGAGTCGGGCTCTGCACTGGCAGTGTGGAGCCTGGTTGGGATACTTGCTCTCTCCTTCTCTCTCTGCCCCTCCCCTGTTCTCTCTCTCTCTCTTTTGCTCTCGCTCTCTCTAGCTCGCTCTCTCTCTTTCTCTCTCTCTCTCTCAAAATAAATAAACTTTTAAATAATATTTTTAAATGGTATATTTTAATTTAATCAATAGCAGATTGGCTAAATTCAACCAATAATTTGCTTAGTGAGTGGTAAATCATATTTGCTCTTTTGCATTGTTTTCTCCTAAACAAGTAGCCATGTTATGTACTCCACATAGGGATTTTCCTTTCATAACATTAATGCTTGACTGAATTAAGCCATTTCTGCCCTAAATTCTTTAGGTTGTAGACATCTGAGAATTAAGTGAGGAGGATAGCAAATAACTCCTTTGATTTTGCAAGTAATTTGATAACTGGACTATTCACCCTCAGAGTATTACCCTTTCGAAAACCTGTAAATCACAGAATGTTTTGAGGATAAAATTATTTTTTTTACATTTATTTATCTTTGAGAAACAGAGAGAGACAGAGTGTGAACAGGGAAGGAGCAGAGAGAGAAAGAGACACAGAATCTGAAGCAGACTCCAGGCTCCGAGCTGTCAGCACAGAGCCCGATGCGGGACTTGAACCCCCAAACTGAGATCATGACCTGAGCCGAACGAAGTCAGACGCTCAACCGACTGAGCCACCCAGGCTCTCGTTTAATCAGGGCAGGTAGCAAATCGCAACCTAATCTTCTTTGTTTTGTAATGCCACCTCCTTGCCCTAAATAGGCCTTCCAGTTCTCTCTTAACTTTCACATGTGTGAGGCAAGAAATTCTTTAGTGGTGGCTATAGTTAGATTCATAGCATTTACTAAAATAATACATGGGCTTCCTTTTGTGATTATATCCTCCATCTTCTCATAGATGTATAACTGCCTCTCTAACAATACCCAGTCAGATGATGAATGTCCGTATAATAATACTACCTCTCTCCCCCCGCTTTTTTTTTCCAGGAGCTCATGGAACTGTTTGCATAAAATCAGATGGATTTCAACATCATCTCTGAATCGTAGACCACGAAAGCCTGAATCACAGCCCTCCAATATGGTAAGTGGAGAAAATGAGGCCCTGGCGTTTAGAGAACTTTTTGGAAGTTGCCTTGTCAGTGGCTGAGGAGGATCTCATCATCTTGTTTTCTGGTTAACTGTCCTTTACACCACACAATGCTCTTAATGATTGACATTAAGGACAGAACTCATTCGAACCAGGTTATCAAGTCAAAGTCCTTAATAAGAGTAGGTGGCACTGCTCAGCCAGGTCCCCGAAGGGGTGGGGCGTAGGTTCTATCCTCCGGGTGTCCTGCCCCCCAAGCCCAACACTACCTACATCCTGACCCACAGGTACCTCGGGTCTCCTCAGATCCCTGTTTTCATTACGCGTCCCAGAAGCCCAGGCCAACCCAGGGTGTGAGGAGTGTCCCTGACAAGGTGCTTCTCCTCTGCACTCCCATTCGGCACAAGAAGGGACAAACGGAAGAGCACAGCCATATCGCATCACCGGCCATCATGTCGCCATCACGGAGAATTGAAAGCCAAATTTTAAGAATAGAGTCTTTCACTTCCATCATGAAAGTAGGTTTTTACTTCTCGATGTTAGCTGAATTTTCCTCCTTCAATAATTGCTTGGATTTAGAGCCCCTGGGACCTGTATTTTTTTTTCAATATATAGAAGTATTCCATTGGCGGCATTCACTCAAACCCACAACTCATTTGTTCATATTGGACATTTCTTTTTTTTATGTTTACTTACTTTTAAGAGTGGTGGGGGAAGGGCAGAGAGAGAGGGAGACACAGGATCTGAAGCAGGCTCCAGGCTCTGAGCTGTCAGCACAGAGCCCGATGTGAGGCTCGAACCCAGAACCGTGAGAACATGACCTGAGCCAAAGTCGGACACTTAACTGACTAAGCCAGTCAGGCGCCCCCATATCATACATTTCTAAACAGCAAAAAGGAAAATGTGCTCCAATTCACTAATATTTTTAAACAATTGAAGCACAACTAAGAAAATGAAGCCTAATTCCTCCTCTTCATCCCTTGCCTCCTCTTCTTCTTTGACCAACAATTGCCGTAATCCACTCTAATGAGGTAGACTGTGTTAAGAATTTTCTTCACTTAACATTTCTCATTATTAATAAATTTTACACTGACAACTATAAAGTGAACATTTTGGATTTATGCACCTAACCTAATTACATATGCTGCATGTACGCATTTCATTATTTACTTGACAGATTCATTCCTTGATATCATAAATAATTAAACAAGAATCAAATATTAACAATCAGATACATGTTAATTCTCCTCAAATCTGTAGAAACAAACTATATTTTCATCTTCAGTTCAACAAGCACTGATTAAAATTTCTTCATTAGGCAAATTTCGTAAGCAAAGTTCTTGATCTACTTTTCTTACTTTCATTGAAAATTAAACCTGGAACAAATTATTCCAGGATTAGTTCATGGGGAGAAAAAATGGAATATAACAGTATTTCTAACGGGCCATTGGATTCATAATCTTTCTCAAGCACTGCTGTATCTTATATATGAAACATTAATCTGTGTGTTTGTTAGGAATTTTCAAATGAGATTTTATTATAAGCCAGGAGACAGCCCCGTACTAGTTGCTGGTAGGACATTACCAGAGCTTTGTTTCCAGTGGGCTGAGCGTCTTAACCAAACAATTATTTTATAACTTGTTTAAAGAATAATATCTAGGCGTTATGGATAATGGAAGCACTAAACTTATTGGGGCCGAACATTTACTCTGAGGTCAAAGTATAGCTGTTGCGTTTTCTGCTTTGATGAGCTGGGTTTAAATTTTTTTTATTCGTGGGTATCAACATCTTCATTGATCAAACTATTCTCACATTTTATCAAATTTGCTTTGGTAGAGCATACCATACAATTTCATCATTTAAAAAATATTAAAGATTCATAGATAGCCACATTATTCATAATACAAGATTAATGCCAGGCTGACAGGTTTTTGTAAAGATCTGACTCTTTTTTTCTAAGTGCATATACCGTATCTATGTGAAATGTACCTCTGATGTTGCATATTGATTTCTCCCTTCTCTTCTCTTCTGATGCTAAAGAGAGAATATTATGAAATGATTGTCAGGGTTAGTGTGTCTCTGACCTACATATGTACTATTAATAATTTATGAGCCAATTTGAAATCCAGGACCAAGAAACCAACTGAGGACCAGTGCCACTGCCTGGAAAGATATACACCTGGGGATGACAGCATGTGCACCCAGATTCTGAGTCCGTTAAAATACACGGAGAGACACAAACGCTCTAAGTGCCAGAGCTAACCGGATAAAAGGAAGCCATGCTTCTTTGTTAGAAATTTCAAGGTAGCTACATTTCTCTCTTTTCATCCTATCCTTTCTATGACATCTGATTTCTTTTTAAAATTATTTAATTAGATTGCCAAGTGAGCTCATAGGGTCTAAAAACATCAGATAATCTAAAATTTTTTAAATGTTTTTATTAATTTTTGAGAGAGAGAGAGAGAAAGAGACAAAGCGGGAGTGGGGGAGGGGCAGAGAGAGAGAGGGAGACACAGAATCTGAAACAGGCTCCAGGCTCTGTGCTGATAGCTCAGAGCCCAACACAGGGCTTGAACTCAGGAATGGCGAGATCATGACCTGAGCCAAAGTAAGACACTTAACCGACTGAGCTACCCAGGCACCCCAAAACATCAGATAATCTAAATTCAAGGAATATGGAGGTACAGCAAAAGACTTCTTCTTATTTCCCCCGTGCTTTTACATACAGAGGTTGTCTGATGAATATCCTTCCAGACTGTTCTGTGCTCGTTTAAAGATAGAGAAGAGGGGCGCCTGGAGGGCTCAGGTCGTGATCTTGCGATTCACAATTTCAAGCCTGCTTCAGATTCTGTCTCCCGCTCTCTGACCCTCCCCCGCTCATGCTCATGCTCTGTCTCTCTCACTCTCTCAAAAATGAAAGAAAGAAAGAAAGAAAGAAAGAAAGAAAGAAAGAAAGAAAGAAAGAAAGAAGGAGAAAAAGAAAGATAGAGGAGATGGGGAGGAAGAGTTCCCCCATCCCCAAAAATGGTATCACACTCTACATTACTGTGCTATGGTTTGCTTTTTTCACTCAACAATATATCAAAGACGTGCCCCGTATCAGCACACACACTTGTAGCTCATATTTTAAACAACAGTATAGTGCTCCCTTTTATGGAGGTGCCGTGCTCCATCTATCCATTCCCTCATTAAAGATCGTTAAACTGTGTCCGATTTTTCACAATGAAAAAACAGTGCCACGTACACTGAACATATACGCTTATGCTCTTGCTCAACTATCTCACTTAGATGGAGCCCTAGAAGTGGAATTGCTAGGTCAGCAACTGATTTTTTTTTAATGTTTATTTATTTTGAGAGAGAGAAGGAGAGAGTTCAATCTGGGGAGGAGCAGAAAGAGAGACACAGAATCTGAAGCAGGCTCCAGACTCTGAGCTGTCAGCATAGAGTCCGATGTGGGGCTTGAACTCACGAATCATGAGATCATGACCTGCGCCAAAGTCGTAGATTTAACGACTGAGCTACCCAGATGCCCCTGATTTTTAAAATCTCCTTAATCCAGGCTGCCTGGCTGGCTGTCAGTAGAACAAGTGACTCTTGATCTTAGGATCATGAGTTTGAGCTCCATATTGGGCATAGAGCTGACTTAAAAAAATAAAATCGAACCTCTTTAATACATTAATTACACAAGGATAAGATAAATGACTATCCTATTTAAGATTTGAATACAACACTGCATGAATAGATTTGCACATAATATTTAAGTACATTTTCTTAAAAGTAGAGTTTTAAAACTTTAATAATATGAAGTAATTTAGGAAAAGAACATCTAAAGTTTAAATTACATTAATTTCATGCATGAGTAGCTTTATGCAAAAGCAAACTAAAGTCTAAGTTGTTCTTAATGCTTTAGCAATATGTTATCAAGCCACACATCTGTGTGTATTTTTAAGAAATGTTTATTCATTTTTGAGAGAGAGAGAGAGGGCATGAACAGGGGAGGGGCAGAGAGTGAGGGGGACAGCGGATCTGAAGCGGGCTCCTCGCTGTCAGCAGCAAGGCTGATGCGGGGCTCAGACTCACAAACCCGTGAGATCATGACCTGAGCTGAAGTTGGACGCTCAAATGACTGAACCACCCAGACGCCCCTGTATGTATTATTTTTAATATCAACACCCAAAGCAGGCAGTCTTCGTTTTAGCAATGCTACATGTAATGAACCCTCTTAAAGTGTGTTTATAGAGATTGACAACTATCAAATGTTTTAAAAAATATATTCAAAGAATCTTATGTTTAAAAACATTTCATCCACGAAATCTAATTAAAAACAGTATTGTGTATCGTTATGTTTATTTGAAGTCATCACAAGTTAAGCGCATTTGTCGAATACTCTGCTGTCCACCTAAATTGTTTGAAGCTTTCCACAAACAGAATAATGTTTACCTAGTGTGTCTGTCAAGTTCCATTACATGAAGTAGAATATGCTTTCAGAGAAGATGCCTTGCAGCCGATGACAGGCTCTTCCTATCTGCTAGGTTTCATAAAAATTGGAACATTGATCATTTCATGTAGAGATTTTCTTTAGCAAGAAGATAAAGGGAAACCTTGTTATGCCAAATGACTTACTAGTCAAAAGTATCCAGGACACTGAAACCTGGAAACTAGTTAATGGTTTGTAACAAGTCAGAAATAAAGATGTTCAACTAAGAAAATGACATTAAGCAGCACTGGCTACAAGAGAAAAGAGCAGCCTGTCAGATTTATGCAAGGGCTGTGGTGACAGGTAGACAATAAAATGGGATGACACCCGTTCCTCTCACTGGGGGTGTTTTCAACAGCTTTCTCTTGAGAGTTTCCATGCACTTCCTTTGTAGGAGAGCTTCCCTCTAAAAATGGCAGCAGACCCGTTGGAGGTCTTATTAAAATTCTCCTTCTGTGTTATAAAATATGTTGTACACGGCAGATGGCTGTACCCGAACAGTTAATTTCTTCATTGTGTAAAGGAAAGTGGGGACAAGTCATTCCCGTAAGAGGTGGCTCCTCGGCTGACATATCCCAGCAATACTGCACCGTAGGCATCAGGAAACAGGAAATGAGTCCGGGGTCAAATCCGTCCACGACACCATCTAAAATGGCAGACAGCACGAATCCAAACAGAAGCAATACGGTACATCATTAATATTTCCTACTCAGATGGGCATCCATTTATATCTCCAGATGAACTCCACATACTAGCTTAAATCTCCACAGTGTATAGTCCAACGGCACCATTAGGATAAACACTGTTTTCGTTTTTAAAAGGAATTTTCTTTCATTTACTCTCCACCACAAAACGGCCGTGGTAAGAGGGTACCTCTGCTTACTTCATCATGGGCTGTACAGGCTGTGTCGTCAAAGAACAGAAAGAAAGCAAAGCACCCAGCTAGTGCCCAGTGAGTTCTTTAATGCCAGCAGTTTCAAGGAATGAACCTACTTGATCTAAAATAATACTATCAATGTTTTTTACTTAACCCTGTTCTACGGTAAAGTTAGATCATTTCATATATGTCTATTTAAAACGTTATAGTACCACTGAACTAATTTCCAATAGAGTAATAGCTGTTAGAACAGCTTTCTAGACCATTTCTCTCTTTTAAGAATTCTATTCCCAGCATATTTTAAGTTCTATGACAAAATAAACATTTCACAACCCTTTTCAGCTAAATTTTTTTTCTGCTAATGTCATTTTGACCAGTGGGGGGGGGGGGGTCTATATTTTTCACACTGCAGTTCTACATCTACTATTATCTCTGATATAGATTAGCTGTCCCTTAGTGAGCTATAAAAGACAAAAATCTTAGTGTCTTTAATCCCGTCTTGTTTGACAGCATGCACATATTTACATGAAATAAAAAGCAAATATTTTGTTCTTTTCATACAGCTGTCAGCACACAGTTGGGTTGTTTAGAAACCTGTTCACACAAACATAATTGGTGTTTAATACACGACATAGGGATAAAAGGTCAACGATAGGTAAAACCAAGGATTATTTGAAAAGAAGTAAGGAGTTGATACGTATTTTTGGAACAGAAGGTGATCACGTTCTGCATTTTTGGAACAGAAGGTGATCACGTTCTGCCATACATTACGTAGCACACTGACAGAACTTCCCTGTTGATTCATTTGGTTGTTTATTTAAGAAAACATGGGCTTCGTTTCAGTTGCTCACTTACCAGAGTATTAACTTTGGGTTCACCTGCAGGGATAAGTATAAGAAAATGTTGCTACCCTAAAGTATTTCCAATGAAAGCTGCTTTTCAGCTCTTTCTTTCAGGGGATTTTCTCTCTTTTTTTTTTTTTTTTTTTAATGTCTATTCATTTTTGAGAGACAGAGACAGAGCATTAGCAGGGGAGGGGCAGAGAGAGAGGGAGACACAGAATCTGACGCAGGCTCCAGGCACAGAGCCCGACATGGGGCTCGAACCCACGAACTAGGAGATCATGGCCTGAGCTGAAGTCGGACGCCCAACCGACTGAGCCACCCAGGCGCCCCTCAGGGGATTTTCTAATAGCTAATGGAAACATATTCTGAGGTCAGACAAGCTGAGCATTCCTGATATTACTGTCACCTACTCAGGGACCCTGAGCCACACCACCTCCACTTACCCGACGAAGTCACACATCTGCTTTAATTAAGAAACTAGGCGCTCCCGAGCGTCCAGGAGCAGTGATTTACCAAAAGATGGTTCCAGGGGTAAATTCACTTTCCTCCTTCCCCCAGGATTTGCGCTGTCCTGGGGACAAATCTCACCTGCCCCTGGACGCACTCTGTCCTGAAGCCCCAAGGACAGAACTTGTTCGGCTTGTTTGGCATCCCATCTGCTGAACACACATTTTAATAAGTAAACTCTATTTCCAGGGAAATACCTACTGGTATTAACAGGAAAATAGCATCTCTACAAGATTCTCTGAAAAGAAATCCTGTCAGTGCCACTCACTCTACCTTCAAAGACAAGTCCCTGTAATTACTTTCTCCTCTTCGTTTCCTTGTCTGGATAAAGCAAGAAGATCAGGAGAACCTATCCATTTTCCCCAGATACCTTCCCAAATGCGCGTCCGCTGTGCAGGCTGGGATCAGAAATTGCATTATCTGTATTTGTATTAGTAATTCACTGCACAAAGAGAACGGGGCAGAGGAGGAGAGCAAGCACGGAAGCAAACATCAGACAGACAATTGTATGTATGCAAATGCTTGCAAATTTCTGCCAGCATCTCCATATCTATCACCAAGCAACATGGAAACCTATTCATCCCTCATCTTCTTTGCTGCCAACTATCGTTGTGGTTTTGGGGGGAAAATATTGAGAAAACGTTGAACTTTCAGCCACCGGGACTAAATCTAACTCAAAGCCTACCACGTCAAAAGCTAATGCATAAATCTAATCAGTGATTTTCTGGAAAGACGAGATACGCAACCTCCTGGCCACAGAGGGTGGGAAACAATATGCCCTGGGAGGGGGTGGGGGAAGGGAATGGTGGCATGGTGCTCTCCAAACCAATAGACAGAGAACTGAAATGTTGCCTCTTGGCTTGAGGTTGTGTATTTGCATAAGCAGCCTGAGCAAGAAGGGGCATGGAAAACCGGAAACGGGCATGATGGAGAAAATGCCCCAAATTCAAATTAATTAATAAAATGCCCTACCTTTCAAATGAATGTGCATGGTGATTGACAAATGACAGCAGACTCACCGTGTATTTTGCTTTGTCTTGAAATCGATTAGTCCCAAATAATAAAGGTTATAGAAATTTTCATGACTGTCTTTTTATATATCTATCCTACTTGCTGCAAGTCGGTAATAATATTGATAATTCACCCATATGTATGCATTTCACGTGCAGTAATCCAGCTCACCTTCACAATCATGCTTTGAGATAGGGTCAGTATTATACTCGTTTTACAGGTAAAGAAAGCAAGGCTCAGATGTTCAGAGATTTACATCACTAATAAATGACAGGACTGGAACTCAAATTCTCATGATCACCTGAGCCCCAGTGCTACCACATTCAGCTTCTGAGCAACATTACAAACAGAATTCATTCCAAGGGTCATGGAAGTGGCCATTTTTTTACCACTCAGCAACATTTGGCCCTGCCGCCCACTCCCGCTTTCTCGAAACCCTCTGCTCTCTTTATTCTTGGGAATTGCTCATTATTGATTTGCCTTCTGCCGCACAGACTTTCTCAGCCTCTTCCTTGGATTTCTGTCCCCTTCTCTCAATTTCCGCCATCAGTGAGCAATCTCATCCACTTCTATTCTTTTGTTTATTCATTCAACAAGTGTCTTTTGTGCATCTCCTATGTACCATGCCCTAGTCGAGGCACATGCAATCGCACAGTGGACAACAGCGATCTCCCTGCACAGATAAGTTAATATTGTTGGGCAGGTGCAGAGAAGACAGATAAAAACAAATAGATAAGTAAAATAGATACAGGTGGCGAGTGCTGTGGAGAATAGAAAGCAGAGAAGGATAGGGAGCAGCGGGGTAAGGGAGCTGAGACGAGATTGTAACTTGGGGGTCAAGGCAGGTCTCACCGACTAGACACTTGTGCAGAGATGGCCTCTGCAATTCTCCTTGCAGACGATTTCTGAATTTCCACCTCTGACCTCTCTCCTGACTCCAACTCCATACCGGCACTCCTAAACCACCATCTCTTCCTGTACCCACACCCCAAAGTCATCATTGCTACACTTGAATTCATCCTCTCCTCTTCCTCCGGCACCTCCTAAGTCAATAAATGTATCAGGAGGACCTTCGAAGCAAATGCACTATTCTAGGTGCTAAGGGAATACACCGGTCAATAAGACCTATTTTCTTCTTAAGAGCTGTGTCTAGGGAAATCACAGAGGGAAATGATTAAGGATTTATAAACAGACCTGTGTTGGGGCACCCGGGTGGCTCAGTCGGTTAAGCGTCTGACTTAGCTCAGGTCATGATCTCATGGCTCATGAGTTCGAGCACCGCGTATCAGGCTCTGTGTTGGCAGCTAAGAGCCTGGAGCTTCGGATTCTGTGTCTCCCTCTCTCTCTGCCCCTCCCTTGCTCATGCTCTGTGTCTCTGTGTCTCTCAAAAATAAATAAACATTAAAAAAGTAAAAAACAAAAAACAAAAAACAGACCTGTGTTCAATTCCATCTCTTCCATCAATTAGCAGTAGGTTCATCTATACAGTGGGGATAATGGTACCTACTCATATTAATGTTATAGGGATTAAATGCAACAATATCAGGGAAGTGAGCAAGTGAGTTAATGAATGGATAAATCAGTGAATGGTGTGTTTCCTGCAGTGCTTGAGGTGAGAAGTACTTAAGAGATTTACGTGACTTCATCAGGGCCCAGTCTCTTATCTCTCAGCTCTGTTCTCTTTCGAGTGCAGGCTCCCCTTACAGTGCAAGATGGCGTCCCAGAGTTCTGGGCTTGCCCCCTTACCCAGCCACTCCAGAAGACGAAAGAGAGTTTCTTTTCTCCATAATTGCACAAAACCCACGGGTCCTGATAGAGTCATGTGCCCACCCCTGAACCAATCACTTGAGCCAGGGAACCACCGTTGCTCTGACTGGCCAGGCTGGGTGGCAGCCCCCTCTAGGTAGGGAGGTTGGATCAGCTCCACTGTGAATGGAGAGCGAGCGAAGAGAGGTGCCCACCGACGAAAATCAAGACACTTGCAGGAAGAGAATGGGCTGCCCATTGGTGGGCAGGTAAAACAATGGATGCCCGCTACCCTCAACTGTGGCACCTAGTTCATTCTGTCCTGCATTATGGTCACATCCTTCCATGTGTATCTGCCCTCCGACTGAGAGCCCCCGAGAACAAGGACTATTTGTTTGTTACCGTCGGATCCCCGAGACCCAGGACAATCCTTGAATATCCTACAAGCTCAGTAAATGTTTCTTGACATGAATTGATTCATTAAACTAGTTTCAACTAGTTCTTCTTTTGCTCATTTTAAATTCTGTGGTGCCTTGTTCTCTTTTTATTACAGGAGGGTACATAAAGTCTCAAACACACATACACCTTTTAACACCTAAAGAGACAAGATTCCAACAGCAGAAGCAAATAAACCATCTTCATAATTTACATATATATTGACTTTCCTCTAAAGTCATTATCTCGGCTAATTTTACACAGGTGAGAGAAAAGCAAGATTCGGCGGTGCCTTTCTAAGCAGCTTCATTTTGCTGTCCTGGTTTTGTTCAGCAAATGTTGCATCTGCTACAAACTCAAGGGCGCAAGACTCCCTCTCGCCTTTCACAAGGTATCAGAAGTACACAGTTGTCATCATTTGGATTTTACTGCAGTGCGGGAATATCCTTAGGCTTTCCTTGAGTAATTTACCTCCGATCTCTGTGGCCTTTCTCAAGGACACCCCTCAAATCCTGTGACCTCAAGTGGGGCATTTCCCTCCTCTTTCCTGGCACACAGGCACACAGCCGCCTGCTACGGACTCTGCCCGCCTTGCTGATGGCTAGATGTGGCCGGGTCACTGGGTTCTTACCAAGCGAGGGATGCGGTGATGTCTGCAACTTCCAGATAGCTTCTTAATGAGGTCTGAGATCTGACTGAAAATAATCCGGCCAGCAACGGGGGAAGGCATATTTGGGGCACATAAATGGTCCCAAGTTCTACCATGTGAAGGTAACGTTGAGGGATGGGCATGTGGGGGTGTATTATACTACATTCTCCTTACCCGTGGGTATGTTTGAAAATTCCTATTGGCAGATGAATCAAAATAAATTAACTTAAAATTAATTAATTAATTAATTAATTAAAAGATGCTGGCCCCAATCATTCTTGCCCTGGCTGTTCTCGCCTTCCCATTGGACTGGCTAGAAACGGGAAGGAGTGGGGGGCGGGGGGCAACCTTGGAAGGCACACGTGGAGGGTGGCAGAGCCCTCCCCCCAGCCTGGGGCCCTGAATGACTTCCTGGAGCAGGGCTTGCTGGTCTGGGCTGGAGAGTGACGGGAAGCAAAATTGATTTCCATCACATCGGAGCCATTGCACTTTGGGCTCTCTTTATTATAATGACAGTGTTCTCTCCCCAACTCCAGCTCCTCGTTTACTTACATTCTATTTCAAAACAGTCTCTTTTCCTCGAACAGACAGGGTAATTCGCCTGCCTTCACCAGCCTCTTACTGTTTTCTGGTTCTCTTCACAGTCAGAAGAGGGCTACCGCTCAGTGCGTGTTTCCCATGGGTGTGTTTTCCGCTCCTCCGCAGGTCAGGCTCCACAAACCCCACAGATTCCTAGGCTGCACTGAGACGACCTTAAATCGCTCACAACACAGCTCGCTGTCCAAACCCTTACCAAAATGCCAAGTTTGAGTTTGGAGGTCTACTATGTACCACAGCTATGGGCAATCTTGATTCAGAAAAGGACCATAAATTCGTACGGCAAAACTTAGGGTGAAAGAATGATGTTGAGAACATTTCAACGAGAGAATAAAAGGTTAAGGAAAAGGTTAATTTCTTTTTTCACATAAAACATGGTTTTATTCTAAACCATCCCGTAGGCTGTATCCAACCCGTGGGCCTGTTCAGCCTTCCCCTCCCCAGATCTGGCAACACCTCTTGCAGGATTTCCGAATTTCTGTGCTTCAAGGACACACACGCTCCAGTGTAGCACTTCCCTCCCTCCCTTGGCCTCCCCCCACCCCAACAGGCTTTTTACACATTTCCCCGGAGCCCGGGGGATCTGGTCATAGAGCGGGCTTCAAGTGTAGCATGAAGCATGAGGCATGTGGATTTAAAATAATTTTCTCTTTTTAAATTCTTTAAATGTTTTTTATTTATTCTGAGAGAGAGAGAGTGAGCAAGGCAGAGAGGGGGAGAGAGAGAATCCCAAGCAGGCTTCGTGCTGTCAGTGCAGAGCCCAACTCGGGGCTTGAACTTATGAACCATGAGATCATGACCTGGGCAGAAACCAAGAGTGGGACGCTTAATCGACTGAGCCAGCCAAGTGCCCCTAAAATTAATTTTCTAAAAGGAGTTGTTAACCCTTGCAATGGATTACCAAAGGTCCCAGGCTCTTTCTCCAATGGTCCTTAGAAATAAGGTTGATTTTCACATCGTGGCTTTAGGAATTCCCCTGAAGGTCAGAGGATGAAACTGGTAGATAGACCTATAGAGAGGAAAGTAAAAATGGGATGCGAACTACCTTTGTGGTTATTGAACCTAAAAAAATTAGGAGTCTCCAGAAGCTGTATTGGCAGGGTGGGACTGCAGGTGTCCTCTGCTCACTTCTGCGCCGGAGAGGAAAAATACCCTGTGAGTCCAGCCTGCCTGCTGCCGCCCTCTGTCCCCAGCGCACCCACATCCACACACACACCCCAGCCCCTCCTGCCCCCCTCCGCAGATGAGCCCAGGCTGCACTGGCTGGAATTAGTATGGGTAGGACCCAGAAGGATCGGAGATTGTCTTCGCCAATTTACATGAGAGAAGAGCAAGGAATGGACATGGCAGGTTAGAAAAGAAGGGGGAAAAGACGGGAGCCAGTGTGGGCTGGGATTTGGAAGTTTGTTTGTTTTTAAATTCATGTCTTTATTTTATTTTGAGAGACAGAGACAGAGAGCGAGCAGGGGAGGGGCAGAGAGAGAGGGAGACACAGAACCTGAAGACAGGCTCCAGGCTCTGAGCTGTCAGCACAGAGCCCGATGCGGGGCTCGAACCCATGGACCGTGAGATCATGACCTGAGCCGAAGTCAGACGCTTAACTGGCTGAGCCACCCAGGCGCCCCCCCTACATTTTTTTAAATTTATGTCTTTATTTTATTTTGAGAGACGGAGACAGTGGGATTTGGAAGTTTGAACACTCAAGTTGTCAGAAGTTTGAAAAAACTGACAAGGAATGTGAGGTGTGTGTGTGTGTGTGTGTGTGTGTGTGTGTGTGTAGAGACAGAGACAGAGAAAGTTTGGGGGGTTAAAACTAGATTCCTGCGGTGTTTGTTTTAGGAGACTTTAGTAAAACTCTAAATTACTCTTTAAAAGTCAGTCTGGACTTCAGCTTTATATGGGGTTATATGACAGAGCCACAAACATTTGGACAAAATCCTAACCTGTCCACAGAGTCCAATATTTCAGCTCAATCATCAACTATGTTTTGGATGTCATTCTACTGTATACACACTGCACTAGGCACAGGGTCTTGTCAGAAACAGGTTGGCCAAAAGAAGTATTTCCTCAAAACGTTTCATTGAACGCTCTCTTTGATCAATGAAAAAAGTGAGCTCGAGCAAGGTATTTATTGACTTGCCCTGCGGACCTCACAAACGGACCATTCTATTGCCATCGCACGGCCAACTGCAAAGGAGAACTGGGAAACGAGACACTGTAAACAGAGGGTTCTCACGCACCCTCGGGATGACCAAAGTTTCCAAGTTCAAGGAGCTAAACGTCTCTGAATTCCCTGCTGCGTTCTCGAAGCTCTTCTATTTGTGCTGGTTCTGCCACAGGAAATGGAGCCTTCAGAGGGTCCACAGGCCTTTTGCCCACCACCTGGCAGTAATTCATCATTGACTCTGGAATGTGCTCCGTATTAAACTGTACGTTGGTGCTGGGTGGCAGGGGGTGGGAGGCAGCAATGAAATGCAGTCCTCACCCTCCAGGAGCTTCTGCCTGAACAGAGGGACAGACAGAGGGGTGACCAGTCATGCAGAGCAGGGGGAGAAGTGCTGCCAGAAAGTCACATGGGGATGTGTGGGTCTTGCTACAGAAACACCACGAAAGGGCACCTGACTTGTAGTGGGTGTGGTCAGAGTAGACATCAGCCATCAACCCATAGGAGACATGAATAACCAGTAGGAACTAGCCAAGCAATGAGGCGCTGGGAGGGGAAAAGAAAAGACCCTTCTGAACAAAGGGAACGGGCAGTGACTTCATCAGCAATTCACACTTGGCCTCACATTGTATTATTATCTTTACGCTATAAACAAAGGAATGAATTCCACAAGGTTGAGTGACCTATTCCCACTTATCTTGTAAGCAGTGAAACCAAGATTTAAACTCGGTACCATATTCCCTGCCACTTTATAGAACTTGCTGTCTGAAGGGGAATCCTTTTTACTGAGTGATATTCACACATTCTTCACACCGCACCTCAGGGGCACCTAGGGTGAATGCAAGTGCATTCATTCTGGGAAGAGATCCAAAGTATTATAGAATTTTAGATTCTCTTCTTCAAATATCATAGAATTTTAGATTCTCTTCTTCAAATCAGTTTAAGGAATCTGCATACAGAAGCCCCCCCACCGCCTCCCACATATACACTTAAGAGATCGACAGTGTATAGTAACATATGAAAGGCACTGACAAGTCCTGCAGAAAAAGTAATGTTAAATTTGGTTTAATGCAATGTGTCTGAAATGTAACTGCCCATGGTAACCTTCAACTTACCCCCTTTTCTTTCTTTCTTTCTCCTTCTTTCTTTCTTTTCTTTCTTTCTTTCTTTCTTTCTTTCTTTCTCTTTCTTTCCTTCCTTCCTTCCTTCTTTTTTTAGTATCACTTATTAACACCTTTAAAGACATTCTGTATCCAATTTTCTCACTGCAATGATGAGGAAACTGCAGTTGAGAGGGGTTAGGAGCTACCTTTGGGTATGTGCTAGTGGCAGAGCCAGAACTCAATTAGCCAGACTTCCGTCCAGTCAACATTCTCTCAGACAAATCATGCTTCAATATGTCCATTCCATACTTCCAATATGTAAACAGTACACACAGCACATGAGTTGATAACCTTGTAATTGTCAACTTACAAATTGCCCTTTTAAAAAAACACAAAGAAATCCGTAGGTGAGAGCTGAGATCGTGTATACAAATTTGAAGTGTGTTTATATACACTATTAATCGCCCTTGTCACGGTTTATATTAGTTATCCAAGTCTTGCTGATATCAAGTGTTTATCTTCACAGCCTTCCCACTGAAATAATAATATTAATAACAACAACTAGCTCTCTCGTTGCTTTCAGTGTGAAGGATAACATTAATATATCGATGGCAATTTCTAGTGTTTCTCTTTATGCATTCATTTAAATGGAACCAAAGCTGAAGAAATCACTCGTTAACAAGATAATCACCAAACAAATCTTTGCACCAAGAACTTCATTGCTAGATCAAATCCCATCATCACCACCTAAAAGGAAAATTCTTACTTTGGAATTCAGTTGGAATCCAGACAGCACACAAAAGGAAGGGGGTAGAAGCTTGGAATTTTTGTTTTGCTCTGTTTTGCAAAGATTTCTATTATAACAATACCTATTATATTAAAATTTAAGTTATGTTTGAATGAAAACATTTGAAAGGTAATATACAAATTTAAAAACACATTTCAAGAGCAGTCAGGATGCAGGGTTGAAGAGTATTTATGAATAATAATGGATTAGGAAAGGTCACTTGGGCTTTCTGCCTAAAAAGTTAAATATTCAGTGCCTGCATTCCGCATTTGTTACCAAAGGCTTCTTTATCGGCAGAAGGAGGCAAATGATACCCTGAAAATGTTTTAAGCGTGCAACTTTGCTTATCTCCCTGTATTAATGATCCTTACGGCAGTTGTTATATTAACCTTATCACATAGCACAGCAATAGGGGAAAACTATTGTGAAAGGAAGGAAAATAAAAGGCATTTAGTTTAATCTTGAGACCCTTATTTTCAACCTAGTGATTTTCTGATTGTCAAGGGGGGGGGTGAAACTTAGGTTTTTACTGGGTTTTCTTAAAATCTCAAAAAAGAACTTAGACATTTCCCAATGAGTGGTTCGTTAAACAACATATGCTGTGAGGAGGGCAGAGAGTAGATTATCAATGAAAGGCTCATTATGTGAGTTCTGGGTTTCGTGAGGTCCGTGAAAGAGCTCTGACCAGGAGACAGTGAGTGGCTCCTGAGAAAGCCAGGCTCTCCTTCAAGGCTCTGAATTACTCATTTGTGGATATGACATTACAAGAAATACCATTTGCCCCTCAGAAGACTTCTATATCCTTCTTCAAACAGTCTCTGCGTTCACATAGAGGAAATTCAAAGGCTCGTCCTTTAACTCCTTTTAACTTTGACGACAATACCAAACCCCGACCCTAAGACCCCTTACCTTCTCACGCTCTCAAAGTGCTTAGGGAACCACCTAACTTTGTGATTGAAATTAATGTTTTCATTCCACTGCAAACGCTTGAGCTCGACACCACATCTGCAGAGCGAAGCCCCTTAGGCTTCTTCAGCCAGGTAATACGCCTCTTCCTTCTTTTTTTTTTCTTTTCTTTTTTTTCTTTTTCATTATCCCTTTAATGCAGAGCAGGGCTACTGATTACAAAGAGGCAGTTTGACTCAAGCAATAGGTCTTCTTCACTAATCCTCACTGTCATGGAAATTCCAGCTGCTACAAGAATAAGAGGTTCAATCCATATTTGCCAGCTCTAATATGAAATCTGTCAGAGCCCAAATTAATGAGTTCCAAATTCCTTACATCACGATAACAGGTTAAGACTGGTCAATTAATTACATAAATCCTTCCCGATTCATTGTGCGTTTGCAGCCCAGATTGTGTCTTACATTACTCCACGACACAAGGCCTTTTGGCTCCTGTTGTTCTGCAGAAAGGCCCCATTTAAGTGGAGGCTGCCTGCCACGGCAAAATGTTAAATGTCACACGTTAAATTTGCACTTTTCTGTAATTGCTTTTGTTAAAAAAAAATAATTAAAGCACAGGGCTCCCAGCACACCACTATGCAGAGGGCTGGGGTGGTACTGAATGGATCCCCAGGCATGCAAGGAGCTACCCTTGCCCTCTAAAGGTTGGCACGGTCTCTCCGGACCAGGTGCCCAGTAAGCTGTGGAACCCGGTACGTGCCCCTTTGTGAAAATGAACCAAGTTTCCCTAGGATCTGTGGCAGCAGAAATATATACTTGGGCCAGTGTTTTCTTTATGAATGGATTAAAATAGCATTTTTTTACATAGCCAAATTCCCTTTTGTCCACCAGCAGTCAGAGATGTAAACCACGGTTGATCTAATCACATCTTCAGGAACATACATGGTACAAATGAGGGCGTGTGATGCTTGTGGAGATCTTTGCCATCAAAAAAGATGTTGCTGATGGCTTTGCTATGCGGGTTTGTAACTGGTACACATCTACAGAGGGGAAATAATTGAGGCTTAAGATCTCAAAGGAGTTCAACAATCATCCAGGCCGAACGTTTCCCTTTTTAAAACATCAAAATGAGCTTGGAATCACAAGTCGTTTGAACTAGACATAGTATTGTGGCCTTCCAGCCTCCTAGAAGCCGGTCTTCACTCCAGTACATTTCCCTGTGGAAGGGACTTTTATGTGCCCAGGTGCTCTGTCGAACGGACCCAGTCCCTGGTTGTATTTTCCTGCATCATCTCATTGAGGGCTGGGGGTTCTGCGAAAACACCAGCGAGCAGACGATGCCCCTATGCACGAACTGAAATCTACATGGGGCGCAGGTTCCTTCGACCTGGAACCCCTAATGCCACTCCACCACGCGGACAACTAGCCAGACCTCAGGCTGCGCGTCCTCTCCGCCGCGCTGGCCCGGCAGCGCCCCCCTCTGTCCTCCGGCGGCCTTGCACCGGCTATGCCACCGGCGCGCGCCTCTTTTTTCCAGGCGAAGAACACAGCCCGGCTTTTGGGCCCGCAGCCTAAAGCGGCGGAGGATTCCTGTTCCTAAACTCCCACACCCCCCCCCCCCCCGCACACACAGACATTAAACTCTGACCCAGGGCCGTTTCTGGACCCGGTGCACGCGCTTCTATCCCGAGG
>CM053559.1:52922716-52963603 GCA_028646485.1 Cryptoprocta ferox | reverse complement strand
AGAGGAAAGGGGTTAACGAATGGGTGCGGTGCGTGCGCCGACAGTCGGAGCGCACCGGCTTCGCCCCAGCCTCGCCGCGACCCCGGGGCGCCGGCGGGGCCCCGCCAGGCCTCGTCGCCTCCAGGCCGGGCGGCACTCCGTCGCCCTCTCTCGGGCCGGCCGGCGGGGCCGGGGGCCGCAGCGCCGCGAGCATCTACAGAACAAAGACTCGGGTCTAGACGGGACAACGCCGCCGCCGCCGCTGCCTCCCCCGGCTCCGGCGCGGCGGCCCCCGACCCAGCCATCCCCGACCCCACCAGAGCGGCGGGGTTGCGGCTCCACGCGCGCTCCCAAACCCAGCGGGGCCCCAGGAGACCCCTGAGCCCGGAGGCCCGTGGTGGGGGGGCATCGCTATTCAAAGCTTCCCCCCGCCCCCGCCCGGACACCAACCCCCCCCTCTGTACATTCTTATGTTTTTTTTATTATTTTTCAAGCAGCCAGAGTTGTCACTTTCACATTGGGAAGGGGGGCCTCGTGGTGCCCACGTTGGCAGCAGGTGGGGCAGGGGAGAGGGCGCTGCAGGTTTGTGCTGTAAATCGCTGTCTTTTTGCGGTTGTTGTTCCCACTCGCCACCCACCGCCCCCCGCCCCGGCCTGGGTTTTTTTTTTGTTTTTTTTTTTCCCCTCTTTCTTTCCGCAGCGCAGTTGCTATGGGTTACCAGGGCGGTTGCCATGGGTTACCGGACCGAGGCCGGCTGGCTCGCTACCTGCCACCCAGTCGCCGCCGCAGCCGCCGCCGGCGGAGCGCCCGGGCGGGAGGAGGCGGGTGCGCGCGTGTGCGGGACGCGGCGCGGGGGAGTGTGCGCGGGCAGCCGAGGCGCCGCAGCCAACGGGCGGCCGAGGGTGCAGCGGCGGGAGCGCCACCGCCAGTGGGGTGGGGGCAAAGCTATAAAGAAGACCCAGAGGTAAGAAACTAACAAGAAACACAACCACAAGTTATGCCCGTGCTGTGCCTGTACAGCAGCAAAGACAAGTGGTGTGGGGTTTGGGATGAATCTACACTTCGCGTGGGGGGAGAGAGAGGGTGTCTTCCTCTTTAGCATAAGCCATTTGCATAGTGTCTTTAGACTGGAGTTTACTTTTCAGCAGGAAACTGTAGCTGAATTCCCCCCCCCCCCCCTTTTCGTCTATATCATTTGAAAAGAAGTCTTCGGCATTTTGGAGAAAGAAAATGATCATTACCAGATGAGAGTTGGCGCAGCTGAAATAAATGACTGTCCAGTGCAGCGTTCGTTAACAATGATGGAGAAAAGTTTCCAACAAGAGTGAACAGCAATTGTGTCTGCCTTAAAGGGACAATGGTTTGTGAGATGCATATGGCAAAGAACAGGGCCCAAATCCTTAGGGAATATTTCAAATTTTAAAATGTTGCTTACTTATATTCTTCTAAAATTTTTGAACTTCCTCTATTAAAATGTATTACTTTCTTATGACCTTTATTTGCAAAGAAACTTGTGTCTATGCTTTGAATGTCAAATTGCAGTAATTAATTTCAGAAGGCATTTTTGTATTTGAAAATGTGTTGCTATATAATAAAGGAAGAGAAGGTCTACAGTCCAAACAGAAACAGAAAATTGTGTTGAAATAAATGGTTTCCTCCATTGAAAAGATGCTACATTGAATTTACAGGACACCAACTAAGCAATTTAAATATTAAGAGGACAACTATTTAGAAAGAGAATAAGCTTTTGTTTTGTTATTTTTGTCTTAAAACTGTAGAGGCCTTTCCTGAAAACGGGTCTTCCATTTACAGCTGAAATACTGAAAACCCTATTTGTACCACAGCAGCTCCATGATGATGAATCCTCTTAAGGAACCCCCCCAAAAAAACTGAGTTCGAAACAACATTCAATTTACTGTTGGATATAATGGTGATTGTGGCGAGGCTAAATGAATTTGTTTATGTTCTTAATAGCCATAAAAGAAATTTTATTCTTTTACCTTACTACAGTAAGGTTATTGCATATCACTTGTTTGTATTTAATTATTCAATAAAATGTGCATTAGGCTTGAAAAGCTGCTGCAAGATACTTAATATCTTAAGGGACATAACTACTTGAAGATAAACATTTCTGTTTTTCCATAGCAATTTTTAAAACTTGTAATTTTACCTAGAATCTGAATTGCTTTCTTCCAAGTGAGACTTTAAAGAAGCCCTAAGTAACAGGTTGCTGACTTCCCTTGTTGACACCTCTGGGTTATACATAAAACCAGTTCTCGGACAAAACCCACAAACTGGATTTATAGGTGAATCATCTACCCTTTAAGAACTAGAACTAGCCAGGGAAATACAGTTCTGCTGTAGGTAAATCATAAAGCATCCAAGATTAGAATTCTTTAAGTTACATTAAAAATAGTTTTAAATAAACAAGTATTTAATTTAGTTACTTGGTAATTACTTTCTTTTCCCAAAGAAAGCTTTATAAAATTATACCACAGAAAAATAGACTGGAACATAGCAAGAAAGCCGTTGGGGGGGGGGGGGGCTGAAGTTCACCTAAATATCTCAGCTGCAGAAAATGAGTTTTCAGAAGCCAACGCTTAGATATCAAAACAACCAAACCAAGGCTAAAAACCTCAAATGTGTACAACTATACTGACTATTAAACCAAATCTTACCAAAGTTTCTCATTAAAATTTACTGCTTCTTCAAAAACACACTGTAATTAGGTGGGAGTCAAAAAAAAAAATATGTTCTCTTCTATAAAATAAGTGATCCAACAAACTGAACTTGATTATTTCACGTTTAATGTGAAAACGATGATCTTGTGAAGGTTACATACCACAGTATTAGGCATTACTTAATATCAATTTTAATGGCTATGTTACATCATCTAAAAATAATATGACAATTGGTGGCACATTACATGCTTTTCAAAACTGCTGTAAAACAGAAATAATGTGAACTCAAGTACATACTGCTGAACAAGCAGGGGTCGCTCTTAAATGACAAGATGGCAAACTTTACAGGTTAGCAAGATAAAACGAAAACTGCTCAATCTCTTTTGCCCCTGTATGAAAATGAGTCTTAGATGATAAAATAACAAGATCCACGATACAGTAAATCAAATATTCACAAAAGTTCAATACTGCTTTAGACCGAACAAAAACAAAAAGGAAAAATTAAGGAAATCATTCTTATTCTAAATTTAATTTTTTTTTTCTGTTCTTAGTTAATGAGCACTTCAAAGACTTTTTCATAATACAGTAACTTTTAAACTCCCAGTTGAAATAAAATAAGGTGAGGTAACATTTAATTAAAGCAACAAGTTATCCCAGTTACATGAAAATGACTTCCTGGCAGTTTGAGAGATACTTCATAGCATTCAACAAAGAAGAAACTTGGATAATTATCACAAGAAAACGCTGCCTCATCTCAAATTTGAAGTTCAGTGTAGCTTATCTAAGACATTTTATCTTTGGGCCACTAAAAAAGAAGACATTTCATTAAATTACACCAGTCCCCAGGCAGATGCCATAAAAGAAAGGCTCTTTAAACATGAAATCATTCTTAAATTAGCAAGTTGATACTCTTTTTTCTAAATGATGGGAATGTTTATTGATAACATGAAATGTATTAATTTTTATAAGAACCCACTTCTAACTTAAAAATAAGTAACAAGTAACCACCACTGACACTGAAAGTTATCTAGTGATAAGAACCTGCACATTTAGTCAGAAAATAGTTAACCTGTAATTCTAGTTACACACCGGTAATGGAAACACAGCCCGTTTCCAGAAACCATGTGTTAAAAACCGAATTTGAACAATGAGACTGTATTTTCTGAATCTCTATATTGCAAATAGAAGCAAAATTACGAGCACGATTTCTGTTTTCATCTAAGACGTAAACATTATTTTACCATGTCTCTAGTCGTAAGGTGCATTTTCCATCTACATGTGAAATAACATACTGGAAAGATGAAGCTTCTTAAAATATTTCAAACACCCAAAAGCGAAGGGTTTTCCCAGTGCAGGGGAGGTGCCCACGAACATCAGCCACATGTCTGAAAGAGGCGGTCTGGTCTATGCCGTCAGTCTTCACACTGGCTCAGATCATCCAGGCTGGGTTTATGCTAACACTGTCCCACTGACATGAGAAGGAATGCGCTATCTGGATTTTCAATGCTGCCTATTTACCTATCTTTTACAATTCAGTAAACCCAACTCGGTGCTTCTAAATGTATATGTCATTGCATTTCAGGGCAGGATCTTGTTTTACTGATAATGTTTGCCTATGAAGGAGAGCTGCATTCACAGGCCTTTAGCTTTTTACAGCAGCTTATCCAAAACAAGACAACACAAAAATACCACTAATAAACAACCCAGCGTCTTTAAGAATTTAAATACCTAATATCATGACAGTGAGCTTCAGGTTAAGAATCTATTATTAGCGAGCTTCCTTCTCCATGACTGGACATAATTCACTATTCCTAAGATGGTAACGTTAGAATTATTTTTCAGGATTCCTGCGGAGCTGTGCTCATTTTACATCCGTGTGAACTGCTGTCATCGCTACTATGTCCAAGCCCAGAGGATGAACTGGAAAAGAAGAGAGGGGGAAAATAATAAAAAGAGGAAATTGGTTTTCACAACACACTCAAAGCCTGAGTAACAGAGGAGAACTTTAATTATCTCCAGTCACAAAGAGAGACAGGAAATTTGGACTTTTAATTAGCCATTTGGAGTGCAGTTGGATATTTTTTTAGCTAGATAATTTAAACGCGAATAATTCAAGTCTGACTAAATGAAAGTCACATAATCAGAATGCAGATAATTGAATTTCTACTGCATTCATTAATTCAGTGTGGAGGTGTGTGTGAAGACTACTATGATGAGCTGTCACAGCTCAATAAAATCTCAGTCAATTAATTTTTTCATTATCTTAGTATTACATCAACAAAAAAGTGAAGTGTGTATATATCTATCTCCACATGTGCATATGTGCACGCTGTATTATACGGATACATATACGTGCAGTCGACATGCAAGGCGGTACCTTTCTGAGTCATAATCTATATCATTTTCTTTTTTTCCTTCTTCATCTTCCTCAGGGAAACGTCTGTTCATCAAGGCAAACTTGTGAATTGCGTCTTCTACAGAGTACTTCGTCTGCCCGGAGACGCAGGCCTCAATGTCTTCCGAATTCAAATGGCTCTGTAGGAAGAGGTGAAGGCAGCTATCTGAGAGCAGCAGCGCGTTCTGCAGGACCCTGTGTCAAAGAAACAAGGAGACATCCTCGGTGAACGAGGGTGGACAATTAGAGGGTAGGAGAGAGGAGGAACGGTAGAAATGTGCAGCCGAAATAATTTCTCGACTATGGCGAACTTTGCATCAATTAAAGGCGCTGCCTATTAAAAGGATGAAAGCATATGTTAACTTTTATTCAATTATTTGGAAATTTAGGTGAGTCAAAACATGAAGCTAATAGTTGAGAACATCTGTTAAAAGAATAACTTCAAGGACATTTCTTCAATTTAACCATCTGTTATGACCATGTGGATTAATTATGGAAAGATTTTACTGATAGTCCTAGAAATGTATTCTACTTAAAAAAAATTTTTTTTTTTTTTTTACTGCCGACCGGCATGTCTGTTGTGTGATCTTTATTGGCTAGGCTGTCATGAAACATCAAAACTTCCCACTACCATTAAAAATTATATTAAAAAGGCAATACATTTCTCAGCATGTTTTACATTTTAAAACTTTACAAGCATGCTTATGTACATGTTTACAAGAGCTAAGTTGAGAGGTGGCTTTTTTTTGAATACCTTAGATTGACGAGAAACTTCTCCGTACTCGGCAGTAGCACTGTGTATGTTATTAAAATAACACCAATCAAATTGCTCCCAGCCGATTTTACCATCTATATACTTAAAATATGAGTGATCCTGTGGTAAGTACATACTAGCCTTCCCATAGTCAAGGTCAAAGTTTGCAAAGAGTATAGATTTCAACCAGCGCATCAGAACTACAAGGAAAATTAAAAACGACTCTCTATGCTCAAATTCATATTTTTACTGAATGTGGGCTTTCTGAAATGCGTGTCTTGGAAGGCGAAATGAAGTCAAAGTACACCCTTGTTTTAAAATAAAAACCGGTTTTATCTTTTCTGGAAAGATCTTGATGTATGGTAATTTAGTCTCTATGGATAGTTCAATAAAAATATAATACAAGGCACTGAGACCAGATGGAAGGGACAAAACTAAACTACTAAAACCTGAGCATAATTTTGCCCAACATGGGATTTTTCATAGAGAGCTCTATGAAAAACAGATTTTGTATGTCAGGCCAAAGGAACATTACCTTATTGTCTGCATTTTTACACAAACAATTAGAAAAGTAAATCTTTTTTGGCCATTCATATCAATTTACTTAAAATCCAACATCATTAGCAGACTTCCTTCACAATAAAACAGAGTTATTTCTTCAAGAAGGCAGAAGTCTAAATACGTACAGGCTCACAACCAAAACGTAGCTTCAACAGGCTTACCAAACGTAGCCTGGGGGAATATTCTTTACTGGCCCTACCAAAAGGAAAAGGAAGAGCTTTGTGTGTTTTAAAAGGGCAAAACTCTCAAGCAGAGCAGCCAAGTACTTCCCTTCCCTCCACGTCCTCTGCCCTGGCTTCTCCCAGAAGGTGATGGTGTCACATGGTAAAGATTAATTTACCAAGTACAAGTAGTAAAGTAGTAAATCCCTTTTACCACTCTTTGAGATTTATTTTCTACATTTACAAATGTTTACCACTCTCGTTTTAAATACTTGAAATCAAGAGAAGATTTATATGGCAACAACCCATTAATATGAACTTGCATTCACCGTGAAGTTTGCACGGAGTGTTTCCTGCGCCCTTCTGTCTGTCAGTGGTTTTCCTGCCAGCCAGGGTACAAGTAACTGCTCGCAGGATTATACTTACTGCTTTATTTCTGTTGGAAATGTGTTTTATTTTCTTTATAAAATAATGGGTAATCTTTAAAATTGATTTTAGATGGTTCGAGGCATTACACCACAAAAGTAATGAGCACTAATGCCAATGATATTGGACACAAATTCATTTTAGCTTTATTTCACGTCTAAAGCAATTCTACTGAGCCTTGAACTGCTCACGCGCTGTTATTAACTTGCTGGTAACCTAACACATGGGTACAGCAAACAAAAGTGATCAGAGTCCAGGTTGATCGGGACCTCAAGGCTACTGTCCTTTTTCTTGAGCTATAATTCAATTTCCAATTTTACTGTACATTAGACTCATTATTTCCCAGTGTTTTCTCTTCTGCTCACTACTGCCATCTGGAGGACATGCCCATGAAAGGCGAGACGGAGCTGGCCCACGCCCAGCTCACAGTTCTCAAGTGGGAGAACGAGGCTGGGGAGGCAAGATCTGCACACCACACAGGCCTGGAGTTCAAAGTCAGTACATCTGAATGCCCTCGGGCTGGCTGGCTAAATTTATGCTACCGTACTCCATGGGTATAGCTTTTAAATAAGCAAAATAATTTTTTAATATATTTATGATTTTTTAACTCTCAGATATTTCATATCACAATTAAAAATGCAAAATTTTGAAAGTATTTCCCCATCTGGTTCAGTGAGCATCACTAGTTCATTTTCAGTAACACCTGGTTTACTGTATTTCAAAGAATGTTGTGACTGCCATCATCATCATATTAAATCCTATTTTTACCTGAGTCATGTTTGTGCCACATTTTCCACAAACAAATCTAATAGCAGAAATTAACTTCAAACTTCACATAAAGAGTACTTTGTAAAATGGTCAATAAAATGTCATCCTATAAGCCTCCATTAAAACAAATGTATACAATTTCCAAGCCGTTATAAAAGGAGCAACAAATAGCCTCTAGAATTTTAGAGGAATTTCTGAAAAGATATTTACAACGCGAGTCAAACGTTATTCCTTTCCTCGTAACAACTTTAAACTAAACAAGGCAAATCTTGGTTTTCCCTTGAATTGGACACAGTTGAAAATCTGGTTTTCCTCAACCTGATTTTATTAGGTGTATTATATACTGGTCCAATTGGGAACAATATATAGCTATGCAAAACCATTTAATCCTAACTAAGGATGCCCTGTCTACTGAACCCGATATAATGGTATATACACATGTGTACAGAGTGTGGAAGGTTCGCTGTTGGATGTAGGGGCAAAAGAATTTAAGTCAGCCTGTTTACCTCTTACAGTGAGGAAAAAAAATAAAACCTACAAATCTTCACTGAAGACATTCATGGTCTGTGCTATGGTGCCCTCTATTGAATACAAAGACTTATAAATACTGTGTGTGTGTGTGTGTGTGTGTGTGTGTGTGTGTGTTGTGTAAAACTAGTGTTTCCATGGTATCTTTTCATAAGAGGCTATAATATTCCTTAAATTTTTATGAAATGTAAAGCTGAAATACAAAAGTCTACACTGTAAGGCACATGTAGTTATATTAATGGGATTAATTCAGCAAACAAGGAAAGCTGGCTCCCACTCATGATAAGAATCAAGCAAAAAATTAGTAGGACTGCCGTGTTTAGAGTTAGGGACTTACCAACACAGTTTATAATTTTAGTCCATAACTTTCTTTTCCCATAACTAACAGCAGAAGTGACTTACAATTTATAATTATCCCGGGGCCGGGGCGGGGGGGGGGGGGGGGATCCCAAAGGGAGATTATAGCCAAGACTGAGGGGAAATGAATGTATTTGAAAAATCTCACACTCCTACTGACCAAATTTAACTAGCATTTAAGAGTTCTACTAATTGTAAACCTGCCAGATCATAGAATGACTATGATGCCTCCACCTTTCCTCTAACTTCCTTATTTATAAAACTGAGATGATACCCCATTCCTAATATTATTGTAGGAATTGAGCTAAAACATGCGAAAGCTAGACATATAGCAAGTGTTCAATAAATGGTATAAATGATTATTCTTTGGCACCTAGTCAAAGGAACTTTCCAATTCCTTTATGGAGACTGGCCTGGATGTGTACTTTGTTATTAAAGATGTATTATTGGGGCGCCTGGGTAACTCAGTCGGTTAAGTGTCCGACTTCAGCTCAGGTCATCATCTCACGGTTCGTGGGTTTGAGCCCCACGTCGGGCTCTGTGCTGACAGCTCAGAGCCAGAAGCCTGCTTCAGATTCTGTGTCTCCCTCTCTCTGCCCCTCCCCCGCTGTGCTCTCTCTCTCTCTCTCTCTCTCTCTCTCTCTCTCAAAAAGAAACTTTTTAATAAAGTATTATTTCACCTTAAGATGAATATATATAGTATATACACATATGCACAGAGACAGCAGCATTTTGGTTTTAAAGGGTTTGAACCCATACACTCTTCTTGGTTCATAACTTCAAAACTTACATAAAAACCAGATTTAAAAAATACATGCGATAAATCCACAGCACAAGCATACATCACATTTTAATGCTGTGGTCTCTTCCCTCTCAAGCTCCTAGCTAGAAGTGTCCACAAAAAAGCAAGGTACAGGCCATTGACGGTGACCACCATTTAGCGGGTAGCCCACGGGGCCTCAGGGAATGTCATGCTGGGGTCAGGACATAATGCCGAGACCACTGAGTTGCAAGTCACATCCCGCTTCCCAAAGTGGGCTTGGGCTCAGGGGGCCCCAGGGGCAAAGAGCTGGAAGGCTGCTAATTCTACACAGACTGGACAAAGCTATGCATCAGAATCTGAGGGACACAGAACAGAGGGTGAGGAGGACCTGGAGGAGCCACGGTATTTGGGCCATTTAGGTCGGGCCTGAATCCAAGAGTGTGGTATTAGAAACCGCTTGCCTTCCTTCAGGTTCAAACCATGTAGAGGCACCAGCTTTCACTTTTCGACGTGAAACTCATCAGCTTGGAGACTAATGTTCACGCGCCAGACTGGAACAAACACCACCACGAGAGAACGCGCTGTCTCTTCTCGGATTTGACTTCTGGACAATAACCCAGAGCCGACTGTAATGAACCTAGCCATCCCCTGATAAGTAGATAGTACTTTCCCACTAGAATGGAAGCTTCAAGTGCAGAAGGATTTGTGTCCATTGTGTGCAGTCCAAAGTCATCACTGAAAAAATAGGTCTCCAGAGGCCTTTCCAATGCATCATCTTAACGACACAACCGACAAGGGCAGTATCGCGAATGTGCTACATTATCACACCCCTTATAACAAACTAAGGCACACAAGAATTAAGCAACTTTTCCAAGGTCGGATGCCCAGAAAAAAATGAGGAGTTGAGACTCATGGGAGACCTGGCACCCAGCTCCTCAAGCTCCTGATCTGGGATATTTTCCGCTATGATGTCTGCATCAGATTCAATCAGCAAACGGTCAAACGACACAGTACGTACGCAAAGATAACCAAGCACAAGCCTACGTGCGCTGCAGCCGAATGACATTCATCCAGGCATTAGTCTGGGAGATCAACTGTGGAAGGAAAGGAAGCATTCAAAGCAGCAGAGTGATTCCTGGTCAAAAACACATGCCCTGAGCTTAACTCAATATAAATACAGAGACGCATGCTGTCCTTTGACCTCCAAAAAGGAGACTTCTCTACGGAAGACAAGCAGCCCCCCGGTGCTGACAGGGACTGCAGGATTTGGCTGTCCCTGTCCACGCCCCACTGCTAATGGCCAGTCTGCAGCTTCCAGAACAGCATCTTCACTGATGGGCCACTCGGCCAACTTGGACAACTGGGGCCACATCTTAAGGGAGACGCCATCAGCCATCTGGGTCTCATACAGACAAGAATTAAAATCAAAGCGGTCTCCAAAGGGAATGGGCAGAAAAAACTTGACCAGGTCTTTGTTCCGTCCTGCCTGTGATACCCAAAAGAATACCACTGTAATGTTTTCTGAGGACTCGGCTTGGTTAATGGGTTCTTCTGGTCTCTTGTCATTTTTATTCCTTTGGTTTCTTTTTCCTCTCTGGCCCTCCTTCAATTTGTAATCTCGGATGTTTCTGTATGTCTCCATGACCCCTTCCAAGGAAAGGCACTATATCAACCTAATGGAAATAAATATTAATATTCATGTGCATACTTAATATCCGAACACTTTATGAGTGAGCCATATGGGGAGAAGGCAGTATATTATTTCAGGCTGGCTCTAAGGGCCCATGGAGTGAACTCAAAAGGACATTACGGCAGATCCTGAAGTCGGTAGAAAGAGAAAGAGAGCTTAGGAGACTGGACCCTGCCACCAACCAGCAGTCCTACGACTCAGCCTATTGCCTTATTCTATAAAATGGGACGTTTGAAAAATTAGCTCAAAGCTATTTCATGTCTAAGTGGATCAAAACAATAAGAGCCAACACCACACATTACGTGCCACACTGTTTTGAGTGCTTTCTATTCATTAAGTCACTTAATCCTCTCAACAACTGTACGAAGTACTACTATTATTGGCCTCATTTTATAGTTGGAAAAAAACAAAAGGACAGAGGAGGTAAAAGACTTGCCCAGCCCCTCAACTAATAAGTCGCAGAGCCAAGATTTCAACCCAGACAGTCTGGCCCCAGTGTCTGTGTGCAAACCAATATGCTGTTTCATGGGATGGGTATTCTAGCATTCCGGAGTGGGGGAAAGAAAGAAATTACAGTAGTGCGAATTCAAGTCGTTTTAACTGCAGTGCCTACCATCACCAAGCAATCCAGAGGTAGTAACCCACCGAGACTATTCAACAGCCAATAAATACTCCCGTATAAACACTCCCTCCAAAGAGGAGAGTTAAATTCTTCCTTTAGAAGAGCCCAGAAAAGTATTACTTAGCAGCCAGTGCATTGTAGAGCTGATTTTGGTCTGTCAATCCTAAATGTTGTAAATAAAGACAGTTTTTAAGAAGCACATTTTTAATAAAGCACATTTGCTTCCTGACAAATTTTACTTTTGTCAGTTCAACTCCCTACTGATTTGGCTCTGCTTTACAGCTTCAGGGACCGCAGATTTATTACTAGACTCAATTAGCTCATTGTTTTCCTTCTAGAAGATGTGGTCCCAGATGTGCACCGTAAGATGTGAGCCACAAGATGGCGCTCTAATATAGGAAATGAACTACTGAGCTAGGCTCTAGGTTATTATTAGCATTTGAAGAGTGATCTTCTCCCCCACATAATTATAGGACACTCAACTTTTGCAAAGCACTTTGCTCACAACTCCTGTCTGGCCACAAGAGTTTCTGCACACTTACTTTCTGAGGAAATCTTCCAAACCCTGACGACGCTGATCTACATGCTGGCGATTATTCATGTTGAAAAACAGGTTTTTAGATGGAAGTTCTGGCAGTTGCCTTAGGAAAAAGAAAAAAAAAAATGTTTTTTTAATCATCAAATCAAGGTGGGTTAGTGACAATATCTCTCAAAGTGAAAGCATATTATTTTATAATTATATAGTTGTATATATTATAGGATATATATAATAAGGGTATCAGAAAATTAACTTACGGGAAAAAACCCATTTTTAAATTTTTTTGAGGCCTTTCATGGTCAACACTCATCAGGTTAGTGAAATTCAACTGATAAATTGTGAATTCAGATGTAGTAGCCACAAAACTAACTAAAGCTATAGACTGCAATCAAGAAGCCTATAAAATCCTTCATATTTTCTGTATCTCAATCCATGACAAATTTTAAAATATTGAATATAATAATATAGTCTCCTCAATATCACTTATTTAAATCACTTACACCAGCAACGCATTACTTTGGAGTCTCTGCCTCAGCCACACGAATTCTCTATATCTTCTTCGCACACACGATGTTTTCATTGTAAAACACATGCTGTTGGTCTGTTTGAAGAAAAAGGAAACTATAAGCCTCCCTTAAGGAAGAAATGTTTTTTCTTCCATCTCTAACTCACCAAATGCGCCCATATTCATTTTCATAGGATTTTTAAAAACCGAAAGTACATTTGCACTCATGCTAGATTCCAATCTTGCTCAAAGCCCACCAATAGAACATCCCTGAAAACAGCCTGGGTGACATCAATGAGCAGTGTTGTCCTTGGGCAATACCTGACCCTGCCATTCCCTGAGTCCTGGGGTAGCCTCCTGCTCACCTATTAGTACTGTGTTCAAAGATAAATCATAAAAATTAAACAAATCCTGAAATCTAAATGACCAATAAAAACTCGGGGTCATCCCTTCCATTTTAACACCCTCCATCCATGTAGCTAGAGAAGCCTTTGGGAATTAGAGACACCTTCTCATGGCCTTTGACACGACACCACAAGAAGCCATCATATCCTTGCTATGGCCCATCAGTACAGATCACACAGACCACCAGGTTTGGTGGTTCTCAGGCATCCTGAAATAACTTTTTTTAAAAATTTTTATTTTAAGTAGGCTCCACACCCACTGTGGGGCTTGAACTCATGACCCTGAGACCAAGAGTCGCATGCCCTACTGACTGAGCCACCCAGGTGACCCCTGATATCACTTCTTTTTTTTTTTTTTCATTTTTTAAGTGTTTTATTTATTTTTGAGAGAGAGAGAGAGAGAGAGAGAGAGAGACAGCATGAGCAGCGGAGGGGCAGAGAGAGAGAGGGAGACACAGAATCCGAAGACCGGCTCCAGGCTCTGAGCTGTCAGCACAGAGCCTGACGTGGGGCCCGAACCCATGAGCCTTGAGATCATTACCTGAGCCGAAGTCGGACGCTTAACCGACTGAGCCACCCAGGCGCCCGGGGTATCACTTCTAAACAAAAGAGCAGCATTCTCCTTCTCTACTGGATGTGTGAGGGAGTGTGATCCAAGGTAGAGAGAGGCGTGTGGTGCACAGGGACAGTCATACCCATGGGAAACCCACGTGCCAGTTCTGGCCCTGCCACACGGCAAGTCACTTAAATTCCAGTTTGCTGAGCGGTAAAATGGAGATGAAGTAGTACATACCCATTTCACTGGGTGGTTATAAGAACTGATGATAAGTACCCGACAAATGTTATTATTATTATTATTAATTAATATAATTATTAGATAGGAGATACCAGTTTCCTTCCAGTCACCCTAAGGCAGACTTGGAAAAGCCACCTACGGAGTCCCCATCCTAAGCAAAACAGTAATGCTTCTCTTTGGGGTAAACCCAAGACTGGTAAATACATGCTTCTCCTTTCTCCTTTGTGTAAAACAAGAGACTGCCAAGTATCTTGTCTAATGGTTTTGTAAGGAGATTTATTTCAAAATTCTATTTCATAATCTTTACATTGCCAAATGAGAAAATTTGGGGTCCCCAAGATTTATATTCTTTGAAAATTGTTATTACCCTACCACTTAATAAGCACCCAGCAGTTGTTTCCCACGGCGAATGTGAGTGATTATGTGCCCAGTTCTTAAACCACACAGTCTTAAAGGTATGGCACAGTTCCTGGTTCTCCTAAACTTGACGCAGTTCAGAAAACCTCAGAATGCAAACAGGTGAAGAGATCTGCCCCCAAAGGAGCTACTGGTCTAAAGCCCATCACCTTTGACAATATGGCAGCCAAACGCACCAGATGGAGTTTGTGGCACAGTCACCTTCTGTGTGTGGATTTCAAAGCACACCAGGGCCTCACTCTAAAGTGCCCCTGGGGACTAAGTCAGCAGGCCGTTCACACCAGGAAGAGTGTCCTAACCAGGCCGGGGCATGTGTCCTCTAGAGGACAAGGCCACGGCAGGGACTCCTGACACCTCAGGAAGGACTGAACCAATTTCAAGTCCCCTTCATTTCTCTGTTCCGGATTACTGTGGATGTCAATAACAGGGTGTCAGCTGGAGGTCCACGTGGTACCTACGCCAGACAAAGGTCCATCCGTAAGTCCTTCATTTGCAGGACAAGGTTGGGAGAGCATCCACAGCCCACTAGTTTACAATTCTAAATAAGTGCTGAGATTTCACAGTCGTCTGATATCATTTCTCTTGAGGTTAATTTAAATGGGTTACCCACCAGCTTCTCTACCTGCAAAGCTCTATTGGTACAGCATCTAAATGAGGCTGACTAGAGCTCTCTAGTCCTCCCCACCCCCCCCACCTCCATTCCTAATCATAAACAGGTATGGACAGCTAGGACCAGACTATGCTGAGATCACTAATTTATTAAGCTCCTCTAAATCTATTTGCTTATTTCTGTTATCTCCCAAGCCAAGGAAATTTAGTCCTTGTCAATTTATTAGCATTTCAGAGAAATGCCAGAACACCATCAAATAATATTTGTGGAATCTATCATTTCTGGCTTGAGACAGACATTTCTCAATTTACCTCGTGCAACTTAGGTAGCAGAGAAAAATCTATGCTTTTGTTAACTCTCTGAGGATAATTAAATTTCACATCTACCATGAAGTGTGATAAGGACCCACACATTTTTTAGAGGAAGTTAAAAAGGGAACTAAAGAATTCCATTTCATTTTCAAATGCTTACTCTTATATACTTATGTTATAATTTTCCACACAGAATGCATATCTGGTGTGACTTTATGAGTTAAAACCAAACAAAATCAAAACACAAGAAAATACAAGGTACACACACCCCAGCAGTGGCCTTCAATACACAACACAGTCATCAAAAAAGCAGTTCTGAGTTTTTACTTTTTTTACTTTATTTTCTAAGTTGGGGAGCTTTGAAAGAAAAAAAAGGGATGGAAGGAGAGAAAAAAAAGTTTTATGGCTGATGCTTGGGTGTCCAATGTACCAATGTGACTATATACAATGGGTAGATTAAAGGTAGCTAAATTTTACTTCACTTGAATATACTCACAGATAAAATCTGAGTATACGTCTATGCTCCCAAGAGAAGTCTGGACTAAATCAGATGGGAAAAGTAACTATTTTCATGATCAGGGGCCAATAAACCATAACCTGTGGGCCACATCCAGCCCACCACTTGTCTTTGCAAATAAAGTTTTATTGGAATACAGTTACATTTATTCATTTGTGTACTATTTATGGCTGCTTTCACCCTATAATAGTGGAAGTGAGTAGTTGTGAGAAAGACTGTAGAGCCCACAAAGCTGAAGACATTTACTATCTGGCTCTTTACAAAAAAAGTTTGCTGACCCTTGTTCAAGATAATTACAGAAGGGCCTATGCCACACAAAAATAGTCAAGAGATAATAAGGTATTATTTCCTAATAAAGCACATTATTTCTAGTTATTAGCTATGTTAATCATGAATCTAGACTAAGGCAAAATAATTGCACATATCTGTTTTCTACTTTCTTATTCCACATATAAAACTACTGCACATCAGTTTCCCAGAGAGCTCTATATCCTCTTTATCAGGATTTATCAGGCAATATATTACCCAGAAATATGCTATAACAGAGCATAAAGAAATACCATTAATGAGCTATAAATATACTTTAACTGTGAATTTTAGATGTATTCACATATTCATACATGTAGGCAATAAACATTAAAATATTTGTATTAGCAAAGGTACAATAAGGAATTCAAATGAGTAATTTTCCAACTTTAGGAAGCATCTTACTACTTCATTTGAGATACAGGCATTACTTGTAATCATTCAAAGTCAGTTCTTTGAGACAGGAGAATTTTTACAAATTTCAGTTTGAAGTATAACAGTGTCCCATCAAACGCACGCTGCCTAAAAATTACCATAATTTCTGCAGACTACTGACTGAATACTTACATGAATACATATCTCATAGTCAATATAAGAATGCCAAAAGTCCTCCTTCTGAATCCGAGGATCTCGAACCCAGACGCTTACAAATTCCTGTAAAGGCATCACAAAGGAAAAGGTTTCAGAATCCCAAGTAGGGCTAGAAAGAAGGGAGAGAAGCACACGGTACTAGAACAAAACTGAAATGAGCTGTGGTGGTTCATCTTTAAAAAACAAGAAGTAAAGTTAATGAATCAGGCACCATGGGAAGTCCAAGAGCACTTCTGCTACGAGCGGAATTTTTTAAATGGTGTAAATCCAATCTGGGGGTACTTCTGGGGAGTCTTATAGGTTATGTGAAGACAGTAAGAAAGTAACTGATGTTTTTCATTTATAATTGTGAGAAATATGTTCATTATAATTGTGAGAAATATGTTCATTATAATTGTGAGAAATATGTTCAGATTTTCCTCAAATCTTGCTTTTCTTACTTTTTTCATTTCTCTACATTAGCCATTTCTTGCTTTTTTCATCTCTCTACATTAAAACTATAGGCCCTGGGGCACCTGGGCAGTTGAGCATCCGACTTTGGCTCAGGCCATGATCTCGCAGTTCATGAGTTCGAGCCCCACATGGGACTCACTGCTGGCAGCCAGTCAGCACAAAGCCCGCTTCAGATCCTCGGTCCCCCTCTCTCTGACCCTCCCCCTCGTGTGCTCTCCCAAAAAATAAATAAAAATAAAAATAATAAAAAATTAAAGAACCATAGACCCTGCCTGATAAATCACTTCCTAGAAGAATATATAAAAGAGTGGCAAAGGTCATGTGAAAAGCAAGCAATGGGAGATGAAAATGACTTTGTACGCAGTCCATGTTCATGAGAATAAGCAGCAATAACTTATTAATAGAAAGATGAAACCCTTTTTCCCAATACTTTTCTATTTTTAAATATATTTTCCCCTGGGGCGCCTGGGTGGCTCAGTTAAGTGTCCGACTTTGGCTCAGGTCATGATCTCACAGTTCGTGGGTTCGAGCCCCGCGTCAGGCTCTGTGCTGACAGCTCAGAGCCTGGAGCCTGCTTGGGATTCTGTGTCTCCCTCTCTCTCTGCCCCTCCCCCACTCATGTTCTCTTTCTGTCTTAATAATAAATAAACTTAAAAAAAATTATAAATAAATAAAATTTCCCATATAGTAAATAATTTCATCTTCTTAATAACCTCATGTTGTAAGTAAAAAGAGATGTTAAAAAAAATACATGATAGGGGCGCCTGGGTGGCTCAGTCTGTTGAGCGTCCGGCTGCGAACTCAGGTCATGATTTCACAGTTCGTGGGTTCGAGCCCCACGTCAGGCTCTGTGCTGACAGCTAGCTAAGAACCTGGAGCCTGTCTTCAGAGTCTGTGTCTCCCTCTCTCTCTGACCTTCCCCTGCTCACACTGTCTCTCTCTCTCTCAAAAATAAATAAAACATTAAAAAATTAAAAAAAAGAAAAATACATGATAGATAATTTTGTTCTTTTTGAAAGTAAGAATCGGAAATACAGGGTAAAATTTAAAACACAATGCTTACCAAAAAGCGCTCTTTATTAAATAAGCTTCGTATAAAAATATGAAATCATGTACAACAAATGATTATTATGTTTGGCATAATAAATTTGAAAGTATAATTTACTCACTTGGTGATCACAGACTTGCTAATTGAATTTTAAAATTTTATTATTTATTTTTAAAGATTTCATTTTTAAGTAATCTCTACACTGAATGTAGGGCTCAAACCCCAAGATCAAGAGTTGCATGCTCGACCAACTCAGCCAGCCAGGCACCCCAAATTGTTTCAAAGATTTCATTTTTAGATAATCTCTGTACCCAACATGGGGCTCAAACTCACAACCTCAAGATCAAGACTCGCATTCTCTACCAACTGAGCCAGCCAGGCACTCCTAACTGAATTTATTTTTTTAATTTTCTTTTTAAGTTTATTTATTTATTTTGAGAGAGAAAAAGAGAGTGAGCTGGTGAGGGCCAGAGAGCAAGGGAGAGGATCCTAAGCAGACTCCATGCCGTTAGCACGGAGTCTAACGTGAGGCTCCATCCCATGAACTGTGAGATCATGACCTGAGCTGAAACTAAGAGTCAGACATTTAACCGACTGAGCCGCCCAGGCTCCCCTTGAATTATTTAATTTAATTTAAAAAAATTTTTTTAAACAGAGCAAAGTGAGTGAGAAGCAGAGAGAGAAGGAGACGGAGAAGGAGGGAGAGTGTGGAGACTGAAGGGGGCTCAAGCTCATGAACCATGAGATCATAACCTGAGCCGAAGTTGGATGCTTAACCAAATGCTCTACCCAGGTAACCCAAATTTAATTTTATTTTAAATATTTCAACTTTTTATATAAAAAAAGGGGGCATCAAAGCTGAAATCTTAGGCATTTGTTATTGCTTTCTGCTGGAACATCTGAGAGGCAGGCTCTGAATGTCCTAGAGCCGAAGCAGAAGAGAGATGATGGTGTTTTCTAGACAGAATACCTCTATTCTGTTATGCAGATCATAAAATGATAATTTTTCAGCACAGGCATTTTTTAAAAAGGTAAAAAAAATAGTTCACATTCCCTTTTGATACCTATCAAGTTTCACCTTTTTTTTTTTTAAACGTTTACTCATTTTTGAGAGACAGGGAAAGAGAGAGTGTGAGCAAGGGAGGAGCAGAGAGAGAAAGAGAGAGAGACACAGAATTCAAAGCAGCTCCAGGCTCTGAGCTGTAAGCACAGAGCCCGATCCAGGGCTTGAACCCACGGACTGGACCGGGAGATCATGACATGAGCTGAAGTGGGACGCCCATCCAACTGGGTCCCTCCCAGGTGCCCCTCAAATTTCACCTTCTAAGACAACACACACTTTGTTCTCGAATTTGAGACTTGTGCCCCACTGCCTGCTCACAGGATACAGGGATTAGGAGTTAATCTTCCCAAAAGTCTTACTTTAAAAGCTTTTCATTATGTATTTTTTAAGTCATTTAGAAGACAGAGATAATAAAAATAAGACAACATAGTGATGCTCTAATCATTTTTGGCCATTATTTCTCAACCTCCCTTTTAAGTTCATTTTTGTTTATTTTAAGAGAGAGAGCAAGTGGAGGAGGGGCAGAGAGCGAGGGGAAACAGAATCCCAAGCAGGCTCTGCGCTGTCAGCACAGAGCCTGACACGGGGCTCAAATTCACCAACCATGAGCTCATGACCTGAACTGAAATCAAGAGTCAGACACTTAACCAACTGAGCCACCCAGGCGCCTTTCAAAAGCACATTCTAAATTTTAAGAGAAACTGCCCAGAGATGGAAGCTGAAACAAAACCCATGCACCCTGCCCTCAGTCTGTCATTTCCGTCTGTCAGTGTGTGTGTGTGTGTGTGTGTAACTCATTTCCCTGCAGTACTTTCACACACGCAGAGTTCTTAGAAGAAATGAACCAATCATCAATGAATCAATGAACAGAAGGGCAAATAGGTTAGGAAGAGAAGACCAGAGTCCAAAGTAGACCACATTTATCTTTCCAAATCCCCACTGTGCACCCCTCACCCACACACTTAGGGCTGCATTCTGGCATTCATGGGCCTTGGGTACTTTTGCCTTCATGAGATCTTTCTGCCACCATAAAAAAAAAAGAAAAAGAAAAAAGAAAACAGTAAAAAAATCATACTTTATAACCACACTGACATAAAGAGGAATAATTAACATTATATATTAAAACCTTTCATTTGATCTGAAAGTTCATTTTCTTTTTCTGATTTTAAAAGAAATCAAAACATGTTCATGTTTTAATGAAAACCCCTAAAATCAGCGTGGGCCTTGGTCACCACTCAGCCTACACCGAGCCAGGCAGGACGTTGGTAACAGCAGACAAGGTTATCCTGCATCCCTCCCCCATCCCTCCACTGCCCTGCAGCCCGAAGGCACCCAGTCATCAGGTCACATGTGGGCCACGCGCCCTCACAGGGTGCTGGCAGCTCCACTTTTCCACTGGAGAGGCCGGAGTTCTTGAATATTCCAAGAGGGGAATGAAATATTTCCGACAGCTCAATGTTCTATATTTTTTTTCAAATGTTTATTTTTGAGAGAGAGAGAGAGAGAGAGAGAGCGCTAGCGCACACTAGCTAGGGAGGGGCAGAGAGGGGGGGGACAGAGGACCAGAAGCCGGCTCTGCGCTGACAGCAGAGAGCCCGATGTGGAGCTTGTACGCATGAGCCATGAAACTGTGACCTCAGCCAAAGTCAGACACTTAACTGACTGAGCCACTCAGGTGCCCCTCAATGTTCAATATTAACAGCAGAAGATACGCACCTGTTACTAAAATAGTGGGCCTTTACACAGATTAAACAAAAATGAAAAGAAAAGGAAATCCATTTGTCAATGCGCTACAAACTTTTGATAAAAGAAAGATTCTGAACTAAAACTATAAAACCCACAGTCACCACAGTGTCGAAACCCCCTGACCACTCAACATACTATTAATCAATGATGGCAGCAATGACAAATGGTTCTGGGAGGGAAATGGGATTCCCCCCCGCCCACTATTTGCTTGCTGCTGCCCAACTGTTAACATGTAAGCTTTGAATAACATGACCCGTTTCATGGAAAAAGCACTGAATTTATGGTCACAAGACTAGGGATAAATTCTGGTTCACCTATTTTCTAAATTATGAACTTATTCACTGAGCCTCTGTTTCCACATCTGGAAAATGGGAATAGTGCCTGTTCCAACCACATCCCAGCTATTTGTTAGGAGTATCAAATTATAAAACATGAGTGGAAACTCTGCAAAGTTTCTCATTAAGGGCTACATGAAGGTAAAGTATTATTACACAGAAAGGAAAATGCTTATAATAAACCCAAAGCATTGAGACCTTCCCACAGACACTGGCAATAAGCAATTAAGTTAAACCAATTGTATGTATTTTTTGAAGCACAGCAGCAAACACTCTAACACTGTAATTTTTCAGCAAAACTCAGACTGACCTAAGGATTTCACTGTACTTGCTCAGAGCAAGCTGCTCATAATATTTATAAAAGGGACGGACAGCATAATGAAAAATTACAATAAAAAAGTCTTTTCTTCATCTCAATGGGTTGGAATTCTCAAACTCTACTATTATTGTTACTCATTAAGTCTACTCTTTACATTGGGAAGGACATGTTGAGTACATATTCTAAAACTCTGCTAGGAAAAAAATTCTTTTAAGAGCAGCAATGCATTTTTTTCAATGTTTACTTATTTTTGATGGTGGGTACAGAGAGAGAGGGAGACAGAGAATCCAAGCAGAACCCAACATGGGTCTTGAATCCATGAACCATGAGATCATGACCTGAGCAGAGATCAAGAGTCGTCCGGACGTTTAACCGACTGAGCCACCCGGGCCCCCCAAGAACAGCAGTGCACTTTAAATGCACATTTAAAGTTAACTACGGTGCTAAACCTCCAAATATTTTTTGATCTTGAAATTTTTTAACTTGGTAGGAGTGCTAAATATCCCTGTTCTTTTGTGGATGGTGAGCTTTCCTCCCTCTCGCTCTCTTAAACACTGCTGTGGCTTGGAGAGCCATCCCCAGCTGCTGTCCTTCACACCCTGTTGCACTTCCAGAATGATCTCATCCAAACATATGCTTTCAAGCACCCAGTATGAGCCGATGATTCCGTCTCCAGCCCAGCCTAGGCAGCTCCCCACATTTCCGGCCTCTTGCCTACATCATGAGCACAGAGTCTATACCACTGCCACACACACCATTCTGCTCCCCCATCTCATCTCCAGCAACCCTGCCAGAAATCCAACCACGCCAGACTTCGCCTGCACCCAATTCATCCCCCACACTAAGACAAGAATGGCCCCAAAGCACACGTCTGGGGGTGCCATCTCCCTGCTAAAATTCCTTCAAAACCTGCCCCATAATTTTCAAGATCAAGTTCAGACTCCTTAGGTAGCACAACTTGATTTTCACTCTACTTATCACCAAAGGCTAAACAAAGGTGGCCTACGTGACATGGCAGTTCACCCCTCCACGGCCTCTGAACATACCGTTCCCTCTGCCTGGACTGCGATTCCTACCCTACTTTCCGCCTTCTTCATTGTCGTCATCTGTCTCTTGCCTTCATGTTCTGCTAACTCCAATTCATCTTTCAAAATGCAACTCGGCCTCTGGAAATCCTCCAGTTCACCCAGTCTGGTTCACCTGACCCTCCTCCAAGTGCCTAACGCCTCCGGGCACACCCTGGGCACTGTTCCTACTTGCCACAGCTTACTGTGCTGTGATGCCTGTAGGCCCCCTCTACCAGACACTGAGCTCCTTCAGGGAACCCCAGGCCGTGGCGTCCCACCTGAGCGCCTGGCATAGCCAGTGCATTCTGTTAATATCCCCTAATGAAGAAATGAATGCCTGCAGGAATGAATGAACTGCCTTCGGGGGAAAAACCGAGGTCAAACTTCAACTGGAATAAAATCCTCATCCACTTGGGCTCTCAGACTCCGTGAATTAATGATAAGTTATTTAGCAGCTGGTCTAAAGTTTATCTTAATTTACCAAACCCCTTCCTCTAAGGGTGTGCCAATTAACAGCATATGGCTACATGAGCAATGTTTAAGATCTATGAGAACAAACTGTTTTCGAGCACCCGAAAGAACTCGAGAAGCACCTATTTACATAGAAATAATTGAAAATCATTCTGATGGCTTCAATAACTTGGGTCCCCGAAGACCTGTGCCAGACGACAATTTGTTTGCCTGGTTGGAGTTAAAATATGTACTTGGAAGTAATAAAAGTACACTTATTTTAAAATATTCCATAATTCAGATGGGCCTCCCCTCCCCCACCCCACAATTAGTAGGAATTAGCGAAGTTTCGCCATACTTCCAGCTATGAATAGCATACCCAGGAAGCCAAGGTTCACCTATAATCTCTTAATTAGACGCATCCCTCACGATGCTGCCCACCATCCTTCAAAGGAATGTTGACAGCCTGTCAGCCGCTGAGGACAGTTCCGAGCTCCACACCTACAATCATATGGGTTTCCTCTGAAAATTGCTACAGCAGCAGCAGTCAGTCAATTTAATAACCTTATTAAACACTTTAATGACTTTTTGGGCCTAATGACTATATCTAGTGTGGAGGAAGAAGCCAGGCAGAGTAGAATTAAAAATTTAAACTAACTGATCCCTACTGTTCTCCATGTGGGAAAAGGCTTCTGAGGAAAGAGAGACTGCTAGACTCTTCTCTGGACATCTAATTCCTGTGTTCTCTTCTAATAATTGCTCTTTGATTGTAATGCACTCTGTCTCCCACCACCACTGCCCCAGGTTCAAGCTTTGTCTAATTAAAAAACGTTTTATAGTTTATTTATTTTTGAGACAGACACAGAGCACGAGTGGGGGAGGGGCAGAGAGCGAGGGAGACACAGAATCAGAAGCAGGCTCCAGGTTCCAAGCTGTCAGCACAGACCCGGATGCGGGGCTCAAACCCACCAACCGTGAGATCATGACCTGAGCCGAAGTCAGACACTTAACCAACTGAGCCATCCAGGCGCCCCCGACCTTTGTCTATTTATCCATCTACCTTGTCTTCTCTTCCTTAGCCCTCACAGGAGATGAAATTAACAATAAAAATAACTGTATCATATAGGGCACTGTGACAAGTGTTTTACATATATTTTTCTTTAATCTTTACAATAATTCTAAGGAAGCGGTCAATTAATTATCTGTCCCATTTTACAGATAAGGAAAGTAAGGCTTCTACAGCTTAAGCAACTGGCCCAAAGCCCAATGGCCAATAGGCTGAACTAGGTTTCAGTCTCAAAGCTTGTGCTCTCAAACATATTCTATCTAGCGGTTCCTTCGGCAATGATAAATCTCAGATGATTTCCATTTTCGCTGTAATTATATTATTTTGGAGGGAAAAAATTATCTTCGTTGCTATTAGCCAATATCAGTTCAAACAACATGCTGTTCTCGAAGGCTTTCTATTCCATTTTTATATTTCTAGCCCCAAGCACAGTATTAGCACATAGTAATTCTTCATGAAATGTTTGCGAATTAATCAACCGACTACAGAGATGCTGTAATCGGTAATGCTGAAAATTACAAGATGCAATTGAAAGAAATCAAAGTCTATACTTTTTTGTATATGTCTATGTAAGTATATGTCTGTACTGTGTTCAGGTATTGAAAGACTCAACACAGTAAAGAGATCAATTCTCCCCAAATTGATCTATAGGTTTAGTGCAGTTCCTGTACAAATCCCAGTAAGCTTTTCTGAAGACACAGATGAGCTTCTTCTAAAATTTACATGGAAAGGGACAGACCCTCGAAGAGCCAAAACAATTTTGAAAAAGTACAAAAGAGTAAAAAGAATCCCTCTGCTGCAGTAATCAAGACAGTCTGGTACTGGGAAAGGTACACAGATCGATGGAACAGAACAGAAAACTCAGACCTATACAGGGATGTCCAACTGACTTTTGACAAATGTGTAAAAACAATTCAATGAAGTATAGATAACCTTTCAACAAGTGGTTCTGCAGCACTTAGACATCGACAGGCCCAAGATGAACTTTGAGCTGACCCTTGCACCTTCTACAAAAATTAACTCAAATGGATCATAGATTTAAATGTAGACACAAAACCACTAGGAAAAAATACAAGAGGAAATCTTTGGGATCTAGGCCTAGATGAAGAGTTCGTAGACTTGACACCAAAAGGCTAATACAGGTAAGGAAATGGTGATACAGTGGGCCTCGCCAGAACTAAAAACCTTTCCTCTGCAAAAGACCCTGAAAAGAAGTCGAAAAGACAAAGGACAGACTAGAAAAAATGTCTGCAAATCACACATCCCTCAAAGGACTTGTACCTAGAACATAAAGAACTCTCAAAACTCAACATTTATGTGGCGCCTGAGTGGTTCACTAGGTTAAGCGTCACTCTTGATTTCAGCTCAAGTCATGATCTCAGGTTCCTGAGTCTGAGCCCCACATCAGGCTCTGCACTGACCACGAGGAGCTTGCTTGGGATTCTCCCTCTCCTCTCTCTCTGTCCCTTCCCAGCTCACACTCTCTCTCAGTCTCTCTCAAAATAAATAAATAAACTAAAAAAACAAAAAAACAAAAACCTCAACATTAAAAAAAAATTCAACTAGAAAATGGGAAAAACACACAAAGGACCTTTCACCAAGGACATACAGACGGCAAACAAGGACATGAAAAGTGGTGTAATGTCATTAGCCATTAGGGAAATGCAAATCACCACCAGAGTGTGACATCACTGCACCTAACAGTTTCTGGTGGAGTTATCGCTATAGTTTATGTTAGCCATTTTGACAGATGTGGGTTTATTTTTTTTATAGTTTATTGTCAAGTTGGTTTTGTTTTGTTTTTTAATTTTCACCGTAGCCTAGCTTTATAGTACAGGAAGCATAACCATGTGCTACTTGTAAGAATATTTACTCAGATTACAGGAAGACGAGTACGGACAAAAGCTAAAAAGTTAGAATCCCTAGGTGTTAATGAATATTAATTTTTCACACCCTTGATGAGAATTTTCTATCACAAAGATGAAAACTTGTTTCATTATGTGTTTAATTTCTCTCAAGATGTGTTTTTTTTCCTATGCCAACATACGTTTTACATGCTTATGTATTTAAGGATTCATGCCTATTTTCACTCATTCATTCATTCAGTTAAAGAACACGGACACTGTACTAGGCACTGTTCTAACTTGCAGAATATAACCAAGGTCTTATTCACCAGCGCTCTATTCAGGACTCCCACGAAACAATCTCAAAACTAATATTTAACCCATTTTGCACACTACATTCCTTACAAATAAGAACAAGCTTGAAAGGCAGAAGGAATGTATCAAGTAAGCTTCCTATTTCCTAATAATAGTTATGACAAATCACCTAAAGGCATAATACTACAAGGGATGTTACTTTCTACTTTATAGCTTGGAGGGTGTTTAAATGCCATGCTCTGGCAGTTTTGAATGATGATTTTTAAGAAAGCTTTTATTACTTCAGGAGAAATAACCGTGGATGAGACTCACTTAGACCTGCCTTTTATATGACTTACAACAGTTCATGGTGTTGCAAGCTTTTTTATACAAGTAGCGTTCAAAATTAAGGAGAGTTACCTTTTGTATCTCATAATATATTAGGAAAAGTGCAGTGGAAAAAACACATCTTTTGCAACAAGTAATTGCCAACCTGTATTAAACTATACCACAGGACGTAATCAGCAAAATCCAGTTTGTGAAAATCCATATTGAACACAAGATGTAGTTTCTTCAACAAATAAATTACAAAAGGGGAAAAAGGCAGAATAACAGACTTCAAGCACTATAGTAACTAAAGACAATGTGTGGTCCCTAGTTGGATCATGATGAGAAATAAGTGTATACATTTTTCCCCCAACAGAATCCAAAAAACTTGAACACTGACTGAATATATGATGGTATGGAAGAATTAACGCTAATTATTTAAGGTGTGATAATCTGGTTTGTTCCTAAGAAGGATCATTTGTTAGAAATGTGTACTGAAATATTTACAGATGAAAATACACCTCTTAGAATTTGTTTCAAAGTAATTCACTGCCTGGTAGCAGGGAGAAATGGATATGGGTGGGGGATTGCTTGGCCATGAATTAACAATGTGTTAATTGTTGAATCCTTAGGTATACGAGGGTTCATTACATTATTCTCTCTGCTTTGTGTATGTTTAAAATTTCATAATGAAAAGTTACAATCAGAGAAAGTAAAAGGGAAGAAGGGAGAGAGGAAGGGAGGGAGAGGGGGAGGGGGGTTATCCTAAGCTGTCTGCTTTATGAAAAGGAACAAATGTGGCACCTGAAAGTGAAAGCAAGTCAGAAACATAGACCGAAAATGTTAACCATTTAGTCAACATTTATTGACCATTAACATAATAGCCTAATACTTGTCTACCTTAAAAAATAAGATTATTTTTAAAATTATAAAAATAAACCATGTATGTAATTAAAGAAAGATACATAAAATTTCAAAAAAAACAGATGAATACACCATGAAAATGAAGTCCCCTACATTCTGGACTCCCCATTTTTTGTCCACCTAGCGAGGACTTCTATAATTTTTATATTATATATATAAATATATAGTTGTCATGTATATGTATATATATTTAATTTTAACACAAATGAGAGCATAATATAAATACTGTTTTGTATCTTGCTTTATTTACTGCATAATCTTTTAGAAAACTTTATATGTTGAGCATACATAATTCAATGTAGTTTGTTTTAAAAGTGTTAATTTTAGGGGTGCCTGGGTGGCTCAGTCAGTTAAGTATCCGACTTCAGCTCAGGTCATGGTCTCACGGGTTGTGGGTTCAAGCCCCATGTCTGAAGCCTGCTTCAGATTCTGTTTCCGTCTCTTTCTGCTCCTGCCCTGTTCATGCTCTGTCTCTCTCTCTCTCTCTCTCTCAAAAATAAATAATAAAAACAGAAAACATTTTTAAAAATAAATGAAACTGTTCATTTTAGCACAGTTTTGGATATACTGAAAATCCCCATTTATCTCACATCCAATCTTTCCTATTATTACATCACATCACATAAGCAAAGAAGGTAAACAAAAAAAAGTTCATTGGGGGAGTAGGAGAGCATTCTGTCTTGTCACTTGCCTTCAAAGTCCCCAGCATCACAGGACCCCAGTGGAAGGCTTGCTCATGGGATATTCTTTAATGACATTTACTGGTTCCAGCCCAGTCAGTTTCCAATCAGTGTCCCAATAACAAAAGCATGCTGTCCTTGAGCAAGCCCAAAAGGTTACCATCAGTCAGCACAAGCATGTCCTGAACATGTAAATGTTAAGTTCTGAGGCAACACATCCAAAATGGCAGCACATCCCTGGCATCTGTCCCTGTAGGGCCCTGTCTCCTCCCTCAGCGGTAGTGTCCTCGTGGTCCCTGGAACTCTCCTGGGCCCACTTGGGTCTGCTCCATTCAGGGTATCCACAGCCACAGAGCTGAGGGATTTATTGGCACTAGGGGTCAATAACTGGTAGTTGCTGCTCCATCCAGTATGAAGTATGTACATTTTGAAGAAAACCCTTATCCTAAATGTATAAATTTCTCAAGGGAGAACTCAGTCATCATGATCCAGGAGAGCAGGCAGGGGAGATATACATCCCATCCCCAACACCCACACACACAAAAGGGGTTTCAGCCCACCCGTCCAGTCATATCACATAGGCAGGACTGTCCCATGTACACCACATGAGCCCTGGGCAGAGGAACAAACCCAGTGCCTTGGAGGGACCAGAATGTGGGACGCCATGAAACACTGTCCCAGCAGGAGGGAACTGTTTATTCACACATCACAGGAGAGGAGTTCAACGTGGCAGAGAGCAAGGGCTTTTAGTTATGCCGAAAAGCCAAACTGCTCACTCTGGACATTAGAAGAAGAACAAAAATGCCTGACTCCACGGAAGACACTCTGAAACATGTTTCCTGACACAGCCACCTACCTTTTCATTAGGATTCTGGGTTCTGTCTCATTAAACAGAAGAGTTGATTCAGTTGAGCCCATATAATTATTCTTATTAAAATATGTAACCATAATATTTTAATTGTAAATTAAAGTTGCATGCCTGAATGACTCTGAATTCATTTTAATTTTACAGTGGCCCAATGCCAGGGCCTTTTTATGGGGAAGATCCATCAGCTCGCATACTGTTCTCCCGGGAATCCAAACCAATGTGCAAATGGAACATGTTTAACTAACAAGGGAGACTCTCGCTCACTATTCTCCTCTCTCTAGATTTATTACAATAATAAAACTATTTTAACAAGAGAGACTGCATTTGGTTACCCACCCCCCCATATCTATAAAAAAAAAAATTTACCAAACTTCTAGGCTGCCACTACCAGTTAGGTAGAACCAACATGTCCTCCTAGACTATCTGAAATGTAAACAAGGATCATAAATCGGTCTCAATTCATGTGCCAATGTCAAGATTAATTAGTAATCTCTGCTATGGGCACTGAGTGGCAAGTGCTTACACACACACTGATTCCTTGGTCTAGATTCTAGAACAGTCAGTGATATTGTAGTCAGCCCTTACCTATGCAGTCAGGTAGGAAATGAATTATTTCCATGAAACAACTACCAGGCACTAGGATATTTAAACGCTCAACCAAAACCTCCTCCACTTTTTTTTTTTATGTTTATTTTTATTGAGACAGAGAGAAACAGAGCATGAGTGGGGTAGGGGCAGAGAGAGAGGGAGACACCGAATCCGAAGAAGGCTCCAGGCTCTGAGCTGTCAGCACAAAGCCTGATGCGGGGTTTGAACCCACAAACCGTGAGATCATGACCTGAGCCAAAGTCAGACGCTTAACCGACTGAGCCACCCAGGTGCCCCTAACCTCCTCCACTTCTGGCCGCATTGACTACAGGGTAGGTGGTGAGGTAAAAATACCTTTTTATAACTGAGGCTTTAGGAATGCCTCTTCTTGACTTCTAAGCTGCGGCCTGAGGACAAGCCAGAGTTAGCCAGTCAACATGGAGTGAAGTCTGGGGGAGGAGAGATTATTCCAAGCAGTGGGGAAAACATCTGTGAAAGCCCAGGGGCCCAGAGGGCACAGAACATTCGAGTCTACAAAATAAGCTCCAAAATAAGAAGTGAGGAGTGCATCGGGGCAGAGGGAGGCGCAGAAGATGAGCCTGGAGAAAGAAGCAGCGTCCAATCATAAAGGGCCTTACTAACACATTTAGGAGTTTAACTTTGTTCTAAGAGCAATGCTATTAGAAGCCAGATCGCTCTGGCCACAGGTAGACAGTGGACTTAGCAGCACTACATTACAATACACCCAGAACCTAGCCCAGCTATGCTTAGTTCTTCCTGACAGAGGCTAACGTAAATTTCTAAACATTAAATCTCTCTCTTCTTACCACACTTTTTTCCTTTTCAGTTGGAGGACTTTCTAGTTTAAAATTCCTTAATGGTATGGGGCGCCTGGGTGGTTCAGTTGGTTAAGCGTCCTACTGTTGGTTTCAGCTCAGGTCATGATCTCATGGTTTCATGAGTTCGAGCCCTGCATCAGGCTCCGTGCTGACAGGGCGGAGCCTACTTGGAGTTCTCTCTCCCTCTCTCTCTGCCCCTCCTTTACTTGCACACACTGTCTCGGTCTCTCTCACAAATAAATAAACTTAAAAAAATTACTTTAAAATTCCTTAATGTTATAATATTACTGTTTTTTTAAATGTTTATTTTCAAGGTAGAGAGAACACGAGCAGGGTAGGGGCAGAAAGAGAGGGGGACAGAGGGTCCAAAGCAGGTTCTGTGCTAACAGCACAGATGAAGTCAGACGCTTCACTGACTGAGCCACCCAGGCACCCCAATGTTATATATTATATAATTATTAATAATAAAGAACTTTTGCAAGGTCAATAAAACTTTCTTTATGTAGTTGGTTAAATTATTTTTTGTTCTGTAGTTTTTATTAATTGAAATGAGTGTAATAAAAATCAAGTGATTAAACCAAGTAAAAAATTTAGAAAATTAAAAATTAAAAAATTTTAAAATAAACCTTCTAATTGGAAAAAAAAACTTTGTTGCTTTCATTGGCAGTTCTCCCCCCTATGAGAACAACTGTTATTTATTTTTTTAATTTATTTTATTTGAGAGAGAGCATGAGGGCACACCAGTGGGGGAGGGGCAGAGAAAGAGGGATGAAGAATCTCAAGCAGACTCCAGGATGTCAGCAGAGCCCAACACGAGGCTTGGGGCTCGATCCCACAACAATTAGATCATGATCTGAGCCAAAACCAAGAGTAAGAAGCTTAACTAGCTGAGCCACCCGGGCGCCCCTCTCCTTAAGAGAACAAGGTTTAAAATGTGCCTTTGGAATGTGCCAGCAATCGCACAGCCTCACTCCCTTGGCATTGCCTGCCCATTGGTCAGGCCGATGCAGGTGTGTAGGGAAGATTTCACCTCACCCAGAGAGAGGTCTGGCCTCTGCCCTCAGCTACTGGGAGGTGATCTCTAGGCCCCTAAGAATGTCCTGCCTGACAGGAGTACCTTTGCTAGCCTGGGCTTTGGCCACCAGACAGTCCAACAATGTGAATATGATGGGGGTTCAGAACCACACTGTACCAACTGCGGCCTTTGGAGGAACTAGAGACTAAAGATATTAGCTTGACCCTAGGAGGAGTGGAGAATAAAAGTCAACCACATAGGGGGCACCTGGACGGCTCAGTCGGTTAAGCATCCAACTTCAGCTCAGGTCATGATCTCATGGTTCATGGGTTCGAGCCCTGAGTCGAGTTCTGTGCTGACAGCTTAGAGCCTGGAGCCTGCTTCAGATTCTGTATCTCCCTCTCTCTCTTCCCCTCCCCTGCTCACACTCTATCTCCCTCTCTCTTGTGTGAAAACAAGTCAAGAGATCTGAGAGGCAACAAGCAGGCTGAAACTGAAACTAATGGCGGACAGTTCCTCTGGATCATTACCAGAGTTGGGGGGATTCACTCATGAGGCAAGACAGTAGAAAACCAAGAAAGCCAGAGGGAGACTGTTCAAAGCAGAGGGTGACAGTCAGCGTCTGGGAAAAAACTGAGTCATGGAGAAAGATATTTTTATAAGCAGTGGGTGGGAGTGAGCAAGGAGCCAGCTCAGTCACTGGAGCCAAGTAATGAGGGCCGAGGAAGCATCAATGCTGGGAAGTGGGGACAGCGGGGACAATGGGGACAGGAAGGCAGGTGTTTTGTTCTGTCGTTAGCCCTCCTCTAGGATGCCCTGAAGTGTCTTGACTCTCCATGATGGTTAGTGAATGAAGACCTAATCTGCAGTGAGTCAAAATGCATGGATTTATTTAGCTTAGGATTTGTGATGACATACCTCTTTCTGTTGTTCTGGAAACATCTTCAGCATAGGATACAATCAATCTGAAAAATAAGATATCAACAGTCAGTGATTTGGAAGCAGATATGTCTCTCATGGCCTCCCACCCAAATCCTCCAAGAGAAAATCTCTCTGCCTACCCACAGTCCCTGAAAGAGGAACCTCTGCTCCTTGCCCCTCCTGTCCACTGCTGACCAGACCAAGGTGAACATCAGTGCGCACCGGGGGTTGGGGGTTTAGGACACGGCCAGTCTGAGGCAGTTGGATGAGGACCGGCACTCAAGCCTGAAGTTCCAGAGAGTTGGAGCCTTGGTGAGTCAGAGGCAGGAGGTGGGGGAGCAGAGTGGCCGTGGGGGACCAGCAGGAGCTCCCCATTGGCAGAGAGATGGAGAGAATGGAGATGCCCAGCGAGAGCCACCACTGAGAACAGCACTGATGCCTTTACCAGCAACCAGACCTTCAGGGAACAAGTCATTGATGTGACATCTGAGCCACTCCAGAGTTCAGACAAGAAATGGTGTGGCCCCAAGAGGGATGAGAGTCAGCACCTTGATTCCAGTCAGTACAACCAACCTGAAGGGTGATTCCAGGCCCTGAACGTCCCCGGGACTGTCTGCTGTCTTTTAAACCCCATTTATTACGTAAGTTCATTGAATGTGACACCTGCTCCCTGTCAAAGAAAATTGAAATCCCCTCACTATATCCCTGCATATGTTTTCTTACAATGGAAAGGTGGTTATGACTGCACAGTCGCTGTCTTTCTTTTGACCCTATAAGTCTGATTCCATTCTCAGGATTTACCATCCACAGAAATCTCCTGCGTCTCTACTAACGTCCTTGGGACTGTAGGGAATATAAGGAAGCAAGGACACTAGCTTCAGCCTCCAGACCCGCATGATGTTGCTGACAGGATGCCCCACGGCAGGCAGAGGAAAGGACCTTCTGCACGAGGAGTGTGGACGGCACGGGAGAGGCTGGAGAGTTTCCAAGGGGAAGGCACTTCCTGTCACCCGGCAAGCACAAGAGGACCTACGGAGACCACAGGAATGTCAGCATTCCTGGAAGAAAGAGGGACCTCCAAGGAACACAGGTGGTAACAGCACATACAAAGGAGGGAGAAAAGCATGATGGACAGTCCAGAGACGGTGGGCAGGCCAGTTCCGCTGCAGGAAAGGGATGGTGGCGGGGTGGAGTGCGTTGAATTGTTGCTGCCAAAAAGATATGCCCACGTCCTCACCTCCAGAACCTATCTGGAAAAAGGGTCTTTGCAGACATAAATAAGAATCTCAGATGTGATCATCCTGAATTACAGGTGTGGGTTCCAAATGCAATGACAAGTATCCTTATGGGAGACAGAAGAGGAGAAAGCCCACACACAGAGGGGAAGCCATGTGAAGACGGAGGCAGAAATTGCAGAGATGAAGACACAGCCAAGGACACCTGGAGTCACCAGAGTGACTTTTTTTACTTCCTTGCGTCACCAGAGGCAAGGAAGAATGTTCCCCTAGAGCCTCTAGAGGGAGCACGGTCCTGCCAACATATTGATTTCAGACATCTGGACTCCAGTATTACAAAAGAATAAATGTCTCTTGTTTTAAGCCACCAAGTTCGTGGTAACTTTTTGGCAGCCATAGGAAACCAATACAGAAAGGGTCTGTGGGGATCATATAGAAAAGACAGCCTGGGGTCGTAACTGTGGAAGGGGGTGGGAATTCGTTCATTCATGCATCACTCAGTAACTATTTATGGTGCTCCTACTATGTGCCATGTGCTGGGCTAGGAGTGGGGCACACGGTGGACTACAGCATACACCTGAAGCTCAAAAGATGACTTCATAACCATAATGTGGAAGGGACAGGAAAGGAAAGGACTCCTGTTTCAAGAACGGAGGGACAAAATGGGGGGTGGAGTGGGGAGCTGGGAAGGCTTTACTGAAAAGTGGCATTTGAGCCGAGGCCTACAGGATGGTGTGGTTTGACGTGGAATGCAAAAGGAGAAACATTCCGGGCAGAGGGACTGGCATGTGCAAAGGCACGGAGGCTGGGAGAAGCAGCTAGAGGGCAGGTCATTGAAGGGATTCCTGCGTTGGATAAAACTTAGACCAAGGGCTGCATCCATCTCAGGATGGGTTTGTTCCCTACACACACTGCACTGCACCACAGAGCTGAGACTCTGCCCAGGTGGGTCCTCTACCCTCATGCCTTCACCCCTGCCTGACCCCCCTGCAAACCTCCAGTCCTTTCCCAGGATTCTGCTCAGAAGCCACTTCCCCTCTCCTTGCCCCAGCTCTCTGCCCCATTACACAGTCCCCGGCCATCATGACCCTCACTTGCATCATTATAGTTGTATACTCTATCTCCCCAGTTGAGTCAATTTCTCCAACAGAGCATATCTGTGTTCTCCTGTGTAATCAAATGTCACAACTATCCTGTGAGGGAGATGTATCCTCACTTTACAGGTTAGAAAACAGAAGATCAGAGGGAACAAGTCATCCAAGGTCATACAGCCAGTGACAGGATTCCAGTCCACTTCCCAACCCTGTTCTTTCCATTGCCCAAGGCTGCACCCATGACTGTGTCCTATGAACCAATGGGTAAAAGTTTGGGTCTTAAGTCTCCTCAAAGGGCGCTAGCCACCCCGAGATGCTACACACCAGTTAGCACGGAAGTAGGAAACTGAAAGTTTAAACTAGTTCCAGAACTTCACACAGAACCACACAGCCAACCTTTTATACCGGGGGGAGGGGGGGGGCTTTCGTTTTTTACTCTGTATACTTCCATATTGTTTGAATTTTTCCAGTTAACACAAATTCATGTTATACTTTTTGAAATAATGATGGTTTAAAATAAACACCATAATTCTGTCAGAAATAGTGACTCTAACATAAATTACAGAAGATTTTTATTTCCCATGAAATAAATAGCAGATTCAAATTACAAAGAGACACTACCTTTATTACAGAAACTATCAGTCGGTGCTAGACCTTGCCATGGCATATACTAATGAAGAGAAGGAAATTAACGGATAGCACAATTATATGGTTTGAGATAAAAGGTCAGTTGTCTATAATTTAGCAAACCAAAGCCTCCACGAGAAGCTGCCCTTTGAAAACATGACGCCCCCTGGTGGGCTATAATATTAGATTTGTTTAGATTTCCCCAGAAGAGCCCATATGTCTTTCATAATACTGTCCATCAGGAATTCTTGCCTCACTGGAAGATTTTCATTCCAACAACTGTGGAAGTCTGCCTCTAGGTGACCATTAGCATGACTGTCTTTGGAGCACTTTATCTCCCCACCACCAAGGGGGAACCACAGCACACCTGGATAATCACCCACTGAGATCCATGACCTTTCCTGCTTCCCTTCCTAGAAAGAATTATTAAATCTCCCCACTATTCTGAACAACAGGGATGACTTCTCAAACTTGTTGTCCAGGTTAGAATTACGTACACAGAGATGACTGATATATGGGTTGTTCCCCTGTTGGGAAACATGGCAGCCATGGAGACTCATCTGAGAGACTCAAAATGTATCTTCACAACTCTACCACTGCCTTGAGAGTATGATTTGCCAAAACCAGAAACTTCAGGAGAAAACTGCCTCCATTTTCCACCTTGGAATATTTCCTCTGTAACATACAAAATGTCCGTGGAGCAAAGATAGAATTCTATAGAGCAGAGGTGGCAAATTTTTCCTGTAAAGGGCCAGATAGTATATATTTAAGGTTTTTCATGTCAAACAGTCTCCGTTATAACTATTCAAGTCTGCAATTTGTAGTGAAAAAAGCACCCAGATGCTAAGTAATCCAATGCACATGACTATGTTCCAACAAAACTTTATCTACAAAATGGCAGCAGTAGCTTACAGACCTTACCTATGGAGCAATTGAGTGCTGTGTTTTCAATTCTATGCCTTAATAAAGCCCTCTCTTAGATCAACAGGAAAAAAAAATTCACAATGTTAAGCTTGGTCTGTATACCCATGGGAAGTCTCCTCTCTGACAAGCAAACTACTGACCGAGAGTCTGTTGACTATATACGGGGGCCGGAAAGAGAAGAGATTACGTACTTTTCCCAATGGTGAAATAAGCAACACAAGTGTGGTTTACGTCATTCTCTAAAATGAAGATGGGGGTGGAGGGGTGAGCTTTCATTAGTATCATTTTGGGTTTTCTTACCATCTCATGTCAAAGGCTGATGAACCCAACAAACTTGTTAATCATGAACTAGGTCAGAATGTATATCAAAGCCACAAGGACATTCTAAACAGAATAAAACTGGTTTTATCGAAGATCTACACAGAGTCATTGACTCACTGTAACAATATACAATTTCATAAACCATATTGGTATGTTCTTCCATATTTCCCACACAAAAACCAAGAGAAATCTTGTGTGCTCCTAAAAGAAAGTGCAGGTAGATTTTTAACTAACCTAGTGGTGGGTGGGGCCTTTCTAACAGTAATAGGACAAGGGTATATTTTTTATTAGGAAACAACTTTAAAAAAAATTTTTTTAACATTTATTTATTTTTGAGAGACAGGGAGAGACAGATCATGAGCAGGGGAGGGGCAGAGAGAGGGGGACACACAGAATCGGAAGGAAGCTCCAGGCTCCGAGCTGCCAGCACAGAGCCCGATGCGGGGCTCGGATCCACGAACTGCAAGATCATGACCTGAGCCGAAGTTCGACGCTCAACCAACTGAGACACCCAGGCACCCCAGGAAACAACTTTTATAGCTTTCTTTTCTTTCTCTCTCTCTCTTTTTTTTTTTTTTTTTTTTTTGCTATGTTAGGAGGAGTCATCAACCCTCAAACAAAATATACTTAACCTCTTCTCCCTTTTGGAAATGTGGCCAGGTTCCAAGAGCTGGGGCTTGAGCCTGGAGACAGGCCTGCAAGCTGTGTGTGGAGGAAGCAAACAAGTAATAAAGATACCACCTCACCTTTCTGTTATGTCTCACCCATGTCTCACCATCTCACCTTGAAACTGCTTTTATTTTTTTTTTTTTTAAGAATGTGAAAGAGAGAGAGAGAAAGTGGGGGACAGGGACAGAGAGAGAAAGAGAGTCTTAAGCAGGCTCCACACTCAGCACGGAATCCAATGTGGGGCTCGATCCCATGATCTGTGATCATGACTTTAGCCGAAATCAAGAGTCAGATGCTCAACCGACAGAGCCACCTCGGTGCCCCGACACTGCTTCTTCTGATGCATTTTCACCCAAGTCTTAGAGCCTCCACACCAACAATACTACCTTTTTAATGCTGAAGAGGCTCCACCCCGGGACAAGAGTGCTTGAGGAAAGGCATAAATCACCCAGTTCCTTTCCTGTTAAGATTCTGCCTTCAGAGAGGGCTTTTATAAGAAAGTCAGACAAAAGCCTTGGCATTGAAGGGGTGTGAGCACTGGAGGAGCAGGCCCATGGGAGGGGATGGCTGAGTAGCCCGTGTCAGTCTCAGAGGTATCTAAGAAGGTGGGAAGAGGGGAGTGGTTGCCTTCAGGGGCACACAGCAGCTGTGTCAATTTGGGGTTCTAAAAACCTTACTCCTCACCCTTCAAGAGAACCTCCTCCCACCTACACCCAGTCCCGTGCCTATGGGCCCTGCCGGGTGCACAGAGGAGGGAGTGGTGTTCTGTCTACACCTGGGTCTCACCAGCTCACTGCCTCACAGGGGAAAGGCTCACCATGCCAGGGAATTTATGCTGTGGCCCTTGTGCTGCCCTGTCAAATGCCCTAGGGTTGTCAAATGCCCTAGGGTGCTGAAGGCCCCAGAATCCTCTAAGATACCCAAAGGAACTGGTCCTGGTGTAACGGTTAGTAAACACCCCTCCACTCTCAAATACACATAAAAATAGAAAAAGTTTTTAGAAATCAGTGATAGACGTGACCATATGAAAATTTAAACCTGCTGTAATGTACATTTCAAAAGGAATGTAAAGACAAATGTTATATAATAATATTTATAATACATAACAAAAGATTAATATTTCTTAATTTATGAAAAGCTCTTATAAATCCATACCAAAGAATATTTCTATAGAAAAATAAGGACAATTCACAAAACAAAAACAATAAAGGTCAAACTCAACAACAAAAACCAACAACCCGATTAAAAACTGGAAAAAGGACTTGAATAGACATTTCTCCAGAGATGATATACAAATGGCCAAAAAGCATATGAAAAGATACTCTGTCAGTATTACTAGTCATTAGGGAAATGGAAATCACCGCAATGAGTTAACCCCCAATGGCCATTAGGAAGGCTAGTATTAAAAAAAAAAACAGAAAACAAGTATTGGTGAGGATATGGAGAAATTAGAACCTGTGTGCTGGCGGGAATGTAAAATGGCAGCACTCCTGTAGAAAACAGTATGGAGGTTTCTTAAAAAATTAAAAATAGAACTACTCTAGAGTCCAGCAATTCCATTTCTAGGTATATATCCCAAAGAACTGAAGGCAGTATCTCAAAAAACTGCACACCCATGTTCATAGAAGTATGATTCCTAAAGCCAAGTGGGGTAAGCAACCCAAACGTCCATCGACCAATGAATGAGCAAGATGTGATATGTATGTCGAATGGAACATTATTCAGCTTTTCAAATGAAGGAAATTCTGACGCATGCTACAACATAGATGAGCCCTGAGGACATTATTCTAAATGAAATAATTAGTCACATACACAAAAACCATATATTTCATGATGCCACTTACCTACATGGGGTTTCTAAACTAGCCAAATTCACAAAAACAGAAGGCAGAATGGTGGTTTCCAGAGGCTGAGGAAGGGATAATGGAGAGTTCTTGTTTAATGGGTACAGAGTTTCAATTTGGCCACATGAAACAGATCGGGAGATGTTACACGACAATGTGAATATACATTATACTACTGAACTGTACACTTAAATTGGACAAGATGGTCAATTTTATACATTCTTACCACAATTAAAAAGTTTTAGGGGTGCCTGATGGCTCAGTCGGTTAAGTGTCCGACTCTGGATCTCAGCTCGGGTCATGATATCGTGGTTCGTGGGATCGAGCCCTGCGCAGAGGCTGCTTGGGATTCTCTCTCTCCCTCTCTGTCTGCCCCCTCCTCGCCCGTGCACACCCTCTCTCTTCCTCTATAGCTCTCTCTCTCTCTCAAAATAAATAAATAAACATTTTTTAAAAAGTTTTAGGAAAAAGCTCAATGATCTATTTAAAATGTTTAACCTTGCTATAAACAGAAATGCAAATAAAAAATAAGATACCATATTTGTGTCTATTAAATTAGAATGTTTTTTTAATGATAATATCTACACTGGCAAAGATCATGAGAAATGGGACTGACGGCTGCTAGGAGGAATGTGAGCTATTTCAATATTCCTGAAAGTCAACTGAGCCATATGTTTCACAAGAGTTTTTAAACTGCTCATGTTCTTTGACTCAATTATTCCACATCTGGGCACTCAACCTAAAAACTCAATCAGACATGTGCAAAGAAAAACATTTTTATCTGAAAGAATGTTCACAATGCAGCACTTCAAAAAAGTGCATCAAATAGAATGGAAATGTAAATGTCCATCAGTAGATTAGAAAGAATGAATTATGGTAGAGCTACACGACACACCGGCTTGTACCATATTAAATGTAAGGACTATTCAAGAAGGGTTAATGTTAGGCAGGGAAAGATAAGGGACCTTCAGGGAGGCAGACTGCAGCTACAAGTGGGAGGCTGACCAAGCGGCAGGGGTAGTAGAGTTTGGGGAAGAAGAGGAGATAGATAGATAAATGTGTTCTGGACCTGCCCGAGCTAGGGGCCATGCATGAAGTCTCACAATCTGATAAGGTCCCAAGAAAAAGTCAGGGACAAAAATCCTCGGTGGCTACCCAGTTGGGACCCCTCTTACTCTTGAGAGCTTTGTACTTTCCCTTAATAAGCTCTATGGCATTGCTCACTCTCTGTTGTCCACAAGATTCTTTCTTAGATTCCGTGAGACAAGGACCAGTGTCTCTCACACCCTCCTGTAACAGTAATGCCAAGTGAATTTTTTATGTATGTTTTAACTTATTTACTTATTTATTTAAGAACCAGGGGCGCCTGGGTGGCTCAGTCTGTTGAGCGTCCGACTTCAGCTCAGGTCATGATCTCAATAGTTTGTAGGTTCGAGCCCCCAGTTGGGCTCTGTGCTGACAGCTCAGAGCCTGGAGCTGTTTAGGATTCTGTGTCTCCCTCTCTCTCTCTGTCCCTCCCCTTCCTCCCCCCCCCCCCCGCTCATGCTCGCTCACTCTCGCTCTCTCTCTCTCAAAAATAAACATTAAAAATAATAATATTTAAGAACCAGAGCCTACATACAACAAGTTAACAGTGGTCATTTCTG
>CM053559.1:52883593-52922616 GCA_028646485.1 Cryptoprocta ferox | reverse complement strand
GAAATCTGAAAACAGTATGTAATTTTTTAAAGAAAAACTTAATGTGCTCAATTACTTTTATATTCCCGTTTCCAAGAAAACAAACAGCTAAGTTAATTTCACTCTGTGTTTTACTGCCTCTAATGATGTTCAGCAACTTTTCTATAGAAATAAAAAATTACTGACTTCTTACTTTCATCTCATAAAGATATGCCATCAGTGAGGTTGTTTTAAATTCAAAGTTTAACTTAGGGCCAGTTTTTCTCATACCTATTTCTCAGCACCACCTATGTCCTTCGCGCTTCATCGGGCAGGTCTAGGTCCCCAAATCTCCTCTAGGGGGAAGCTCTGGGCCAATCCTGCTGAAGGGCCAGCTCTACAGGTAGCCCTGCTTTGTATCACCTGAGGGGACCCTTCCTAGACACAGGTGTGGGCATCAATGATAAGCGTCAGACTCCGGGGAAGCCAATCCACAGGGTCAGTCGGGCCCGAGGCACAGCCTGGCACAAAAAGAAGGGCTGGGGACCTGTTCCCTCCCAATATTTGGCCCAGGAAACACTGAGAGGCTTGGCAGTACCCTGGGACCCGAAGCTGGGAAATGATGAAAGAGAAACAGGAGGGATTACATCACAGCCAGAGGTCTGAGGGACCAGAGTTTGTACTGAAAGAGAAGCCATGATGAAGATAAACGATCTCATGAGATCTTAAAGAAACTGGCCACCAGAAAAGCTGACTTACGGCACTGGCTTCAGCTGCCTGTGCCACAGAGCTGCCTGGAGCCAGTGCCCAGAGTGCCCAGCGCCTTAAGGGTCCAGCATCTCCTGGGTTCCCATGCACCCCTCGACTCAAGGTAGCCTGAGGGGGGTCCCAGCTTGGGCAATCCAAATAGAAAAAGAAAAACAAGCCGGCACGAAAACATGAGAACTGGACCAATGTGGGGCAGCTGTGCACTTTCAAGGAGGACCAGCGGCAGGTGCAGAGACAGCTGTAAAGCCGGCCCCCAGTTCTTCCTCAGTCTGATCTTAGAACTTAAAAAAGACAAAGCAAAATGGAAAAACAAGCAGAAAGCTGAAATTCGGTGAAAGTTGGAAACACAAATAAAATTACAGTTTAAGTCTTCCACCATTTATCACAAAAGAAAAAAAAATTAAAGAGAATACGACATTTCTTTTTAAAGTGTATTAGAAATCTAAAAAAATACTGGTGCACAGTACAAAACAACAATGAAACCACTAGCTTGGTAATCTCAACAACACATGGGTTGCATTTGTGGTCATGAAATGATGCTGGGCCAAATATGGGGTTTAAAATTCAGGAAAAAGAAAAATAATACATCAAATTTTAACCTCAACTATTTTGGTGGCATTTAGGAAAAGTGCTACCTTAGACTTAAGGTCTTACCTGGACACACAGGCATGTACATTGTGGGCCTGACCTCTACCTTCCCTCATATATAAACTAAGGACAGCACCAGGGAATAGCAAAACATGACCAGACATGAAGGTGATACTAGACTTCCTAACTTGTGACATCCGCTCCCCCCAAAACAACCCTACCCTCCCAGATCAAACTCAGGAATATTTTTCACATTTCCCAAATGGTCTCCTTCCTCTTTTATGCTATTAAGTTTCTCTTAACTAGTGATGTGTCTGGGCTACTCCTTTTCCTCTTCTAGAAAAGCAGATAAGTCTTGGGGTTGGGGGAGGGGGTATTAGTGTGAATTTGTCCAATCAGATTGCATTCCTATTAACCAAAAGCCATCTACAGCTACTCACTCCCCTCCCCCACCCCCATCGCCACGCAGAGTTTTGATTACGGGGGAAAAAGAGGGGAAACCATTGGTACTTGGGGGTGTGGCGTTCTTTGGAGGTTGATGTATCTCTCAGCGCCCGCCACAGAATCGTGAAAGACCTGAGAACACAGCCCCCTGAGAACAACAGAAAACACCCAGCTCTTCTTTCTTACCGACAATTGGAAAGGCATTTTTTTTCAACTTCACTCATTCTAGTCCCACCCCCTAGTAAGGGGACTTTGCAGAAGTATGACCACAACTTCCCATCAAAATACTACCTTAAAAATAGCATCAAAAGAATAAAATATCTAGGATTAAGTTTAACAAAAGAAGTACAAAGCATATACTCTAAAAATTACCAAAGATCATTGAAAGAAATTAAAGATCTAAATGAGTGGGGGGAAAAAAATCCCGTGTTTATGGACAGGAAGACTTAGCTGATCTATAGATTCAGTGCAATCTTTATCAGAATCTCAGTTGACTTCTTTGTGCAAATTGACAAGCTGATTCTAAAACTCCTATCTAATTGTAAGGGACCCTGCATAGGCAAAACAACCCTCAAAAAGAAGAACATAGTAGCAAGACTCTCACTTCCTGATTTCAAAACTTACTACAAAGCAACAGTATTTAAGAGAGGGGTACAAAAACAAACAAGCAGATAAACAGAATAGAATTAACAATCCAGAAATAAATCCATACCATTATGGTCAACTGATTTTCAACAAGGCTGCCAAAACAATTCAATGGGGGTGGGGAGGGCGAACCAGTCTTTTCAACAAATGGTGCTGGGACAAGTGGTTATCCACAAGCAAAATAAAGCTGGACCCCTACTATATACCATCTATAGAAATTAACTTGAAATGGATCAAAAACCTAAGCATAAGAGCAAAAATTATGAAGCTCTTAGAAGAAAATACAGAGGTAAATCTTCAAGACCAGAGATTTAGCAAAGGATTCTTAAATATAACAAAAGCATGAGTAACAACAACAACATCAAAAAAGCAAAAACAAAAAAAAAAACATAAACTTCATGAAAATCAAAACTTTCATGCTTCAAAAGACACCATCAAGAAAGTGAAAAGACAATAAGTGGAATGGGAGAAAATATTTACAAATCATGTATCTGATAAGAAACCAGATCTAGATCTAGAATATATTAAGAGTTCATACAACTCAATAATAAAAAACCTTAAGAATCTAACATACGCCCTGGTGACTATAATACACTTTATTATATAATTGAAATGTCCTAAAAGAGTAGAACTCTCACCAAAAAAGGGGCGGGGGATCAATAGGTGAGGTGATGGATGTGTTAAGTAACTTGATGGGGGAATCCTTTTAAATATATACATATTATCAAATCACATTGTACACTTTAAGAATCTTAAAATTTTGTCAATTATGCTTTGGTAAAGCTGGAAAGATAAAAATAAAATATATATGTTGTATTACATTACACGTATAAATATAATAATAAAAAGGTCATTGATAACGTATAAAGATAACTGATAGCTGATAATTCAAAACCAGGCAAAGGATCCTCAATAGACATTCCTCCAAGGAAAAAAGAGAAATGGCCAAAAGCATATGAAAAGATGCTCAATATAATTAGTCATCAGGGGAGAGCACATCAAAGCCACAGTGAGATACCACTGCACTCCGCTAGGCTGGCTAGAATCACCAAGTCCGATAGTAACAAATTTGGGTAAGGATATAGAGAAAATGAAACCCTCATGCACTGCTAGTGGATTTTTAAAGTCGGGCAGCCACCTCAGAAAACAATCTGGCAATTTTTCAAACCACCAAACACAGACTCACCATTTGACCCGGCAATTCTCCTAGGTGGATAAGAAATGAAAATGTATGTCCACAGGGAAAAATTATCAGCATTATTCATAATAGCCAAAAGGTGAAAATAACCCAAATGTCCATCAATGGACAAATGGATAAACAAAATGTGGTATATCCATACAATGGAATGTTATTTGACAATAAAAAGGAATGAAGTGTTGATACGCGCGCGTACAACTTGGATGAACCTTGAAAACATCAGGTTAGAAAAGGTCCACAAAAGCCCACCTATTATACAATTCCATTCATATGAAAGTGCAGAATAGGGAACTAAGAACAGAAAATAGATTGCTGGTTGCTTAGGGCTTGAGTGGGGTGGGTGGAGAGGGAAAGGGTAGAGCTTAGGGGTTTAGGGAAGTGACAGTTAAAGAGCAATGAAATGAGGTGATAAAAACATTCTAAAATAGTGGTATATATCTGTGAATAAATTGAAACCAGTGAATAGTACACTTAACTGGGTAAACTTTATAGTATGAGGATATTTCAATAAAGTTGTTTTTTAAGTGTTACCTGAAACTCTGAGTTTGATACGTTTTATTCATGGCTCTAGTGTCCCTCATCCTGCAAACCACAATGTCTGCCAAACTGAAGGCCCTCTGGGCATCATCTACCCCTGGGGTTCTCTCACCCCTACTTGGCTCTGACCCCATCCTTGCTCTGCCATCCCCTCTTCCAACCCTTCCTCCTACTATGCCTCGGGAACTTTCTTCCTAGGCCAACAAGGTGCCCCACATTCACACCCACCTCAGCAGCTCTATTCTGGCTGGGACCTGGCCACTCTTCCCTTGCCTCGTGACCCTCCCAAGTCAGCACTCCCATTCTAAGGACCAGGAGAAAACCAAATTCCCATGGTCACTACAATCTCCAGACAATAACCTACCAACAAGTGCCTAGAACCTAGGAATGTGACCCATTCCCTCCTCCTCACTTCTGGAATGACTTCCTTCTCTCCAGTTTCCTGCTACTCCTTTCTACATATTTAGGAACCTTCCTTGTGCTCTTTCCCATTTTTTCCTGATACCTCCAAGGAAGACCACATTCATGGTAATGACCTAACACCTCTTGGTCTTGCCTTAGCCTCTTCATTCCTGTGACCTAACCTCTTACCAACAATGTATTTACCATGTGACCAATTCCCATCCCAACCAGGAACTTCTCTTTGAAATGTAAAACTAAAAGTTGCCATTGATTACCACAGCCCACCCTTTCTTCTCTCACTTCCTCATTCTCATCCAATTTGCTCTTCCTTGAATGAAAAACCACAACTTTGATCCTACCCTTCCTATTCTCCCTCTGGACCTCACGTCCTTGCATAGTCTCCCTCTGGTACCCCTCATTTCCTGTTCCATTGACACACTTTGGTCAGCCTCCAAACACAGATCAACTTAACCTCTGTTACCTCCATGTCTTTGTCCCACCTACCACTGAAGAAAAATTCCATCATTTCTATGGCTCCATCACCAGGTTAGGAGTTTCAACTTCAGTGGGGTCCTCCAGGGTTCAGGAATATTCCACTCGTGCCAGCAGCTTTGGACCTTCACCTCTTACCTCCAGCCACCTACCTCCTCCCAGTCTGCTGCCCACCCCCCATCATCTGATAACTCTTATCTCCCATTTCATCAACAGAGTAAGACCATCAGGTTTATACTCTTCATCTTGGTTCTCTGCCCCCTTGAAATCTACTCACATACTCACCCACTTCCCTCAGTCTCAAAGGAAAGGATCACACTTTACCCTGTCTTTGTGATCTTATTTCTCCTACCTCCTCCAAGATGTTGGTTCAAGTACCTCTCACCTTACTGACTCCAACTGCTTCCTTCCCCAACAAACAAACTCAAGTTCCTCTTATCTCAGTGTAGATGGACAACACTGGCTAATTCATTCAACCTATTAAGGACCAGGCACTGCTGCAGATGTCAGAGATAGGACAATGAGCAAGATACCAGGTCCCTCATTTTGCTTACATCATAGTGGGAAGAGACGGAAAGAAGACACGTAAACAAATAAAGAGACAGGTAATGAACAAGCTTAATGAAGAAAACAACAGGATGATGTAATCAATAGAGACACCGGGTACGCGGTGGGGACTACTTCACATTTGGGTGATCCGGAAAGGCTTCTCTGAGGAAGTGACATTTGAACTGAAACCTGAAAGGCAAGAGGGAGCCAGTGACAAGGCAGTCTTTCACAAGATAGTCAACTGTCAGAGGAGCACGTTTTCTTAACCACAGTATTTAGTTCTCCTGAATGTGAAGGTGGAGAAGCTAAAAGGCAAAGGAATAGCTAAGTTGTTCAAGGTCCTATGGTTAACTAGATTGTACAACCAGCCCCAAGGTCACTAACCTGCTGGAATTTTTTTTGAATACAGTATTAATTTGAAAAGATTACACATATTTTTTTAAATCTCTAATTTTGTTTCATAGTACTTCAAATGTGAGCCAATAAATTGCCATCTTCATTCCTCACTACTGTGAAGTTATATACAAATCAGTCAAATATGAATTTATATTATATTAGAGCACATGGGTGGCTCAGTCTGTTAGGTGCCTGATTCTTAATTTTGGCTCAGATCATGATCTCAGAGTCATAGGAACAAGCCCTGCATTGGGCTCCACGCTGAGTATGGAGTCTGCTTAAGATTCTCTCTCTCCTGGGGGCTTCTGGGTAGCTCGGTCAGTTAAGCATCCAACTTCGACTCAGGTTATGATCTCATGATTGACGAGTTCGAGCCCCGCAATGGGCTCTGTGCTGACACTCAGAGCCTGGTGCCTGCTTCGAATTCTGTGTCTCCCTCTCTGCCTCTCTCCCACTCATACTCTGTCTCTGTCTCACTCAAAAATAAGTAAAACATTTAAAAAATTTTTTTAATTAAAAAAAAAAAAGATTTGAGTTCAAGCCCCACATTGGGCTCTGTGCTGACAGCTCAGAGCCTGGAGCCTGCTTCAGATTCTGTGTCTCCCTCTCTTTCTGCCCCTCTCCTCCCCCGCTCATACTCTGTCTCTCTCTCTCTCTCAAAAATAAATAAAACATTTTTAAAAATTAAAAAAAAAAAGATTCACCCAGGCGACTGGGTGGCTCAGTCAGTTAAGCGTCAGACTTCAGTTCAGGTCATGATCTCCCAGTTGGTGAGTTCAAGCACTGCATCAGGCTGTCTGCTGTCAGCACAGAATCTGCTTTGGATCCGGTCTCCCTCTCTCTCTGCCCCTCCCCCACTTGTGCTTGCTCTCTCGCTCTCTCTCTCTCTCTCTTAAAAATAAATAAACATTAAAAAAATAAGATTCTCTCCCTCTTTCTCTCCCCTCCCTCCCTGCTCATGTGTGCACACATGCACTCTCTAAAATAAAATAAATAACATATAAATTTATATTAGGAAAACTTTAGTAGAAAAAAAATTAAAAGGCAGACCCCAAAGCTAACCTTTCACTCTAAAACTGCTTCGTGAAAGAAAAGAAGAGCAGCCTTACAAGTCATCTAAGCAAGCCCTTGGGTCCCTCTGAACCTACAGATTCCTAATCTCATGAGTCACTGGAAATGGTCACCTTGGAATCTGTAAGTGCTATCCAGTTCCTTCCTTCATGAGGATCTAGGAGGTCACACAATGACCACAGCTTCAAGGGCTCCTAACTCGTGGGAGACCAACATGGTCATTCCTCATGTTCAGGGCAAGAGACATAAATACTAAGTGAAAGAACCCAAAGAAATGTTCTCTGACCTCTGAAAGTAAATATTCTAGAGGGCTTGTCTGGCTCCATGGGAAAGGGGCAGGATCAGATCACTCACAGTGCCCTCTGCCATGGGGACTGCCAACCAGGGAGGAAATGGGAGATAAAGGAGATGCAGGGTGCCGTCAGCAACACGTCTGACAGAAATAACCCCTGCCCCAAGCCCGTCAGAGCCCAATGTTAAAACCTGGTAAATTACAAGTGCAAAATTAAAGTAAACTGTTGCTGAACACAGAGAATTCAGAGGACAAGGAAGTCACTAGGGTGCCCAGTGATCAGCTGGCCTCCCTCACTCCTTTTCCGTGGTTCATTCCCTGCCCCAGCATAACCTGGGCAAGCTGTCAGTGCTGGATCTGTGACCTCAAGGGGGCGCTGTACACCTGGAAGGGAGCCTTGGCCCAGGGGGTCTGGCTAGGAAAGGGCTGGGGGGGGGGGGAAGCCTCACAAAACTGACCAAATCAAACAAAGCTCAAAGGGAGTGTTTTTTCAAACAACATTAACCTTGTGATCTTGTCGGCCATGTAAAGTCCAAAGATTAACAAAATACTAAGAAGGCAAACAAATGCAGGTGGTTGGGGAGTGGGAAAGAAAACCCAGGCTGGCTTTGTTCTAGGAACAGACGCGACAGATTCAGGTTCTCTGTGCATACATCTGGACTGAAGCGAACGTCAAGATTTGAAACTGGTTAAATTGTTACCTTGACAAATTTGAAAAGCGTAAGCTAGCTGGGAGACTCATCATGCCCATTAACTAGCCCCGTCACATGGTTCTGGGCTGGGCACTGCTCTGCCTGCCTCACAGGCACAAGAGACGGGACTCCATGTGACTCAGGCCAGTGTTCACACCTTGACCCTGACGGGAATACAGGGTTACTGACTTCAAGGTCTAGAGCTCACCCACCCTCCAACCCAGCATCCCTACTTCTAGGAAGGGATTTATGAGAAAAACCAGCACCCAGGTGCAAAATCACATCTGTGAGGCTGCAGCTATGTTTATAACTGGAGAAACTGAGACAAGTGAATGCCCGTTGGTAAAGGAAGGATTAAATAAAGTAAGGCACATTCATGGTATACCTTGCAGTTGTTCCGAAAGAGAGGAGGAGATCTGTAAGTGCTGAGATAGGGGATTATCCACGATGCACAAAGTGGGAACAACAAATTGCAGAATGATATGTAGTGTGTTTCCATTGTTTAAGTGTGTGTGTTGTCAAAAAGAAAACCACAGACCCAAAATGGAGTCACTTACGCAAGGCCAGGCCACCAACCGGGGGCTTAATACCTAACCTAAATGCAGTTTAAACCTCCCCCAGAAATGTAGTCTTAACTGGTCAGTCAGGAATTTTCTGGTCAGCACCGGAGGGAGGGGGGGCCTCTTTGTCTGAAGGTAAGGTAATCTACGGGTAATACCCCCAATCTTCCCAAAAGAAAATGACTTTGCCTGAAGCAACTTTTCTTTTCTTTGCTAACAACTTCCCTGTCCTACCCTCCTGACTATAAAAACCTTCCAGTTTATACAGTTCCTCGGAGCATCTCTCCACTTGCTAAATCCGACGCTGACCAATTGAATTTCATTTTTTAACAACATACATGTGTATACACTTAAATGCCCAGAGATGCACTGGAAAAGATTTCAGAGGATGTGTGCCAAAGTGAATGCAACTGACGTCTATGGGGGGAGGGGTCGGGGGGGGAGCTTTTTTTTTAGTTTATACACTCCTGGATTGTTAAGAACTCTCATTCTTAAAAATGAGATTTTGTGATTTGAAAATATATATAGCATATATAAATATATAAAATAAACTAGAGCCCCCGGGGCATCTTTCTTCCTCTTTTACTGAATCAGAAACTCCAATTACTAGGAAAGGAAACAAGGCCTAGAGAAGTGAACACTCCGCTTTCCCCAGAAATGTTTGCGATTTCTCCCTCCTTTAGCTGACACTTGTCCCTCCTTTAGCTGACACATCAGGCCATATTTGTATTCGGTTCCAATCTGACAAAAATGATGAGAGGGCATGAGGCAGGCTGAGGGGCAGAGCAGAGCTAGCACCCCCATCCCCCCCCCCACGCCACCCCCGCCCAGGTGGGACATGTATGGTATTCCTGGAACACTCCAGGCTATCCAAAACCAGGAAAGGACAAAAAACCAAATGGTTAAACTGGTAAGAGTCTCCACCAGTTTACCAGAAAAAAGGCCTAAAGTCCAGGAACTCCCTACTGTCTTAATGTTCATGCTTTGCTAGAAGGAAAAACAACCTTAGCTTGACAATAAATAGCTAGGCTGCCAGTAAGTCTTTAGCATGTGGAAGCCTCTTTGGACTCTCCCTCCCGGATTTTATCTCTCCCCCGACTCCATTAAAACGGTCACCCCCCGACCCAATACCCCCAGGGCAGCTCTTCCGGCCCACGGGTCCTGTCCCCATGCTTTAATAAAATCACCTTTTTGCACCAAAGACGTCTCCAAGAATTCTTTCTTAGCAGTTGGCTTCAGACCCCACGAACCCCCCATCACCCAAAACTTCATCAAAAAATAATTAATTTATTTTTTTAATTTAGAGAGAGAGAGTGAGCAGGGAAGGGGCAGAAAGAAAGGGAGAGAGAGAACCTCAAGCAGACTCCACGCTGACTGAGCCCCGACATTTTGAGCCAAAATCAAGAGTGGGACACTCAACTGACCAAGCCACCCAGGCACCCCAACAGTTAATTTTTGAAGCAGGATCCACATTAGCAGAAAAACAAAACAGGAGCTGCAGAGCAAATCCAAGTGGTTTGGAAGGCAGCTCAGCCCAGCCCTAACTGGCTCCATCTAAGTCTGTGGCCAGTATCAGGCACTGACAGCCAACAGCTTAATTGCCGAAGTCTTATTGGTATGTCTTTCCAACTCCACCCATGTTGGACCCATTTCTGAATATATCTCTAATTCATCCTTCCCTTGCTTCCAAATGGATGGGAAGCAGTTCCCAAATAGTTAAGGCAGCAAAGCTATTAACATAGGAATTGTGATACAGATATGGTAAGAATGAGGAAGAAGTAAAAATGTTATTTTAAGTATAAACTCCTAATACTCATAAGCATATTTAATTTTTGGTTGATATACACTAGTGTTCCTTAAGATCTGTACTGAAAAACCAAGGTATATAACAATCAGGAAAATAACCCAGAAAGACAGTGCTACAATATCCACTTACACGGATTCAGATAATGAATCTAAATTCAACAAGCTTCCCAATGCTCTTCAGAGGCCACTGGCCTTTTTCTAAGCCTTTCTCTTATTTCTCATATATGTCTAATCGATGTTCTGGCACATACCTAGCTTGCTGACACAGCGGCTTGACAATCTTCGATAACTAGCTCGAAAGGCAGCATGGAAGTGTTTAGAGCTCAAATTTGGAGCCATTCACACCTGGATTCAAATCCCAACCATGCCACTCATGGCCGTGTGACGTTGGATGAGTTACTTAACCTCTCTGGTCCTCCATTTTCTTACGGGGGAAAGGAAGGATTCTTTTTTTTTTTTTTTAATGTTTATTCATTTTTGAGAGAGAGAGAGAGAGAGAGAGAGAAAGAGAGAGAGAGTTGGGGAGGGGCAGACAGAGGGAGACAGAAAATCTGAAGCAGACTCCAGGCTCTGAGCTGTCAGCACAAAGCCTGGTGCAGGTCTCAAACTCATGAACCATGAGATCATGACCCGAGCTGAAGTCAGATGCTCAACCAACTGAGCCACCCAGGCACCCCAGAAAGGATTCTTAACAGTGCCTGTTTCATAGGGTGAGGATGAAATCAGATAATGTACTTACTGCACTTACCAAGTGTGCAATAAAAGTTAAGTGTGTGACTACTGGCTGAATTCTTGGTACCTTTTTCTTCGAAATCTAAGAATAATGGAAGACACAAAAAATGGTATGTTTTCAATAAAAAGCTCGCTTGGATGGCTGCATATACATGTATATGTCCCGGAGCGGAGAGGGAAAAGCAAAACTTGCCATTCTCAAAGGACACACAAGACCGCTGCATCTTCAGCTATAAAAAATACCCATGCAAAACTATAAACACTGCAGCAAAGATCACTGGCCAAACAGAATATGGTACTGGTGCAGAAAATACGAATTAGCCTAGCTATTCATGATTGACTGTCATGAGAAATAGAAATGTAGGAGATGTGATCTAACAGTACTGTGTCTTAAAATCCTAGTATATTACAACTGCTTCCAAGGCAGCCAGATTCTGAATGTGATTTCACGCCAACAGCTCTGTATGAGCCTTTCCCACATCTTAGGGGCCAACGACACTTGACCTAGTTGAAGACCATCAATAAATCTCCCTTTAGGCTTCCATTTTGCAAGTTAAGTATCCTTAGGTATTTAGTGGCTCTTGCTAACCAGGATAAAAAAAAAAAAAGATTTAAACAGGTACCTTTTCAGAGTTTCCAGATGAGCAGAAAACACAGACAGTGATAAAAACAGCTACCATTTCTGAATGTCAACTATGTGCTGGCATCGTGCTGAGTATGTTATGTGTACTGTTTCATTTAATTCCTACAATCACCCATTTTATAGATGAAGAGGTCAAGGCTTAGAGAGGTAAAGTAGCTTGCTCAAGGTCACCAACTTATCCAGGGGCAACACTGGAATTCAAACCTGACTGCCTAGTTAACCACTATTCACTTTTCAGAAATCGGTTCCACTCTCACTAACTCCCTCCAGCAAAGTCAAGTCCCCTACTTCCCCTGCACTGTCGTCTTCCTCTGTGATTCTGATTGCAGTGATACTTTTACCCTTATTTGTGTCAATACTGAATGTACAATATACAACCAAACTGTAAGCTCAGGGATAGCACAGCTCCTCGCTGTACCTGTTTACTTAGGATCCCTGCCCTCCTGCCCCAGTATCAGGCACATCATGGGTTCTCCATACACATTTACCCTGATTGCGTGAATAAATGGGGAAAAACCATATTCAGAAATCAGCCAGACGCTTGGGCACTGCACCAAGCAGAGGCCGTCCCAGGTTCATCCTTGGGTGGGCACCACAATACCACCTGCGCATTCTGAGGGGCAAGATAACTGGAAGAACTGGAATGAGCAGAACTGGAAGAGGACCTCAAACACAAGACCTCCCAGGGGTGAGACACAGCTCCATCTTCCCATTTGAAAGAGGACAGACAGTACAAGAGATGGACTCTTTATCGACCCAATTAATACATTACTAATAATAAATCATGCTTCTGATTCATTTTGGTCACCTCTTTCCACTATATCTGGCTTATTTCTGTTTCAACTCTTTTTTAATTAAATTTTTAAAGATTTTGCTTTTAAGTAATCTCTATACTCAATGTGGGGCTCAAACCTACAACCCTGAGGTCAAGAGTCTCATGCTCCACCGACTGAGCCAGCCAGGTGCCCCCTCTGTTTTGATTCTTTTTCCTGCTATTTTAATCTGCTTTCTAGTCCCTTCCTTGAATATCTTTTTTCTCAAATACTTGAAGCAGAATCAATCACATGCCATTCACAGGCTATTTTCTTAACACTCAGCTACAAAACCAAAAGCAACTGGAAATAAAGGAAACTGTATACACAACAAAAAGGAGTTATTAAATATGAGCATTTCTTTGTAAGTCACTGTCACAAGGAAAATCCCAATGGTTTCAGAGTAAAATTTTTTTGTCTTTTTTTTTAAGTAGGCTCCATGCCCAACATGGGGCTCAAACTCACAACCTCAAGATCAAGAGGCGGGGGCTTTACCGACAGAGACAACTAGGCATCCTTGAGCAAAATCTTTTAAGCAAACCATATAGCACCATCCCTTTTATATTCATTCATAATATTAAGATGTTAAATGGTAGAAGCATTAAGTCCTTCACAAGAATGGAAAACACATCCACACGAAGCTATTTTAGTCCAAAAGGACAAAAAAGGAGTAACTTTTTAAAAGAGAAAATTACATTTGCTCCCTGTCAAAAAAATCAGGTGTTCGAAGGGCTCAGGATCTGATTATCAGTCTGATGATAGTTCCAACTTTGTAATGTTTTTTATGTTTATATCACAGGTGAACACTGAGCTTTAAGAGGATGGAAGAGGTGGAGACAATCCAGAGAGGGGGTTTTGTTACACAAATGCTCAGGAAAAGAGGGAAAAAAGGAAACTTAGTCCCAGTGGTTTAGCAGAGACCCAAAGTCATGAAAGGTCTACATGACTTAACCCTTTTTTAACATGCAGTCTTACCCTATGATCCACCAATTGCACTACTAGATATTTGCCCAAAGGATACAAAAATGCACCCTGATGCTTATAGCAGCATTATCAACAATAGCCAAACTACAGAGAGAGCCCCAATGTACACGGACTGATGAATGGATAGAGAAGATGTGGTACATGTATACCATGGAATATTACTCATCCATCAATAAAGAATGAAATCTTGCCATTTGCAATGATGTAGATGGAGCCAGAATGTATTATGCTAAGTGAAATAAGTCAGAGAAAGACAAATACCATATGATTTCACTCTTATGTGGAATTTAAGAAACAAAAAAGAGGAACATATGGGAAGGGGGTAAAAAGAAGAGAGAGGAAACAAACCACAGAAGATTCTTAATGAGAGAGAACAAACTGAGGGTTGATGGAGGGAGGTGGGTGGGGGATGGGCTAGAAGGGTGCTGGGCATTAAGGAGGGCACTTGTTGGGATGAGCACTGAGTGTTGTACCTAAGTGATGAATCACTTAAGTCTACTCCTGAAGCCAATATTGCACTGTATGCTGACTAAAATTTAAATAAATTTAAATAAATATGGAATCTTTACAAGTAGAGAATTCCCCTGAATATTCTTTTCAGAGAGTCACAGATACAGCAGGTTCTTCGGGCCTGGCAACCGGGAAGAGCCCAGTTAGGCAACCTCTTAAGTCAAGGAAAGTGCTGCCGGCGAGTGAAACAATAGCCCTGGGAAGGCAGGTCACCAGCTTACAGGTTCTAACACCATCAAGTATCTACTGGAACAACCAATTCTAGAGAGCAGCTGTGTGACACTGTGCTTGTCGTTAACAAGACCACGTGGCGTACTTAAAAATCTGTTAAGAGGGTAGACCTTGTATTAAGTGTTCTTACTACAATATAAACAAAAATGATCAGGTATCTGCTAAGAGGATTTCTAGTTGGCCACACACAAAGGCTGAGAGAGAGAAACTGCAGGGTCCCCAAAATGCCACAAGCAAGGAGGTTCTTCGCGCCCCTTCTGTGCACATGCACACACAATTAGCTTCTTCCTCCTCTTGCCAGTTAACTTCTACATCTTGATTCCTATGTGTGCTTCGTGTATCTTTTTAATATAAATACTCGGCCCTTTCCCAAGCTGCAGCCCGGGCAATAAAAGAAGAAAAAGAGGTTCTGTTCCCAAGTCTGCTACTACCTGGGAGTGGACTCAGTCCAAGCCGGTTTCCTCGAGAAGAGGAAGGGATGGGAAGCTACGATCCTGATCTCAAGGGCCCAGCACAAGCCCCCAGTGAAAACGTGACAGTTTTCACAACTATGTGTAGCCTCTGCTCTGAATGAAGTAACCCACAGCCAGACTCATCCATGACCAATGGCATCTGGAGTTTCCTCAGAATCTAATTTTAAGCAACTCGACCTTCTTTATCACAAGAGTCCTAAATCTCCAGTTACTCCTCCTGGCAACTATCATAAAGTCAACAGTGACCAAAGCTTCTGTCATTTGCTGCAGAAGCCAAGATCCTCTTTCCCTTCCTGCACACAGGACCGGGAAGCAGCCCCACGGCGCACTCACCTGCCAGGAGGGTCTCACTCTGAGAAGGTGTGAAGGGGAAGGCCGGGCGCCTGTACAAACACCGCCCAGAGGCCAGCTGAAGGCCCCAGCAGAGGAAAAGAGAACCTCCACGGTGTGATTAAGGGAAAGGAAGAGCAAAGCGCTCTCAGGTGTCTTCCTGCCCATCACCCAGAAACCCAAGAGACCTTGAGCCCAGACTGCCAAGTCACTGGAAGCCTCCATCTTGGTAAACCGAAGGCTGCCATTTTCAATCGCGGCTTGGCCCCGTCACGGACCTTACCATGTACCCATAAGCTGTGAACACATATGCTTTTGTCTCGTTTGTGATCTGTCTCCACAAGAGCAGGGCAGGCATCGCGTCTGTTCTATCACCAATTTATACTGGCTGCTTGGCACGGTACCAGCCACGATGTTGGTAGTCGATGACTATGGAATGGACGAGTGAATGAGTGAATAAACGGATGAATGATATCCTGGTCACAACAGTCCTCTGAGGCGGGGCAAGTATTACGATCTCTGTTTCCCAGATAAGAAGAGACACCCAATGGAGGTGATGACTTATCCAAGGACGGGCAGGCCTGGGCATTTCCTCACATGATCGTAATAAATCCACTCGTTAGCCCCTACCTGTTGCTTCACACAAGTTCACATATCAGATAATGGAGTAGAGAAGAGGCTTTGAAAGACTGACACTCTAGCATCTAAATTCTTAAGAGATAAGAGCAGGAGTGAGAGGAGGGGCAGAAAGATGAGATGAGCCGAGCACAGAGTTCTTGGGGGATGGGGAGGAAGGCCAGGATGGGGAGCCCGTATTTCAGGGACAGCACCTTGAGAGGCCCTGGGCATCCCTGAGTCAGCAAGAGGACTCTGAGGAGCTGTGAGAAAAGAGGGATTTCCAAAAGGCAGAGGCTGAACACACAGGGACTAGGCAGGCGGGTCTGGAAAATCCAGATTCCCATTTCTGCTTACCATGCCCCACCTCAGGATCATTCTCTCCAAGAACTCTGAAGGTTCTGGTGGTTCATCTGCACAAGAACCAGCTCTACACGTTGGAAAAACACAGACCCCAAATGGCCAGAAGGGAGCTGGCTTCTGCAAGACAACAGGGATAGGCCCATGCTCACCACCAAGCCCAGCCATCATCAGCCTGTGGAGACCTGACGAAGCCACAGAGCTCAGGTCTCTGCTCCTTTGTCTGTGGGGACACAGAAGACGCTGAAAGCTGGCTTTGAAGAAGCAGGTGACCCTGAGTATCCACACACGAGAGCCAGCTACAGATATCGGAGTGTTCTGCAGAGACACAGAGCCCTGGTGATGCAGTACTGACAAGAGACGAGGTCATTGTCCCGAATCCAAACCCTGCAGGGTGGCACAGGAAGCAAAGAGGGGAATGAAAAGAGACCATCTTGGTTAGAGGTCAGGCTGTTCAGAGTGAGGGAATGGAGTAGAGGTGAGTGGGAAGAAGACTGGAGTTAGGGCTCAAAATCCATACCTGCCTCCCCTATTAGAGAGATCTGATCAGCACCCTCGCTGAACTCACTGTCATCCGACCTGCTGAAACCTCTAGGGCGCTAAGGGGATGCTCTTCGGTCCAACTTCCAAGGCCACCATCATCTGGCTCCTTGCTCTGAAACAGTCTTAGTTTCTGCTCCTTATCCCCACCAGTGATCCCACCATTCAACTGACAAGCCTTCCTCGCCCCAGCGGTGGGCTTGTTGTCCCCAGGTGCTCCACCACATCTCTCTGCCTATCTCTGCCTTACCCATCTGCTAGGGCAAAATATCAAAAGCGAACACCTCCACAGCCCTTAGAATGGCCAGAAACTACTCCAAGCACTTGACATACATTAACTTACTGACTTTGCACAACAGCCTTTTGAAGAGGCGTTATTAGTATCCCCACTTTACAGATGAGAAAACTGAGGCACAGAGAGATTGACTTTCTCCAGGCCCCATAAATAAGAAGGGGCAGAGCCAATATTCAAACCCACAGTCAGCACCAGAGTCCCTCCTCCCAACCTGCACTGCCTCTCACAGCACAATTCACCTGCACCTCCTCTCCAAGCCTTCCCTGACTCCTTCGGGGACAGCCCCGTGCAAATCTTCATGCCACTTCATGTTTGCTTGGCATGGTAATTGACCAGATTCTTGTCTTCTCTTCCCTCCTACATCATCTTTGCATTCATTTCCTATAGCTGCTGTAACAAACTGCCATCAACTTTGTGGCTTAAAACACAAATGTATTCTTGTACAGCTCTGTAGATTGGAAATCCAACACTGATCTCTCTCGGCTAAGATCAAGGCATCTGCAGGGCTGGAGGCTTTAAGAGAGAGACTGCTCCCTTGCCTTTTCCAGCTTCTAGAGGCTGCCGGCATTCCTGGACTCCTGGCCCCGTTGTCCATCTTCAAAGCCAGCAAGCTATCATCTCTCTGACCTTCTTCTGGGGGCACATCTTCTGACCACAGCCAAGAAAGGTTCTCTGCCTTTAGGGACCCATGTATTGGACAGGGCCCACCTAGAAAACCCAGGATAATCTCATCTCCGGGCCCTTACTTTAATCCTGCCCACCCTTGACAACAAGGAAACATTCACAGGTTCTGGGGATTAGAACAGGGACCTTTTGGGGGACCATGATTCTACCACAATCTTTGTATATACACCTTGAACACAGTGTTCCCCTGACCAGTATGGAACTGAATCCCCATCAAATATCAGCTGCTCCAGACCCTGAATGTTTCATTAGATGGTCCTTCCACTGGCCTCTGACTGTAGCGTACATGAGTGAGTCTTGTGTCCCCAGAATGGCCAACAGCTCTTTGAAGAGTGTCCTCCCTTTTCATGGCCCCAAACTGTGATAGTGGTGAACACATAAAGACGTTTAATAATCTGGAAATCGAACAGAACGCTAAATCAATACGTAGGTTCAATCCCTACCTCGGCTACAGTTTTATTTTCTATTTTTTGTTTCATATTAATTTTTAAAATCTAACAGTTATTTCAAAATATAAAAAATACAAAAGAGGGGCGTCTGGATGGCTCAGTCAGGTAAGCGTCCAGCTTCGGCTCAGGTCATGATCTCACGGTTTGTGGGTTCGAGCCCCTCGTCGGGCTCTGTGCTGACAGCTCAGAGCCTGGAGCTGGCTTCCAATTCTGTGTCTCTCACTCTCTCTGCCCCTCCCCCGCTCATGCTCTGTTTCTCTCTGTATCAATAATAAATAAACATAAATTTTTTAAAAAATACAAAAGAGTACAGAAGAAAAACTCTCCCTCTTTCCCCTACCTCTTTGTCATTTTTAATAGAACTTCCAGAGCTATTTTCTGCATATGCAAGTATATATACATATGATTTCCCCCCTTCCTTTCCTGTAAATGGTAGACTCACATATGGCCCTTCTTACGCCTCACTCTGTACTTAACAATGCAGACTGCTCCACAGCTATTCATAGAGCATCCTTGTTCTCCTTTTGCAGCTGCATACTACTTCGCAGTGTAGACTAATTCATGGTCACCAGCTTGCCCCAATAGACACTGTTGCTATTATAAACAGTGAATACAGTGAATTTATCTGAAGGATAAATTTCTGTACATGGAATTTCTGAGTCAAGCAAGACCGTGTGAATGATTAACTCTGACAGATACCGGCAAGACGGCCTCTATAGGAAACTAGTACACATCCACCAACTGCGTATGTGTGAGTTCTGTTTTCCCACAGCCTCCATAACGCGGATGGCTTTCAAAATGTTTTTATCTTTGTCGATACCAGATAGGTGAAATGTTGTATACCTCAGTGCAATTTAATTAGAATTTAAAAGATTATTTGTGAGGTCAGCATTTTTATGTGTTTAGGAGCCACTAAGTTATTTTCTATGGATTGTTTATTCATATCCTTTGACCATTTTCCTATAGTATGCTTGTTCTTTTCCTTATTGATTTGCAGGCATTCTCTATGTATTAGGAAAATTAGTCCTTAATGCATAACATGAAATGCAAATATATTTTTCTGGTTTGTAAACTGTCTTTTTTTTTTTTTTTTTTTTGCTTATGGGAGTTTTGCAATGCCAATTGTTCTTAGGTAATAATTTTTATCAGTCATTTCTCTTATGGTTTTTAAGTTTTGCCCCATACTTAGAAAGCCCACTCCTACTGTAAAGTTATAAAAATATTCTCCTTTAAATTATTCCAGAAACCAATCATCTATAAGCAGTGAAAAGTTATCTTCTACATCATAACTTATATCGTGGCATAAGTACTATTGGTCATAATGTACACAAACAGGATTTAAGTTCTTTGGGGTTTTTTCTTTGTTTTTTTAAAGACAGAGAAAGAAAGCGAGAAGAGCATGAGCAGGGAAGAGGGGGAGAAAGAAAGAGAGAGAGAGAGAGAGAGAGAGAGAGGAAGAATCCCAAGCAGGCTCCATGCTCAGTGCAGAGCTCAACTCGGGCTTGATCCCATGACCCTGGGATCGTGACCTGATGAGCCAAAATCGAGTCAGATGTTCGACCAACTGAGCCACCAGGTGCCTCCAGAATTTAAGCGTTTGAAAGTTAACTTTTATTTTCTGACATTCCGCACCTTATAAATGCACTGTCCCATGACAGGTGGTGACGCAGGCAACTTTATTTGTCTCATCTCACACAAGAAGATACCAATACCCAGAGAGGATACACAACCACTGAAAGCCACACTCTGTGGGGCAGACTCAAACTGAAGCTCCTAAATGCCGGAAGCTCTTCTCTCTTCTCCCCTCGACCGCCTCTCCTAACAAAAGGACAACATCCACATGCATTGAATCTTAAAGGACAGCTCCAAAGTCATTTCTAAATAATTTCAAAAGCAAGTGAATAATAACTTTTCTATTCAAAAACAGTATGTATTGAAGTGGGTCACATAGCGATCCAATTAAACACTGACGCATCCTCAAATGCCCGTGCCAATGTTCTCACCAGTTGACAGAATTCCATGTTCTATAGTGTGTCTCTATAACCTTGCACATTTAATTGAAAAATAAGAGACGTAAACGTTCCCAGATCCCACAGCTTCCGAGTGGATCATGAAGAGGAGTGCTTCTCCATTTGGGGAAGGGGAGAAGGAGGTATATTCCAATCACAGGGGGCTCTTTTCAAATCGCACATACCCCAGGCTTCCCCATCACCAACCCCTCGACGGCCCACCCTAGAGGGTCATTGCCTGCCCCCTCAAGTGTATTGTTGACAATTTTTGAAAACCAATGTTTCAGAGGACAGGGTCTATATCTGCACAACCCCTGTAAAGCACATTCCTCTGGTTCTCCGACCAACCCTTTGTCTCAACTCTGCACACTCATCGTGCAGGTCAATTCTGAAACTCCACCTCATGCCTGTTGTGCCTCTTGTTCCCTCTGAAGCCCCTCCCACCCTGACCTCCCCACCCCACTCACCACAGAGGCTCCTTCCCATCCTGCGGGTCTTGGTTTCAATGCTACCTCCTCAGAGGAACCTCCCCTGACCACCCACTAAAGCAAACTCCTCCGAAGTAACGTTCTACACTTTTATTTTCTGTTTAGAATTTATCACAATCTATACTATTTTATCTACTAATCTATTTGGTTGTTTATTATCCGTCTTCTCAAAGGTCCCACGAGGGCAGGGACCTTGTCCAAATCATTCAGGCTTTATAACCTAAGCCCTTAGCAGAGTGCCTGGCATATAGTAAGTGCCCAATAAATATCGGGTCAATTAAATTTGATTGGATTAGTCCCAACTAATTTTCTCCATGTCTGCATCACCATCAAGTTTCTAAGCAGCCCGACCACGTGGGCTGGGAGGAGGGGCATACGAACACCTCGAACACCTAGGACACCTCGCCTGCCTCTCTGGCCAGCCCTCTCCCTTCTCACTCGTAGTTGTTAATCATTCACCTTGGGAGAAAAGAAAGCTCTCAGCCAGCAACAGCCCAGAGGGGACTGACTGAACCACATGTCTTCCTCTATCGTTTTCTATCTTTCCTCCTGACTTAACTCCATGGGACTGTAAAAGAGAAGAATGGAGAATAATGTTAAAGCTATGCCATTAATAATCAGAAACAGTAATCAAAGTAAACAAGAGCAGGTTGCTAACAGTGTGCCCGACATTGTGAAGAGCTTTTAGGATGAATGATCTCATCTAAGACCCAAGGTAGCCAAGTATTACTTTCATTTTATAAATAAGGAAACTGTGCCCAAGGTCGTGTAGCTAGTGAGTGAAGGAGCCAGGATCCAAAGCCAAGTAACCAGCCCTCCCCCTTACCCACCACACGGTACTTGCATCACCTCCTTAGAAACAAATGCCTAAAAGATAGCAACTGATACACTGACTTAGTAATGTCTCAAATGCTTTAGGGAGGTGAGGTGGGGGCAGAGTTCTGCCTATGAACCTGGGAAAACCTGCAGCCAAACACCTAGACATGACGTTCTCAACCTCGGAAAGAAGTAATACTGAGAGAAGTGTGCTGCATTCACACAACAGACCTCTTTAGTGTCACTGGCTATAAAGGACCCTCTAAGCATTATGGAGGACGAGGACAAGTCAATTCAATATGTAATCGCTGAGCATCCGCTGTGTGATAGTTACAGGTCTGGTCCTGGTGACGGGTATTTTTTTCAACGGTTAAGTGACACTTTCTCACATCTAGGACCTAAAGATGCCCAGGCACAGATAGGAGACTGTCTGTTTGTAATGCAGAGCTCGCTGTATGTCACCCTCCCCCCAAAATGGCACTGACAACCAGGCCACGGGAAGAATGGAGGGGTAGAGGCTTCCTGGAGAAGACAGGGCTTGACGAGGCCTCTTGCATCAGGACAAGCACAGAAAACGGGACCAGGCGATTCAGCGGCAGTGCCACTTTCAGAGAGTTAGGGATCTGGCCCCCCGGGGTGGAAGAGCTGTGTTGGCAGAATACTGGAAGGAGGTAAGTCTGGAAGGGCTCCAGAGGGCATCTGCATGATAAGAGGAGGAACTGGATGGGGCGCTGGGGTGGCTAAGTTGATTGAGCTTTTGGTTTCCCCTCAGGTCATGATCCCGGGGTCATGAGATCAAGCCCTGCGTTGGGCTCCATGCTGAGTGTAGAGCCTGCTTAGGATTCTCCCTCTCTCCCCCTCTGCCTCTCGCTCTCTCAAATAAATTTTTAAAAGTTTTTAAATTATATATTAAAAAAAGAGGACTGAACTTTGATCCTGCTGGAAGGCAGGGATGACTGAGTAAGTTGCCATGACATGAGAGCAACAACTCATGGGGGGAGGAAGGAGGGGGTACTGACGGGGAGAGAAATTACAGGCTATGAGCTTCATCAGGGGGTTGCTGGCATGCTCCAGCCAGAAGAAGACACTGCGGACTCAAGGTGGGCAGGGGGGATGGAAAAGCAGTAGAATATACCAAGAAGCAGAACACAGAGGGTGTTGGGGGCAGTGAAATTATTCTGTATGATACTCTAATAGTGGACACATGTCAGACTTTTGTCAAAACCCACAGAGTGTACAACACCGTGAGTGGACCTTAATGTAAAGTGTGGACTTTGGGTGATAATGGGGGAGGGGAGGCAGGCTGTGCTTTCCCTGAATTCTGCTGTGAACCTAAAACTGCTCTTAAAACACACACACACACATTCTATTTAAAAATATATACATCATGAGGGGTGCCTGGGTGGCTCAGTTGGTTAAGGCATCCGACGTTGGCTCAGGTCATAACCTCATGGTTCTCATGAGTTCAAGCCCCGCGTGGGGCTCTGGTGCTGACAGCTCAGAGCCTGAAGCCTGCTTCAGATTCTGTGTCTCTTTCTCTCTCTCTCTCTGCACCTCCCCTGCTCGCACTCTGTCTCTCTCTCAAAAATAACATTAAAAAATTAAAAATATATATACACATCATGAAAAAAACTTGGACAAGAGCATGACGGAGAAAAGAGAGTCGGTGATGACTCACCAATCGGGTGACTGGAAAAAAGACTGTGGTCACCGGTAGAATGAAGAAGTTGGAAAGGGGCGGGGGGTGGGGGGCTGCTTTGAGAGCTAAGAGAGAAAGATGAGGTCGGGTGGGAACAAGCCAGGATTATGTAGGACATCCACACAAAATGATCTTGTTTTGGAGAACAGGTTGGGACTGAAATAAGAAAAGGGTACAGGTATGCAAAATTAGAGACAGAAATGAGCATTAAATGTTCTTCTTTGGTACAAGTGACAAATTCTCTTTCAAAAAGGAAACTCATTACAACATGCTGGACATAACAATCTTTCCACTGAGCTCGAGGCCTCTGTTGTGAAAAACTGCAACTAGGAAGGCAATTTCAGTGACTTGTGAGAAGAGCAACATAAGGAACTGGGATCTACTGGTCAAGTTCAAATCTGCCCAAAATGACATCAGTCCAAATAGGAAGAACTCGCAAGTAATGTGAGGGACAAGCAAGAAGGGAGATTTCATATTTCAGCAAGATTTCACTTTTGACTTCCCGTAAGAGGAGTAGGAAGGGCACAGTGGATGGGAAAATGCCAAGCTACAATAAACTACAAAGTTTAAAAAAAAAAAAAAGAAAGAAAAAAAAAAAAAAGAAAATGCCAAGCAGGCTGACTCTGAATTCTCATTCTGCCCTTTGCCAAGAGAAAGTATTTGACCTTTCTTTGCCTCAGTTTCCTCATCTGTAAAAAAAAAAGCAGGACACCTGCCTGCTTCGTGGATCTGCTGCAAAGGCCGAAGGAACAACCATGGTGGCATATGCTGAGGACGCACCGCGTCAGCCACTGTCACCGTTCATTACAGTCCTAGACTTCGCCAAGACTCCGAAGTAAAAATGCTGAAGTCTCTTCCTCAATATCACGAAGCACCTGTTCCTTTAAAAAATGTTCTCTTCAAGTATCTGTTTTGTCAGATGAAACAGTAATACTGACAACAGAAAATCTTAGATTTTTATATATGTCTGAAACTCAGCTCACATGTGTGAAATGCACATTTTGGCCATTGCCTGCAACAAATCATTTACCCGGGGATGTCCAATGCCTGACTTCGATCCAAGAAGGCAAAGAGAAGCCGTATAGAAAGTTCTTTTAAAGTGGGTAAAATACCAAAGTTATTATTCCTTAAATTACTTGCCAAAGCACTGACTGTAATCCAAGGGCATTTGACATGTGTTTGTTTACCGACTCGGTTTAGCAAAGTTCTCCAAACAGAGGTCAGTTTTTCAAGGTTTCTCAACTGTCAGGGAAATGAGCTGACTAGAAAAAACCAGCATCCAGTCTGCACCTCCTTGTAAATCACTGCATTGATTTCCTGGCCTAGGAGCTTTCATGTGTGTTTGAGCGGGAGCCCAGATTCTCAGGGTCTGATCACCCATAGAGAGCTGATGAAAAGTCTCTGTGTCTCCTGCTGAGACACCAGAACCCAGAGCTATGGTAACACCATCTCCCCCAACCCAGCGGGTGACCCCAGAATGCTGCGAGGATGACTGCCTTCTCCCCTTTTCCCCCTTCTCCCCAGCTCTTCCAAATGCCACTCTACAATAAGGAGAGCTGCTGTGTCAATAAGAAAGGGGAAGAGGGGCACCTGGGTGGCTCAGTAGGTTAAGCGTCTGACTTTGGCTTAGGACATGATCTCGAGGTTCATGGGTTCAAGCCCCACATAGGGCTCTGTGCTGACAGCCTGCTTCAGAGTCTGTGTCTCCCTCCCTCTCTGCCCCTCTCCAGCTCATACTCTGTCTCTCTGTCTCTCAAAAATGAATAAACTTAAAAAAAAATTTTTTTTTAGGGGCACCACGGTGGTTCAGTCGGTTAAGTGTCCAACTTCGGCTCAGGTCATGATCTCACGGTTCATGAGTTCAAGCCCCACGTCGGGCTCTGTGCTGACAGCTCGGAGCCTGGAGCCTGCTTCCAATTCTGTGTCTCCCTCTCTCTCTGCCCCTCCCTGCTCACACTCTGTCTCTCCCTCCCTCAAAATAAATAAGCATTAAAAAAAGATTTAAAAATATTTTTAATTTAAAAAAAAGGGAGAAAAAAATTATCACCTAATAGAAAACTCTTCTTTGCGTGTTTAGATTTCTAATTTCTAAGAAGCACAGGTCTCCAAATACAAAGCCCCTTGCTGTGCTCTGCACTTTGAACTGTTTGGGCCTGGAAGTCTGAGGAATGAGCTGGGAAGAATTGTGGAGGGAAAAGACTGGAGCTCAGAGGAAAGTGAGGAGGGAGGGAAGGGCAGCGCTGAGAGGAGAGGGAAGGACACACAAGACGGTAGGTCAGGAGTCCCACAGGCTGACTTCCCCCAACCTAGTTAAGTCCACTGACCCAGCGAAGCACAGAGTGGCAGACTGCTCTCTCAGCATGTCAGGGCTGACACCAAGGTAAAACAGAGAGAGCAGGTGAGCCTTTCTCCTGCTCGTACCCTAGGGGATTAGCTGAAAACCTGGGAGGGCTGTGGACTGCCCTGGGCCACAGGCTTGTGGCTTCTCACCGAAGTTTATTAGTTCTCTAAGGAACAGGAGGCCCCCAGGTGCCACCTGGTTAAAAGAGAATGTCCCTTTCTTCCCCAAAACTAATTAAACAGTCTGATTTTACTACTTAACATCTAATCACCACAGGAATGCGCCAAAAGGCAAAGCATGGACATCCACCCCTACTTGGCTCGCACCCCACAGTCTTACATGGTCCCCAAGTTCTAACAGGAAAAGGCGGGAGACTGGGAGGGAAAGTGACAAGCAGTAGTGGACGATGAGGGTGTCCCTCCCCAGATGTACCCCACTTCTTTGAAACTAGTCCCCAAGAAGGTCAAGTTCGTGCAGTGTGACCCCAGCCCAACCCTCCCCCATCCACCCCACACTCATGGCCCTGCCACTCGTCTCAGCCGTCCATAGGGACAATCCAGAACACACCACGGGGCTGGCAAATCAAGGGAATCGCATGTTTCAATGTATGTTCTTAAAAAGATTACTCTGGCTGATTTAGGAAACGGGATCAGAGGGGAGCAGAGTGGAACGAGAGATGGGATCAGGAGCTGGTATGAATGTGTGTGGCGACAGCCTGAGCTAAGAGGGGGTGCTGGGGCAGGGGGTGGAGCATAGACAGATGGGAAAATCAGCCAAGACCTTGAGCCGGCTCGGAGGTGGGGTGGAGAAATGGTTCCCGGTGCTAGCCTGGACACACAAATGGATGGCAGTAATAATTTCTTCAGAGGGGCAAGGGAGGAGGACGGATTGGGTGGGAGTGGGGAGCAGAGGAGGAATATTCAAGAAGTTAAAGAAGTTCCAGTATCTGAGCCGGCATCTGCAGAGACACCTCTGCGGACCTATACTGCATTTTGCATTCACAATGCTGTGTTCTTTTTCTCAAAGAGGGCCCCCAAACTGCTTAAGCGTCGGGCCCCACAAAACTGGGGAGGGGATGATCAATAATATTGGGCAAATTCATTTAATATGCCCGTGATACATCCAACTACATAATCCTGGAGCTCACGAGAGAGCCAGCCCTCTGAATCAAGGAATTAGCTGGTTCAAAGTCTCAGAAACAAATTAAAACAGTTTGTCCAGTGTTTGTCATTGCATCTGGATCAGGTGGGAATCAAAATACAGATTCCCAGGTCTCATCCCAGATCTACTGAATTAGAACATTTGGAAGTAAGGCCCAGAGAGCTGCTTTAACAAATTTCCCAGAGAATTCTTATGTACAAAAACATCCGAAAACCACAGACTTAAGGAGAAAGTGTGAAGAAATAAAAGAGCATCAGGACAGGCCAAGTAGGAGCCAAATGGAGGGGTCAGTGGGAAAGTGGAAGAACAGGCAAGATCACTTATCTGATTATTAATAAAGTTAAACATTTTTATATACATATGTGAATTACCTATGAAAAGCCTTTACCTGTATTTTTATTGGATTATTTTCTTTTTTTCTATTGATTTTTAAAACTCCATGCCTCTTATATATATTGTAACTATTTGGTTTACTAATCTGTCATCTGCCTTTCAACTCTATAACATCTTTTTTCTTATAGAAGTATAATGTTTCATAAAGTTAAATCAATATTTTCCTTCATGACTTTTAAGTTTCATTAAAGTTGGCAAGGTCTTTCCTACTCCAAAGTTATTTTTAAAAACCATCTCACATATGTATGTATTTAAATGTCTATAATTTGTTTTTGACATTTAATCTTTACTCTAAATGGAATGTGCTTTTATGAATGGTACAAGGCAACCATCTCAACAGACTTCACCATAGTTGATTTTATGTTACTTTCAGTTCCTGTCTTCACAATGGAACCATTTCTAGACTCCCCATCCCAATATATATTTTGAAATCTGGCTGGACAATACATTTCAAAATATATTACCTATTAGGCCAAATCTATTTTTCCAGGTAAACTTTATCAGTTTGTCAAAATGAAGCAAAGTTAAAGGACTGGCCTAAGCTAATCAAGACCTCATGACCTTTTCGTCTTGCTTAGTCACTGTAGCATCAGCCGTTGGCCAAGAGGTGGCCTAGTGACTCACACATGACACAGAAAGCTCAGCCTTCATGGAATTCTGTTAGAATTTACAAATATCTCAGCAAAAATATTCTAACACTACAATTCCACCAAGAAGCCTGAATGGCCTCCTTGAGACTCAACCAATGCATCTTCTGACTCTTTCCTCACCTTCTCCCCAATGTTTATGCTCCTGCTCATACCTTTCAGAGTTGCTGATGCCCATCCTGAATCATAATAAAGGGGGTCAGTTTACAACATGCTATGACAAAAGATGCTGTATTTTGAGAGGCACCTTTAGGAAGCTTTGCTGGCCCCAACGCACTGTGGGAGCCTGACAGGTGAGGAGGGAGTCTTTTAGACGTCTCATAATTTATTCGCTTGGCACCACTTATTCCAAAGGGAAATATGGGAGTGTGATGGAAAGAATACAAGACCAGGAGACCTGAGTTTTGGTCCCCTTTCAACTCCTAATTAGCTGTGTGGTTCAGATTAAATTATGCTGCCTCTCCACTGGGTCCCTGTTACCTCATTTGTAAAATGAGATTATTGGAATAGAATAGTCATTTCTAACCTTTCTTTGGACCATGGGTGACCCTTTAAGAATTGGAAGTAAGCTGTGGATTCTCTCCTCCAGAATAATGCACGTTTGCACATGAGTATAAAATCAGACATTTTCAGGGGGTTCAGAGATCTCTGAAAGCCTATCTCTGCATTCCTAGGATCAAGATCTCTGAGACCTTCCACAAGCTGTTAAAAATACCAGAGAATACAATAAACGTATATAGAATCACAAAACCTTATGCCAAGTTGAATCCTTTGCAGAATTAAAAGCATCTCCTCTGCAAGTAACTGGGAGGAGGAACTAGTTACTTAGGGAAGAATAAATGAAAGTGCCAATAAGACTTGCCCTTGATTGAGGCCTGGCTCAGCCCTATTTACAGGGGACTTGGTGAGAGCACCCATTCCAGAGCCAGGCTGCCCAGGTCAAATCTTGTCTCCATCACTTACTAGTTATCTGCCCTGGGCTCTGTGCCACAGTTTCTCCATCTGTAACAAAAAAAAAAAAAAGAAGGGTGAGGGGCGCCTGGGTGGTGCGGTGATTAAGCAACCAATTCTTGGTTTCGGCTCAGGCCATGATCTTACGTTTCCCAAGTTGGAGCCCTGCATTGGGCCCCACATAGGGCTGATGGTGTGGAGCCTGCTTGGGATTCTCTCTCCTTCTCTCTGTCCCTCCCCTGCTTGTGTTTTCTCTATTTCTCTCAAAATAAATAAATAAAACTTAAAAAAATAAGGGTGAGGGGGTAGAAAGGACTGTTCATATATATATGTGTGTGTGTATATATATATACACACACACACACACATATATATATACACATATATATGGGGTATTTGAAACAGGGCCTGACCTACAGTAAGCCCTAAATTATTATCAGCTATTACAGAAAGGTGGGATCCATTTGCTGAGTGGTTAAAATTGTGAGCTGTGAAGTATAGGGAAATCTTTTTTTTTTTTTAATTTTTTTTAATGTTTTATTTTTTTTGAGATAGAGAGAGAGCGTGTGAGCAGGGGAGGGTCAGAGAGAGAGGGAGAAACAGAATCTGAAGACAGGCTCCAGGCTCTGAGCTAGCTGTCAGCACAGAGCCTGATGCGGGGCTCGAACCCACGGACCGTGAGATCATGACCTGAGCTGAAGCCGGACACCCAACCGACTGAGCCACCCAGGTGCCCCAGGGAAGTCTTAAATACCTTGATGCCTTAGTTTCCCCAGATGTAAATAGGATCGGATTCTTAAGTTTGTTGTGAGGATTAAGGAGACTGTCACATAAAAACCCTCTCACAATGCCTAGCACATAGTAAGTGCTCAATAAATGCCAGCTGCTGTTATTTACAATTCTGGGAGGCAAAGATGACCATTATTTTTTTTTTTTCATTTCTGAATAAAGGATAAGTCAGACAGGTTAAGTGCCCAGCCGATAGTACCTTGGCTGGCAAATGACTTTGCCAAGACTTCAATGCGGGTGAGTCTGAAACCAGAATCTGTAACCACTACCCAGTACTATCTTTTATTTGAACACGGCTAAGAGAGCATAAATGCTGATTCATACCGCGTTAACTAAGAAGAAGAAAGAGGTGGGTGCTAATAGTCTAAAATTCGGGGTATTCTCCATGGAGGTCAGCCCTGACCAAAGCCAAAGCAAAAAGCCTTTCTTTGCCACTCTTAAAAATGAAAGACTACAGAGGCTGGACTCTCATCTCAACCAGTTCTGAGCCTTTCGCAAACCTAGTTGTTAAACCACAGCAGTGACACCGAAGGGGGGAGGGGAGGAAGAAGCTATTTCACAAACTAGCTTAACTAACAAAGTGAACCCTTCAAAATGAAAGCAGAGACCCCCAAGGCTGAAAGAAGACACCCAAGAGTGCTCCAAAGCCACAGAAAACTGCGACTAGGACAAATGTCAGCCATTAATGAACACATTTTTTATTTAGAAAAGAATGATCATTTATATCTATTTTTTGGATACCAAGCTCCAGGAGGCCTTCCCCTAAAGTAAAATAAGAGGAAGTTCTCACCACAGCCCAGAGCGGTGGGGAGAGAAGTGGAGTGCCAGTCAAGAGACCCCTGGTGTGGGGCAGTGTCACCTGAGCTCGCCCCCACTCTTTCAACACCAATTTGCTCACCGCTGAAAAGGTAACTGGTAAGGTGGGAACTGAGACTGAAATGCGCCGGCAGAAGACAGAGGTTGATGAGTTAAATACAAGTCTAATCACGTTCTTCACATCTTCCCATATCTACTTCTAAATGCATTTTATTTTTGTACCTTTATCCAAAACATCCCCAGTAATCAACCTGAAACCTACCAACCCTTAGAACAAAAAAGTCCTTAGAACAAAAAAGGCCGTAGGAATACCCATCCCTGGAAGTGATGGCAGAAACGGCAGGAGCGCTCACCTCACGTGCCTGGTACCTCCCACACACGGACCAAGGAGGAGCCGGTCGGTTCTCACTGGCTCTCTCCCGGGCGTCCACCTTACACCACGGCCCAGCTCCCCCACCCCACCCCTGGGGGTTGGGGTGGGGGGAGGACAGGTAGTTCTGCATTCCAAGCCCGCCCCTTCCCCCCACCCCATCCCCCTGAGGGTCGGAGTCAGAAGCTCCCCAGAATCTCGGCCTGTTTCTGCTTCCATCTGGCTGGGGACTCCCCTCCCCGGGCCTTAGTTTCCCAGTCCCTAAAATGAAAGGTTTGAAGGAGATCACGTGAAAGCCTCATTCCTGCTCTAAATTTCTAATTCCATCATTCTTCCAAGTAAACGTTTCCTGCAGAAATAGACGTCCTTCCTTTCAGGCAGGACACGTTGCCCTGCGTCCCCGTGACCATTCCCTTCAATAACCCGTGTAATCTCACATAAGTATGATGCATCAGAACTGAAAAACAGGCTGTTGCTTTCCCGTGGTACCAAACCTGGTCATCAGTCAACGTGGATTTTTCTCTCGGGCCTCTTCCCTCAATCCCGCAATCCCACGAAAACCCCGGCCCACCCTCCCCAATTTTTAAACTCAAAGCTACCCTTTCATGGGTTAAAAACAATAAATAAATACCCACCCAAACCCGGCCTCGAGTAAGATGCCACAGCACTTTTTCGGGCACCCAGGATTCCGCCTCCGCCCCACCCTCTCGCCGGGGTGTCTGTTTAGCCCTGAACCCCTGGATCTATACGTAATACGCTCCATGCCCTCCCCTGGCAAAGAAGCCGACCATTTCTTCCTCCCCTGCACATCCCGGCCGGAAAGGTGGCAGCTCCCCGCTCCAATCCCGGGAGAACCAAGCTCTTCCCGGCCCGCAGGGAACGGCACCTGGGCGCATGGGCCCCTCAGGAAAGAAAAGGGTGGCCGGCTCGCCCACGGCCGCGGTCCCCACCCCGGCGGCGCGGGGAGGCCTCCCCCGCAGGGCTCCTGTCACTTACGGACGGTTCCTCCCGGCAGGGCCAAGCGAGCCGGCTGGCAGGCGGCGGAGTTTGCTGACTCAAAGGCACGGCGGCGGCGGCGGCGGCGGCGGCGGCGAGCGCCCAGGAGCGCACCCGAGCGCAGCCCCGCGCGCCCCGCGCACGTAGCGGCCCGCGCCCGCGCTCTGAGCCCGCAGACCTCGTGGGGCCCCCCGGCCTCCAGCTTCCGCCGCCCCGGGGCGCCACCGCACCGCCCAGCCCAGGTGCAGCCCTGCGCCGCCCGGGAGCCCCGCCTTCCCGCCCGCGGAAGATGAGGCGCACCCGCCGCCCGCTGGGCTGCCGCGAACCGTACAGCCACCCGGGTGCGCCGCGGCGCCCCGGAGCCAGCGTTGTGCTTGTGCTTCCCGCGTCCTCCACATCCGGCTAGGGAGGCGACACCCGCGCTGGCCGGGGCTCCGAAGCTGAAGGTGTGCAAGCGGCATCCTTTGGAATCACCACTTGAAAGCCACCTGGAGTTTGCCAATCCTGCCCCCTTAGTGATGGGAGGATTGATGTTTGGGGAGAGAAGGGATAGATAGTGTGACCGACAAGAAAGGTGAATTGTTAATGGTAGAATCTAGGGGGTGGGCACATGGAGGGTTTACTGGAAAATTCTTTCAACTTTGCTGTATGTTTGACATTTTTCATAATAAAACTTCTGGGGAAGCGAAATGAGATCTGCCAAGGGGCCTGAATCCTTTCCCAAATGGCATCTTGGGCTGCGTCTGACCCACCTGTTTGCATGGAAAACCCCAAGGTTCGCTGAAACAGCTCGTGGATGACTACAGGCCAGAATAATAAAGGTAGCCTCATACTTAATTTTTCCAGCACGAATTTTCCCATTAGACACAGCCAGCTGCAGATAATAATTCAGGGCCATTCCAGGCCCACCTGAAATATGCATGTCTATCCTCTACACCTAAACTAACCTTGCGTGAGGAAACTTCTAAATCCACAATGTAGTTATCTTAGCATCATGCATCCTGAACTTGGAGCTCTGAACCTTGAGGCAACTGGTGTTATAATTTAACAGAATCAAATTTAAAAGATCTTGTTGGCTTTATTCAGCTATTCATGAATCTGGCAGCATCCCATGTAGCAGATAGAAAGGAGCTCTGAGGAGCTGGACAATGTGAAAGATTTTATAGGCAGAAGGGAGCCGAACAAGTGATACTAGCAAAAAGCAGGTTGGTTTTGGCCAGGTCATTTTCCTGGAGGGTTTAGCAGGGGTCTCTCAGGCAGATTATCTGGTCTGTGCTGACCAGGTTATTCCTGATTGACTGATTTAAGATTCCATTTCTGGAAGATCCTGAAACTGTAATGAAGTCTCAGTTTGGTGAGGTGGGGCCCATTTTGGGCCCATTGTCATGTTTTTAATGTTGCTATTTAATCTCTTAAAACTGCACCCAAGTCTTAATACACAAGTGATGTAAACACGATCACCTTTGAAAATTAAAGTTTATTTTTCAAATTCTTGTTCCTTTGCTCTACAAAGAAAGCATTGACTGGAAAACAAAATGCTGCGTATGTCTAAGATCCCAAGAGATTCTGGAAAATTAAAATCTTTCTAAATTTACTATTGTCAAAGCACGACCTTATTAACTGTAGACAGAGAAACAAAAACAAAAAACAAAAATAAACGTTGGAGTTTAAATATCTGTTAGAATTATGGCCCTAACAAAGAGGAAGAATATAGAAAGAATTCGGAATGGAATAAAGAAATAATGGGGCATTTCAATCCACTCCCATGGATGTAGCACGTGGGTGGTGTTATCGGCTTAAGAATTATAATGTGTAGCCTAAATCCAGGGGACTGAGCTAAATGATTGCCACCTTTTTAGGTTCTGACTTTTTGTTATACCATCAGTAAGCAGGTAAAAAACTAGGACTTTCTGGTGCTTAAGAAATCCTAGCCAGCTGAAAAAGACACCATAAAATTGCTTTTTTAAAAAAAAATTTATTTATATACTTTAGAAAAAGAACAAGAGTGAGCGGGAGAGTGACACAGAGAAGGAGAGAGAGAATCCGAAGCAGGCTCTGCATTGTCAACGTGGCTTGAACCCGCAAGCTGTGAGATCATGACCTGAGCTGAAATCAAGAGTCTGACGCTTAACCAACTGAACCACCCAGGCAGCCCCATAAAATTGCTTTTAAGAAGAAATTCTTTTAACTGCCAAATCAGGCCTCAACAGTGGTTACTAGGGCCCGGTTAACTGAACTTATTATTTTTTAATTTTTTTTCAATGTTTATTATTTTTGAGAGAGATAGAGAACAAGCAGGGGCAGAGAGAGAGGGAGACACAGACCCTGAAGCAGGCTCCAGGCTCTGAGCTGTCAGCACAGAGCCTGATGTGGGGCTCGAACCCACAGACTGAGAGATTATGACCTGAGCCGAAGTCGGCCGCTTAACCAACTGAGCCACCCAGCCGTCCCTATTTAAGCCTAGCTTTATCACCTCTCATTATGCGATCTTGGGAAAATAACTTAAACTTTCTGGGCCTCATTTTCCCATTTGAAAAAGGAAGATGGTAAGATTAGCACCAGCCACATGCGGTTGTTGTGGGGATTAAGTGAAATAACTGGGTATGGGCATACCCAGTTGGTAGAGCACATGACTCTTGATCTTGGGGTCATGGGCTTGAGCCCCACATTGGGTATAGAGATTACTTGAAGAAAAAAAGTAAAATACTTAAGAAAAAACTTTTCTTAAGTAATACGGATAAATGTCTTGGAACTGTGCTGGGTACATAGCAAGTGCTCATAAATTATATTTATTATTATAACTTTATTATAACTGTTAGTATAATGTGATTGTCTTCTCTAATCTCTTCCATCTCCAAGCTGCCCATTCAGAAGCCACCTCCAATACACTGCCTAGGGCTCAAAAGGCAGTAAGAGGACACTGAGTGCTTATTCCATTCCCTGGGAAAATTGCAAAACCCGCAGATAGTACAAATGGAAGTTGCCTGGACTCAGTGTTCAGAAATTATAATTAGCTGATACTATACAGAACATTACATTAAAAACTCTTTACCTTTAAATTTACATGAATTGTCCTGTCTTCTTGAGAAGCACTGTGATGGTAGATATGATGTAGAGAAGATGGCTTTTGTCATGCATCAAACAGTAAGGGCCATCAGCAAAAAAAATGAAACAAATTACAAATAATTTGGATTTTGATTTCTGACCTTACAATCATAATCTTTTTTCAATAGTATGAAGACAGATTAACATGAGTAAAAATAACCACGCCTGACCATCAATCTAACCTGTTTTTTCGAACTATCTCTCTAATGCACCCTGTCAAACAATGACTACAGAAAACTTTTGAGCCTGATTACCTGTTTGTAAGATAAAGGGGTTTAGGCTTCTCATCCATCTACCCACAACTTCATCTTCCTGGACTACCTTTCTCTCAGTTAATACCACAATCTTCCCAACTCTGGCTCTGGCTTTGGCCTGGTCCCTTCCCCGATCCACAGAGTTCCATGCATTTCCCTATAGTCAGATCCTGGTGTCACTCACCCTCTCTCTGCTTTCCATTCTATTATCTAGCTCTCCACTCTCTCAGAATCCTACAGCATCCTCTTTACAGTGGTCCAAGAGAGTTGTTTTCAAATGTATTTTGGGGCGCGTAGGTGGCTCAGTCGGTTAAGCGTCTGACTTTGGCTCAGGTCGTGATCTCACAGTTTGTGGGTTCGAGTCCCGCGTCGGGCTCTGTGCTAACAGCTCAGAGCCTGGAGCCTGTCTTCGGATTCTGTGTCTCCCTCTCTCTCTGCCCCTCCCCTGCTCATGCTCTGTCTCTCAAAAATGAATAAATGTAAAAAAAGTTTTTTTAAAAAATGTTTTTAGCAAGGGATCCTTTCTTAAAGATAAACCCCTTTTATAAAACAGCAATAAACAATATTGCATTGTTATACATTTATTTGAAGAATTTGATTTTGTAACATTGATATATTATAAAGAACTCTGAGATCACTGGAAGCTGCTTTGGTGAGCACCAACGTTTGAAATCAGGGGTTTGTGAATGATTGTTGGAATCTATCAGCACCAACATATAATATATTTCTGTATTTGATGGCTCAATATTGAAAAAAACCTAATCTACTTGGAGAGGTGTTTGTAAATAGTCACTGTTTATAAACAGTTTAAGATTTTCCTCAATATAAACTATTCAGAAGTTTGAAAGAGGAATAATGGAAATTTTTGTTTCAAAGATGAAGCACTAAGAATATGTAACACATCCTCATGCTTTATTGCAAATAGAAAATGCAGGTCAGGGGGGGCGCCTGGCTGGCTCAGTCAGAAGAGCATGCGACTTTTGATCTCTGGGTTGTGAGTTTGAGTCCCACGTTGGGTGTAGATTACTAAAAATAAATAAATAAACTTTAAAAAAAGGAAAGAGGGGCACCTGGGTGGCTCAGTCAGTTAAGTGACCGACTTCGGCTCAGCTCATGATCTCGCAGTCTGTGGGTTCAAGCCCCGCATCAGGCTCTGTGCTGACAGCTCCGAGCCTGGAGCCTGCTTTGGACTCTGTGTCTCCCTCTCTCTCTCTGCCTCTCCCCTGTTAATGCTCTCTCTCTCTCTCTCTCTCTCTCAAAATTAAAAAATAAACATTAAAAAAATGAAATAAATAAAATAAAAAAAGGAAAGAAAGTGCAGGTCAGAAAACCAATATTTACAGTAGATGCTAACCTGTCTATAATGGGAATTATCACCAGATGACAGGCTATGTGTCTACATGTCTTTACACAACTGTATAAGAAAAAACCCTCCTCACTTGTGGGGAAGAGCACTGGGTGTTATATGGAAACCAACCTGACAATAAACTATAAATAAATAAAAAGAAAGAAAGAAAGAAAGAAAGCAAGAAAAAGAAAGAAAGAAAAAACCCTCCTGTGATTCTCCTTTACTGTCACATGACTACCACATCCAAAGCCAAAGCCTTCTGACACCGGATGTGTAGGATTTCCAAGCAACACCAGATGGGTGTCCTACAGTTCAATTCCGTTCTGAATCTATCTACCTGAAGTTAGTGTCAGAGCCCATAGGGTAAGGATTCAGTCCCATAAGACCGCCTGCACTTCCGATGCCTCTGCGGATAGTTCCTGATTTATGATGGTTTGATTTAGGGTTTTTCAACTTCACGATAATGTGAAAGGGATACGTCTTCAGTGGAAGCTGTACTTCAAATTTTGAATGCTGATCTTTTCCTGGGCTAGGAATCACAGAATCTTCTTCTGTGATGCTTGTCCCTCTCCCCTTGCTAAAGGTCAGGAGGTGGAGTGGAAAGTTCCGAGATTCTAACTATGGTTTGGTCTTTCTGGTGACCAGCTTCCATCTTGAAGCTCTCTAGGAACCCACCCAGAGTTGCCTAATTAGAACAAAAGACACTCCAAAGGACCTTGGAAATTCCAAGGGATTTAGGAGCTCTGTGTCACGAACCAAAGTCAAAACCAAGTATTAGAACAGAAGATCTCCCAGTGTTCTTATCATTTAGGAAATTACAGGATCTTAGGACCCCTATTCCAGGAACCTGGGGGATACGTGTGTGTGTGTGTGTGTGTGTGTGTGTGTGTGATTTTTTTGTATTAGTTCACAACAACCAACAGAAGCACACACCGGGCAGAGGGGTGGGCACCTGGCCTAGTACTCCACAGGACCCACCCACGGATGCATCCTGCAGTGATGTTCTGTCATTCTGCTCTATCAAAATAGCCAATAGCTTCATTCCCTAAAAAGAAAGAACCAAAAAAAAAAAAAAAAAAAAAAGCTTTGCATTATTAAAAACTCCATTTTAAAAGTATCGGTTTTAATTGGCAGATTTTATTATTACAAACCAAAAATAATAAACTGGTTCACTAAAACAGACCGAAAGCAAATAACAAAACTTAGCATTGCTGAGCATATCTTGTTCTTAAATCCAGTCCCAAGACATCGGATTTCTAGGCCTTTGCTATAAAGTGTAATATGGTATAATTAGCACCAACAGGCAAACAAGGAGCAAGAGAACAATGGAGAAGCCACCTTCTTGCATAGAGGAGCTGGTAGAGGTTCCTGCTCTGCCAATGCTCTGGCCTTTGTTTTGTACACACGGTACTAGTTCTAGATTATGGGTGCATAACAGTCCACAGCCATGCGGAGGTAGTAGAGCACAGTGGTTACAGTTCCTGAGCCAAAAGCTCTGTTCTCTTCCCTAAGCTTTCACTTAGTAGCCGCATGACCTGGCAAATCACTTCAACTCTCCAAATCTCACTTTTCTTATCTATGATATATATAAATGTATAAACATAACTTAGCCTGGTACTGCAATGGAGTAAAAAAAAGAGCTTCATAAGCATTACTGAGATGTTATTGCTTGTAATGCCCACCTCATATTTCCTGAATAAATGGCTGCCTAATATCTAAATCTCATTGTGATAACTCTTGCAGAAGAGGATATGATTATACTCATATATACAGTTTTCTGTGAACAGGCATACACACACCTGCATTTTTTAAAAATAACCAGCTGTGTATATGCATGAAATATCTCTGCAAGGACACACTTGGACGAGAAGAGTGAGTTGGGGCCAAGGTGGGAGGAAGATTACTCTTCACTCTATATCCTTCTGAACCTTTCAAATATTAGAGAGCACGTTCACAAACATATAAACAAAGTAAGAGACAAGGACAAAACACATGAACAGACAATTCTACAAAAGAAGCACCAATAGCTAATAGACCATAAAAGGAGAATCCATTTTCCAACAGTTAGCTTAGTGAAAAAACTGCAGTTGAGAGCATCACATGGTGACAACAGATATTTTCGTGCTCTGTTCATGAGTGGAAATTGTAAAAAACCATTTTGGAGAACAATTTGCCAGTGTCCCATCAAATCGTGCATACCCTGTAGGCCAGCAATATCATTTCTCAACATCAGCATCTCTCCTAGAGACCCTTACTTGTGTGATTGAGAATATGTATGTGCAAGAATGGATACTGCAGGATTGTTTATAACAGCAAAAAAACTGGAAGCCAGTTCAATGTCCATCAATAAGGGAATGTTTAAATAATCTATAGCACATGCACAGCAATGTCTATATGCATTGACATCAAAAGATTTTCAAGACATATTAAGTGAAAAAAGAAATCTGAAAAAATCATAGTGTGCTACTATTTCTGTAGAAGAAGTTGTAAGCTTATTAAACTTGGACTGTTGGTTATGTATATATATGTATATATGGTCTAGGAGAGCTGTTTTTAACATTTTTTTTAATGTTTTGTTTATTTTTGAGAGAGAGAGAGAGAGAGAGAGAGAGAGAGAGACAGCGTGAGCAGGGGAGGGTCAGAGAGAGAGGGAGTCACAGAATCTGAAGACAGTTTCTAGGCTCTGAGCTAGCCGTCAGCACAGAGCCTGACATGGGGCTCGAACCCACGGACCGCGAGATCATGACCTGAGCTGAAGCCAGAAGCTCAACCGACTGAGCCACC
>CM053559.1:52869449-52883493 GCA_028646485.1 Cryptoprocta ferox | reverse complement strand
TCTAGGAGAGCTTTAAATGTTTACAGAGGTTTCCTCTGGAGAAAACAATGACCCAACATGGCTGCTAGCCCTTTGTGAGAATTTGTTAAAAGCTCTCTTCCATCAGGACACTTTACTGCCGTCTGCTTCAAAACTAGCATTAAAAATACGTGAAAACTTACTCCCCTGTGAAGATCGCCCCCTAGGGTTGTTCAAGGGTACAACATGCATGATCCTGCTCTGTGCCTACAGAGGACATGCCCTTTATGTGTAAGAACTGAACTTTTTTGCAGTGACACTGAGATCAAGTTTTATTCTGAGTTCTATACAAAATAAGTTAACAGTTATCTTGGCTACATGGATACATATCAGGTCGTTTTCAATGTGTTAAAATTTAACATGTAACACCTTTCAGTGTGCAAAGGCAGCTAAGTGGCAATGTGGTGACGTCTGTAGGTCAATGTCATTGCCAACATCAGAGACTGCTTCCAAGTACAGGGAGGATTTGAGCAGCAGCAACCTTGGGTCTCAGATGAGATAAATTAATTACCTCTCAACTCCCTTTTAGGTGATAGGAGTACACTAAATCTTGCATAACAAAGTATTAATTCTCAGTGGCGCCAGGTATCCATTTTTTTGCTTCTTTTTATATTTTAAACCATGTTTTGGAGGCACCAGGAATTGGTAAAGTATTTGCAGCAATTGCTCCTGGCAGCTTAGAAAGTTTTTCCAATATTAAAGAATTCATATTACTGTTAAATTTCTATGTGGGTTTAGATATAAAAGGGTAAAATGTGTTACCGAACATAAAATTGTGAAGAATTTTGTTTCTATGAAAATATTAAATGTCATTAATTTTTCAAAAAATCAAATCAAAAAGTATCCATTTATTTAAATAATTTATTTAACAAATTTTATGTTTAGTATATAAAATAAAATTTTAATATAATTAATAGTATATAAAATAAAATTATATGTAATATAAAATTTGGTTTTTCAGGTGTGTGTTTTGTTTCTGGGGGCTTCTGTGGGTCAGGAAGTCAAGTAGGACTCGCTAGGTGGGTCTTCTTCCACATGTGTTGGCTGGGGACATTCACTTGGTTGTATTTGGCTGGTGGCTTGGCTGGCCTCTCTCTCTCTCTCTCTTTCTCTCTCTCTCTCTCTCTCTCTCTCTCTCTCTAGTGTATGTCTCAAGTCATTTAGCCTCTTTAGACTAGTTCCATTTCTTCCCATCCAGGGCTCTCCCAGTTGCAAGCTGCAGCACATGTGGGTCCCAGGAGTCTGCTGAGGCGATTTCCAGGACAAACCATGCAGTCTCCCAGGAAGAACTTGTCCTTGATGTGGGGCAGACAGGGTGTAAGGCAGCCAATGTGCCTCTCTGCAGCCAGGACCTGTCTGCCCATCACAGGGAGCTCAGCTTTGCAAGCTATGCTGGACATTTCTGGCCTCTCCTGCCAGCTTCTGATCCCGCCAGCTTCTCAAGGTCTAGTTTTGCTTTTTATTTATTTTTTTTAAGTTTATTTATTTTGAGAGAAGGAGAGAGAGCACACGCAAGCATCTGAGTGTGAGTGGGGGAGGGGAAGAAAGAGAAGAGAGAGAGGGAGTGAGAGAATCCCAAGCAGGCTATGTACTGTCAGCACAGAGCCCAACGTGGGGCTCAAACTCATAAACCGTGAGATCATGACATGAGCCCAAATCAAGAGTTGGACACTTAACTGACTGAGCCACCCAGGTGCCCCTATTTTTTGCTTTTTAATTTTTAACAGGTGATAGTGAATGTTTTAGAAGAAGAATAATTTCTGGAAAATGAATGAAACTTTCAATAAAAATATATTCAAATTTTGGTCATTTTGACTATAGTTACATCTTTCTTTGTTTTGTTTTCCTTTTTTCTTTTTTCTTTTTTGACTATAGTTACATCTTATTTTTAATTCCTTAGATCATTCATGTCAATAGAAGGACAAATTTTGTGAAAAATTTTTATTATAGTAATAAAGTTAATGATTTAGATAAAATAAAGAAAAATAACTATGGGATAAATACGTAATAATTTATGAATTGTGAATGTTTATTTTATCCCTATACAAAAATCACCAGTCCATCAACAGAATACTAGACATGCCCAATAATTATTAAATTTGGTCATCTTTGGCATTTTATCAAATGCCAATCACATAAAAACACAACCATGAACGTATCTTTCAACTTTGACGTTATAAACGTAGGTCTATCAAGGTAGAAGAATTGTATTCATTTAACAATTTTATTTCATTTAACAGTTTTCCAGCATGATTTATAATTTGTAAATATTTAGATATACGATATGTATGTCTCCATTATATACTTGGCCTGGGATCTAAAAATGTAAGGGGCATATTTATAAAAAAAATATATATATATACACTGTATATATATGTGACGCATAATAAAATTAACATCACACCATATAGAAATGTCATTTCAATATGCATCATAGTCCTAAATGTGAAAGGTAAAACTCTTAAGTTTCTAGATGAACATTTAGGATACTATTTGTTGGCCTTGAAACAGGACACAAAAAGCATTAAACATCAAGAACACAATTTGATAAATCAGACTACCTTAACATTAAGAAGTTCTGTTCATCAAAGGATACCACTAAAAGAGTGGAGAAATTGGGGCACCTGGATGGCTCAGTCAGTTGAGTGTTCGACTTCGGCTCAGGTCATGATCTCACAGTTTGTGAGTTCGAGCCCTGCATTGGGCTCTGTGCTGACAGCTCAGAGCCTGGAGCCTGGTTCGGATTCTGTGTCTCCCTCTCTCTCTGCTCCTCCCCCACTCATACTCTGTCTCTCTCTCTCCTTCAAAAATAAATAAACTTAAAAAAAAATTAAAGTCTTTTAAAAAAAAGAGTGGAAAAATTAACCAGAGTAGAAGATATTTGAATATATAAAATCAGCAACAGATTTCTGTCCAGAATATATAAACAACCCCTTCAAACCAATTTCTTAAAGGCCAAAAAGCCCAATAGGAAAATGGGCAAAGCCTTGAACTTCCCAAAAGATGATGTTCAAATGAACAATTAGCATAAATATATAACTAGGTGTTCAGCCTCATAAGTTTTCAGGGAAATATACATTAAAACTACTGACTGGAGCAAAACAAATGACAGTAAAATTTGGTGAGGATGAAAAGCAACTGCAACTCTCATGATCCATTTTGGAAAATCCTTCAGTATCATGTTGTAAAGCTGAACATACACATACTATATGATCATGCAAATGCACTCCTGGATATATGCCCAACAGAAATGCACATATACGTTCATGGAATACGTATAGGAATGTTCATAGCAACCTTATTCATAATATCCCCAAACTGGTAACAACCCAGATGACCATCTCTATCAGAATACAGAAACTGTGGCATATTCACACAATCCTGACAGTGAATGCACCCATTGCCATGTTCAACAACGTGGATGACTTTTACAGCATCATGTTCAGTGGAAGAAGCCAAACACAAGAGTATATAAAATACAAACCAGGCAAAAGTCAGGTGCAGCATCATTAGTCATGGCAGCAGGCAGTCGTGACTGGAAGGGACATGACCTAATATTTTATTTATTGATCTAGCTAGTGTTCACACAGGTGAGTATGCAGAATGGATGTACAGAGGGAGACAAAGAGTCTAATGTAATTCCCCTCACACATCTTGCGGCTCAGCCCCTGCCCAGCCAATAGACTATTGTTTATAACCTCCCTCCTGTAAACTGTTATACTCCCTATAAAGGTTCTTCCCAGGATTCCCTCCAGGAATGAGAAACTCCTGGCTCTTAGTGCAGCACTTTGGTAATTCTCCAGGACTAGGTCCCCAGGGAGGATCACATGCCAAACAGTGGTCCACTGTGTGAGATGTCTTCCCCTTACACCCAATAGCACCCCGGAGATGTTGCTGAAATCAAGTCTGTGGTTTTGCTGGACCTAACAGTGGACCCAGCCTCCCATTCATGAGAGTATGTTTTCATTACTTCAGGGTTTGGCAATTTTCTTTTCACTGCCTCTCAAGTGTTCTGATAAGCATCATTGGAAGACACAGATGGCCTTCAAGAATTTCCCTGCTCAACATTTACATAAGCATGAATTGCAACAATAAGAACTTGAGCAATAGGACTTCCATGAAGGTCTTCATTCACCATAGGTAGAATTTTCCCCGGGGTTAACATAGCCTGGCTTTACAGTCCTGTGAAGCATGCTTGAGTCAACAGCAAATGATTTTATTTGGTATAATCCATCAAAGTTGAAAAATGGCTTTCATGAGCAAACATTCTGCAATCCAAAATAGATATGACTATTGCATTAACTCCTGCAGAGTGATGGGTTTGTTTTTTTCCCCTCATTTTACACACCCTATATGCAGCTTCCTGGATGCTGCCAAGCCACTCTGCCCTCCTGATCCAGGGACACAATTGATAACCTACTACAGGTCATGGAGACATCATTATCATTATGACGGAAAGCAGTAGCAAGAGCAGGGGCCTGGAACAAATCAAAAGGAAAAGAATGTAGGATGGAGCAAGGCTCAGGGATGAGTGAGTTAGAGCGCAGTGTATTTTGTGTATATGACTCAATCTTTTCATTTATTTTTTAAATTTTTATTTAAATTTTCATTTTTCTAATGTTTATTTTTGAGAGAGAGAGGGAGAGAGAGAGAGTGGGGGAGGGGCAGAGAGAGAGGGAGACACAGAATCCGAAGCAGCCTCCAGGCTCTGAGCTGTCAGCACAGAGCCCAATGCAGGGTTCGATCCCACAAACCGTGAGATCATGACCTGAGCTGAAGTCTGATGCTTAATCGACTGAGTCACCCAGGTGACCCTCAATCTCTTTTTAAAAAGAAAACTTGGGGCGCCTGGGTAGCTCAGTCAGTTAAGCGTTCTACTCCTGATTTCAGCTCAGGTCATGATCTCATAGTTCATAAGTTCAAGCCATGCATCAGGCTCCACGCCGATGGTGTAGAGCGTGTTTGGGAATCTCTTTCTCTCCCTCTCTCTTTTACAATAAATAAATAAACTTAAAAAAAAGAAAACTCAAATTTAATGTTTGTTATTTTTTCTGCATGAAAGTATGTTATGTCCAAACATCAACGGCGGTTTCAACTAGTTTGCATCAAGATAATTATGTCAACAAGGTCACATACTATAAAAAAGAGCCTGATTCTTTTCTTTTCTTTTTTTTAATGTTTTCTGATAGCATTTAAGTCTTAAGCCTTGCTCTTCCCCTTGCATCCCACATCTTGGCAGGCTGATAAGAAAGTGTGGTGCTCCCCCCTTTGGCACCAACAGAAAGTTCAAACACACATGGAGTCCTTGCCTGGCCTTACCCCAAACATAATACTCTCAAGTCAGTCTCTTTCCCCTGCTCTCCCAAACCATTTTGAGACCTGCTGAGGAGACACCCTACTCTCCCCAGTAAGTAGTAAACCTTTTCCATACGCTTTTGGGGGTATGTGTGCCATAATCAGTCTCTACATACCAACCAAATTCTTAGGTAATTAATTTGTACAGATACACTAGGGTTTAAAATATCCCCAGGAGGGGTCATTGGGTGGCTCAATGGATAGAGCGCCTGACTTGATTTAGGTTCAGGTCGTGATCTCAGGGTCGTGAAATCGAGCCCTGCAGCAGTCTCCATGCGTGAAGCCTGCTTAATATTCTCTCTTGGGTGGCTCAGTTAGTTAAGCATGTGACTTTGGCTCAGATTATGATCTCGTGGTTTTTGAGTTCAAGCCCAGCATCAGGCTGTCTGCTCTCAGCAAGAGCCCGCTTTGGATCCTCTGTCTCCTCTCTCTGCCCCTCCCCAGTTGTGTTCTCTCTCTCTCTCTCTCTCTCTCAAAATAAGTAAATAAACTTAAAAAAATTCTTTCTCTCTCCCTCTCCCCTGCTCATGCTGTCTTTCTCTCTCTCTAATGAAAAATAAATAAACAATAATAAAATAACTCCAAGATGAAGGTCCCCAAATGAGCTCCATCTCTAAGTATAAAAAATCGCGCACCCACATTATGCCCGTATCATAATCCTTTGGTTTGTCCCCTACTTGAGAGCAGAACTTCAGCTCCTCTCTTCCCAGACCCCCTCTCTGGCTGTCTTTGGAAGCCCCCTAACAGGTCGTTATGTGCAACTATAAACCTGCCAAGCCTCAGGCTCCACCTGGATTTACCAGTTCTTTCTCTCCTGCTCCAGCAATCTCATGTCCTCTGCCCATAAGGTTACCTCCAGAAAGTTCCCATTGGTTGCTGTGGTAGAGGCAAATTGGGAGAGAAGCTTTATCTCTTTCTTTCTCATGTGAACTTCAGCCCTGACCCAGCCCAGATGTTCTCCCACACTGCTTTCCAGGGCAGGAGACAGATTAGCCCAATCAAACCCACCCGCTGCTGTGTCACTGCGCAGGAGATGGGCTTTTCCTCAATACAAGCATTTCAGGGACTCAGATGACTTGACAGCTTCAGAATGGTTTCCGGTGAGCTTACCCCCCTACATGGTTTCCTCTCCATATCCTGGCTGGCATGAGCAGTACTTGACAGACCTTCCACCAGCAGCACCTGGTCTCCGTCTCCATGGCGAAAATTAGGGTGCTCACAGAAACAAAGATAATTAGATAAAGAGAAAATGGAGTAAACGAAGGAGCCATTCATCTGGACAATGAACAAAATGAAGTTAACAAAAGTAGGAGAAAATAGGTTGGAAAGACGTTCATGATATAAAAGCCAGTGGAAAAAAGGCAGGTTATAAAGCGTATGTGAATTATACTTTTATTTTTGTTTCCCTAAAGGAGGCACATATAGGTAGGTATAAAGTGGCAATCACAACCTCATTTTTTTCAAGAAATTAACCATTTCTATATTTTGTCTATGACAACATCAGACTCTGAATTCTACTGCACTGAGTCAGTGGGAAAGTCTAGTTCAGGCATTACTAACGGCTGCTTAACGCCCTTTCCCACAACCCAGAATCTGCCACCAGGACAGGCTAAAAAGGCACAAGAGTTCTTACTCAGAGCTCAATATTTAGAGAAGCTTCAAATCTTCAGTCTCCACTGAGATGCCATTGTCCAAACTCTTGGGGTCCTTTAATGTTACTTCTATCCCATGGAAAGTTGAGGAAACTCTGTGGAAAAGGTTTTTTATGTACTTAGGATGTTAAAAGAAACAAATGAACAATATCTATTAAAGAAAAAATTATAAATCCAAAATAGGCAGAAGAGAAACAAGAATAATTGGTTATACAAAATTACCATTTGAAACTCTTAGGAAGGAAAATTAGCCAGTGAAATCTAAAACTCAACATATAAGATAAACTCTAGTCTGGACACAGGTGAAGAGAGGATTGCTAAACTGGAAAACGTCATTGGAGCATTTGCCCAGAATGCATCACAGAGACAGTTAAGAGAGGTGGATAATAGATGGAGAGACTCCAAAATACATACAAGTGGTGCCCCAGAAGAAGACGCTGGATTGAATGGTACAGAAGCAATGTTTAAGGCAATGAGTAGAAAATTAACCAAAATTGTTGGAAGGCATGGTTCTTCAGATATAAATTGTGCTTTAAAATACAAGAAGGAAAAATAAAAATAAACCTACACTTCGACTTACAAAAGTGATATTGCAGAAGATCAGAGACAAACGACAATCTCCGAAGCTGCCAGAGAGAAGAAGCAGATGGCAGGAATGATCTATAATGGCCATAGGCTTCTCAGGGGCAGCAGATACCAGACATGCTTAGGGAAAACAACGGACAACCTAAAAGTATGTATTCAGCTAAACTGCCTTTCAAGAGTGAGGTCAAAATTTGAGGCATACAAAGACTCAGAGAGTTTACTGCCCCCCAAACAAAAATACCAGGGCTCTCCAGGCAAGTCCAACTCTGACCCACAGTGAGATCAGGTGTTGCCGAGAAAGTGTGCTGATTCTTTTTTTTTTTTTTTAATGTTTTTTAATTTTATTCTTGAGAGAGGGAGAGAGAGAGAGAGAGAAACAGAGTGTGAGCAGGGGAGGGGCAGAGAGAGAGAGGGAGACACAGAATCTAAAGGAAGCTCCAGGCTCTGAGCTGTCAGCACAGAGCCCGACGCGGGGCTCCAACTCATGGACTGTGGGATCATGACCTGAGCTGAAGTCGGACGCTCAACTGACTGAGCCACCCAGGCGCCCCAAAAGTGCACTGATTCTGAAAACAGTTGCCATAACTCAGTGTCCCGCGTGCCAGGCATCCTTATAGACCATCTTACTTAATCCTTTAACACCTGTGCCGTGCAAGTGGTCAAAGTACATGAATGTCAAATAGGGAGAAATAAAGGTATTCCCTGTTTTATGTTACTTTGCCTCTGTCATAACTCCTTTGCTTGACATCTTTGGAGAAAAAAGTGTTTTCCAGATGAGATGGAATAAGAAAGAATAACACCCCTCTCACCTAGAGGATTCTGGCCAGCACAATTGTCTGCAATAAAGCTCCACCGTTATTATAAAGGAAGTACAAGCCCATTACTAAAGCCCAACACCTCACAGGTAGGAGATCCTTAAAACTCAGTCAGACCCCTTTTCCCTTTACTTACTGCAATTATTGACTAAATAGTAGCCCATACAACAGAAGGACAGGAAATGGTAGAGGTAGATATGACAACATAAGGAGAGAGAAAAACATTTTATGAAAAAAATTTTTTAATGTTATTTACTTTTGAGAGAGAGAGAGAGAGAGAGAGAGAGAGAGAGAGAGGCATGAGTGGGGGAAGGGCAGAGAGCGAGAGTTAGCACAGAGCCGGATGTGGAGCTTGAACTCACGGAGTGTGAGATCACGGCCTGAGCCGAAGTCAGACGCTTAACCTACTGGGCCACCCAGACGCCCGAAGAGAAAAACATTTTTTTAAATGTTTTAAATGTTTTTTTATTTATTTTTGAGAGAGAGAGAGAGAGACAGAGTGTGAGCACGGGAGAGGCAGAGAGAGGGAGACACAGAATCTGAAGCAGGCTCCAGGCTCCGAGCCGTCAGCACAGAGCCCGACACAGGGCCCGAACCCACGAACCGTGAGATCATGACCTGAGTCGAAGTTGGCTGCTTAACTGACTGAGCCACCCAGGTGCCCCAATTTCGAGAAAAACATTTTAAAAGCAAGTCTGAAAAGGTCCCAAAAGTTGTGACACCACCATAAGGCCCACCTTCCCCACCAGACTGTGAGCTTCCTGAGGGCAGGGACTGTGCTTGTACAGAGTAGCCTTCTCTAGTTCCAGACACAGTGCCTGACACACAGGCAGTAGGTCCTCAATGAATAGTCATTGGGATAAAAGGGCGAGGGGACAAGGGAGGAAAACAAAGAAAGGAGCAAGCAAGCCGAAGGAAACACCCTGAAGAAACCCAAGGAAGTCCCAGTCAGCTGCTCCCAAGGTGTGTTGACTATACCTTCTTATTTTCTGTATTCTTGATGTTAGAGAGACTGCTCCTCCCAGGGCTAGCTAGCTCCTACAGATAGCAAACGACTTCCTTGCAAGTGTGCCTTTGATATATAAACCAACCAGTCCAGAGCTTACACCCTTAACCCTCTCGTTTATCAGTTTATCAAACTCTCCCACACCAAGTGTATTCTTCTTGCCCTAAATCACCCCAGGGCCAGGTGCTAGACAACTAGAGACCACTCCTATAGTCCAGAGTCTATATTCTATATATATATTGAATAATATATATTATTCAAACCATCCGATCCTAAGCCTACTCATTGTATCTACTCTGCCTTGCCGGTTTTTTCCCAAGAGAACTCCAGTAAAGGTTCTGGGCCACATTCTGCCCTCTCCCACGCTTCTGCCTCCTGACCGTCCTTGGTCCTTCCCCCATGTGGCCCTGCGTGGCATGGTGCACCTCCTGTTTCTAGGGATCCGTGAGTATAAACTTCTTCCTTCATGACAGCCATGTCCATGTCTGCTGTCTTACCACACCTGAGTAAAACAAATCTGGCTACATTTTTAACATATCAGGGCAACCTTTTTTTTTCATATATATATATATATATGAAATATATCTCCAGCTACATAACAGAATTGTATGGAGAAGACACATAGGTTATATAGATTTTTATTCTATTATCTATACCATAAAGCATAGGGAACCTTGGGGGCAAAAAAAAAAAAAAAAACAACACACAAATTTTTTGAGATGAAACTAAACAGAGCCATATCTTTTGCATCCAGCCAAAGATATGAGTCATTCAAAGACAGCGTCTCTTCTTTTCTTCCTCAGATATGCCTTGGTTGAGCCCTAAAAAAATTGTAGCTTGACTCTGGAATTCTATTTTATTTTCTGGAATTAAAAAAAAAAAAAAACTTTACTATCCAGCAAGCCTGTTTCAGTTGCAAGTTGCGAGGAAAAGAAATTAACAATAGAAATGTTTGTTCCTTTTGTAATCAATAGAAGTAGCATGTAAGTATGTGAGGCAGCAATGAGACAAAGTTAATCACAGTTTGTACTGTTCCAGTAGCTCATTTGGAGTATTTCTCTTTCTTCAGTCTCACTGTTTGTGATTGTTTTCCTGGAAATGAATGTGGACCAGATGAAGCCAGTTACAAGCTGTCCTAGAGTATTTTTCCTATACAGACATTAATATACTTCAGCTATATATCAAAATCCTAGTTATAAAACATTAATTCCCTACCTACTAATTTTTAAAACAATATTGAAATGTCTTTTTCTGTTTTCCACAATTCCCTTTGTGTAAGAAAGGACATCAGAGTAAACCCAGAAACATAGATAATCATAACCCTCTCTTTTGCCCCTGCTTTGGTTTCTGCTTATCTTCTCAAAGTTAGTTCATTCATTCAATGGGTATTTATTGAGCACCTACCTTGTGTCAGTCCACAAGGTAGTTTATTCACTAGGTATTTTCCCTCTTATCACGGAGCTAAGAATCTAATAAGAGGGATTGTCATTATTAAGCTATTAATAACAAAAATTAATAATTAAGTATAACCTGTGTTAAGTGCTGTGAAGTTAAAGTCCTAAATGTTACAATAGTAAAAACCAAGAGAACTGACCTGGAGGAATCACAGAAGTTTTCTGAGAAAATGGAATTTGACACAAAACCTGGAAGGCTAGGGAAAGAATGCAGGAGATCGTTCTGAGTGTTTGGAACAGCATGTGCAAAGGCCCCGTGGCTAAAGCACAGGGCTGGGAATGACAACAGAAGAGGAAGTTGCAAAGATGCAGAGATAGGTAAGCAGGTTAGGGATTTGGGGTCAAACACTAAAACATCATAAAGCCAGTGAGGAGTTTTAGATAGAACAAAAATACGATCAGCTTTCTACTTTGAGAAGGTCACTCTGGATTATATTTGGAATAGGAATGAGAGTGGGAAGGAGAAGAGTGAATGCAAGGAGACGAGTTAAGAAACGATTACAAATGTTTAGGTAAGAGATAATGGCCTAGATTGTTGGCAATATGTGTGGAGAACACAGAAAGTGTTGAGAAGTATTTAGAAAGCAAAATTGGCAGTCTTGGTTAACTATCTGTGGATTGCTTGCCAGTAATTTCAGAAGAGAAGAATAGTTTCTACTAGTCAGAACAAAGTCTTGATGGTCCTTCTCGGAGGATTGACAAACCTTTCATCCGAGGAAACTTTCCTGTCCATCGGATGACATCTCAACATGGCCATAACACCCTGGACGCACATGATCTCATCAAAGGTACCTCCTTCTTTCAGTCCTTCTGGGGCACTCCAATAGTTTCTCCATAAATGATCTCGCAATGAGGAGAACACCTTCTCAGGGATGAAGGGAGGGTAACATGAGTAAATCCAGCTAAAAGTCTGACACATTGTCATTTCCCTTCCCTTAAGATTCTGGAAAAGCGATGTTTCAAAACCCAGAAAAAAAAAATGTTCAAGGCAGAACAATGTCCTGCAGGTAGTATCTAGAAGGTGCAGAGGGAAGTTATATCTCTGCCAACCTCAGCTGAACACAATGGCCACGTGGACCCAGTGTTGTGGGAGAGAACCACAAGAACCGAGTGAAAAGGAGCTTGTTAAGGCTGAGGTTCATTTCCACCAGTTGGTGAGGGAGCAGTTGTTAAGAGAGGAAGTTCAGTAAGGCCCAAGTCAGGCAAACATAAGGTGAATCCTGACAGGGAAACCCAAGAGGCCAAGGTAGGATGAGGAAGAAAAAAGAGCCCATCTGTGTGATTTCTTTCCAGTAAGTATCAGTCTGCCCTTGTGTCTCTAAGTGTCTCTTCCTACACTCCAGTATCTAGTCGGTTGGCTCCACGGCAGTTTGAACCCAACATGTATAGTTAGGAAAACAAACAGATTTTTTCAGACTTGTTTTGAATTCTGGATGTTTCTGGTCAGTTCTTGGGTCTCTCAGTGGCAGGGGAGGGTAGGGGTGGTGGAGAGAGAATGGCTGGGTAGGCAAGAGGACTACACACTGGGGATTAACTTAGATGCAGGGCTGGCCTCCCAACTCGAAGCTATAGCCATCATGAACCACTGTGGCAAGATAATATTTTCAAGCTATTATTTTGTGTTCTTCCTTTCCCTCTCCCCACCCCTTCTTCATCCAGTGTTTTCCTTTCTTTCTCTCTCTCTCTCTCTCTCTCTCGCTTTCCCCCAATCAAACAAAAATCAGAAATATCACTAAGTCTCCTGGCTTTGGTTTCCAAAACTCTAACCCCACGGAGATTAAGCTAAAGGTCCCTTAGCAAAGCATCAAGAGAAAGATTCTATGGGTTTTAAAAATGCATTTGTCTCAACAATCAGTGGTTAAAGAGGAGTTTCTTTTTTCTCACACAGCAGGTCCTGGGGTAGGGGTTTGTTCTTTGGGTTCTTTGATGCCCAAGTTCTGGGGCCCCGACTCTTGAGTTTTCTCTGCCTTCCCGTCACAGCTGCAGCGCCCCCTCCCCTGCCCATGTCACATTCCCTCACAAACATTTCAACAGGGCAAGCAAGTTGGATGTAACAAACGGCTGTCAGTACCCTGCCCGTACCGTCTTGGCACGTACCATTTTCATGGACGCTGGCCCAGCTTCAAACTGCTAGCAACCTATCCCATACACACTCCTAGCTGAGGGTTCTCTGGCCACTAGAACCTCTGGGAACCAGCACTCAAGCAATAGTTGATCGGAAACTAGTTGAGTAAGGCCTGCTCTTTGCCCTTGGGGAGGGGGACTCACTTTGCAGTCATGTTCCACATTGCTTCCCAGAAGGATTATGCCTCAGTTACCCGCACGGGAACTTGCTTTGATAACTCATCTTTTATTGGATTCTTGTCTTTTCCAGTCTCACTTCCCCACTCCCCTCCCATCTTCCAGACAAACGACTGATGCTCAAACGCTTGTTTCAGAGCCAGCTCCTGGGGGACCTCTAACTAGGACAATCAGCGCGGGATAATGGCACCTGACTCTCCTCTGCCCTGAGACCGGGGAATTTCCCAGAAGCCCTCTGCGGCCGCCCCTTACAGCCTATTGGCTGAAACTGGGTCACGTGCCCCCTCATAGGCGGGGCCTGAGGAGCCCGCGCGCCGGGTGGAAGGTGGGTGAGGGCCGCGGCAGTGCAGCTCTTGGCAGTTGGTGGGTTAGCTGGATTAAGCTCAGCTACAAGGGACGGGAAACCCGCCAACGAGAGTGTTTGTATTTTTTTGTTTTCTGTTTTAACTTTTTTAACGTTTATTCATTTTTGAGAGAGGGTGAGTGGGGGAGAGGGAAACTGCAAACAAGAATGGTTTTTTTTTTTTAATTTTTTGTTTATTTTTTAAACTTTTTAAAATGTTTTTTATTTACTTTTGAGAGACAGAGACAGCGCGAGCAGGGGAGGGTCAGAGAGAGAAGGAGACACAGAATCTGAAGCAGGCTCCAGGCTCAGAGCTGTCAGCACAGGGCCCGACGCGGAGCTCGAACCCACGAACCGTGATGAGATCATGACCTGAGCCGAAGTCGGACGCTTAACCGACTGAGCCACCCAGGCGCCCCTAAATTTTTTGTTTAATTTTGGGAGACAGAAAACACAAAAGGGGGAGGGGCCGAGAGAGAGAGAGAGAGCACGAGCAGGGGAAGGACAGAGAGGGA
>CM053559.1:52811266-52868949 GCA_028646485.1 Cryptoprocta ferox | reverse complement strand
GAGAGAGAGAGAGTGAGAGAGCACACAGGCAGGGGAGGGGCAGAGAGAGAGAGAGAGAGGGAGACACAGAATCTGAAGCAGGCTCCAAGCTCTGAGCTGTGAGCACAGAGCCCAGTGTGGGGCTCGAACTTACAAACCGTGAGATCATGACCTGAGCCGAAGTCAGACGCTTAACGGACTGAGCCACCCAGGCGCCCCTTAAGCCACATTTTTAAGATACTATCTCTCTATCCAGGAACGTGCTAAATGCTTGCATTTATTTAGGTCTTCTTTAATTCCTTGTACATCTTTTAGTAAACCTATTCCTAGGATCTCTGTTTTTCTCTGGTTAATGGTATCATTTTAGAAATTAAGTTTTCTTTATGGCCAGAGTATCTAAATATAATTAATTGTTTATATTGACTTTATATCTGGCCATCTTACTAAACTTATTAATTAATTATAATTTGTCTGAAGAATCTTGAGTTTTCTTGTAAACAATTGTATCATCTGTGGATAAAACCAGTTTTGTTTCTCTCTTTTCACTCCTAATGCCTATATATCTTGTGTCCTTCCTTATTCTCTCCTTTTCTTCTTCCCAATTCCTTTTCTTCCTTGTCTTGCTGGGCTGGCTACAACTACTAGTACAGTGTAGAATAGCAGTGATGGGGCGCCTGGGCGGCTGAGTCAGTTGAGCATCCGACTTTGGCTCAGGTTCATGATCCCGCAGTTCATGAGTTCGAGCCCTGCGTCGGGCTCCGTGCTGACCGCTCAGAGCCTGGAGCCTGCTTCGGATTCTGTGTCCCCCCCTCTCTCTGCCCCTCCCCCACTCATGCTCTGTCTCTGTCTCTCAAAAATAAATAAACGTTTAAAAAAAATAGAGGTGATAAGGGAGCATCTTTTTTTGTGGATACTATTTATCTGGTTAAAGAAATTTCTCTCCATTCCTAGTTTGCCAAGGTTTTTTTTTGTTGTTTTTTTTTTTTTTTTACAAATGCTTTTTATACACTTCTTGAGAATATATGATTTTTCTTTTTAAATCTATTAATGTAAGAATTACATTTACAAAACTAAATGTTAGATGAAACTTGTATTCTAGGGATAAGCTAAACTTAGTTACGGCGTATTATCTTTTCTACACATTGCTGGATATACTTTACTCATATTTTGTTTGGGATTTTGCATGTATGTTCGTGCATGAGACTATAATTTTTTCTTCTTGTATCATCTGTTATATCTAGTTTAGTTACCAAGTTTGCAGTAGCCTCATAGAATGAATTGAGGAGTGTTTTGTCCTTTTGCATTCTTTGGAAGTCTGGTATTAAATTAGAATTATCAGTTCCTTGAAAGTTTAGTAGATTTTCTTGTAGGTATGATTATTTTATACTTTAAATGGTCTTAACTTTCTGTTTTTAAATAATTTCAGCATATAGAAAAGTTGTAAGTATACTACAAAGAACTCCCATATATACTTTACCCAGATTTTCCAGTTGTTAACATTTTATCATATTTGCCTTGTTATTCTCATTATAGTCCACAATATTTTTCTGAACTTGAGAATATGTTGCAGACTTGAAGTTCTGTTACTTCTTACTACTTCAGTGTATATTTCCTAAAAACAAAAACACTCACCTGCATAATAATATATAACCAGTAAAACAAATTAACAGACATTACATTTTCACCCATCCACAGCACAGACCCCTTTCACATTTCACTGTTAGTCCCAATGATGTCCTTTATTGGTCTGGGATCCAAGCCAAGCTCAGAATTGTACATAGTTGTTATATCTCTTTATTCTTTTCAATCTGGAACAGTTTGTCCATCTTTCATGACCTCGACATTTTTTAAAAGAACAGTCCAGTTACTTTGTAGATTGTGTTGAAATATGGGTTTGCCTGATGAGCGTTTATGATTAGATTCAAGCTGTGCATTGTTGGCAAAAAAACAAAAAAATGAAAAAACCCACAAGCAGATGTGTGTTTTTTTTTTTCAGTATAACATAACAGAAAGCACATAATGTTGATGTGTTCCATTACTGGTGATATTAACTTTTGTCATATGATTAAGCTAATGTCCCCCCATGTTTTCCCACTGATAAGTTAATGAGTATTTAGTACTATCAATTAATAAGCAATCAATGACTTTTTTGTGAAGAGATACTTTAGACTCTATGAATATCTTGTTCTCTATCCAACTCTCACTCATCATTTTAGAATTTATTGATGGTCTTCTCTGGATCATTTATTACTATTACTGTGGTTGCCAATTGGTGATTTTCTAATTCATTCCTTCTACATTTATTTATTGGCATACTACTAAAAGATAGAGCTTTACTTTATCTCCCATTTGTTTATATATTCATTTATTTTTATCACAACAGACTCATGGATTTTTATTTTATTCAGTAGGTTCTAACTTGATGTAATGGCTTATATAAATCAAAATTATTTTTATAGCACAAATTATTCCATACTTGACAGTTTCTATGACCTCACCGACATCCCCCCATAATTTTTTGAGCACCTCATTGCACAATAGGATGTTTCAGACCCATTTCTAGTTTCTCTCTCCCAGCCCTGGAATCAGTCACTTCTTATGTGGAGAATGGAGAGGACAGAACTTCCCAGTGAAGGTTGGCGTGTCCTCTATGCACTGTATTCCTTTTCTTCCCAGAGAACAGAATTCCTGACCAAAGACTTCCTTGAAAAATGGAATTAGGGAATTGGTTGTGATAGTGAGGGGGTGTCAGACTGAAGATGCATTTATTTCATCCACGAAGTGGAGGCACACGTTTGGTGGGAATGCAGATTGGTATGCCTTGGAGGTAAATTAAGTACAATCTAGTAAACTTTAAAATGCCCATACCTTTTGATATAATAATTTCACTACTAGGAATATAGTGTGGCTTTCACTTATGCAAAGGACTTATATCCAAAGATATTAATTGTAGTATTATTTAGAAAGACTCTATTACCAGGGGATTTGTTAAACAAAGAAATGGAACATCAGCTGATAAAAAAGAATGAGAACGAGTTAGTTATGAACCAAAAAAGAATGACTTCCGAGGTGAATTTTTAACCACTTGGTTAAAAAAGTTATACAGAAAAAAGACCCCTGTATTTATATATCCCAGGAAGGCCATCTAAGAAACAGTAGTAGTGGGCAGCTGTGGATAAACCACTTGAGTCTGTCTCTACTGCTGAGGGGGCCACACCAGCTCAGGAGTCAGTGGATGAAATCTGCTTAGCATCACCGGTGATAGGAAATAATGCAAAGTTCTTTGGCCCTTCTCTTTTTATGTCTAGAGAATTCCACCCTACTACCATGGAAAGAATTTAGAGCAGCATGATTAGATTAATCAAACAGGCTGGGAAGCCAGACTGCCTTTGAATTCCAGCTCCATTGCTCATAAATCATGCCACCTTGGGTAAGTTATTGAACTTCTCTGTGATGCACTGTTGTCTAGAAACATGAGGATTGTCAGCTGAACATATTCAGAGGGCTGTAGGGGATTTGAGTGAGTAAATATATGTAGGAAATCTAGTTTCTGAGACATAGTAACCACTACAAAAAATAGTGAGCTATTATTAGTAGTATTATTAAAACCAGCAAGGGAAGGAAAACAGTCTCTAACTTTGGCAATCTTAAGATAAGGACACTTTTCACTGTATAAACCCTACTAATTTTATTATTATTACCATTACGCTGAATTTTAAAGAAAAGAAAATCCAGTCATGATAGATTCAAATGAGCTCTCCAGCTCCACCCATAGGTACACTGGGGCAGATTTTCATTCATTCATGAGCATCAGGGCCCGGTTCCCTCTCCCCTCCATAGAACTGATTGAACCGCCCAAATTTATCACACTCACAAGTCACTCACTCCCTTTTTGTTAAATGTCTTAAAGCACAATATAAGTGCTTAAGTTTGACCTTTTATAGTTATCACTACATCAGACCACACCGTTCTGAGATTTCATCCGGATGATCTTAATTGGATTTTGACTGCCCTGAACACTGCAATCCCCTTTCTTCACAGCCTGCTTCAGACCTAAGCGCTTCTCACCTGATCTCCCTGTCTCTAGGCCTCTTTCCTCAACTGCAGCCCTCACGTTGATAGGGTAAAGTCCTTCTCTGCCCAGAAGTTTCCTTGACTTTCTCAACTGCACATAGAATTAAGTACTAATTAAAAGCAAAATAAAATAACAACAAATTGCGGTGTTTGATGCTGTGCTAAGAATTAAAAAGGAGAAGAGTATCCATTTTGGTAATGATATTGAGAAACAAGAATTCTTACACACTGTTAGTGAGATTAACCATCTTTTCTGGGGATAAATCTGGGAATATGTATCAACATTTTTAATGTGCATGTCCTTTGTCTCAGCTCTCCCCTTCTGGAATTTAACTTAAGAAAATAGCCTAAGTACACAAAGATGGTTGTACAAAGATTGAATGTAGCTTTAAATGGGAATAACAGAGGATTGGTTACTTACTTAGGATGTATTATACAACAGAATACTATACACCCATTAAAATTATTATATAGATTTATATTTACTGATGTGGAAAAATATCTAGTATATAAAACAATGTTTAGCACATGGCAGATAGTAAATTTTTATTAAATGACTGACTGTTTATAATATATTACATAAAAAAAAGTTTTAAAACAGTATATATGTTGTATTTTTTGTCTTCAAAAATATGTGTATCTCTGTGTTATATTAAATATATACATTAATCTCTCTCTCTCTTTCCTATCCATATTTCATCTGCCTATCTCTACCTTACTCTATGAAAATACCCTGGAAATATATTGATAAAATGGTAGAGAGTATTGTTGGGAGAACAGGGTTTTGGTGTGTTTTCCTTTTTTTTTTTTTTTAACATTTTATTTTATTTTTTTAATTAAAAAGTTTTTTTTAATGTTTATTTCTTTTTGAGAGAGGCAGACTGCAAGCGGGGTAGGCACTGGGAGAGTGAGAGACAGAATCTGAAGCAGGCTCCCAGGCTGTAAGCTGTCAGCACAGAGCCTGACATGGAGCTCACGAACTGCCAGATCATGACCTGAGCCGAAGCCGGACGCTTAACTGAATGAGCCACCCAGGCGCCCCATAAGATTTTATTTTTAAATAATCTCTACACCCAACATGGGCCTCAGACCCACAACCCCTAGATCAAGAGTCACATGCTCCACCAACTGAGCCAACCTGGCACGCTGAGAACAGAGTTTTCACTTTCTATTGATTGGACTTTGGCATGGCTTAAGTTTTTTAAATTAACATATATTAATTTTATGATGTATTTCAGTGTTGAAAGAACAAAACCATAGTGTGTGGAATTTACAAACAGATAGGAATTCACTTAGATGATGGAAGTATAAATTCCTATAATCTTTTTTTTAAGTTAAAAAAATTTATTTAAGTAATCTCTGCACCCATCCTGGGGCTTGAACTCATGACCCCAAGGTCAAGAGTCACATGCTCTTCCAACTAAGCTTGCCAGGCGCCCCTAAATTCCTATAATCTTTACATAGATAATTTGACATTGTTTCAAAGTTCTTAAAAATATACATACCATCTGAAAAGAAAAAGACTTCTTTCAACAGAATAAAAAAAAATTAAGATTCAAAAAAATGAAGCAGCCAGTATAGATAGATGAAAATGAACTGAGTAGAGGGGCCCCTGAGTGGCTCAGTCAGTTGAGTGTCCAACTTCGGCTCAGGTCACGATCTCGCAGTCCGTGAGTTCGAGCCCCGTGTTGGGCTCTGTGCTGACAGCTCAAAGCCTGGAGCTGCTTCAGATTGTGTCTCCCTCTCTCTCTGCCTCTCCCCCACTCATGCTCTGTCTCTGTCTCAAAAATGAATAAATGTTAAAAAAAAAAAAAGGATTAAAAAAAATGAACTGAGTAGAACTAGCCTTCTCCTCCCTCTCCCTGGCCCCAGGCAGAGAAAAGAGAGTGACTGAGATTTCACTTCTACTTCTAGATGGAAGAGGCTTGGAAAATATAGTTAGCTTAATTATATAAAAGAATTTAAAAAGTTGTAGTTCTTGCACAACTGAGTTTGTATCTAAAATGATTGATTCTAATATTTGAAAAGGAATGCATGAAAAAGATTGAAGAATATATATCAAAATATTCACATAGTGAATTTTAAAACAAGTATCCATTTCTTTTATTTCTTTTCTAGAATTAATGAGAATTACATTTGGACTTGGGGAAAAATAGTTCTGTTAGGAATGCTTCTGAGCATGACTTTTCTTGTTTTGCTTTTTTAATTAAAAAAATCTTTTTTATTGTTGAGCAAGAGAGACAGAGAGACAGAGAGAGTGTGAGTGGGGGAGAGGCAGAGAGAGAGCAAGACACAGAATCTGAAGCAGGTTCCAGTCTCTGAGCTGTCAGCACAGAGCCCCACATGGGGCTCAAACCCATAAACCATGAGATCATGACCTGAGCTCAAGTCCAGAGCTTAACCGACTGAGCCTCCCAGGAGCCCCTGCTTTGCTTTTAACAACATACTGTAAATGCTGTTCCACTTTGCTCTCCCTATGAAGGTGTTTGTACTGGTAGCTATTGACTTTGCCAAGCTGATCTTTTTTACTTTGCATTAAATCTAGTTTTCTGGGGATCTTTCTGTCATTTATGCTTGCATTTTTCCATGTTCCCGTGGTGAAGGCAGAAGTCAGCTCTAGAACCCATTGTCATGGATACAGATGACACTAAGTTGGTTTAGAGGTATGCGATGGCAAGATAATGTAATTATGTAGTCTCTGAGACAAAGTCCTCACTTTAAAAAATTGTCAGTGAAAAAAATTAACAATGATTTTCATAGAATGTGTTATGTTTCATTGTTCTTTATTCCATCACCTGGCTATGAGGAGAAATGTCTGGTGGGTAGAAGGTCAAACCTGAAGGTGACTCAGAGCCCTGGATTAAATTCCGATCTGATTTCCATTACTCATTCACTGTGTCCAACTCTGAGCCCGTTTCCAAAAGGGTTTAAAACAATGACCTGGTAAGGCCTCCCAGTGTTCAGAATAATACCCTAAATCCAGCTTTTAAAATCTTTTTGCATGCAGGTTCTTATGTATTTCTCAGAGTATTATATATTCTGGAAACAATAAGGTACTTAATTTATAGACGATGAAACCGAGGAGCTAGATTAAAAGTTGACCAAGGTCATTCAGGTGGGTTGGGAGACAACAGAGATCTGTAAACCCAGAATTATTTCCACCCCCTGGAACACTAATCACTACAGGAAAAACACACAAGCAACAATGGTTTGTGAGGTTGCTCCCATGAGTAGGCCCCGCAACAGGTACTCATTTTATAGGGTGTTTAATTTCTCCACAACTTTGAAGTCTTGAGAGTGAAGTATTAGTCCCACTAAACAGATGATAAATGTGAGGCACAGAAAGCATTTGTGACTTCCTTATAGGCCATAGTAGGTAAAGGTATGATCTCAGGTGTGAATCCAGGACCTGAGGTTCTATGTCAAATGTTTTTGAATGGCTTTTGAAAAACTCTTGAATATTAACATTATTGTTAAAATGGTTTTGTCTGAAGATCAGAATCTGGTCCCCTCTGGGGTGGGAGTGAGGATTGACTGGAAATGGGCATGAATGAACTCTTTAAATTTTTAAAAGTATTTTTATTTTATTTTTGAGAGAGAGAGAGAGAGAGAGAGAGTGAGCGAGCATGAGTGGGGGAGGAGCAGAGAGAGAGGAGACACAGAATCCGAGCTGTCAGCACAGAGCCCAACGTGGGGCTCGAACTCACAGACTGTGAGATCATGACCTGAGCCGAAGTCGGATGCTCAACTGACTGAGCCACCCAGATGTCCTAATGAAAGAACTCTTTAAGAAGGAAACGTTCACTATCTTGATCTGGATGATGGTCCTATAGTTATATACATATGCAAAAAATCATTAAACTATACACTTCAGATTTATGCATTTTATCATATATAAAGTATAGTTCAATAAATACTATAAAAAATATCACTTATTGTTCCACCCCAGTGCAACTATGTGATGTATTCTTTTCCACCTATTCTGAAAACACTTTTCTATGATGTTTCATAATGTGCATATTAATCATTTTAAAATGGTGATGTTGACACTTTTAGGAATACTTTCCTATACCTTTGATTCCTTTTTTCTTTTTTTTCACTTTGATTCTTAAAGCCCTTCTGCAAGGTAGGAAAGACTGGCATTGTTTTCCTCATTTAGTCAATAAAGAGAAATAAGACTCAGAAATTACCTAATTTTACTTAGCTTATGATCTATTTTCAATCTCTTTCCAAAAAATATTGGAGGTGGTGGTTAAGGGATTTGTTCAAAGCCATGAAGAAGTAGAGATAGAACTAAGATGAGCTTTGAATTTGATGCTCATTCCTCTGGGCCCCAGGTTCCCGTCACTGCCTTACATCTGTACATCTGACAGGGGTGTGTCCTGGAGCTCAACTCAGCTGTCCACATGCCACCTGGACATCAAACCGGACTCTGATTCTTTAAGGAGAGAAGATAAGAAAAGAATGTGCAGCACAGTTGCATGTCTAAAGTTCTGATCACCTTTTTAAAATTACATAAGCTAGGAGCACTTGGGTGGCTCAGTAGGTTGAATGTCCAAACTCTTGATTTTGGTTCACGGTCATGATCCTATCGGGCTCTGCCCTGAGCGTGAGGCTGCTTGAAATTCTCTCTCTCTCTCTCTCTCTCTGCCCCTCTCCCCTGCTGGTGTGCCCTCTCTAAAAACAAACAAATAAAATTACATAAACTATACATTTTAATTGTGGAAGAATCAAGAATACAGATTAGCCCAAAATTCAAATAATCACCAAAACAGCAATTCTCTAATATAACCACTGTTAATATTTTGGCGTGCATCCTTTCAAACTTTTCTGTGTGCTGTTTATGCATAAGCATTTTAGCTTAGCATATCAGCAACATTTTTCCATATTTATAAACATAAATCTGCATCACCCTTTCTTTTTTTTTTTAATGTTTATTTATTATTGAGACAGAAACTGAGCACGAGTGGGGGAGGGGCAGAGAGAGAGGGAGACACAGAATCTGAAGCAGGCTCCAGGCTCTAAGCTGTCAGCACAGAGCCCGACGCGGGGCTCGAACCCATAAACTATGAGATCATGACCTGAGCCGAAGTCGGAAGCTTAACCGACTGAGCCACTGAGGTGCTCCATGCGTCACCCTTTCAATAACTACACAGATCTCATGCTGTAATTACATCTGTCTCATGATGTAACTGACCCTCTATTTTTAACAGAATAGGTTGTGTCTAATTTTTCTCTATTATAAACAATGCTTCTTTTGAATAATGTTAAATGTAAATTTTTTCCTGTTTGATCATTTTCTTGGGATGCATTTCTAGAAATAGAATTGCTGAGTCAAATTTCTAGTTTAAAAATTTTTTAACAATTTAAAATTACACTATTATATCAATAATAAAAACAATTCATGAAATAAAGAAGTCATTTTCATTCCACCACCTTAACAAAATTTTCTGATTTTTTTCTTTTTCAATATAAGCATAAATGATTTATATAGTTACAGCATGCTGTTTGTCTTTTTTATTTTAACTTTTTAAAAAGTAATTTCTATGCTCAGTGTGGGGCTCTAACCTACCACTCCGAGATCAAGAGTTACATATTCTACTGACTCAGTCAGCCAGGAGCTCCCATTATAACTTTATTATAACTTATTAGCACCTACTTTTTATAATTTTCATTTTTCATGACTATACTAGTTTATCAACTTGAAACACTATTTACATTTTCTTATTGTTGGGCATTCAGATTGTTTTCAATTCTTTAATTTTAGGGTACAATAAATATCTGGTGCATTTAGCTTTTTCTTTTTGAGAATGATTTCCTTATGTGTAATTTCTCCAAAGTGATAGTACTGGGTTCAATAACATTATTATTAGATCAAAACACATTTCACTAAATTAATCCAAAGAAATGATCTCACTTTCCAAAATACCAATACCACCAACCCCATCCCTACCTGGCAGTCTTTTCACTGACATACTTGGTTGTAAGGATTCTGCTTGGCACCACCCTAGGGGGTGCTATACTATGGTATCCTACTCCTATTCTTATCACAAATCCAATCCCAAACTCAAAAATAGTCATGAACTTGAGGGGGGGGATCGTGTGCCAGGGTGGCTCAGTTGGTTGAGTGTCTGACTTTTGCTCAGGTCGTGATCTCACGGTTTGTAAGTTTGAGCCCCGCGTTGGGCTCTCTGCTGTCAGCGCAGAGCCCCTTCAGATCCTCTGTCCCCGCCCTCTCTGTACCTTCCCTGCTCACTCTCAAAAATAAATTAAAACATTTAAAAAGAAAAATAGTCATGAACTCACATGTTTTCTCTATGGTCCCTATTTTGCAAAAAAAAAAGATACTAATCATTTGAAAGTTTTAAAAATGCAGTCATGAGTAGGAGTGTGGTAGGATAGTCCCGAACCCTAAATACGTTTTTTCCTATGTATACTCATCTATGATAAAGTTTAATTTATAAAATAGGCACAATAAGTGATTAATAACAATAGCAAAATAGAACAAGTATAATAATATGCTATAATAAAAGTTATGTGAATATGGTCTTTCAGAATATTAGACTTCACTCTTCTTCTTCTTCTTGTGATTGTGTGAGATGATAAAATGCCTACATGATGAGGTGAAGTGAGATGAATAACAGGCATTGTGATGTAGAGTCAGGCTACTATATAGTCAGGAGGAGGATCATCTGCTTCCTGACCACAGTTGACCCTAGGTAACTGAAACCTCAGGAAGCAAACCACAGATGAAGGGGACTGTGGTATTATAGGTTTGGTTTGTCACAGACATCATTCTGTCAGTTGTCTGTGTTTTGCCATTGTGTTGGTTTACTGGGCAGAGAAACATGTCTTACTTTTTTTTTTTTTATTATAGAAGTGATATGTGCAATACAGAAGACACAACAAAGCAATATAGTTATTAGCTTGTTGCTTGTTTAATATGACAGGCCTCAGTGTAAATCTGTTAACTCATTTTTTTCATTTAATCTTTACATCAATCTTATGAAGTAGGTACTAACATTATTAACATTATCCCCATTTCATAAATAAGGAAGCTATAGCATAGAGTGGTTATTAAGTGACACAGTTAGGATGCTTACCTCCCAAACCTACTGATGATGCTATCCTATGAGGAACTGCCTCTTACTCTATCTGCCCCAACAAAAACTTCTATTATCTCCCAACCCAGTGAGAATGACAAATTTTATGCATGCGCTTTCTCTTTTATTGCATTTTACCTAGTATTACATTACATCTATTATACACAAATAGTGTACTACTATGTAAGTGTAATTCTATATTGGCAATGATTCATAACATTTCTCAATTTCAATGTTTGTCATCAGAATTCTTTCAAATGGCTGCATTAAGAGTCCACAGTATATCTGTGCCTTAATTTACCATTTCCCTGGTGTTTGACATTTTGCTAGGCACGTGCCATTTTTATCCATCATTTGCTAGTTTTATAGAAGTAGGCGTTCAATAGGCAATTACTGAGTGAGTCACCATCCTCTTAAAGACAGATGAGAGGAGGTGCTCAAGTGTTTTCTCTCTCATCTTTCTCAACAGACATCCTCAACCTAGCATAGTGTCATGGATATAACAAAAATCTTCTGAAGATGATATGGATGTTACTACTTCTTTAATAAAGGGATAAACACTGTAGGAGCTCTCTAATGAAGTACGATTCCTTCTTAAAGGATTAGTCACTTGCTTGATTCTCTCTCCTGGGCTTTTTTTTTCCCCCCATGTTGGTGGTCTATGAGATTAGCAAAACTAGTTTCATCCAGTTTTCTAAGAGTCATCTCTGTGAAAGACAAGGAAGACATTTGTATTAGTTATCTATCACAGCATAATATATTACTCCAAAATTTAGCAGCGTAAAACAAACATTACTGAGAGTCAAAGATCCAGGCTTACCACAGTGGGACTGAGAGTCCCTTGTGAGGTTGCAGTCAAACTGTTGGCTGGAGCTGCAATCATCTTTAGGCTCCATGGCCAGAGAACCCACTTCCAAGCCCATTTATGAGGTTGTTGGCAGCCCTCAGTTCCTCACTGGCTTCAGTTCCTCACTTGGTGGGTGGGCCTTTCTTAGGACAGCTCACCACTTGCAGTTTGCTTCCTTCCCCCAGAGCAAGTGATCTGAAGTTGGGGTGAGGTGGTGGAAAGCACCCAGACAGAAGTTGCCACCTTTTACAGCCTAATCTTAGAGGTGACATACCATCTTTTCTGCCGTATGCTTTTGATCACATAGACCAAGGCTAGTACAACGTGGAGAACTACCTAAGGGCGTGAATGCCGGAGGTGGAGTCACCGGAGGCCATCTTGGACGCTGGCTGGGATAGCATCTAACCAATGCTTCCTGCCTCGTGCCTCCTGAACATCAATAGAAACAGGGGAACACAATTTCATTTTTAAACAATAAGCTTCCTACTCAGTCACTCTGGGAATTGTAAACTTATCCATGGTCTGCCAAGCCCTACGTGGTTTACGGAGGCAGATGGTGCAGAGAGTTGAAATTTCCTTGCTGTTTTGATATATTTAATTTGCATTTTGCCACATTTTCTGTTGTGCTTATTTGACATTGGGTAATTGTATACAACGTACGATTGGTCTATTAGTTATTTCATTATAGGTCTCTATTTCCTTACTGCAGTAACTAACATTATACTAGCTCTCTACTTGTAAGATTACTGGTGTATTTGTTTTTTTTTTTTTACATCATTTTTCTTTTTCCTGAAGGTAATGTTAATAGGCACTAACATTATTAATAAATATGACATTTTTGCATAGAGTCTTTGTTTTACTGTGGGCTCCAATTCACATGCTCCAACTTGTTTTAGAAAAGAAATACACATACCATTGTGGACATTTGCATAACTATAAAAATGCAGCTGTAGAATTGACTCTTAAATTTGCCTGTGTCTAAATAAATGCATCTATGATGTAACCTACAATATAACTTAAAAATCTGTATATGAAAAGTATTTACAACTAATATTCCATAAACAGGAATGAAAGTTCATGGGAAAAATACTAACACTTTTCTTTTCACCTTGTATTCAGTGGTCCTAAGATTTTGTTTCTCATAAAGGATACAAATGCCCTTAACTAAAGGATATTAACTATGATGGTAATAATGCAATCTTGGGTAATTGCTCTTTATAGTTAAAAAGGAACTGAAAGTACAAACTGACATTTTATTTGTTCAGTAGTGTTCAATAGTTTCTTTTGCTTACTAGAATTTAGTACAATTCAAATGTTACTGCACACTGTCCAAGGAAATACACCCACTGTTGCAGGACTCAGGGGACTCCTTTCTTGGCCTTTATGCAAATGGAAAAATGACTGCTACATTTTTTCCCCCCAATCAGCTGTCCTCATTCTGGAGTTGTTTTCTTTCTTTCTTTCTTTCTTTCTTTCTTTCTTTCTTTCTTTCTTTATCTTTTTTAAGAGAGAGAGCACGCACACAAGCAGGGGAGGGACAGAGGGAGAGGGCAGGAGGGAATCTTAAGCAGGCTTCATGGTCAGCTGGTCAGTGCAGAGCCTGATGAGGGGGTTGATCTCACGAACTATGAGATCATGACCTGAACCACAATCAAGAGATTGACACTTAACCCAGTAAGCCAGCCAGGCCCTTGGAGTTGTCTTATAGAGCTGAGAATGTGCTGCTTTCTGTCTGGGAATGTCTAGTGTGATATTCTGAAATCTGAAACATCCTCTGAAATCTGAAATTCCTCTGAAATCTGAAACATCCACACTCATCATTGCCCTTTGACCTTTCTTCTACTCTCCTGTTTCCTACTTTTCCCATTAACAACTTCAGCTACCGTAGCTCTGCCTCACCAAGTCTTCCAGGTGGGGGACACCTGCTGGCCTATTGCTTTAGTCTTTGTCCTCCACATCCAGTCATCAGCCCATCTGAGTCCAACTCAGATCCTCTCTCTTTTTTCCACACAACCTCCATTTAATGCAACCACCTGCAATGCAGTGTTCTCACTATGGAATGTTCCTCCAACTCCAAACTCAGTCTTGCCCCTCATGATAGCAAGGATGACACAGGTTTATGCCTGTTCCGGCCACCATAGCGCTCATGTCCTCACTCGTGATGATAGATACACAGCTTGGCACTGTTTGTTATATGTCCTCTCCCATAGACTAAACCATAGTCTCTTTAAAGTAGGAGGTGTTAAAGGAATAACAGTGGCAGGGACTGTGGCAGGCACTTTGTATAGACCAGTGATGCTCAGCCAGGGGTGATTTGCCCCCAAGAGGAGAACTGGCAATTTCTGGAGATATTTTTGGTTGTCAGAACTGGAGGGATGCTACTGGTATCTACACTGCGTGCAACAGGCCCTACCATAAAGAACTGTGAGGTCCAAATGTCAGTAGGACCAAGGTTGAGAAACCCTTATATACACTATCTAATTTAGTCCTTACAAAAGCCCCAGAAGGATATTATCCTCCTTTTCCGGAGAAGGAGACTTTTCCTTGTCCTCAGCTCTCCTTTCCAGGAACTGAAGCTGAGAAGAGTTATTGCCCTAGTTGCACTCGGTGATGGAATGAGACTTTGCACTCAAGTCTCTGAGCTTAGAAAAGCTATGGCCTGTTTTCTACTCCCTCCTATGGGGAGTAGGTCTCCACTGACTGACAATCAGGAAGCGCTGGGGCAGGACTGAGAGGGTTCAGGCCAGTGTTGTTCAAACTGATAGGTCTCATTTGTTAGTGGGTTGTGCATGAAATTAGTGGTGGTCTGGGACCAGCAAAATAATAATTATCATAGTAATAAAAGACAAAACAGATCAGAAACATGTAGATACATTATTTTGTGACACTTCGGTTTCAGACGTGTGCAGGTAGGTGTGTATAGTACTGAATCCTAATGTAAAATGTATTTCTTACTGTGAAATGTTTGATAAACCTGCTCTATAGAGTTGCTGAGTTGTGAGAGTATAAACCATTAAGAAACCCTTAGCCATGATCCCTGAAAAGATATGATTTTCTGTATTCTGTATTCTGTATTCTGAGGCCAACTGGGGTAAGGCCATAACTGGTAAGTAGACAGAGCAGAAAAGTCCCTGCCTGTTGGAGACTGTGGCCACTGTTGGGGCTACTGTCTTCATGGGCACTTCCTCCCCCGACATTCCAGAAAGCCATCCCACTCACAGGCTACACGGGGTTTCTAATTCATGTCTCCCTTCAGAATCAATGTATGGATCTACCTCAGCACACACAGAACTTAGCAACAGGAAAAAATAAGGAAAGAAGGCTGGGAATGAGACAGAGATCAGATAATGAAATCCCCAAATCTTACTATTTACTAGAGTTTTAAAAATACTGTTAATGTGCTTCAGAACTGCTGTCAGAAGATAAGTCAAAGACTTTTTAGCCCTCTAGTTATAAATATAATAAATTCAAACAATTTGTCCTTTCTCCTGTTTCTTTTCTTTTTGGATGAGTGGCTTTGTTTATAGCTTTTTGGGCATCCATCTCATGTTCATAGATGATGACTCTTCCCGAACAATGAATTCTGTACATAGGAACAAATGAGCTATGAATTATTGATATGGAGTCAATAAATAATCAGAGTAGTGCTTCCTTTGTTGCTATGATACAGTAACACTGTGTCATATACAGGTATTGTTATAATAGAGATAGTATTTGGGCTTTTACAAGAGGTCATACACATACATGAACTGCATCAGTCTACGGCTGAAAATGTGTTTTGTGAAGTAAGTTGAATTTCTGCCTAATGGCTGGCAAAGACTTTGCAAAGCATGAACCTATAAACTTAGGTAGAAATGGTCTTTAGGCTCTGGGAGCACATGGATATGTATGGTGCTTGAACGGGTAACTGATTGAGATTTTACTCATATCTATGGCAAATGGTTGATCAGAACTAGTTCGGTATATGCCAGGAATAGAGGCTCAAACAGTGAACAAGACACAGTTCTTGCCCCCTGGGGCTTGTCCTAAGAAGACAGGGAAACAAACTAGCAAATTCAGTATTGTGAGAGGTAGGGGGTGTGATGGGGTCAAGGCAGGAACTCATGGCAGGACGTCTAACTCATAAATGTATATTTAGGGGAAAATGTAAATTAGTAGTTAGAGGGCAACTGAAGGCAGAAAGAAGTAAGAAATGGGGGGAGAGGTTAAGTAAAAGAGGTCACAGAATGGGAAGGCATGTGCAGCCATTCTGTCAGACTCCAGTGGGGTTATATTTATTTTAGCATCTCTAGCATCTTCTATGCTACAAGTCAGAGTACTGTAACAATCAGAGTGATTTTTTTCTTCTAAATTTAGTTGACCACTTTAGTACAAGGGTCCTTTCAGTGAGCATGAAATGGGAGGACTTTTCAAGAAAATTTCTATCCAAGTCTAAGGACTGTTATGACTTACAGTCTGCTAACTAGAGTCTTTATTTGTTGCTGCAAAGGAAGAAGTTGGTAATGATTATTCTTAAAATTCACCAGCTTGTTTTAGTAATTTATTTCAGGGTTTTTCTTTGGGTTACCTTAGATGTTGCTTCGATTTTGATTTCGGGGTTTGTTTTCTGGCAGGCAAGGAGAAAATCGTAAAAACCAACCCATAAACCAATAGTGAAAAATGAGTTATTTAAAAATTTCCTGTTGGCAACCCGGAAAGTTTGCTAAAGTCTAGGAATTGTTTGGAAGGTGCATTTCATTTGATTTTATCTCTCTTGACTGGCACTTAGGTTTCCAGTCTGTAGGAAATCACTGGAGCCCCAGGATGGTCAGAACAATCTAAAGGTGGCCCCAAAAGACGTAAGCTGGAAGTCGTAGTACTGAATACTGAGTCAGTAGCCGAGGATGTGGCTGTGCATGGGAAACAAAATTGAGTCCTCTTGCCAGCAGCATATGCAGCAAGTGGGTTCTCTGTGGTCTAAGCCACTGGACAGTGGACACTTCATCTCCCCAGGAGTTGACTAGGAAATCTGCCTCTAAGAATTTCCCTCATCTCCAGGTCAGCTTTGTGGAGCCGAAGGCATTCCAAGATTCACATGTTTCCTCAGTTCAGGTCGCTGTGTACCAAACACTTTCATAATCATTTTGTTAACTCTGCAAGACTGTTTTATCATTGTGACACCATACAAGTGTGAGGACGGGATGACATGGAGGCAAGAGTAGAAGTGAACATTTCAAAGAGGTGACAGAAAATTATGGCATAATCAAATTGAAGAATTTCTGAAGAAGAAAAATAAGAGGCATGATTTTCTTTTTAAATGATTTTTTTTCAGCCAAGAGCCTTCTGATGCCTCAGCTTTTTCTTTCTTTCTTTTTTTTTTTAACAAAACGTTTCATTGAGGGGTGCCTGGCTGGCTCAGTGGGTTAAGTATATGACTTTGGTTTACATCATCATCTCACAGGTGTGTGGGCTCGAGCCCTGCATCAGGCTCTGTGCTGACAGCTTGGAGACTAGAGTGTGCTTTGGATTCTGTGTCTCCTTCTCTCTCTGCCCCTCCCCTGCACATACTCTGTCTCTCTCAAAAAAAATTTTTTTAAAGTTTTATTGAGATATAATTTACATATATAACTCAATCCATTCAAAGTGTGTAATTCAATGGCTCGAATATATTCATAGGTTTGTGTAACCAGAGGCATGGCTCTTAAATGTGACATATTCTTTCTTTGGGCTGGCTGAACAAAGGGTCACACAATCAACCCTTATTTCATAATAATTGCACCATTTTTAATTTGAGCCTGTTTGTTAAAAGGAATGGTGGTAATTTCCATCATGGATTTATAATTCATCCCTGAAAATTAACATGTGTTCACAACCTCTAGGTTCTTCTCACTTCTCCTTCCTTCCTTCTACTCCTTTCAGGTCAAAATAGCAAAACAGGACAATTCTACTGGTCTACTTTTCCTATATACATACATGTCAAATGAGGAACACATATTTGCTACTAAAGACAAATAACACTTTTAGTAACACAAATGAGAATGGAAGGAGATATCAACAGTTTAGCAAACAAGGATAGGCACAAGGGGGTTATTTCAAATCATATGCAGCAAATTGGGGGCGCCTGGGTGGCTCAGTTGGTTAAGCATCTGACTCTTGATTTCAGCTCAGGTCATGATCTCAGGGTCATGAGATTAAGCCCTGCATTAGGGTCTGTGCTGGTCATGGAGCCTGCTTAAGATTTTCTCTCCCTCTAGCCCTCTCCCCTGCTTGCATGCTCTCTCTCTCTTAAAAAAAAAAATTGATCCGCTATGCCCCTAGGATCATGACCTGAGCCAAAATCAAAGAGTCGGACACTTAACCGACTGAAACAGCCAGGTGCCCCCAAGCCCAAACTTAAATCCAGGGCCCTTTCTTTCCTCCATTGCTCTCATCCTCAGATTGATAGCAGGCCCTCTTCTAGGGGATACACTACTGAAAAAGACAAATACTTGCTCCAGTGACTTTACATTCTAGAAGAGGGAGAAAACAAAGGTTCAGAGTCCTTTTCTGCCCTCATTTGCATCACAAGCACCTGCAGAGAGATGGAGTATCCTGTTTATTTATGACAAGATAAGAGTGCAGTGTAATTTAAGAATCCTCTCTGATTAGATGTAATGTCTGGTGCTACATACTTGCTGAGCCTGACTTTCAGTGGAGAACAAGTGGGATTTCAGGGTTAAACTGAGTTTTCCCTTGTGTCGCCACTCTAAAACTGCAAGAAAGCTACATCTCCACAGCAAAGTGTCCAAACATTTATCCCTTTTCAGCACATCAGATACGTTTCTATTTCTGTATTTAGGACATTTTCCTACTGCAGAGGAATCAGATATCCGTGAACAGAAAACAAAGCGACCTGAGGAGTGAGAAAGTATATTTTGACACTATGCTAGAAATGAATTCACTTTAAAGGGAGTCCATCTTGGAATCTATCCAAAGGTGTTCAGTTCTGGAACTACCAACAGGCCTTGTGAAGTGGTGGCATGGATCCTGAATGTAATATGTATCTTCTTTTGCTCCCCAATGCCCATTCTATCTAGACTTGCCCCCTGGATATCTGCTCCTTATTTCTCTTCCCACTTCTCTTCTACTGTTCTCCATCAAAATGGCTCTGTAACTCTAAAAATATCAGCTTAATATACCAGAACAATCAATTCAGGATATTAAATTAGGGTGTTGTCAGGATCCAATAAATGTATCAAGGGGAATAGGTAGGAGATGGTGGATACCATTGAGCTTGATCCTTATAGTAGACATTGAAATATGATAAGGAAAAAGGTTACTATGAAAGGTCACTAAGTACTAGTTTCAGCATCATTTTTCTTTTAGGAAGCTAATAGGCAGAACTTCTGAATAAGGATAGGTTTCATTTTTAAAAAGTGAAAATTCTCCTATGCATTCATGGTGCTACAAGAGCAGCTTTAAACATCAATGTCCTTATTCTGCTCTCCCAAGTCATTATTTTCTTCAACACTCATATTTAAGAAAAAGGGCAGATTTCAATCTTCACTTGAAAAAAATGAGAGTTGGTACAAAGTTCTATGATGTTTCAGGACACTGAAAATATTAATGTTATAAGTTTTCTTAAAAGCAAAGACAAAGGGTATTTCTTTAAAAAAATTTTTTTAAAGTTTATTCATTTCTGAGAGAGAAAGAGAGTACAAGTGGGGGAAGGGCAGAGAGAGACAGGGAGACACAGAATCCGAAGCAGGCTCCAGGCTCTGAGCTGTCCACACAGAGCCTGACGCGGGGCTTGAACCCACAAACTGCAAGATCATGACCTGAGCGGAAGTCAGACACTTAACCAACTGAGCCACCCAGGTGCCCCACAAAGGGTATATATTTTCATGAAGGCACTTTCAGGGGTGCCTAGGTGGCTCAGTCGGTTAAGTGCTGACTTTGGCTCAGGTCATGATCTCATGGTTTGTGGGTTCAAGCCCCGTGTTGGGCCCTGTGCTGACAACTCAGAGGCTGGAGCCTGCCTCGGATCCTATGTCTCTTCTCTCTGCCCCTCCCCACTTGCATTCTGTCTCTCTCTCTCAAAAATGAAATAAACATTAAAAAAAATTTTTTTAAAAAGAATGTGCTTTCAGATTGGCTGAAATTCTTTGCATTAGTTATACATTTTGTTTAAATAGTATCCACCTTTTTCTGGGAAGTTCTCTTCTGGTGATTGATCCGTATTTCTCCACACATCTGGTTACAGTTGACACTTCCAGGGAGGGCATCTGACCCAAGCAAGCTCAGGCAGATCCTGTAAAGGACTCTTGGACAGCAGAGAGAAAAAGCCTCAATGTCACTTTAGAGGCAGACTTGGGGATTTGTGTGCTGCCAGCCCTTCTTTTTTTAATTTTATTTTATTTTTAAAGTTAATTTATTTTGAGAGAGAGAGAGAGAGAGCAAGCAGGGGAAGGGCAGAAAGACAGAATCCCAAGCAGGCTCCTCACTGTGGGCTTAGAGCCCGATGTGGGGCTTGAACTCACAAACTGTGAGATCATGATCTTGAGCCGAAACCAAGAGTGGGATGCTTAACCGACTGAGCCACCCAGGCGCCCCCAGCCCTTCTGTTTTTGATTTGTGGAGACTGGCTCCAGAGGGGAGAGCCAACAACCAGAGATGGGGAGATTGTGCCAGTCCAGGGTTCCAGTCATCCTGGGGCTTACATTACATTCATTACAGCTGGCAATGATTTCACTGGTTCTTAACTAAGTACCAGACATTCAGCTCTAGGTATTTTTCATGTTTCTCTTTTAACTCTGAAAATCCCTTGAGATACATACCATTACATCCTCTCAGCTTTATAGAACATTCTGAGGCATAGGGAGGTTAAGGAACTACAAAAGCTGAGCTGGGATTCAAACCCATGGGGTCAAACTCCAGAGCCAGTGCCCTGAACCACATTGTTACTCCAAGCCAATAAGCAATTTCCCATATCAAAGCAAGTTTGAGTGGAGTATCTTGTACTTTCAGCCAAATTATGTAATATATACTGTAGGTATACTAATACACTAATCAAAGCAATCAAAGGAATACCTCAATCTAAGTATGTCCAAAGCCATGTTATGTTCCTCCTCAAACTTGTTTCTCTTCCCTTTCTCACTAAATGACATTTTCATCCATACAAGATGAAATGAAATCTTGGATCCCTTTCTTCTCAACGTCCACATCACCTCATTTTATATCCCAAGGCCTCTTTATTCTACAAACACAAATTGGGCAGTTGTAACGGACAAAACCTGATCCTCAAACCAGTCCCCTTTTCTTTTTCTTTTTTAACATTTATTGATTTTTGAGAGAGAGAGAGCGCGCGCGTGCGCGCGGGAGCGAGTGGGGGAGGGGCAGAGAGCGAGAGGGAGACACAGAATCTGAAGCAGGCTCCAGGCTGAGCTGTCAGCACAGAGCCCGACGCAGGCCCAAACCCACAAGTGGTGAGATCATGACCTGAGCCGAAGCTGGATGCTTAACTGACTGAGCCACCCAGGTGCCCCTATTTTCATTTTTTAAAGTAGGCTATGCACCCAGCATGGCGCTTGAACTCACAACCCTGAGATCAAGACCTGAGTTGAGATCAAGAGTCAGACGCTAAACTGACTGACTAAGCCACCCAGGCACGCCGCCCCCCTTCTCTTTATTCCCACATTTGATGCTCTAATTCATACAAATGGCCTTAACCTTCTTTAACCTTTTAGTGGCCTAGGATCTTCACCGGTAAGATGGGGTCAATCATACCTATCCCATAAGGCATTTGAGGATTAAGGAAAATAAAGTATGAGAACCACTTAGCACAGTATTCAACAACTGTTAAGGTATTTAAGAACTAAAGAAGTTTATGTGTTCATGGAGATTTTCATTGTTTTCTTTTATAGTAAAACATGAATGGTAATGAAAAAATTCTTCAAGTGAATATGATTTCATAGTTTTGCACTTCAAGTGACCTGTAAGACTGCTTGCATTTTAATAGAATATAAATTCTTAGAACACACACACACAAAACCCCACCCCCCAAAACCCAACAACCTTTAATCCCCACTCCTTAACTATGCTCTATTAGCAGATATGTTAGGGATTGCCATGTATCTGATAAGTACAGCACACTCATGAGATATACTATATTCAGAATCAACCTCCTTGATTATATTAAATAAACTACTAGAGCTTAAGTTGTTCCCCTTGTTCAGTGAATATTCAAAAAATAAAATATAAATTCACGCATTCACCAGAACACAGAAGGGCCTAGGTGTCATACAGGTTCTATATAAATACATGTTACTCATATTCTACTTCATATTAGATTCTTTTGCTTGATACCCAGTTTTCATATTGGATTAATAAAGCATAGAAATGCATACTGTAAGGATCAAACATAATTTGAGACAGCCATTCAGCCTTATCCATTAACACATACACACAGAAATTTTAAGTAAAATTAAGCATTTGTCTTTATTAGCTGTCTAACTAGCCAACATATGAACTCAACAAGGAGCCTGTGGGTGGGGTGTTTAAGACAAACAAAACGAACTTGAATCGATCTTTGTGTGAGAGATAGGAAACATAATGATCAAGCTCAAACTCATGATTTCCTTACATTTTTCTTTCCAACATATATCTTCATTGCCTAGTTAGGTTCAAATTTGAAACAGAAGATAGTATTTTTAAATATCTTAACAATTACAGAAAATCCATTACTGATTTTCATACCTTTCCATTACTGTCCATGTTGTTTACTACATTAAAACATGAGCAATATCAGGTCCTCTTACAGTTACCAGGAATCAGCTTTCTGGCTTATAAACAAGGGATATAGAATTTGTTTTCAAACACAAGAAGAAAGCACCGGGAAGGGGAACAGTAGTGAGGAATCACAGTAACTTCAGAGGTTTTATAAGTAGCTTATTGGTAATAAACTCTAGGTCCAAGTGTCCCCTTCTGTTCTGAGTAATATTAAACTTGGAGATTTTGCCACACCAATATTTGAACAGATTCCAGGCCCTTTATGAGAAAGAAAAACTTGTTTTATCTGTTAACTAACATTTTTGTAGTGGCGTATGATTTTATTTGGTCCGTAGGATTAGGTAAACTTTTGTTGGCCACACATCTCACTTCTTCAAAGGTCCTGATCTCCATCTTGGGGAGCAAAAGAACCTGAAACCTACATCACAGTATCCAACAAAATCTTTGATTAAAGAAAGACCTTACTATAAAAATGATAATGTAAATGAGAAAATTTTAAAAGAATTATCTATATAACATCAACTTCAGGATTGGGAGTAGCTTTAAACAAGACAAGAAATCCAGAAGATGTTAAACTGGTGAGAGTTGACCACATTAAAAAAAAATGGTACAACCAAATATATCATAAACCAAATCAAAATACAGGCAATGGTGTTTGCAATCCAAAAAACTTAATATACTCCTACCAACTATTTTCCTAAAATTGGCAATTGATTTTAGGTGAGGAAATGGAATTATCATTAAGCATGAAAAGAATATCAAAAAGATCATAGACATGCAAAATTAAAACATGAAACTATTAGACTGGCTAAAAAAATAAGATCAGTATTATTAATTTGCAATACAAGTGAGGATATAAGATAAAGGTGGCTGATGGGAAGAGTAAATCACTGTAAGCTTGACTTCACTAATAAAGGAGAATCCCATCTCTCTCTACTTAAGTGCCACCATCATTTTATGATGTCTAAGAATGTTCGCTATATTAATAGCAAAAAGTACAAATAACCTAACCTACCTATGGCAGTTGGTTAAGTTGGGGAACCTTCATACAACAGCCTACTGTGACATTAAAGAGTACATAAAAGCCATTTTGATTAGTTAAGTACAAGGTAGTAAGTGACTCATATGCATATATTTTGTCTTTACAGAAGCTCATGATTTCTACTATAGAGGTAACTGAGGCACAGAGAAGTAACTTGTAGGGAGACTGTTAAACTGCTGGTTTTAAAGGTGGAGGGGGCCAGAAACCAAGAAATGTAGATGGCTTTTAGAAACAGAAAAAGATAAGGAAAACAGATTTTGGTATCGGAGCCTTGAGAAGGAAACAGCCCTGCTGACACCTTTTCAGCTCAGTGAGAAATTTCAAACTTCTGACCTCCAAAACTGATTAATAAGTTTGTGTTGTTTTAAGCCATTAAGCTTAAATGTAATTCTTTTACAACACCAGTAAGAAACTAATACAACATAATAAGGAAAAAATAAAAGTACTATGTGGACATTGTTTCCAGAAATGCCTTCACTTAAGTTTAATGTAGGGGTCATCACTTTCTGGTATAAACAGGAAGATCAGTATCATCTACCAACCCATTGCTGTGAGCAGTGCTAGATCCATAAAGAGATAATAAACAATAGAATAAATAGCAGCTTAGTATAGATAGGATTTTTTTTAATTTGTTTTTTTTATTGAGGTATAATTTGACCTAGAACTATCAGTTTCGGGTATACAACAGGATATATTTGTATGTATTGCAAAATGATTTCCTCTCTGTATTAATTTTAGAAATTAGTAGAAGTGTATCTATCACAACAGGACCAATCCTATCAGAATAACTTTTTCAGATAGCAATTTCAACAAACTAGACTTTAAGTATCAAAATTTCACTTTAATGATGCAGATTCCTCTTAGGCATCACAAGAAACTAATTTTCATTTTTGCAGAAACATATATTCTAGTATGTCTGCAACTCCTAAGTTCAAAAGATCTAGGACATGTACACTAATGCTTTAATGTTATATTATAAACATGAAGGTGATTCAAAGGTATGTGAATGTTCTACTCCTACCAGAAAGGCAATCAGATAAAGAAAAAGTCTAACCACGTAAAGGAATATAAAACTATTTATTGACCACTGTTTACCAGTATTTACAATAAAGTAAACAATATACAGTTGGATAACATTCTGACTACAAAGTTATTGTTTTTCCCGGTTCCTGCTGAACCAGTAACTCAAATACTGAGAAGATTGAGCCTACATGTAAGGAATGAGTTGGGGTAAAGAAAAAACATGCAGGTCAAAAATTTAGATTACAGACGTTTGTCCCCCCATTTATTCCAGCAGGTGCTAACTTGCCAGCATCTCGAACCATAATATGATTATGATCAGGTTTCCATGAACAAATTTTAGACATTCCATGAATCATGACCTTTTAGTCAATGCAGCACAGGGATTTCAATTTCTTGAAAAGGAAAGGTTCACCAGAAGGAACCTTCAAATGTCCATTTAACTAAGTTTTGCTTACCTAATTAAAACACACCAGGACTTATCTGGTTTTCTCATTTGGGTGGGGAGGTTGTTGGTAGTGACAACATTTTCCTTTCAGGGATCTTGCAAACAAACTTGCATTTGTGTGACTGTAGACATGGATTCTGATATGGCTGCTTTCAAACTGTCCAATTTAAATTGCTTACATTATATGTAAATTGTCCAATCAATTACAAAATTTGAAAGGTTAAGGCTTCAGGAAAAATTTCAATTTAAGTGATTTCTTAGGTTGCTGAAAATGATGGCATCCCAGAAACAAGGGCTTATCCATGGTTTTAAAATGCTGTTTTTATTTTGGGGAATTAAAAAAAAGAGAGAGAAAAGAAAACCATTTATGTATGTATTTTCTTAAGTATTTTAAGTATATACACAAAAAACCCCCAAATAAACAAAAATCCCAGAATGGTCCTTAGGCATATAGGAGTTAAACACAAATTCTGATTGAGTAACAACTATGAAGATTTCCCCCAACATTTAGAAAAGGTGTTCTCTAAACCAGGGGAATAATATACCATGGTCTCAAATAGTCTTTTCTGATAAAGGAAGCAACTACAGAAAGCTTTTATTTGTTCAAAGTAACCAGTGCTATAGATGCAAAAAACCCCAACAACTCCCCCAATACTACTTCAAAACAAACATATCAAACTTGATTTTCATTAGAATGTTATTTCTTCACACTAATAAATCAAAAAACCAAGACCCAGATTTTATATATATATATAAATATATATAAAAAGCAACACAAACAATTATTGAGCTTCATCTTCTGGACAAGAATGCCAAGTTAGTCTCTCTTCATAAAAAGCAATTACAATCTGAGGACACTTCATATTTGCCTCTTTTGCCAGCACCAAGTCTGCCTCATCTGAATCTTTCCTGTTGTGAGGAAAAAAAAATGTTCAGTCAAAAGTCTCAACTGTTTTTGTCAACTGAGAATCTTTCACTTAAATAATAATTCAATCAAAAGTTGTTTAAGCGCTTCTGAAGGATTATGTGGTACCTGTGTGCTATGTTCCAATACAACCTCATTTTCCAAAACAGGCTACAGTTTGCCAATCTTTGTTTTAAAGCATCAGAGCAAAAGAAACTAGAATCATCCTTTCAGTATATATTACTATCTAATGATGAAAACCAGAAAACCTTTTCTAGTTAAGGCTTCACAAATTTGAAAAATCTATTCTTACTTTAAAATAGAACAGCAATCATCTGCACACTTACCATTTCATGAGAAACATTAACTCTCCACTACTGTCTGTGGCACCAATTATTCGTTCAGGATCAAGACCTCTGGCAAAGCCTCTTGGTTTATCAGCCTGATTATAAAAATATATTAATGGACTATTTATATAAATGTTTTACTTACTTTTCATATAGCAAACTAATAGTATTAACTTCCAATGTGTTTTCATGAAATATAGCTTTCAAATAAAAATCTTCCAATAGTGAAAAAGAAATGGCAAGAGATAGAAGCCTTATTTAGTACTAAAACATTGTAATTTCCCTTAACCTTACAAGAAGCTACAACATATTTGGATATCTGAAAGTATTCTAAATCTCAAGAAAACAAATACCTTTCTTTATTCTAATATATCAAAAGACAGAACTGTATGGGCACACAAAAAAATTAATCCCTTTATTTTGCTAACTCATCCATTAATAATCAAATTCTTTTTTAAAGTTATCACTTTTAGGTATTAGTCTAAATTACTCATATATTTTAAAACACACAAAATACAAATAGGAAAATAGTAAAAACTTTAAAACCCACACTAATCAGTATTGTAATCAATCTGAATTATAGGAAACTTTATAAAATACTTAGCATAAACCAGTACTTCTCAAAGTGTGGTCTGAGGATCCCTGGAGATTCCTGAGACCATTGGTAGGTGTCTGTTTATCTGCAAAGTCCCTTCTTTTCATGTATCTGACTTCAGATTGTCTTCGCATATCTCCAAACATTAAGATGGCAAATCAAATGCAGAAGTAAACTATTTATTGTAAGCCATTGAAAAGATTCACAAAAACGTAAAATGACTCTCTTCTCATTTAAGGTTATTTTTCATGAAAAGTTAGGAACATGCAATAGGTTTGTCATTAACTGAATATACAAGGATTTTAAGAATTTGCTTTAATTTCTAATATAGTTAGTATTCATAGTCATACCACACATAAACAAAAGTTCTTGGGGATTCTCAATAATACTCTCAAGTACTAAATAAATAAAAGGGTTCTGAGACCAAAAACATTTGAGAACTGCTTAGATCAACAAACACCTTCTCCTTATCAGACTTATCCTAGGCTCTGGAGTCAGATTATCTGGGTTAGTTAGAATGATGACTTTACTGTGTGGCTTTGGGCAAGTTAACCTCTGTGGTTCAGGTTTTCTATAAAACAGGAATAATCTGTCTCCTAGATATTTCGCATCATTCAAAGCGCAAAATAAGTTACCCAGAACACTGCTGGGCACATTTGTAAGGGCACCAAGGAGGGCAACTATCGTTATTAAACAGTGCTTCTCATCAGTATATGGGTGACTTTCAATTTATGCATATGGATTCTTAACACATTACCTTTTTGCTATGGCTGCTAAAAGCATCCAGAACCAAATTTGTCATCAACCTCTGTTTCTCATCTGGAAAATGAGGATAATACCTATAATCCTAATAAACTTGTCATGAAGATTTAACAGATTATCCGTGAAGCACTTGGCATCTAGTTCAAATGATAAAATTTTAACTCCAAAGACCTTATCAATGCATCTGAATTTTGTTTAGTTCTCAAACTTGAATACTAAAGCAGAATCAAGACCTTTTCTCAAATTGATGTTAGGTCAGTAGACATGGTCAGTATAATCTGTTTTGGAGTTGAGGGTATAAGCAAGTAGTTATGTGTTTTGCCCAAAGCCACAGAAACATTAGAGAAGCAAAGACTGGAACAAAATACCCATGTAATGAATGAACCAACCATCTCATTTCACCTCCCCACACCCCCTCCCCCCCGCGAAAAACCAAAATCATAAAAACAATTTCCATTACCAGTGATTATATACTTCAAAATCAAAGTGTTATCTGGCAATATTTTTACAAAACAAAGATCTTGTGAGGAAGTACTTTCTGGTAGTCAATGATACTAACAGTCCCTAATCAGGATATGCTATGTGAATTGTTTTTACTGCATTGTAAAGGGCTGCAATGATCATTTTTAAGACTGTCAGTCCCAGGTCACAGGAAATGGTCTTATTAAGCATCAAATCCACAAATCTACTCAAAATAACACTAGCACAGCAATTTAAGTAGTATCAGCACTTGCTACACGTTTGTATGATGAAGGCTCAATCATGCCTATCCATTTTGTCCTAAATATTAACATTTTAAAAACACTTCACAGATTTTAAAACCATTTCAATTTTAAGTATCTTAAATGTACTTTAAAAATCAAGCTTTCAACCTTTTACAAAGCTAGTCTGGTGGGCAATATTTTATACTTACAGCATCTCTTTTTTTCTTGGATTTGCTATCATCAGATTCACTGTCAGATAAAGATTTTCTTTTTGTACCATCTTTTTCTTTACCAGCTTTTTGAGAATTAAGAAATGCTTCAATTAACTCTGGACAATCTAAATTTTCTTCAGGTTCCCAAGTATTGTCAGCACTGGGTTCAGTTAAAAAAAAAAATTCAATTAAATACAATTCATCACCATCATCCACATCCATTTAATAATTATCTGACAAAAGTCTGCTTTACTGCAGATGCTTCTTCCCTATCTCCACATTCTTTTGAGAAAATCTGCTTGTATTTCCTGTGTCTACTTTCTCAGCCCCTACTAAGTGGGCAATCTGCTGTATTACCTCCAGGTTAACTGTACCTGACTCTAGCAGAATAATTAGAGCTAATATATTTCTAAGTTACACCAGTAACCCACTTCCGAATTTCTCTGAAAAGGCTTTAAAAATGTGGATTTCTTATTCCCACTCCAAATTACTTTACCAGATCAATCAGACTATGCCTCAGGTTGGGCTCTCCAATACTGTGTTTGAACACAATTCTAAGGCATTCTCAAATGTGAGACACTATTTTCAATTTCTGCTGGGTCCTCAAATTGGGTAATGATGAAGAACAGGGATTGGCAACCCAAACATCAAACCCAGCTTTTTTTATGTTGGGCAAATTAAGAATGGTTTTCACGTTTTTAATTGGTTGGGAAAAAATTTCAAAATGACAACTACATGAAATTCAAACTTTAGGGCCCATAAAGTGTCATTAGAACACAGTCATGCTCATTTGTTTAACGTAGTGTCTACTGCTACTTTTGTACTATATTTTCAGAGTTCAGTAATTGTGAGAGACCCATGGCCCACAACGCTTCAAATATTTACTATGTGATTCTTTAAGGAAAAAGTTTGGCAACCCCCGATATAAGGCTGAGACAACCATTTTCATGATTTTCAGAAGGACTGGAAGAAAAATGAATACCAATTACCAAATGTGAAAGTTAGAGAACACTAGTGATAGCCTTGCTAACTTTTTTTTTCTTTAAATGCTATGCCCAATGTGGAGCCTAAACTCAAAACTGTGAGATCATGAGTAGTATGCTTTACAAACTGAACCAGCCAGGCACCCCCTAGTCTTGTGCGCTGATCCAAAAAGCCTTTACAGAGCAAGATAGAATGAAATTAACCATGTTAGAGATGTTGGAAAACAAAGGTAATGTTAACTTTTTTTTAACGTTATTTATTTTTGAGACAGAGAGAAACAGTGCGAGCAGGAGAGGGGTAGACAGAGGGAGACATAGACTCAGAAGCAGGCTCCAGGCTCTGAGCTGTCATCACAGAGCCAGATACGGGGCTCGAACTCACAAACCAGGAGATCATGACCTGAGCCGAAGTTGGATGCTTAACCGACTGAGCCACCCAGGCGCCCCAAGTAAATGTTAACTTCTGATTGTAACTTGGGTCTTTTGATGTGCTGAGACTCTAAAATTGGCAAACCTGAATCTGAGAATAGAGGACAAAAGAGTTAAAGCAGAGCCTCCATTTAACGTAATATAGATATATATAACCCTAACCCTTTCTATACGTAGGTATATAGATTATAAATATAGACTTCTATATTATCTAATACGTTGTACAGCACCTAGCAAGTCTCAATTATACTAGTGGCCTTAAGTTTCAGAGAAAGAGGGAGAAAAGGAGTTAAGTTTCTTAACATTTTGATGGGCTGGACAGAAACAACACTTCGTGTCTCACGATATTCCAAAACAACAAAAAACCTACCACACGGAGGTAATCAATTCTTTGTTACACTGGTTAAATCTAATTTTAAAATAGTTCAGACTTGGACACCTTGGTGGCTCAGTCAGTTAAGCTCTCGACTCTTGATTTCGGCTCAGGTCATGAGTTCACGCTTTGTTGAGAGCAAGCCCCAAGATGGGCTCTGTGGCTGACAGGTCCCTCTCTCTCTGTACCTCATCCCCACTCTGCACATACTCTCTCAAAAATAACGTAACAACATAACATAGCATAACATAACGTAAAATAAAAGTTCAGACTTACTTTGCTTTATTCTCCTACCTGCTGGAAATTTTTCTAGTGGTAAATTACAAATTTATGACATATACTTTGGCTCAACTAAGGATACTGGAAGGATAAAATAAGAAACTTAAACCTTCCATTTAACTCGTAATTCCCAAACTGCTTTAACGGTAGGCAGCTTTAACAGTAAATGGTGGGGCATGTAGTAGGTAACAGATATTTGAAGCCTAATTATTTGACTAGCACACTCCCCCATATCCACCATGTTCAGAAAATTGTTGATTATCTTCACTTATCCAATTTTTATGAGTCACAGGCCATGGAACCTTGCCGTTTCTGTGGTCTCAGGCAGAAGATTCCAAGTAGATTTAGCACAAGATAAATTTAAGAGTGGAATTTCTGAATGAATTATTCACAATATAACATTATAAAAATTATGAAAATGATTAGTAACAAGGAATATAAAGAACTAAGGAGCTTAAAAAATGCCCCAACTGCTTCTTAAAGATTAGAATACAGTAAACCTAGTGTATAGCTCAGTTCCTGGATTATGATAAGCACTTCTGTTCAACACCCACCAGCCTGCCTTACAGAGCTTCAATGTTTTAGTGTCCTCTGTATATAAGGAAACGTCAACTAGATGTTCTGATACAATACATAACTTCATTAAGATGCGTTATAGGGTGAACCGCGCTCCTGTAAATGTGACTCTTCATGGCAATCAACTAGTTTCAAATATGCTTGGTTACAAACGTAGGCTAAAGACTTGGCTCTTTTTAAACAGATCTCCAGCAAGGTACCCTGGATTAGAGGTGTCTTTACATTTAAAGAAATATATGGGAAAATTGATTTTACAAACTTCAGACTAAAAGCAGATTTTAAATGTCACTTAAATACAGTTAAACATTTAATAAAAGCACCAGGTTTCTTACTCTGTAAATCCCTTCCACTTCAGGAAATACTCCACCTTCCCATTCACTACACGTCGGTCCAGTACTTTTTCCACCACAAATTCTTCAGGCTCTGCCTCTTCTACTTTTTTACTCTTTCCATTCTGTTTCTTTCCCATTTTTTGCTAAAAGAAAACAAAATAGAGATTTAAGAAACATCTCTTCTTTTTAAATTTTTGAGTACATTTTAAAAACTAAATTGTTTACATTATTGTTGCATTCAATACCTGTATTTTTACTTCTATATCCCAGGGGAGACCCTTCTGAAAAGATCAAAGTCAACAAAAGGAGTACTTAATTCCATTTTAGCTCAAACCTATCACCCACCCCTCTTCACTGAAATATTACAATCAAAAACACTGGAAAATACTGTTACCTTTTCCAAATCTAATGTCTCATCTAGTCTACAAGAACCAAGAGTTTGCACTCATTTTAACTGCAACATGGCAACAGACAACTAGAAAGTATTGGAGGATGACACAGAGAAGAGAGTAAGTACTATTAACAGGTCTTACTGAGCCACAGTCCCATTAAAACTACAACCCCCAAACCCTAAAATCCCTTTTATCAAAGCAAACACCAAAGTTAAAAGCCCTGATTATACAGAAAAGCAGAATGAAAACATGGTTCAGAATCCTGACATAAATTATAGAGTTAACTAAGGAGACCATGAAAAGGTTAAAAAGGATGTTAATATTGTCCCATAATTTCTATAGATATTACAGATCACGTGGAACAAAGCTATAATGTCACGTGAAGTTGCCAAAATGCTGGATTTTAATTCTCCAATGTGAAAAAATCCTTCTTTCTTGGCCTCTCAAGAGTCCAAACTGGTAGGCCAACAAAATTTACGTAGAGAAGTTTTCAGGTTAGTTTTTTTTTCTTTATATAATGCTACAAGAGAAGCCAAGACACCATGCTAAACCCCACACTATTTTCCAATAACTCAGATGTTATAAGGATTGAAAAGAAATAAAACAAAAAAATTAAATGGTTAATTAGAAGGCACTATGGTAAAGTTTGAAACCTCAACTGTTATGTTAATTTTAAATTCATTTCAGTGCTGCTATTAAAAACACAAACTGCTAGTCACTGAAGTCACCCCTAACCTAGCATAGAAGCAAAAAAGTTAACAGCAATGCCTCAGGATTGCAAAAGTACATTAAAAATACGCAATTATTCAGAAATGTATACACATATAAGAAGTAAAACTCCTCTGGAATTTAAAATAAACCAGCAAACACCTGATTTTGTTGGATACCATCTCTAAGTCAGGCCTTACATTGTAAGGAGTGGTAGCGAGAGAAATGAAGAACTGGTGTCGACAAAAGCCTATCACACAGTGATCCTAAATGATAAAATAGCCATCTCCATGAAGACAAGAGGTTAACAGAATAAAGAGGATAACAAAAATAAACACAAAAAGTGAAAAGAATAAAACCTGGCACAAAGAATGAAGTATTTACTTCTATGACACTCATAAGCTAGTTACAAGTGTTCACCTTTTTCTTTTCAAAAGAAGATTCACCCACTTCCCCATCTAAATTAAAAGCACACCTCATCTCTTGAAATGAAAAATTAGATTAAAAAAAAAAACTTTCAAGGCTGTCAATTTATGATCCCTTAACAAAAGATAAAATGCTTAACTATCATTAAGTTACAGACATTGAAGACTCTCAAGACTGTGCCAAAGCAATAGAAGCATCTGTGTTTGCCTTCATCCTCCAAGCCTCAGGGATAACAGGTTCCTTCTTCTTCCAATACTGAAAGGTTACAGGTAACCATATAGCCAATTCAATTATTTATACTTTGGTTTACTGGTTATAGAACTTGAAGGGCAGTTCAATCCTGAGAGGGCATAGTAGATGGGAATCATCTGTGCCACACTTAATGTTTCAATATTTCCCAGGATATCAGAGTTAAATGTGCAACCTAATGATGGTAAAAATTAAAAATCACTAACTTGCCTTTGTAGTGTGAAACCCAAGGGAAAAATATACAAACCAAAACCAAATGCTTTACCTTATTTACATATTAGCACTCACCTTTAATATGATTGCAATTATTAATGCAATGTGTTAGAATTACTGTGAGAACTGTTTGAATTGAGATTTTTATTTGAACATTTCTATGTTTTAAAAAGCTTGTGATATGGCTGAACATACTATGTCTTTACACATTCCTAGAATTCTTAATAAAAAGTGTTGGAACGAATGTAAACTTTGGATTTAAGAAAGCAAAGTGAAAAAACTTAATTGCTCAAAACATCCAGATCAAACTTCTCTCTTTCCTGGACATATGTATGGTTTCGTTCGTTTTGTATTTAAAAAAACCACAAGGCAATGTTGTGATTTTAAGGCCTTAATTTTAGAGTAATCAAGTTTGAAATATGACAGTATGACTAAAGTAATGCCAAAGATTGAATGACTTTTGTCCCAGCCTAGGTGTACGAGAAACAAATTCTTTAAACTAACCAACACTGAAAATACCTGCTTTCTCTAGAATACAATACAGGGTGATTTAGGGACCCTTATGCAACAAGCCAGAGATTTACAGCATTCCCTGTCAATATTCTTCCATATTGCAAAAGTTTATTTTTATTTCGAGATAAAAATACTGTGTAAATTTCACGTTGCTATCCTCCCAAGATTGGTTTCTTGGATTAAGACACTATTAAGCCAAGCCTGTAAGTATCTCAATGTAATGATTTCGCTTTTGCCCCTAATTCTCCCCATACCAACACTGAGAGGAGAGGGAACTGGGAAATACATGTGGATGTAAAAATCTCAACCGCAGAGATGCATAGTTATAATTTTTGGGAAAAAAATTTTGAGTTAGATCCTTGTATTTTCGTTTTCATTAACTTACCAATGTAGTTTTATTGGAGGCCATTTTTTATTGCAGACTTGAAGAGCTATTACTAGAAAAATGCATGACAGTTAAAAAGAAGTTTGCACGACACAAAAAAAGGTAGGTTTATAAACACAAGTTTTGTTTGGAATTCCAACCCCCCACTCAGGTATCGTATATTTAAAACTTGTACTCAAATCCAGAGACGCAGATTTGAGCTCCTGCCTAAGTTATTAGTGATCTATGCTTGCTGAGTAGATCAGTGTTGTAACCAAGTGGGTTTAGAAAACCTTACTGGGTACCCTGGTATCTAAGACAGTTTTACAAAGGGAAAAATTGTAGACAAATATATTTTTTCCCAATCTAAATCCCGTATATATCAATCATATCCAGAATTTTAAAAAAATGGTCAAATAACTTGGCTCAAAATTTGACATGATAACCCAATCACAATTATTAAACTACCTTGAATTTTCCCACTAGATCTTTTAACAGTCCAAAGAGGCGCCTATATAACCCCAATTTGGTTTCTTTTTGGAAACCCTCCCCCTTTCTAATCACTAGTTTTAAAATCTGAAGAAAGAAACGAACCATACTGAGATGCTTCAGTCCCATTTCGTGCCACTTCTAAGACAAACCACCTTTTCTGTCCGTCCGCTCCCCATGAGCCCCACCCAGCTTAACCAGGCCTAAACACCCGGCCCCCGCCCCCCACCCAGGAGCGCGGGCCTCGTGGTCAGCGCATCCGCGGGGAGAAACAAAGGCCGCGGCCCGGGGGCTCAAGGGCACTGCACCACCGGGCCCGCGTTCGTCCCCACCCGGCGGCAGCCACGTAACGGAACGCCCGCCGCAGCCTCCGGACAGCGGGCCGTGCTGATGCGGGAGAACGCACCACCCTCATGGGAGGCCCAAGTCGCCGACCGAGGCCGTGAAGGGGAGGAGGGCCCCTCATCTTGATCGCGGATGGGGGAGGGGAAAAGGAAATGCGCTTTGTCTAGAAATAAGGCGGCTGTCGCCAGGGCTCTCTACCCTCTCGAGGTCTGTCTCGTCCTCCCCCTCCCCCACAACTAACTCCAGGCGCCGGCCCAGCGCCGGGCCAGCCGCGGGGTCTCCGCTCGACTCTCCGCCGCTTCCCGCCAGCTCCTGACGCGGGGGCCGGCGGAGAAGGGCGGGGAACAAGGAACGGGGGTGCGGGGCGAAAATCCCTGGGGCGCAGGTGGTATCTTAAGCACCACCACCGAGTAGAAAAAGAGAAAGAAAGACACCGACTTCACCGCCTCGGAGCTGCTCCGGGTCCCGGGTCTGCGGCGTCTCCGGCCCTGCGCGCCTCAAGCTCCAGCCACATCCGAAGGGGAGGGGGCTGGGGAGCTGCGCGCCGGGCAGCCGCTGGGGGGTGGGGTGGGGGGGGGTGGCACCGCCCACGCCGGGCGGCCGCGAGGGGCGGGGCGGGCGGGAGCGCGCGCCCGGCGGGGGAGGGGCCGCGCGCCGGGCCCGCTGGGAGCCCGAGCCCGGGGCAGGTGGAGGGCGGCGGCGACTCGGCACTTACCGTTCGCGGCGTGGCGCCTGGTGGTCCCCGGAGGGGAGGGAGAGGGAAGTAGGGGCGAGGACAGTGACCGATCTTCTAGACGGAGGCGTTTCTGTTCTGCAGCAGCAGCGCCTGGCGCCAAAACTGGGCTCCGCCCACTTCCTCGCCCCTGGAAGTGGGTGCCTCCAAACGCTAGGGGTGAGGGAGTGAAGAAAAACTTAGGCGGGGAGAATAAGGAACTAGGAAGGAGTGCCCTCAAACCACTCTCTCCAAAGACTTCTCTTGAACTCAAGGGGCCCACTCCCAAAGACATTGGCCAGGGTTGGCGGAGTGTGAAGTGTAACGTGTTGACTAGCAGCCGCTTCGAGTGTTTCCGGAAGGGGCCGAGTCAGTCCTCAGCGCAGGGGGGGAGAATTGGAGGAGGGAAATCGCTAGGGGGAGGCTACAAAGATTATTCTGGCGGGAGATGAAGGGAGGGGGAGCGAATTAAGAGACTTTGCTGCAGGGACCACCTCCCGGGTTGAGGGGGCTGGGCTTTAGGGCTGCGGATTAAGCTCCTCCCGACAGCGTTAATTTCAAACTGCGCGACCGTTTCTCACCTGCCCTGCGCTAAGGCGGGGGCTGGACCCAATTCCATTAGAGCTACGCAGGACTCGAGCCTTCCGCAATTCACTGAGCCCATTTGCGCAAGTGACGTCAAGCACTGCCACTGGCTGCAAGGGGGGGAGGAGTACGTACCTGGCGTAAGGAGGGCGTAGAGCGTTCCCGCCATTGGCGGCGGTTAGGGCGTTTACGCAACGGCCTGACGTAGGGGAAGACGCGTTGGTCGAGGGGAAGGTTCTAGAAAAGCGGCGGCAGCGGCTCTAGCGGCAGTAGCAGCAGCGCCGGCTCCCGTGTGGAGGTGCTCTTAGCGGTGTTGTTTCTCGAGCAGCAACAGCTCTCACTACAGCGCCAGGACGAGTCCGGTTCGTGTTCGTCCGCGGAGATCTCTCTCATCTCGCTCGGCTGCGGGAAATCGGGCTGAGGCGACTGAGTCCGCGATGGAGGTAACGGGTTTGAAATCAATGAGTTATTGAAAAGGGCATAGCGAGGCCGTTGGCGCCTCGGTGGAAGTCCGCCATCCGCCTCCGTGGGAGAGCGGCGGTGAAACTTGGCCGCTTCAAAAGCGGCTCGTCTCAGGGTATTTTTGAGGAGAGGTGGTTAGCGGAGGCCTGATCGAACAGTACCTTCCCCACCCTCAGCCTGCCGGCGCCATTTCCCTTTGCTGGGGGTGGGGGATGGGGAACCTCCACATGGCGGACGCAACCCTGCTTTGGCGAAAAGTGGGGCGCGGAGGCGGAAATTCTTACTCCCTTTTCAAAGCACGCTGATTTGGGGGCTCCGGCGTCCCCGCGTTTGAGCTTTTCGGCGGGCTTGGGATCCTCCGGAGCGAGGCTGCGGAGCTTCTCCCCCCCCCCCCCCCGGGAACCGGATTTGGCGGCCGCCATTTTCATTCCTTTCCTTCTCGCAGCGTTTTTCTTTTCAGTGCTTGGATTCTGCTAGTTTGATTTCTGTATGGCAGAAAAGAAGTGGTTAACTTTTTATTTTTTGTTTTCGGGTTGTTCTCATGCCGTTTCGAGGTGGATTCCGAGGGTTTGGGGAGCTTGGATCTTTAAAGTCCTGCGCACCTCGTTAGAGGCTCTTTGCTTTCCCCTCGATGAAATGGCGCCATTGCGTTCAGAAGCCACACCGGAGAGCGGGCGGGTGGGGGAGTCGGTTCCCCGGGGCTGGTTCACAGCGGGGTAAGAGGAGGTAAAACGACGTAGGGTGTCGGGCAGAGTTTTAAGGCAAACCATACTACAAAAAGAACATTTTGTTTTCCAGCCGTCCTTTCATGGGGGTAACGGTTTTGTCTGAGTCTGCGGTGACTTAAAAGCTAGTTGAATCGCAGGAAACTTAAATAAAAATGGGAGCCTTTAAGTTGGGATCGACTGTGGGTGGTCTTGGGGAAGGAGGTGGGGGGGGTTCACAATTCTTTTTCTAAAGTATTGCTTGAATTGTAAAATCGCATTAAACATTTTTGTTGGGGAATGTAATCTTTATTGGGAAAGACTAGAGCTCTTGTGATAAGCTAGAAATTAAGAGGGAAGTGAAATAAAAACTTTAGTACTTGGTTAAAACGTGGCCCAGTCTTTAATGACTTTTAACGGCTACATACAAAACTGTTTTCAGGCTGGGCCACTATGTATTTGAACTTTGTCATTTGCTTTTCTCATTTATGTTTGCTATGATGGTTGATCATTACATTGATAAGCAAAAGGTCTCCAGCGAAGGGGGCCTGGTTGGGTATTTTCTTTGCCCTTAAGCACGCTTATAAAATAACTTTGTAATCGATAGTGGACATCGGGTAAGTTTGGAAAAAACTGAGGTAAGTAATGAGTTTTTGCCTTTTGTTAGTGGTGTGTAAAAATTGTAAATGTGCTTTTATATCTGCGTAATTTATTTGGGTTGTAAAAAACGGATTTATGCTAATTAGACTAAGTTAAGGAGAATTAATTTAAGTACCAATGTGCAGAATAATCATTTAATTGGTCTTGTGAGTGCTTTAGGAGGTGGTTTGAGAATTTGTTGAGCTTTTAAAAATTTTTACAATTCTAAGAACTGAAAAAAAATCTGTAGTTGAAAACTTACCACTATTTTTTGAGCTTTTGGGGAATTTCATGCATGGAGGAAGTAAAACCTCCACAGAATTGAGCTGTATGCAGTACTAGCTGGTAAAAAGTTTGTTTTGTTGTATGGAAAATTATATTTGACCTTTGATTTGTATTATAGACTCATAGCAGTTGTTCCTGGACATTATGACCTATTATGGCTTCTGAGTACTTTAAAAAAATTTTTTTATCTTAGTTATCTGAAAATGAAGTATAACGACCCACCTTAATTGAGAGCCAAAGATATGGGCTGTTAATGCAACATATTTTGGTGGTTTACAGGGTTAAAATATTTCAGCCCAGGTTCTCCCCGGTTCCCCCGCCCCATGTAAAATTGGAGACACTTGGGCTGTGTAGTGTGCCAGATGGCCATTAAGGTCAATAACGAGTTTGGGGTTTTTTTCTTCCCCTGCATCTATGAAGTGTAAATTGTGGTAGGACAAAACTAAGTAGTTAACAGTGGTCATTTAAGCTTTAATGGTTCCTGAAAAGTGAGATTACAGAAACGATTTACTGCATTTATGGTTCAGTAATATATCGGATTTTTCTGTGTTGTCCTGTAAATACCAAATATAAGCATGCCCACAAAAACTAATGTTAAAAACTTTTGAAGCTTTAAATACTATTGGTCATAAAAGGTATATTTTCCTTGGTCAGAAGAGAGAGAGGCAGATTTTATAAGGATGTGTTGGTAAATACATTGAATGTTTAAGGTTTTTGTTACTCATGGAGAGTTGGTGTATGGGGAAAGAATTTTTTTTTACTGAAATACATAAGAACCACCACCAGAGGGAGCAGTAAAGGGAAGATAAATGTCACAATTTTAGATATTGAATTCTGAAATGGTAAATTATTAGTTATAAGTAGAGAACCAAAAGTTCTTGTGTTTTTTTAAAAAATCATAATGATATTTAAAAGGCAATTTATTTTTTCTGGACAATAGGATTCAATCTAAATTTGGTAACAATCCTTTAAACTTTCAATGACCAAGGAATAGGTTTGCTCCTCTCTCTTCAGAAAAAAAATTTTTTAAGAGTAAGGCATGTTAAAATAATTTAATGTCAAGTAAATTTGGATCAAGCATTAATGACTTTGAAACTTGTGTAGTTCAGCTGAGGCAATTTTTTTGGTGTAACACAACTAATATGCAGTTTAACATATGGTTTAAATTTGATGTAAGTTTTTTTTTTCCCCCCCCAGAAAACTTTAGAAACTGTTCCTTTGGAGAGGAAAAAGGTACTCTGCCAGCAGGTCACCTCATATTTAAGAATTTAATTTCCTGCATACAAAGAGGAAATGTAAATAAAAATTGAAATGGTGTTTTCCTTTGCAGAGAGAAAAGGAACAGTTCCGTAAACTCTTTATTGGTGGCTTGAGCTTTGAAACCACAGAAGAAAGTTTGAGGAACTACTACGAACAATGGGGAAAACTTACAGACTGTGTGGTAGGTTTAGATGCTAGTCTTTCAAGTCTTGGGCTACTAAGTTTAACATGTTGAGTATATAATTTTTAAAATCATGTTTGTGAAAATTGCTGATCATTTAAATTGCCAGTTCATAACACAGGTAATGAGATGAAATGCTTAAGTTCCCCCTTTGGTTGTTTGTTTTCTTTTAAGGTCATGAGAGATCCTGCGAGCAAAAGATCAAGAGGATTTGGTTTTGTAACGTTTTCATCCATGGCTGAGGTTGACGCTGCCATGGCCGCAAGACCTCATTCAATTGATGGGAGAGTGGTTGAGCCAAAACGTGCTGTTGCAAGAGAGGTGAGCAAAATAAAATTTTGTCAGTAAATAAGTTAACTCCTGTCAGACTGAAGTGTAGAGGAACTTTTAAAATTACTTTTACATGTAACTTAAATTGTTACTGTTTTCTTAAAGCTGTCAGTTTTCTGTCTCTTGATTTTCTTAGATTCATCTATTTTTCCGAAAGCTAGGTTCTTAGTCATAACCTGTTGCTTTTACGTGGTGTTTTATCTTTATGTGGTGTTTTATCATGGGATAGAAGCTATCTTTAGTACCTCGATATTTTGCTTTAAATCCTGTTTTGGTTTTTTTTGTTAAGATAATTTTTTTTTTCATTTCAGGAATCTGGAAAACCAGGGGCTCACGTAACTGTGAAGAAGCTGTTCGTTGGTGGAATTAAAGAAGATACTGAGGAACATCATCTTAGAGATTACTTCGAAGAGTATGGAAAGATCGATACCATTGAGATAATCACTGATAGGCAGTCTGGAAAGAAAAGAGGCTTTGGATTTGTTACTTTTGATGATCATGATCCTGTGGATAAGATTGTGTGTAAGTGTCTAAGCTGTAGGTGTATGGTTCTTTTCATATATTAAATTTTGGGTTTGTTAATTAGAAGGTAAATTGTAGAAGTTTGTTGATGAAGAATTGGTGTAATAGAGTATGAACTTTTTATTCCAGTGCAGAAATATCATACCATCAATGGTCATAATGCAGAAGTAAGAAAGGCTTTGTCTAGACAAGAAATGCAGGAAGTCCAAAGTTCTAGAAGCGGAAGAGGAGGTAACTTCCAACTTGTTTATTTTTAAGATTTATTTGACTAAATGCTTGTTACTAACCTGGATGTTTATTGCAGGCAACTTCGGTTTTGGAGATTCTCGTGGTGGTGGTGGAAATTTTGGACCAGGACCAGGAAGTAACTTTAGAGGAGGATCTGGTAAGTTCAAGTTCTAAGTGTTAGAAGGGTGAATATGCTTGTTTAAAAAAAACTTAGTATTAATTAGATCCAGGAAATCCAACTTAAGTTCTCTTTAAGGCTTAAGTAAGTTGTATTATAGTGGGATATTCTGAATCGGTCAGGTAAGAGATTAAGGCTAAAAAATATAATCTTCTAAATCCTAATCCAGAACAATCCATAGCAGAGATCTTTTTAAGATCAACTTTTTAAAAGAATTAGATACTGCAACGACCTTAAGAAAAATGAGCGACCCCCTGAATCGGAGTGAAAATATTGTGGAGGCATTGTGTATAGCTTTAAAAAGTTTTACCAAGTGGTTTTCTGTCGGTGTATCTGAAACCATTAGCCAAAAACATTTATTTGAATTACTAATGTGATGAGGTGCCAACAGAAAAACAGTTGCTGCTCCCATTCAACTTCATGCTTTATAGATAAATGGAATCTTTTAAATTGAGATTTGCCAAATCTGAGCCCCTTGTTTAGACCATTATTCTCATAAGATCTAATTGTACATTTTGTATTTTAACTAGTAAGGACCAGTGTTCTGGGATGGTTCCTCATTTCATTCAGAGGTACTAATAAAGAGTGGAGGAAAGCAGTAAGAGATCGTATTTACTAATATTTTTCCTGTTTCTAACAGATGGATATGGAAGTGGTCGTGGATTTGGGGATGGCTATAATGGGTATGGAGGAGGACCTGGAGGTCAGTTTCTTCCACATTTGGTTTATGCTACTTAAAAGATTTAAACCCTATTTATGTTTGTTTAGTTAAGTGTATACATGAAATTTTAATGTTTTGCGTTTTCTTTTGTAAAGGGCTTAGGTGATAAGTGTTTCGGTTATTGGGCTGTTCCTTTATAATTTGCATCTTAATCTTATGGAAAGGGTATTTTTGCTTGTAGGTGTTACTACAGATGGCAAAATCATTTGGGTAGATTTTAAATTAGAATTTAAAGATGCTGTCATACTATATCCCATTGTTCCTCAAGAAGAATAATTGGGTATAGATATATTTCATGTGCTGTTTTCCTGGAAAACTACAGACCACTAGACAGGACTATGGTCAGTATGTAAAAGGGAGTATATGTAAGAGCAATTGCGTCGTTTTAATAGTCCCTTAACAAGATTAAGTCCCCTGGGATAACTTGTAAAAAGTCACCAAAAGACCTTTCTTAAAATACACAATTTTTCCCCTGGGCCTAGCTAAAGTTGTGAACCACTGTTACATAACAAGTGATGTATTAAGATTGTTTGGATGGAGTATGGGAAAGTTAATATTTGCTGACAAATAATCCTATTAAGAATGGGACATTATAAATTTAGTTAGTAATAGACCTGATTGCTCTTTTGCCATCCCTTAAACATAATAAGGTACTCCACCATGCCAACTGTTTCAATTCTGCTTTGAAGTCCAAATATTAATTGCTGTTATGAGAAGGAAGAGTTCTTAAATAATTTGAGAACAACCATTGTAAATTTTTGAATTAGACGCAAATTTGCTAATTTCTGGTCCTCCCCCCATTTCTACTCAGAAGGGTGTAGTGGGCATATTATTTAAGAGACACGGTAATTAATCTGGAAGCATGTTTGGAACTTTAATCTTTTGGACCAGTAGAGGTGTGTGGCTTTTTATCCTGCTTGCCTATGCCCCTGCAACCCTTATCCAAAATACAGATGTTTCAAAGTACCAATAAGAAGCCTTAGTATCTTTAGTGTTAGAGGAGAATGGCTGTGGCATTGCAAGTATCAGCCTCTATAAAAGGGTTTTATCCAGTCGATTGTGAGCAGGTGTTCTCTGCCCCTAAATGTTGACCAAGCATAGGTACTCTATTCTGCCCTTGAGGCTATTACGGAAGAGATTTCATAGAAGAAATATTTTGCTTATAAGAATGTGTTTTGGAAAGTTGGAAATGGGTGTGATAAGACAGTTTCAAATGGCATTGAAAGTATTAAGTAATTACTTAAAGGCTTATTTTATAATAGGTGGCAATTTTGGAGGTAGCCCTGGTTATGGAGGAGGAAGAGGAGGATATGGTGGTGGAGGACCTGGATATGGCAACCAGGGTGGGGGCTACGGAGGTGGTTATGACAACTATGGAGGAGGTAATAAATTCACCTGCAACCTTTATGTGGGTTTTGGATTGGAATTATAATGACTTTTAACAAGTGAGATTTTTCATTTCTATGTTGTCAATAGTTGCCTTGTACTGTACAGTTGTAGATAGGTGTTTTGCTTTTATTCTGATTGTTCTTATGGGAAATTTATTCCTAAATATTTAGCATATATCGCCGGTTTAATGTTTGAGTATGTTTTTGAAAGTCATTATGCAAAACCTACTCTAACAATTTTTTTCACAGGAAATTACGGAAGTGGAAATTACAATGATTTTGGAAATTATAACCAGCAACCTTCTAACTATGGTCCAATGAAGAGTGGAAACTTTGGTGGTAGCAGGAACATGGGGGGACCATATGGTGGAGGTAATTTATAAGATTGTTCAAATTATTTTGTGATTAAAAGATAAGCCGGCTTATCATAACTTCAAGAGTGGAAGATACTTTGTTAGAGTAACACTTCTATTATAGTGTTAACTAAAATGGTGGGATGGATGTTCAGTGGTATAAACTACTTAGGATGTAGGAAAGTAGGTTAGATACTTCAGGCAGGGCTCTTTCTCTTTGGCTAATTACTTCTTAAAAAGCCAAATAAAATCGAGCACATTGTAAGCTGTATAAAGTTTTGTTTCTCTGAAAGTTAAGTCACAAACCTCTATTTCACAGTATTAAGCTCTTGAGAAAACTTTCAGTAGGACCAAACCAATATTTTTATGCCTCTTGTGCATGGTATGCCTTTTTTTTTTTTTTTAATCCTTTACTGCAAATAAGTGTAGTAGACAGAATAGCAGCAGTGTTATGTTTCCAACTGTAAAAGGCAAAATGAAACTTTTTGCAAGTCTGGATAAATCCATTTCCCAAATAGGTTGGCTAGAAACGGGTAACAGGTTATGAGTTGCTTGTTTCAAGGAATGTGTCTGTAAAATAGAAATCCATCTATAGGTAATATTAGGCAAATTACAGAAAATGGAAGTAAATTTGTTTTCTCTTGCTGTTTTTAACAATTCTAGGAAACTATGGTCCTGGAGGCAGTGGAGGAAGTGGGGGTTATGGAGGGAGAAGCCGATATTGAGCTTCTTCCTATTTGCCATGGGTAAGTAGCTTTTACGTTTTACCTTATTATTGTCTTGGGAGATCTAGCTGCCAGGAGTAAAAGCTTTTTAGGATCATGTTATCTTTCCTTAAAATCTGGTTAGATGGATAATTTCATAACCTATTTTTTTTTACTCTTTACTTCTGTTGAAACAGGCTTCACTGTATAAATAGGAGAGGATGAGAGCCCAGAGGTAACAGAACAGCTTCAGGTTATCGAAATAACAATGTTAAGGAAACTCTTATCTCAGTCATGCATAAATATGCAGTGATATGGCAGAAGACACCAGAGCAGATGCAGAGAGCCATTTTGTGAATGGATTGGATTATTTAATAACATTACCTTACTGTGGAGGAAGGATTGTAAAAAAAAAAAAATGCCTTTGAGACAGTTTCTTAGCTTTTTAATTGTTGTTTCTTTCTAGTGGTCTTTGTAAGAGTGTAGAAGCATTCCTTCTTTGATAATGTTAAATTTGTAAGTTTCAGGTGACATGTGAAACCTTTTTTAAGATTTTTCTCAAAGTTTTGAAAAGCTATTAGCCAGGATCATGGTGTAATAAGACATAACGTTTTTCCTTTAAAAAAAATTTAAGTGCGTGTGTAGAGTTAAGAAGCTGTTGTACATTTATGATTTAATAAAATAATTCTAAAGGAAATTGTGTAATTATAGACTTTTTATTTTAAATAAGTTAAGGAGCGGGTAGTATAATTAAGGTCCATTGCAAAGGTCCATTGTTGTTATATTTGTGTAAGATAAATGCTGGTCAGATATAAGTGTGTTGTCTGCAATTCATCAGGATTAAATTATCTAGATAACTTAAGGGATATCTCTGCAAAGAGAAACACCTTTTTAGATCTTTTAGATGCTGCTTCTTCAATGCAAGGAAAGGAAATAACCCCAGCGAGGTACTCTTCAGGGATACAGGTCTAGTACAAGAGAACTCTTGACGGCTACTAAGTTCAGCCAGTCTTAAAAAACTGTGCTGTTTCTACAAAGCTTTAACTACAGTAGTTTATAAGGATGACAACGAAAGCTGAGGGTGTAGAGCAAAATAGTTCTAAGCTTCAGTTAAACTTCTTTAGGTAAGATCTTATTTACTTTTCCTTTCTTAATTTTCCTCCCCAAAAGATAAACTAATACTACTCTTCAATGGTCTTTCAGTATAGTGGTTCTTATGTAGTTTAACATAGCTATAAATTTGAGTTTAACAATTTATAAACTCAAGAGAATAATCTTATAAACCCTGTTTTCCAATCTGTCATTTACTTAAATTATTTTGGTTGTTTTTCCCCCCCTTTTTTCCCTTCTTTCCCACCCCCTTCTCCCTCTGTGAAGATTCAGGTGCTTAACATATCATTTTTTTCCCTGCTGGAATTTAGCATTGATATGAACCATGGACAAGTATATTCTGCTGCCACAAAGACTGTAAAGTGCTTCATTTCAACAGCTGAGGCGCAAGCCAAGTGATCATTAATAAAGCTTTTCTTGGTTCCTTCAGTGGTGTTGGTAGTAAAATGGTAGGTAAAAGTTAGGCTGCAAGTTCAATAAATCATGAAATTACCCATCATTACACCCATGTGTATTCACATTTCTTGGATCAAGCATTTTGAGTGAACTAGTGGTTTTTATTAAAAATAAAGACATTTTTGTTCTTCTGTTATATGGTTGGTTCCTAGTTTTACATGCTTATCTGGATCAGGCTCAGGAGAAGATAGGGTAAAATGGTTGAAACTTTTCAGATGATAGTTTATATATTTACGAATAAAGTGTCTACATTATAAATCCTGTATGTATCAAGTACTAAATATTTAAGTTTAAATGTGGTAATTCTTTCCAATCCCCTACCTTATAGGAGAGATTTGTAGGTGGCTGCTGAAATTCATTTCTTAAATGTCAAGAGTTTGATTTGCCTGGCTTTATTGCCTTTTCAGGAATGTGATAATCAGGGCTTATTCTACTGTATGCACCAGTGAGTCTTCTTTGATCCTAAGACCACCACTGAAGTTATTTAGGTTCTTTGGACAAACATGATAAACTTCTTCAGATACTTTTTTTTTCCTTTGGCAGGAAGGTGTCTTGCTGCAGGTAACTAATGAAGAAGTGGTCAACCACAGAGTCTTCAAGAAATAAGAAATACTGTACCATCTGAAAGTAGTTCTTGTTGGTGCCTTCATTTAAAAAAAAGCACTTTAAGATTAAAGGGAAATGTTTTCTGATAAAATACAAACTTCATTTAGTACAGGTTCTTAGTATAAAACCATTACAAATTGAGTATTGTTTGTAAATGAGTAACATCAAATAAGCTAGAGAGAGAAATGTATGTTTTAAATTAGGTTTTGTGAGTAGACAGATTAAAATTCTATTTTAAATATAAAGTTTATAAAATAAACACTTTTGTATTCAAGTACTTGGTGTAATGTTTACACATAAAATGTGTGAATCTTGTTCTATAAACATACAGTTGTCTAAGAGATTGCCATCCCCTAGAGTTTTAAAGCAGTTTCTCAAAGTTATGCATATTGCCATTTTTATTTCAGTATTAATAGTCAAATAAGCATGTGGACATTATTGGCTGTCCCTAATAAAATGCCATTCTTTTTATACTGTACATTCAGTGTTTGAATACTGCTCTAGTTTTCTCACTTTACCTTGTATGTTTAATATTGCTGGTGGCGTTTTTACAAATATTTTAAACAACTAGAGTGGTCCCAATTAAGTGCAAAGCACTGAGACAAAATTTGTCATACTAGTTTCTCAGATGTCAGTTAGCTTTATATGCATTTTTAGCGGTTGTCTAAGGGTTAAACATGGGCGGAACTTAACAAGCAGTGCCTTGGATATTTACCTGAAATAACGAAAGATAACAGGAAAGATACATAGGAAGGTTAATTTAACTTTTTTTCCCCCTGGTTTTGGTAATGAGGTATCCCACAGGTAAGTCAAACTGATGGCCAACAGAAGATGAGCTGTTTTAAAACCGCTAAGTCCATCAACTGTAAACTTGCCCGAATACTTCAAAATTAGGTAAATATTTTTGAAGGTTTTAGAAATGCCCAGGTCTACCAGGAAGTCAAATTTGGAAGGTAAATCAAGTTGGTATGCTAACACAACCTTGAGTACCCAACCCTTAATCAGCTCAAATAGGGGAAAAAATCACACCAAGCTCAAACTGGCTTATTGCAGCTGAGTAGGTAATGTTGAATAATCAGTGGTCATTTTCCCCATGTTTATGTTGTATATGGAGCTGTTTACTTCTAGAACTTGAGAATTAAGGGAGTTCTTGTGTAATTTTTTTATGAAGGAAAGCGCAATCTTTCATACATGTTGTATATAGTATTTCTAAATCAAGCTTAATTAACCCTTAACCTCAATGCTTTAAAAAAAAAAAACAATGACCTTGTTAACTTTACACAGTATTTGCAGGTCAACAACTTGAAAACAACTATAGCTGTGACTGGCAGAAGCTCAAGGTTGCAGTTAAAGAAAATTTTGATTAGGACATAACTGACAGGACTGGCATGTTGATACTGGCTGTTTCCTTTCCCAGTAGTGAGCTATCCCAAGAGCAACCAAAAGCCTCCAAATAGGATCACTGTTTGGAAGTAATGAATGCTACCTTGAATTTTAATGGTCATGTCATGTGGATTGAAAGGTTTTACTTGCAGGATTACCGGAGAGGCTGGCATCATTGGGAGCCAAATTGAGGGCTGGCTCTCACACTAGAGTGTTAACTCCTCACTGGAAGTTTTTGAAACTAGATCTTTCTACTGTGTGTAAATTTTTCATTAACCTAGTCTGGTGTATGAAGGCAAGAGGAGATGATTTAAAAGTGATTTTAACATTTGTACTAGGTGGTTAGAGGACTGAGTTAATTCAAGGAAGCTTTAAAAGAATCTTACCATGGTATCTTAGTAATGACAATTACTAGTTCACAAGTATGGGTTCCTTGCCAAGTAGAAAACCTGAGTCTCCATATAGCAAAAAGCACATGTATTTTTGGCAACATTTGATGTATGGCTGTGATCTTTGGAATAAATGCCTAGATGGTTTGATAATCCACATCCCATTTAAGCACCATACCACTGTTTATGATTGCATTGATCACGTGTTAGCTTTAACAGATCTTTTGGTGACTGGTCAAACTAGTGAGGTGAGTAGACTACCTAAGAAAAGGGGCAAATTTAGGAAAGACTGATCAAGAAGGGTTAAAAGCACTTAAGTCCTAATGATAATAAAGTACTGTGTAGGCCAACATTTTCAATTCTGGGGCTTGGGTGTGTGCAAATTGTATTAACTTCTGGTCATTGCTGAACTAGGGCCAGCCTTGACGGGGAACCCAAATAATCCAGACTTTCTTGTTTAGCACTGTACAACTGAGAATCTAGTTTCTCATCTAAGATGTTCAATGTAGCAGCCTATTGCTGGCTGCTTTTGAAATGGGGGTAGCTTCTATTCAGAAAACAACCAAGATGAGAATCTGGCTAAGATTTCTTATAACTTTATAATTGAAGGAATGACTTGAGTAAGTTTTTTTTCTCATAGGTAAAGAAGGTAACGTTACATCTAATTCAAACTGGGATGAGAGTTGCACCTTATCCACAGAGGTGCTCACCAAAATGTGTTTCAAAGTAGCCAAGGGTAAACCATACAAACTACTAGATGTTTAAGAGTTAATATTACTAAGCGTGTAGGTCTTACTGATCTTAAAATTTGCATTCGTAAACCCTGTACCAAATATATGGGTATATATTAAGAGGTATGAAGCCCTCCTTTAAAATCTTCTTTTCCTGTAGTTTCTCAGTTCAACAAAGTCCTGTCTCCTGAGCCATGGCTTGTAGGATTAACTGATCTCATAACTGGGTATAACTTATTTGAATCAAGTTACACCCAGTAAAATGGTTTGTTAAAACTTGACATATTTAAAATAAATAGGTCAGATTGCTCCTTTTCTCCAACATACAACAATTCTCTGAACTTCAGGTTAACCTACATTTTAAGACTAGGTGGCAGGACATTGTAGTCAACCTTTGGGATCTGGGTCTTAATCTGCAAGGAAGTTTTGGCTGAAATCTTGGTGAGGGATTTCCATTGCTGAAACTGGCATATTGTGGGGAAGCAAGCAACTCAACTCAATGCTTTGAAGTCATTGTGACTTTTTGTTTGAGGTGATCGGAAACTAAAGAAAAATTATTCAATAATAAAACTTGGGAGGAAGCTTGATGCATTTACCTTTTGGTCACAATGCACCAACTACCTTCCAGGTTCAAACTTCTATAAAATAGTTTGTTACGGAGTATCTTTTGAGTCCACATTCCCTTTAGGTGCCTTATTTACCCACATTTGAGCTCCAGTGTAGTTTTCATTGTCGTGCTTGATCATTTCAAGGATTTGAGGACCATGCCCAGTCTGTTAATAGTCAAGTGTATAAATGGTATTTGTAGTTTCAAAACCTATAGGTAAATTGGTAATGTGGATGTTCAGATTGAAGATTCGACATAATTTCTGGGGAAATGAGCCCTGCGGCTGAAATCAAGGATCAAGTTACAATCAGGTGTGCTCCCTTGTAAAAAGCCAGTCTAAAGAGATTTTAAGCCATACGTACAAAACTGACCAGACCTAGAAGCATTTCTGCAAACCAAGGTGGTACTCTTGACTTGATACTCTATGCTAGATTATGGCAGAAATCCCAGACAATCTTGATTCTTACTATGAAGTTAAACATTAGACTAAACTGTATTTGCGCTACTCTTGATTTTCCCAAACCTTGATAGTCTAGGCATTTTCAGAAAATTAACCACTTTACTGCTGAGAGAAGCTCATTGAGTTTTCATTTCAAATGCCATTTAAATTTCTAGGATGGCGCCTGGGACTCTTGATTCCGGCTCAGGTCATGATGTCACCTGTTGTGAGTTAAAGCCCTTCAGGCTTTGCACTTACTGTAGCCTGCTTGTGGTTCTCTCCCTCTGCCCCTCCCCCAGTTATGTGTGCTCTTCAACTTGAAATCTATAGGATGGGTGATTTTAAGTTCTGTGATACTAGGATTTCTGGGTTTTTGGTTATAAAGTCCATACTCTACCGACTTCACCTTTCCCCTGCAGTTGGTTTGTATTGTGTGACTTACAATGTTTTCACATGGGAGCTTTTTGCAGGGAGACCATCATAGTTTCTGTGCAGCCATTTCTATGGGCTGGCCTAACTTGCCCTGGTAGTTGTTTCTCTATATGCAGGTAGCTCTGTTCTGACTACTTAAGCATAAACCCTTTAACTATAAAAGTCTTTGTCCTTAGGCACTGAAGCCTAAGGAATTCAAAGATTTTGAAGCTGCATTTTTGTTCTTGGCATGTTGGTTTAGAGATTGTGGATGTTATGTTGAAGGGGTGACTTCCCTTAAGAGGCCAGCTAGTATACTATACTCACTTTAATTTGGCCCGATTCTGATCAATATGTGCAAATTTCAAAAATGCTCTTTTTGAAAAAAAAAATGCTCTTTTTGCTAGATCTATCGTCTGTATTCCTAAATGTGCATATTGTGGGGAACAAATATCCAAGGTAAATTCGCTTATCTAGTTTTTTATGAATTCAAGTACAAGATTTTCCACAACAGGTTGTATTCATAAAAGTCAAGCTAAAATGTAGAACTGAGCATCCGTGCTAACTAAACGAAAACATTAAGGCTACTTTGCATTTCAAGTCCTTTATAAAAACCAAAATACATTTAAAAATAATTACATCCAGTGTTAGCTGTTCAAAGTGACCATCTTACTGAAAAAGAAAAAGCAACCAAACGACTGGACAGTCTTAGGTTTTCACGTCACCCTGTTCTTTGTAAATAGTATTTAAGAGTCATGCATATAACGCAGTAGGACTTGATGAAAAGTTGGGACTTCTACCAAATTTCCCACAAATATCCATAAAAGCTTCAAAATGAAGTCCTGAGTGTGTCACGTAGCAGTACTTTAGATAGAACACATGTGCTAAAATTTGAAGCAATTTCAATGGTTCGTGACCGTATCCATTTCTGATACCTTATGTGTAAAGTATATTAATGGATCCGCCTTCAATTTCTTCACTTTCTTTTTCCCTTTTGGTTTTCTTTTTTGTGGCTTGAGGTCACCAGCTCCTTGGGTACAATCAAAACACTTCCATCTTGGCTGCACTGAAGAGTGTATTGGCTTGGGTTGACAGGCCTACCTTCATCATCTCTTAGTCTACTAAAAATGTCATGGTACAGGTTATGCAGTTTCTGTTTCATTACATTAATAGCTTTGTTATACTGGGCTCGTTCTCTCTTAAGGATTTCCTTCTTTGCTTGCAAGTTACATACGTCATCTTCGAGATTCAAAATTATGTCCAGTTTGCGCTTACGACAGTTCTGAGCAGCAACTTTATTTTTCCCTCTTCTTCTAATATCACGGATGAGTGACATTTGTAAATCTGTCAAATAGTGCCTGCTGAGCATGTTGTTGAAAGACTCAACGGGCATACGGACAATTTCATCTACAGAAAAAGGGATATGCAGAGCCTTAGCACGCCTCTCATCACGGCTTAAGTTTCTGTCTGTGTCATTGAGGTATCTACCCCGTATTTTCTGTGACTTCCCATACCGAGAAAAAGATTTAGAAGTGGGCTCTAGACCACTTGGCTGTAAGTGGTAAGTGTGGTTATGAAATAGATGTTGAAATGCAAGGTCCCCATGAAAACCAGAATCGCTCCTATGATCCATGTGACAGAGCTTACTGGATTCTGGATAGTAGCCTCCAACAGCCCCTTCTAAGTCATGGTGGGAAAGAGAGTCAAGGCCACTACTCGAACCTGTAGCACCTCCTTCGCACACAGAGTGGGAGGAATTAGATTTGGTGACGGATGTACTATTGTGGCTTGAATTTAAGGAAAGCCCAGAATCAGAATCTGGTTCTTGAAAAAGCTGAGAAACTTCCATTGGATCAAAACCTTCTGTGGCAAAAGACCTTAAACTTATCTCATCAAATATGTTTATATTAAGGTCATGTAGAAGATCTTCACTTGTTAGATGAGGAATCTGATTGCCAACAAGGGGAAGACATCCTGTCAAGTTGGTCCCAGGAAAGGTCTGTTCAGAATTGGTAGTATGAGAATTTAAGTGCAGAAATGGTTCTTGTGGTTGTGAAGTCCAGGCTACTGGATCTCTTCTGAACGTATTGTCAGGACACCGCAACATGGCCTCATGTAGATTCACATCATGACTTATAGCCTGGCTAAAATTTACATTATACGTTGAAGTCATGCCATCATTGATACTTACTGGAGGAATATCTCCCAGTGAGAGGCCCTGAAAAGGGGGGGAAAAACTTTAAATACACATAACCTTATATGAATAGCAATTCTAGTACCTCAGCACTTTTCCTCGCTTTTGTCAAGTCCTCTATAACAAACTTGCTATTAGCTATGGATCACTTTACTAAATACAGGCAAATACAACATGCAATGTGAACTCAAACATGAGTGATGGGGGAAAGATTTGCTTTTTTAATGTTTGATTCAATTAGTACTAAAAGCTGGTCTTGATGTTAATTCTAATCTCAACTGTAATTTGCTGCTTTGTACATGCAACCTAGCTGTTGGCGATAAATCTACACTTGTGGGAGGTCATGGATATTAACAGTTACAGTGAAGAAGTCTGGGGAAGGTGGTGCAGGGTTTTATTTTTTAAGGTAAATTAGACTAGCGTAATAAAGTACGAACAAGACATAAATGCTACTGGAAAAGTAATCTATGCCTTGGTATGTCTGATGTTTACTGTGATTCTGATTCAATACCCTTGTGATCGTTTAGGAGGAGGAACAACAGTATACGTGATTTAGCTAATTCTCCAAAATTGAAGTACTTCTATGAAAAGTAATCCTAAATCTTCATTTAATAAAACACAGTAGATCCTACTGTACAAGTATTAGCGTTAACCGTATCATCCAGCTTAAAGAGGTTAAATGTATTCACAGATCAGTACAGATTTTCCTACAAAGATAAAAGTGAAGTTTCCAATTACCTCCAGTGAATTTTCAGGCTGTGATGAAAGCAACTGAAATAAGTCTTCCAGAAAGAAAGAAGTGTCTGTCCCATTTAGGTATCTCTAGAAAAAATGAAATGAAAGGTGCACCATTCATTTAAGTTACAAGGCTTGAGGGAGGAGGTTGCTCTGGGCTTTGGGCTCAATCTTGAAAGGATAACCAGGTCTTCTCTCCATCTGGATTTCTCTCCCTATTTTGGAATTTTTAGATATGTTTCTTTCAGTACTCAGTATTTTAATATCCTTCCTTGAGCAAGCACCTTGAACTCCACAAACTTCTCCCCCATTCTTGCCCTAACCACCTTCCATATAATCTTTGCCTAGTATTCTTTGTTCTGCCTTTTTACACTGCAAATTGGTTATGAAATCATGTAATTTTTACAAGTCAAATACATATTTAGACTTAGCCAAATGCTTTTGCCAACTTCACTCCTCACTGCTTCATCCTCTGCCTTCAGGTTCATAACAAACAACTTTGACAGTTCTTTTTAGAGTGGCCCCACCAGTGGCTGACTTGATGATCAGGTTTAATGTTTCCCCTTAGTGCTCTGCACTAAGGCATGCATTGCTATTGATAGGTCTGTTATTGGTCTGTCATTTTGCCAATCTTTTTTCCTCCAATAATTTTAAAGATTTTCCCCCTTTAAAATTACTTTTCTATTTCAGTTTGATGTATTTGAGAACTTGTTCATTGTTTATTTACTCTGCTTGAGATTTAAGGAGTCGCAAAATCATTTTAAATTTAAAAATATTTTGCCATAAACACTCTGAATGCTGCTTCACCTTCATACTTCTAGTATTTTCTGGGGCTCATTTTATTTTTTAAAAAAATTTTTTAATGTTTGTCTTTGAGAGAACTGAAGAGACAGTGGGAGTGGGGGAGGGGCAGAGAGGGAGAGCGAATCCCACGTAGCCCATGCTGTCAAGGGCAGAGCCTGATGTGGGGCTCAGACCCATGAATGGCGACATCATGACCTGAGCTGAAGTCAAGAGTCCAATGCTTAACCAGCTGAGCCTCCCAGGTGTCCCTCTTATATTTAAAGGTGAGCTCATCCTTGTTGGGACCGGTTTCTGTGGGAATCCCACACACCAACGATTGTTACAAACTTACTACTAAACGATTTTCTTTTTTTCTTCAAGGACCGTTTTTTACATCATTTTGTAGACTTTGCTTTCTTGGCTCGGGATTCCTGATAGCAAATGATAGTGCACTCAGACTCCATATCATACCTTGGGGCCCTCCTGGGGTTCTGATTTCTAAGGATGGATAGCCTGCTTCCTTGCTGTCTCCTAGGTGGTGGCTAGGATTGTCCTAGTCCCTATCTCCAGAACATGAGTCTGGGCTTTAGGTGGGGAACTTAGCTACCCCCAGGTATGGACTTGAGACCTCATTTCCCATTTATTCAACCCCAGTAATGAAATCTATCCATTTCCTCCTTGGGGAAACTTTGGGATCTGATTATCTCTTAAACTCTGGATTTGAGTCCCTCTTTACTGCATATATCTATGTATGCAGTTTTCTTTTCCTGCTTTTGAGTTCTGCTATGCACTTAAAAAATATTTTTATCCAGATTTTCATTTTTGGTATTGGGGTTTTTAAGTGTTAGCAAGTTTACATTCCTGACTCCCCTGCCCTCACTTTTTACTTTCAGGTTTCCCTCTTTGAGGGTTCAGACCAGTTAGACTGAAGTGTTTTAAGTCTATACGGTACTTGACTTGGTTTCCTTTTCTACCAAATACCTTGTTTTCAAGGCCCATAGCATAACAAATACAAGGCTTTGTGTCTTTCTATGGATGCTATATGACCACTTAAGCTAAACTGGTAGAAAAGATTTCTTTTTACTGGCAAATTACACACTCTTAGTGGGGAGAAGACTGATTTGCTAACGTGACTGTTAATTTAAAATGATTCTTCATTTCTTAAGAAATTTTAGTAGTGTCCTATTCTGTTAATGACCCCAAACTTGGGCCATCAGTCCTGCCCAACTACTAACCAAAATTTGCAGATGGTCATGAGTTGTGAGGAGTATCAGCACAAATCTGGATTCCTGTGAAAATGCTTAGTGGTCAGTGAATAATGCCATTTGCAGAAAAGCCTTAATATTTAGAACAATGAAGGAAGGGGATGAAGCCCATTCTGCTTAAAATGAATTCTGGGCTGATCCTTCAGGCTAGTCAGCTATGTTTCTGTAAACCTTTGTTCCCTCTTCTTCAGTGCCTCTGGAGGTGGCACAGGTTAACCCCTCCTGGACCCACAGGAGACAAAGATCTGAGATGGAAGGAGCAACAAATGTGCCTTAGAGACAACTGAGCTCCCTTTCTTCCCAGGTTCCCTTCTGCCCTGATGGGGATAATGGTTTCATGTGGCTTCATGTTGTGGCTGGTCCTTGGGAGTTTCCCTATTCTGTGGTGTTTCCCTTAAGTCTGCCTTCACCTCTTAAAAACAAGACACCCTTACTTCTCTTCAGAATCTCATCAGATGTGCGGATACACACATTCTATATTTGAGAGCCTTAAATCTGTCTGAAGTCCATGCAACAGAGTTCTCCTGTCTACCACACTTAATCAAGAGCAATTTTGAGACATTTGGTTTAAAGGACTTGGTTAATCCATTTCTAAACGTAATTGTTTTATTTTTTTGTATATCTGGGTATAGATTTTGCACAAAAATAGACACATTCCATACTTGGAAGTGCAAAATGGTCAGCCTTTTTAAAGTCAGCTCTTAGAATTCTCCTTCCTAAATCTTCATGTTAAATACAAACACATGGCTTCTTGTCTGGGGCAGGTCATGGCTGAGCGGGCCATCAGAGCAAGGCCCCCAAGGGTGCACCTTCTAAGTGAAAGTGCCAAGTGGTGTGGGGTCTGTGGAACCTCCAGGCCTGTCTTTGAAGTATGTGTTTGCCAGGCTTGTGAACGAGAACCCCAGCAGGACTTAGCAGAAACCAGAGTATGGTCCAACTGAAAGGCGTAGGGGAGCACAGGCTGCAGGAAGAACCCAGCTCTCAGCCTGGGTCTGGAATTCATCTTTCTATACTACTCACAGCAAAAGGGTAGGGTTAAAAGTAGCCAAAGAGGCTCTCCCTCTGGGCCAGGCTACAGGAACAGAGTGGGCTCCTGAATTCAGCATGGCCTACCCAGGACACTCAGAATTTGAGCCCAAGACCCAGCTGGTACTGAGGGGTGATCTGCCTTCAAGTTCTGGCTCACTAGCCCACACCTAGCCAGCTTGGGTGCCTCTGCAGAGGGCTGGCTGAGGATTGCTGGGTTTAGCATGCTAGGCCTCTATTCCTTGCCATGGCAAAACCAAAAACCTGCTAGCAACTTCTGGGAGGGAGGGAGGGAGGGAGAGAGAGAGAGAGAGAGAGAGAGAGTGTGTGTGTATAAATACATATATAACCCCTCTACCCCCAACCTTGAGTTTAATGAGATCACTGATTCTATGGGCTGATTCATTTGTGAACCAATCACTTCCACAATTATACAAAATACATCTTTTCATATATCTGATTTGCTTACATTAGGGCATTACATGCAGAATTCATTATTGACACACACTGTCAAAGCCATAAAATATTCCTTACAGCCAAAGCAGGCTGGGATATTCTGATATGCTTACCTCATTTCTAGATTCAGTGGTCTTTTCTGCCTCCCAGTCAATTTCACTTGCATCCTCATTCTTATGCTGTAGTTTTTTATCCTGGGCTGATACTCTTTGCTCATTTTCCTCATTCTGGGAGGTGTGACCCACTTCTTGATGTGTCTCTCTTAGTATCTCGTTCTCCTGTGAAAGTAGCCAAAAGTGTGCTAAGTAGAAATCTGTATCTCATCAAATAAGTCAAACCTTTAAAACTGTAAATTACTGCTTAGTGGTCATTAAAAAAAAAAAAAA
>CM053559.1:52783165-52810766 GCA_028646485.1 Cryptoprocta ferox | reverse complement strand
AGTTAACCATTTACATACACTGTATATACCAATACTTTTAATTTTCCCCTTTCTAACATAACATCAAAGCTACTCAAACTCTTTGAAAGGATCTATTTTTTATTTATTTCTTTTTGAGAAAGTATGAATAGGGGAGAAGCAGAGAGAGATCTTGGGGAGGTTCTGTGCTATCAGCACAGAGCCCGAAGTGGGGCTCAAACCCACAAAACATCATGACCTGAGCTGAAATCAAGAGTGGGACTCTTAACCAACTGAGCCACCCCGGCACCCCTATTTTTAAAGTTTATTCTGAGAGGGAGAGAACATGCTCAGATGCAAGAAGCGGGAGGGACGGAGAGGAGAGATCTCAAGCAGGCTTCTGGCTCTCAGCAGCCTGACGAGGGGCTCAATTTGCAGGGCTCTATCCTACAAGCTGGGAGATCATGACCTGAGCCAAGATTAAGAACAGGACGCTTAACCGACTGAGCCATGCAGGTGCCCCATCAAAGGATCTATTTTTAATTTTTCTCTTTCAGCAGGCAGAGTACACCGGCCTAACTCAAGGACAGCAGCACCACTCCCATACTGTAATGCAGAGAAATGCTAATTTTAAAAAACAAGCAAATAAAAACACGAAGGTCAAAGGAATGTAAAATCTATAGATGCCAGAAGCAAGGAGAGAAAACGAGCAGAAAATTTTAGGAAGCTGACATGCTAGTGGTTCACTTGGGGCACTGGCTTCTTTGACTGAAATCTGACCTTGGCTTCCCTCCTGACCCAGGGTCAGTCTTGTTCCTATCTCGATCGGTCTCTCTGCGCGACCCCGCTCTTGTGCTTAAGGACACTGCTTCTGCTACTCTGTCCTCTTCTGCATCAATTATTTCCTGTCTTTTGGATTATTCCCACCAGCCTAAGAACCTACACCACCTCTCTAAGAATCCTTCCTTTGGTGTCCCATATTACTCTCTAGATCCCATCCCATTTTTTTGGTCCCTTTTAGAGCATAATCCTCCAAAGAGTCCTCTGCACTCCATGCATTTTCTCTTGAACCTAATCCTGTGTTAATTTTGAAACCTCTCACCAGGGTCTCCCCAAGTCAGATAGTTCTCTGCACTCACCTTACCAGACCCCATCAACATTTCCCTTAGATATTCCCTCCTTCTGGAAACAGGTTCTTCACCTGGCATCCAAGTACCTTCTCTATTATCTTACTGCACCAACTACTTCTCCTTGGCTGAGTCTTCATCTTCACCATCTCTAAACAAGTCAGCACACCAAGGCTCAGTCTCAGGCACACCCAGGCACCTTCCCAACTGCCAGCTCGTGTTTGCTGTTCCTTCTGCTTGTAGGGCTCTCCTCTGCTCCCTCCCCCACTCCCCACCCATGGCTTTGAAGTTCAGGTCTCTATTCAAATATTATGTTATATATATATATATATATATATATATACACACACCTCTCCTCTCCCATCAACATCTATTTCCCTTGCTTTATGATTTTTTCATAGCATTTAGCACCAGCAGATACATTCCCACATTTATTTGTCATCTATCCCACTAGAATGCTAGTTTCTTGAGGGCAGAAGCTGATTTTGGTTTCTGCATGCCCACTGCCTACCCCAGAGTCTGCCACATAGTAGACCCTTAGTAGATATTTTGTTGAATAGATGAATTCCTAGACACAACATCCGAAGACTCTGGTAGGGATCCACTTCCAACTGGTGAACTGCTATTGTCTTGCTCTTTCCTGCAATTACAATGCTGAGTCCTATCTAAATTTGGGGAAGGAAGGAAAAGGTGATGGGTGGGTCATCATTCTTTTAATGGCTCTCTTGCCATTTTTTTAAATGTTTATTTTTGAGGGAGACTTAAGCCTGAACATAATCAAATTCAAAATTCTGGATTCCTGAGGCAGCTTAACTTTGTTTACAAATTTGCTGTTTGGGCTTAGGAACTTCTAAACTCTAAATTGCATGATCCATTTTAGAGCCATGAAGCGAAGTCCTTTTCATTATTCTGTAGTATGTGAGTTAATACAACATGTATAGACACACGTGGACTTGCAAACAGAAGAATATGTTAAGTCTAAAGTTCTACAGACAAAACAGGGAACAGGGAGCTAATACAGGCCTTGGTGAAGCCCATAAAGAAACCAAGCAGACTTTAGTCTGTGAAGGCTTTTTTTTTTTTTTTTTTTTTTGGTGGGGAAAACTTAGAGTGGTAATGGCCTGCCTAAAAACTCCAGAAGAGAAAAACTGAAGGTAGAAAAATTCTGTATGACCACTACTCACCTTACAAGAAGCAGAAAAAAAATCCTATAATAATGAATAACTCATTAAATAAAATGAGTTAAATACAAAAATCAAGTCCACTTGAATATAAACAAGTAAATGAGGGAAAAAGGAAATCTCTTACAGTAGAATGCAACAAATACAGGATTAGAAAATCATCAATGGATGCTAAAACTAGGCAGTAAAAGTTTGACAAGAAACAAGGTATTTTAATAGTCTCAAGTACCACTTCACAGATTACTTAATTACAAAGAGAAAAATAACACCACAGGAGAAACATGGCCGACACCGCCTAAACCAAGTGGTAGAATCCATCATCACAAGATGGAAATAAACTGGCATCATGTGCCTTCTGATACTATATGGAGAAGTATAAATCACCACTTCTGTGGTATTCCTGCCGAAAATTCATAATCTCAACTTAGTCACGAGGAAACATCAAATAAAAATTGGGGCCATTTTACCAAATAACTGACTGCTGCTCTTCCAAAATCTAGAGTTCAAGAAATCCAAAGTTCCAACAGGAACTTTTCCAGATGAAAGGTGCCTCAGAGACTTGGCAACTAAATACAATGCGTGACCCTGGGTGAGATGCTGATCCAGGAGGAAAACGTATTATACAGGACATTTCTGTGATCAGAGATAAAATGTGAATATGGACAGATTAGATAATGGTCTTAGAGTTAGATTCATTTCCTGATTTTGATAATTTTGATAAATCCACACAAGTACTTGGGTCCTGAGGGACAAAACAGCTTCAATTCACTCTTAAATGTTTCACAACAGAAAGAATTCTGTAGAGATAGCTAGCAATAATTATAAAAGTCAAATGGGGCAAAGTGCAAACAACAGGTAAATCTGAGTAAAGGAAATAGGCTATTCTTGTGACTTTTTTACAGTCTGAGATTATATCTCCCTTTATAAAGAGTTACCCTAAAAATCCATACATGGCAAAATCACTTTGGTCAATGCAACAGCAAAGGGTTGACCCAGAATTATTCTTCCATTAAATTTTCTGTTACTCTATAGTTTCTTCCTGAAGTACACGGTAGCCATATCACTTGCTTTGTTATTTTCACCTCGTCCTTTCCAATATTTAAATTTCTTATTTTCATTTTCTTGCCCAATTGCTTTCATTATGCTTCCAGTATATTTAATAATACTGGTGATAGCTGATTCAAGGAAAGCACTCTCAGTGTGTCTACTCTTGATACTCTTTACTACCACACTACTTAATGTGACACCGATGTGTGTTTCCATACACCATTGCAACACAGCGATGTGCCCTACAATTTAATTCAATTCTGATGCTACCTAACTGAAGAGAGCACCAGATGTGCCACCAGTTAAGAGCTTGGTCTCACAAGACTGCCCACTCACCTTCCTTCAGATGTCAAGTTCAAGTCCAGGTTGTCACCTGTGTTTCAGAACCACCCAAAATCCCCTCCTTGGGTTTAATTTGCCAGAGTGGCTCACAGATCTCAGGAAAAATTTTTACCAGGTGACCATTCTATTATAAAAGAATATAACTCAGGAGCCATCAGATACAAAGAGCAAGGTATGTGGGAAGAGGCATAGAGGTCCCACACCCAGGGCGTGCACTTTTCCAGCAACTCCACATGTCCACCAACTTGGAAGGTCTCCGAATGCCATACCTCAGGGCTTTTATACAGGCTTCACTGGGTAGGCATGATAGATTAAATCACTGACCACTGGTGACCACTGAATATCTAGTTGCTCTTGCTTCCCCAGAGGTCTGAGGGGGTAGGGAGTGGTCGCCTTGGCACCCCACCTTTAGGGACTTTACAAAAGCCACCTCATTAACATAAGTCAAGGGTGGTTTCAAGGGGCTTGTTATAAATAAGACATTCTTTTTATCTTTATGGCTCTGGAACTATTTTAAGAACTGAGGGCAGAGCGCCTGAGTGGCTCAGTCAGTTAAGCGTCCAACTTCGGCTCAGGTCATGATCTTGAGGTTCGTGGTTTGAGCTCCACGTCAGGCTCTGTGCTGACAGCTCAGAGCCTGGAGCTGCTTCCTATTCTGTGTGTCCCTCTCTCTCTGCCCCTCCCCCACTTGTGCTCTGTCTCTGTCTCAAAAATAAACAAAACAAAACAAAAAAAAGAATGAGGGCAGAAGACCAAATATTATAGCAAAAGATGCTCCCATTGCTCTTAACTTTTAGGAAACCAAGAGTTTGAAGAGCCCTGGGCTAGAAAGGGGGATGAAGATCAAATACACATTTAAATCAGACCATCATACCTGACAGTCTCATCCTGCTCATGACTTTAATAGGAATGCTTTTTTTTTTTTTTTTTAAGTAGGCTTCATGCCCAGCATGGAGCCCAATGCAGGGCTTGAACTCAGAACCCGGAGATCAAGACCTGAGCTGAGATCAAGGGTCAGATGGGCCCCCCTAATGGGAATGCTTTTAATGATTCACCAGTAAGGATAACACATGGACTTTTGAGACTCAGCCATCATTTTTTTAGTCATTCATTCAATACATATGGAGTGCCAAACACTATTCTAGATGCTGGGGCTACAAAGAGTGAAAAATTCAGATTGATCTCTTCAGAGTTTACATTTAATGGGAAGGAGCCAAAAATACAAGTGAACTACAAGCGATGGCAAGTGAAAGAAGAAGAGGAGACCTGCTTTAGCACGTGGCCAGGGAAGGGCTCTCAGGGGAGGTGGTATCTGAGCTGAGACCTAAAGAAACAGAAAGAGTTGTGTGAAAAGAGGAATACATCGAAGGCAACGGACACCATCCCAAGAGTGCACTCGTGTGCCTGTTACCATAATGTGTTCCGTTAGCTTCTTAATGTGGATTTCACTTGTTTCCAATATTTCCACCTAACAAACAATATTAAAACATTCTCATCCATACTTCTTTGCACACATGTGCAAGCAGAATAAATTCCCAGATTTTATGCCAGGTCAATGGATATGTGCGTTTTTTATTTGATGGATTCTATCCAACAGCCCTTCAGGAATGCTTGTGGGAACTTAATTTCCTGCCAACCTGATAGATGAAAACTGGTATCTAACTGTAAATTTCCTTTGTCTGTTTGAGTGAGGTTGGACATTTTTCACAAGTTTTAAAGCCTTTGTATTTCCTTTTCTATGAACTGTTTATGGCCTTTGCCCATTTTGCCATGAGGGTGTTGGTCTTTTTCGTATTGATCATTAATAGCATAGGGTTGTTTTTATTCCCCTCTGCTCATCCGGTCTCTACAGACACGCAAGAGTAGAAGTGGGGAGACCAGTGGGGAGGCTCCCGCAATAATTTAAGGGAGAGTAGATGACAATCTGGAAGAAGGTGGTGGTAAGAAAGAGAAAAACAATCCATGCTATATTGTGGAGAGAGAATATGCAGGGCTTATTGATGGACTGGAAATGGGAGATCAAGAAAAGAGAAGAATTAAGAATGACCCCTAGGGGCGCCTGGGTGGCTCAGTGAGTCTTGGTTGAGCATCCGACTTCGGCTCAGGTCATGATCTCAAGGTTGGAGCCCTGCATCAGGCTCACTGCTGTCAGCACGGGACCCACTTCAGATCCCTCTCTCTCTGTCCCTCCCTTGCTTGTGTGCACTCTTTTGCACTCAGAAATAAACAAACATTAAAAAAAAAAAAAGAATGACTCCTAGATTTCTGGCTTGAAAAACTTGGTGGACAATTATGGAGAGAATGGCAGAAACACAGTGAGTTCTTGTTAACTTTGGACATGTTAAACTTGAGACTTGAAAAGTCAGGTAGAAATGCTTTATTACACTGGGGAGATGAGAATCCAGAATTTACAGCGAAGGTTTCAACTGGAGGTATCAACTGGGAACACATCAACACCAGCAGCGATGACAAAACCCTATGGGAACTAGCGAGATTCCAGCAGGAGAGGACAAAGCAAGGGGAAGGGGCTGGGCACTGGGTCCCAAGGAACTGCAACATCCAGTGGTCAGGCAGAGCAGCCAGCAAAGACGTGAGGAGGACAGGAAGCGAGATGCAGGGCGGCCAAAGGACAGCAATGCCTCAGAATCTGAAAGTGTTTCAAGAAGAATGGAGTGGTTGATGGTGTTGAATGCTGCTTGGGGGTTGCACAAGGTAAGGACAGAAAAGTCTTTAGTGGATTTAGCAATAAGAAAATTGTTGGCGGCCCTCAAAAAATCAATTTAGGGGGCGCCTGGGTGGCTGAGCATCTGACTCTTAATTTTGGTTCGGGTCATGATCTGGGGTTCGTGAGTTCGGGCCCCAAGCTGGGCTCTGTGTTGACAGCGCGAAGCCTGCTTGAGATTCTCTCAGTCTATCTGTCTCTCTCTCAATAAATAAATAAACCTAAAAAAATCAATTTAGGGTTCAAGCCAGTGATACTGTATAGAAGAGTACATGGGAGCTGACAAATTAGAAACAGCATCCAGACAATTCTTCAGGAATGTTGGCTATGAAGTGAGTGGAGAAACGGGCGGAGCAGTGTTTTGCTCTTTGCTCTGTTTTAGAGACGACAGAAACCACAGTACCTTTGTAAGGGAATGGTTTAGGAGGGAGGGTAACTGTAAAGCAAGGTCCCACAGAAGGCAATAGAGGCCAGACTGCAAAGTACAAGTGGCGGGGCTGATTCAGAAAGAAGTGAAATTAGAGCCTTTATTTCAAGATCAGGAGGAGGAAGTAAAATCAAGAATGTATTTGAGGATTTAGTGGTGGGAAGATCTATCCTTATTTCTGAAGGGTGTTTTTAAAAAAGTAGAAATGGATATTGAGTATTAAAGGAATTTAAAGGCCAACTAATCTTTGAGAAAGCAGGAAAGAATATCCAATGGAATAAAGACAGTCTCTTCAGCAAGTGGTGCTGGGAAACTGGACAGCAACATGCAGAAAAATGAACCTGGGCCACCGTCTTACACCATACACAAAAATAAACTGAAAATGGATGAAAAACCTAAACGTAAGACAGGAAGCCATCAAAATCCTTGAGGAGAAAGCAGGCAAAAAACCTCTTCGACCTTGGCCGCAGCAACTTCTTACTCAACATGTGTCCGGAGGCAAGGGAAACCAAAGCAAAAATGAACTATTGGGACCTCATCAAAATAAAAAGCTTCTGCAACAGTGAAGGAAACAGTCAACAAAACTAAAAGGCAACCGACAGAATGGGAGAAGATATTTGCAAACGACATATCAAATAAGGGCTAGTACCCAAAATCTACAGAGAACTTATCAAACTCAACACCCAAAAAACCAAATGATCCAGTGAAGACATGGGCAAAAGACATGAATAGACCCTTTTCCGAAGAAGACATCCAGATGGCCAACCGACACATGAAAAAATGCCCAACATCACTCATCAGGGAAATACAAATCAAAACCACCATGAGATACCACCTCACACCTATCAGAATGGGTAACATTAACAAGTCAGGCAACAACAGATGTTGGCAAGGATGTGGAGAAAAAGGATCTCTTTCGCACTGCTGGTGGGAATGCAAACTGGTGCGGCCACTCTGGAAATCAATATGGAGGTTCCTCAAAAACTTAAAAATAGAACTACCTTATGACCCAGCAATTGCACTACTAGGTATTTATCCAGGGGATACAGGTATGCTGTTTTGAAGGGGCACATGCACCCCCAATGTTTATGGCAGCACTATCAACAAGAGCCCAAGTATGGAAAGAGCCCAAATGTCCATCGGTGGATGAATGAATAAAGAAGATGTGGTATATATATACAATGGAGTATTACTCGGCAATCAAAAAGGGATGAAATCTTGTCATTTGCAACTATGTGGATGAACTAGAGGGTATCATGCTAAGTGAAATCAGTTGGAGAAACACAAAGATCATATGACTTCACTAATATGGGGACTTTAAGATACAAAACAGATGAACCTAAGGGATGGGAAGCAAAAATAATATACAACAGGGAGGGGGACAAAACATAAGAGACTCTTAAATATGGAGAAAAAACTGAGGGTTACTGGGGGGGTTGTGGGAGGGGGGTGGGCTAAATGGGTAAGGGACATTAAGGAATCTACTCCTGAGATCACTGTTGCACCATATGCTAACTTGGAGGTAAATTTAAAAATAAATTATTAATTAAAAAAATAAAGGGATTTAAAAATTACACCCATAAATTATTGGACACTCTTTCCTCCAAGAGGTAGAGCTTAATTCCCCTCGGCTTGAGTGGGGGCTGCACCTAGTGGACTGCTTCTAACAAGTATGGTGGAAGTGAGGGTGATGGCGCTGGCTTCTTCCTTGCTCGCTCTCTATCACTCGTTCTGGTGAATGATCTTCATGCTAGAAGATCAAGTTCTCTGTGGCGAGCCCTACCTGGCAAAGAACTGAGGCTTCTTGCCACAGCCACGATGGACCCATTCCAGAAGTGTATCGTCCAACTTCAGTCAAGCCTTCACATAAATACAACCCAGCCAACACTTTGATTATGACCTCGTGAGACGCTGAACGCCAACCAGGCAGCCAAGCGGCTCCAGAATTTCTAACCCATTGATACTGTGGGACAGTGAATATTTGCTGTGGTAAGCCATTAAATTTGGGACAATTTGTTACGTGACGACGGATAACGAATATATACATTAAAAAATGCTTTCTGTATCTACATTTTTTGCATCCCTTGCTAGTATTTTATTTAATACTCAGCATGAACATGCAGAAGAGTGATTCTTAGATTTCTCTGATGTATTTTTTTTAGCTCTTGGTATCATTGTTGTGTTGGTTTTGAAAAAAGAGAATTGGGAAGCTTTATGTAATAGAATTCCCTATTGGAAAGTTTGAAAGAATTCTTGAATTCTGCCCACACCAGTTTATATTTTTTAACTTTTTAAAAACTATTTTGAGAGAGAGAGAGAGGAAGAGAGAGAGAGAGAGAGAGAGGAAGAGAGAGAATCTCAAGCAGGGGGGCACCCCTATATTTTTTAACTTTTTAAAGAAATCATGCTGATGATGTTTGCAGCTTCTTTCATGGATAAGCCAAACAACCCTCCAAAAAGGGCTGATTTGCATCGTCATCAGTGGTATTTGAACATATCCACTTCCTCACACCCCCCCCTACTCTGGATTTCTTTTTAAAAAAATTTTTTTTAATGTTTTATTTATTTTTTAGAGAGAGAGAGAGAGACAGCACGAGCAGGGGAAGGTCAGAGAAAGAGGGAGACATAGAATCTGAAGACAGGCTCCCGGCTCTGAGCTGTCAGCACAGAGCCTGACGCGGGGCTCAAACCCATGAACCATGAGGTCATGACCTGAGCCGAAGTTGGACGCTTAACCGACGGAGCCACCCAGGCGCCCCTCTGGATTTCTTTCTTAATATTTTGCTAATTAAATAGTGGGGCGCCTGAGTGGCTCCGTCGGTTAAGCATCCGATTCCTGATTTCAGCTCAGATCATGATCTCGTGGTTCATAAGATCGAGCCCCACGTCGGGCTCTGGGCTCACAGCACAGAGCCTGCTTGGGATTCTCTCTCTCTGCTCCTCCCCTGCTTGCATTCTCACTGTCTCTCTCCCTCTCCCTCTCTCTCTAAATAAACACTAAAAAAATATTTTGCTAACTAAAAGGTTAAAAATGCAGCTCGTTAGCAGCAATAATCTTGGAGCTCTCAATGTACCCATGAAGCAGGTGGTGACACGAAGACAGTCGAGGCAGGGCTCTGGATCCAAGTTGGGGGGCAGAGCCTACGTGTGACAGGACTCCCAAGTACTCCAAGTAAGGATGGAGGCGTTTGGAGTTAGCCAGGGGAGCCAAGGGAGGAAGGTCATGGTTGGAGCAGGAATTTGAGCTGTGCTGCCTGCAGGGACTTTCTCTTCCTCTCTGGCCGCAGAGGGAGGCAGGAGAGGCAGGTGGTGAGACCTGGAGCACATCACTTCAGTGCCGTGCACCCTCCTCGTCTCCTGAGAGGGCCCTTTCCAGTTCTGCCTCTCCGAGGGTCTAGCAGTAAGTGATACAATTTATCACCCGAACCAGTCCATTTCTGAAGGGGTGAGAGGGCGCTATTAACAATTAAGCTGGGCAACAGGCACAAAGACTGTCCCAAATGGCCACCCTACCTGTGAGGCCGCCAGGGACAGAGGAGACTGCTAACTATCAAGAATGTTGATGGCAAATGGAATCCCAAAGACCTGGGGAAGAGAGACGCTTGAACACGCACAGCCTCAGGGGCTCGGTATTTTCTTAGCTGCTCCTTCACTTCTACATTCAACCATCATTTGCTGCGAGCTGTTATGATAAAGTGAACGGAAACGTGTTATGAGAAGTGATGAATGAGAAGAATCTTCCCCGGGTCAAGGTGATGCCACTGGAGTTGTATAACCCAGACTGCTCTCAAGGAAGGGCTGGCGGGCAGACAGCCTCCAGCTATGCCTTTAAGAACGCCCCGACTGCTGACAGCCCCTTCCCCTGGGGTCAGAGCCTTCCCTGGGTGCCCACACCCCAGGACTGACCAGGGACGAATACAGAGTCTCGACCTCTTCTCGCCTTGCTTTCTTGTCCTCCCTTCCCTAGTTGTAGGGCCCACAGTCACTCCCTTATCATCATCCTGCACACTGAACTTGGTCTCTGAGTCCCCTCCCCAGAGAACCCAATTTGCGACAGCACAGTTAGCAATTTTATCCTGGCGGGAAGAAAGGGGAGACCAGATCTCAAGGCAGGGAGGGGTAGAGGATTCGATATAACATTTCTATTTAGAAAGTAAAAAAGGCCTAGGCACTTGTCATATAATTTGCACAGCCTACGAGCTACCTCAGGAGCCCGGGGAGGGCTCGGATCCAAAAATGGCCAAGTAAAAAGGCTCATCCCACTCCTATCGGCTGTGCGATCTTGGGCCACTATGACCCTCAGTTTCCTTATCTGTGAAGCAGAAAGATATTTTCTAATTCACATTTTAAGGAATTAGTTGAGAAAAAGCACTTTGTACATTTAAGATGTTATACTAATCCCTACTCCTTTCTATCGGTTTTTCATTCTCAAGAGTTGCAATTAATGACTAACCGCTGGCAACTCCATCAGAATGTCAAGAGAAAGCAGTACCAGACCGTGGTACCAGTAATTATGATCTTCGCTCTCTTCTCTTCCTGCTTTTCTCAACCCAGTGACATGGTGCTGAGACACAGAGCATATGCGTTTTATGAGTACTGTTGTAGGTACTAGAGATTTATGGTCCGTGCTCTTCACTTAAAGAGTGGGTACGTCAAACCCATCATTAAGTTACTTTTTATTTGTGTGTAGGTGATTTTTACTCTTGTGGCGCTGGGACTCTATTAAAAAAAAAAAAAAGAAAAAAGGAAAAAGAAAGTTTCCACGCTTGCCTTAGGAAGCCCTCGTAGACTTGTAAGCTGGAGCATTTCATCACAGCTCCAAGTCCAATGACTCGGCCTGAACCAGCACCTACCAGAAAGGTCCTCCCCGCCACAGTCCTCTGCTAGGAGGTACCTCCTCTCTTCCTCCCCATGGGTCCACAACCATGTCACCTGGGCCCCTAAGCTAAAACTCAGTCCTCCTGTCCCTAAAATGCCATGGCTCCTGGGTCTTCTTTTATGACACTTATCCTAGTCTATCTAAAATTACAGTTCTTTGGATTTTTTCTTTCCTGATGGGCTGTAAACTTACGACACCTGCCCTCCAGCTGTAATTCACCTCTGCCACCGATGTTTCTTTTCTAGGTTTTTTTAAAATTGATTTTTGAGAGAGAAAGAGAGAGAGAGAGGGAAAACAGGGCAGGGTCCGAGAGAGGGAGACACAGAATCTGAAGCAGGCGCCAGGCTCTGTGCTGTCTGCACAGAGCCCGAAGCGGGGCTCGAACCCACGAACTGCAAGATCAACCGAAGTCGGACGCTTAACCGACCGACTGAGCCACGCAGGCACCCCCCTCTGCCACCAATGTTAAGGGGCAGAGCCTTGCGTGCAGATTTTCTGAGTCAGTGCAGGTAGTGGGAAGGGGAAGAGAGGAGCAAAGCTGGGCTTTTGTCTTCTCGCTAAGTCCCTGAAGTTCCTGATAACTGGCCATGTGATTTCCAAGCCCGTACCTACGATAATGTATTGGGACCTCAATACTGAGATGCAGAGCCTGACCCTGAAAAAAGTCTTTGTGAACAGTCGCAGCTGGCTTAGCTGGGCCTTTCATTTATGCTTCCGGGGGAGGAACGACTGAGACCTGCTTTGACCTTTAGGGCGGGCTGGACCTTCAAAGACAAAGAACAGTGTGGTGCCTACAAGAAGGATGACATCAGAGGGAGAGGGGTGAAGGCCAACGAATTCTGAGGCCTGTCTCTAGGCTGGAGGCAAGCTGGAGTCATCAGGTCTAGAGAGAAACGAGGAGCCAGATAAAGAGAGGCTGTGTTCTATTTGGCCCGGGTGGTTTTTAATAGCAGTTTATAATAATTATAGTTCACGTTTATTGAGCACTCGCTGTGGGCCAGGCACCACATACATGATCTCATTTAAGTTGCTCAGAGGTGGGCACTCTTGTGATCTCCTGTTACAGAGGAGGAAGCGGCGGCCCAGAGAGGGTAAGCAACTTGCCTTAAGTCACACAGCTTTTAAGCGACAGAACCAGGCTTTGGCTGCAGGCATTTGTCCTTCACAGCCGGCTTGTAGCCACTGTACCAGTTCTTGTTCGTCCCTCCAGATCTGGGCCCCTGCAAACTCCGCGCTCTGAGCAGGCTGGCTGGCTTCCAGCTGGGTTCAGCAGTGGGGGGGCAGAAGCTCGAGACTGGAGAGCGAACAAAGTAAAGGCCAAAGCATTTCTACCCGCCTTGATCTTCGAGGATGGCCCCTCCTCACACGGCTTCGGAAACACTTTCAACCCCTCCCCTTTGGAAGTCTCTGGGTCCTCTAACGTCCCCATCTGTTCCCGTAAGAAGTCATCCATGAAGTCCCCTCCTCTGAGCCACCTAGGGTAAATTGTGCTTCCTGCCAGAGCCCCGACTGAACCCCCACCCCCCGCCCGCACTGGCGTCCACTTGCTCCGTGCTGCACCACGCAGATGAGGGCTCACTCCAGACCCAGAAGTGACACTCCCGTCTTGTCTGTCTATCACCTTCCCGAGTGAACACGGCTGGCTACAGCGCGAGGTGTGGGAGGTGTGTGGATCTCGTTCGGATCATGAGTCCAACAAGCCAACTGTGGAAAAACTACTCATGAGATGTTTGGGGGGAACCTGAAAACTGACTGGAAATCTGGTGAATATTAAAGAATTATAGTTGATTTTTTTTTTTTTTAGGTGTGTTAATGGTTATGCGCTTTGACATTTAGAAGGGTCCTTAGATTTTAGGGATATATGCGGAAATATTTACAGGTTTTCTGCGTCAGTGAAGGTAGTGGGAAGAGTCAGACAGGAACAGAAGTGGGCCTCTTCTCTTCTCTTGAGAAGTCTCTGCAGAGAACTGGCACGGGAATCACCAGACGCGAAGTCTGGGGGTAGAGCGGGGGCTGTAATAGACAAAACAAGACCAGCCGTGAACTGCAGCTGTTAAAGCCAGATAACAGAGACAGGAAGTCCCATCACCCTGGTCCCTGGTAGCCACTCTCTCCACGTGTAATACACGCTTGAAACTCTTCCATAAGAACATGTGATAGAAGCTAAACTCATTTCTGAAGCCCCTGGAGGAGGTAGGGAGGCAGCGACAGTTGGCAGGAAGGCTCTCCGAGGCTGAAACGAAGTTATTTGATGTGACTGCCCACTAGGAGAAGTCAGGTGTAAAAATAACAGTGTTTCCACACCTACCACACCAGGGCTGCGCTCCAACTCACTGGTGAGCTCCAACTCACAGGCTGATTTTAAAAGGAGCTGTTTCTCATACAAGCAGCCCCTCCCCAACCACTACCTCAGTGGTGAGGTAGGCTGTAGAAATTCATTTAGAGGCACCTGGGTACTCGGTTAAGCGCCCGACTCTTGATTTCGGCTCAAGTCATGATCTCATGGTTCATGGGTTTGAGCCCCACATCGGGCTCTGCGCTGACAGCGCAGCGAGAGCCTGCTGGGGATTCTCGCACTCTCTCTCCTGCCCCATCCCCCATTCCCCTCTCTCAGCAAATAAACATCAGGGAAAAAAAGAATTCATTTCCAATTCATTTGTTTAATGCTAGATTACCCCGGCAGGCAAGACAGGCCAAGTGGGCCTCAAAATGCATGATGTTTTTGTATTTTCTTTACTACTGAAAATTTCAAACACATAAAATAAGTGGAAAACAGAACACAGTAAACCCTCCATGTACCCCTCATCCAGTTTCAGCGACTGTCACCACTCTGCCATTCTTCTACCATCAGTACCTCTACCCCTCCGTGCAGAACTATTCTATCACAGTTTTTAGCTAGGATTTACACAGGCAGGAATGCATAAACCTTCGCTGTACAGTTTCAATAAATAGAGGCACCCAACTTAACTCACATCTCAATTGCAACACGGAATATCTTCGCCTGCCCAGAGAGTTCTCTCCCTGGTAATTTCTACCTTGGCTTTGCCTGCTTTAGAACAGAAGCACCAGTGGGGCGCCTGGGTGGCTCAGCTGGTTAAGTGTCTGACTTCAGCTCAGGTCATGATCTCGCAGTTTGTCAGTTCAAGCCCCACGTCGGGCTCTGTGCTGACTGCTCAGAGCCTGGAGCCTGCTTCGGATTCTGTGTCTCCCTCTCTCTCTGACCCTCCCCTGCTTACGCTGTCTCTCTCCCTCTCTCAAAAATAAAACAAAACATTAAACAAATTAAAAAAAAAAAAACTTAAGCACCAGCTTTAAACAGCATTCATGGGCAAGCTATATTTGACGCTTGAACGGTGCACGTCCACTGATGCGTGGAGTTTTTAAACAGGATTGTACCGCAAATGTTTTTTTCTCTTCCCCGTGATTTTCTTAACACTTTGCTCTAGCCTCCTTTCCTGTAAGAATACAGAATGTCAGGCAGATAACTCCCAGAGTATGTGTCATCAACTCTTCATGGTATCAGTAGGCAATCAGTAGTTAAGTTTTGGGGGAGTCAAAAGTTACACGTGGAATTTCGCCTGTGAGTGGGTCAGAACCCCAAACCTGATTGTTCAACGGTCAATTGTAGTTCTGCATTCATTATTAGCTTTTTGCTAAACTAGTCCCCCATCCTCCAGCAAGAAACTAGAGAGATCTGGCTTCAGCTTTAAAACACCAGCCCAGGCCCTGCTGCCCATCCCTTCAGCCATTCTGGGCCTTAAATTCATAGAAAGGCAGGCTTCCAGCCAGACACCCCTTCCATTCAGGGGGGCGGGGGTGGATATTGGGAGGCCATGGGAGAGAAGCCCAAGAATCATTGGGAGGTCCCATGAACTGCAGATTCCCAGGCCCCACTTGAGAGGTTCTAATTCAGCCAGTCAGGGGTAGGCCCCCAAATCTACATTTTAACAAGCAACTTAGTAAATGATGTAGTCACTGGATGACCCTTGGAGGAACTCCACTCTAAAGAAAGGCTAAGAAAAGTGCGCCTGGTTGGCTCAGTTGGTAGAGCATGTGACTCTCAATCTCAGGGTTGTGAGTCCAAGCCTCCCATGGGGCGTGGAGCCTACTTGAAGCAAACAAAAGTCCTTCCTTCCTTCCTTCCTTCCTTTATTTAAAAATATTTATTTTTGAGAAAGAGAGAGAGAGCAAGAAAGAGAGGGAGAGAGGGCAAGTGAGGGGCAGAGAGAGGGAGAAAGGATCCCAAGCAGGCTCCTCAGAGCCCATCAGCACAGAGCCCGATGCGGGGCTCGATCTCACGAACCATGAGATCATGACCTGAGCCGAAACCAAGAGTCGGATGCTTAACCAACTGAGCCACCCAGGCGCCCCCCACCCCCCGCCGCCCCGCAAAAGTTCTTCCTTTAGATGAGCCTTCAGGTTCAGGGTCTGCCTCCTCAACGATTCCAAGGCCTCCCTTACATAACAGCTCTTCAAATATCTGAGTTGCCCATCACGTTCCTCCCTCAGTCTGATCTTCTCAGCATGGAAGATCTCCAATCCATTCAACCATTTACAGCAAAGCAAGTCCTGGCACGTCCTAGCAGTCTGACACTTTCGTCCCGAGGACAGGGGTTTCCTGGAGATCTGATCCCCGGCTCAGGGGCAATAAGACCAAATCATCTGTTAAACATCAATTAGCATGCCAGGAACTATACTAGCCCTTTAACACACAGTGTTCTTTAATCCTCATAAGAATGCTCCCAGAAAGAGGTTAATATTCTCCTTCCACAATCTGGAAAGTAAGGCTCACAGAGGCTGCCCAGGAAGAGCCAGAGCTGGGATGCTGTGATGGTTAGTTTCAGGTGTCAGAGTGGCTACGCTCTTGTACTCAGTTATGCAATTATACGCTAACCGAGGTGATGCTGTCAGGATATTTTGCACATGTGGTTACAGCTACAGTCAACCAAGTGACTTTAAGATTACCTTGATAATCTGAGTGAGCCTCACCCAACCAGCTGAAGGATGACCTTAAGAGCAAAACTGAGGTTTCCCTGAGGAAGACGACATGCTGCCTCGAGCCTGCCGCATCGGCGTCTGCTCCGTTTCCAGCTACCCCACAGTTGGGACTTGCCGGCCTCCACGACGGCATTAGCCAATTGAAACAAATCTCTAAAACAGATATAGAGGGGCGCCCGGGTGGCTCAGTCGGGTGAGCATCTGACTCTTGATTTCGGCTCAGGGCGTGATCTCACGGTTCGTGGGTTCGAGTCCCGCATCGGGCTCTGTGCTGATAGTGCGAGGCCTGCTTCGGATGCCCTCTTTCTCTGTGCCCTTCCCCTCCTCAGAATAAATCAATAAGCATAAAAAACGAAAATAGATGTATACACATGCATACACATGGGTACACAGATATTTATCATACTGGTTCTGTTCTCTGAAGAACGCTGATGCCGATGGGAAGCCAGTTGTGTCCAACCTCAAAGGGCCATGCCTTGCCTCTGTGTCACTGTCCGTACTCTGCCAGCTACCATCTGCAACTCAACCCAAACCAACCCGGGTGTGTCCCCAAGCCTCAGCCAGCTTCGGCTGCCCAGAGGTGGATTTGAATATTAACAGAGATCCTTAACAACTAGGTTTTGAGAGTAAAGTATTCCTATCGAAAGGCTGCCTCAAATGGGGGAAGCTTGATTTCCCAAGTTTGAAGGTTTGTAGTGTGTGGGAGGGATGGTTTACTCAGTGCTTAACAGTGGTGACTTGTTCTATTCCGGGTAAGGTCACTAACTTGCTATATCACTTTAGGCAATCCTAAATTTCACCACCTGATTAATTATAATGCCAACCTGAAAGTCTGCTTTCCATGGCCCCCATCCACTCAAACTGGCATTAAATGGTCAGAGGGCCTATCGGGATTTCAGATCTGACCTACTTTTCTAGTTGGGACTCTATCTAGCCTTGAATGACCCAAGACCCGTTCAAGTTCGCGGCCTCCTGGAAGTTCTAGAGGCTTGAACTTCCAGAGGTGGGCTGCATCGGCCTCTGCCCTTAACCCTGTCCTTGGTGCTACTTGCGGGTTCAAGTGAAGACTCAGTTTCCAAGTCAAGACACTGTGGTTCCAAGGAGAGGATGCCAAGGCCCAAATATGAAATATTACACAGTGCAACCGGGCTCAAAGGGAAGAACAGGAAATGCTTGTGGAGGAGGTAAGGATACTTGAGAGGAGTCTGAGAATTTAGCAGTAAAAGACTTGGACGCGATGAAAGGCCACAGTCTGGGCAAAGGTGACAGAGTGAGGTGTAGGAGAGCACGGGGTGGGCTCGGGAAAAGGAAGAGAGAAAGTTTTAGGGGGAAAGTAGGCCACAGGTAGAGCGAAAGTGGGAGATGAGCTCAGCTGGGGCAGTCGGGGAGTTGGGTCACACTAGCCTAATGGGGAGCCTAAAATGACAAAAGATGTAATTGGTAGGTAGGTAATGAGCTGGTGTAGGCTTCCCCAGATGGAAGTGAAGTGATGACGTGAGCTTTGGAAACCTGTACCCGGCAAGAAAAGGAACAGGAAGAAACTGGGGCCGGGGCATTACAGCCCCAGCTGAATTAACAGCAGTAGCAGACATGATGGAGGGCGTACTGTGCACCCACCCTAATTTGAATGATCTCAGTTAACCTTCACAACTCCCTAAGGTACTCTTACCATCCCACTTTACGGATAAGGGAACCAAGGCACAGAGAGGTTAAGAAGTGTGCCCCAGATCATACAACCCGTCAGCAGTGAGCCGAGATCTATAGCCAGCCCAGGCTCAGGTCTGACTCCAGGGTCAAGTACACCTGACCACTAGCCCAGCCTGCCTCGGAGTCCCAGCCCCGGGCCCTGCGCTCTGATTTCTGAGCTGAGAAGCAGGGAAATGATACAAGGGACACGGCAGAGGTGGTATTTCTATAAAGCACATACGGAGGTGAAACATTGACTGGGAAAAGTTTGAACTACGGTTCCTGGGGGCGGGTTGTGCATGAAGCTGGCAAAAACCACCCCAGGTTTACTCGTGAGCTTCGACCAAGTCCTGCAGCAAACGATCCTATACACAGACCAGCTGCTTCCGGAAACTGTGGCAGCCTACCTGCTGAGCAAGCTGAACACCCCAAGAGTTGCCAGGATAAGGGGGATGGTGAGTGTGTAATGGATTGAATGGTGTCCCTCAAAATTCACATGTTGGAGTCATAACCCTCCATACCTAAGAGTGTGCCTTTCTTTGGAAATTGGGTCAATGCAGATGCAATTACTTTAGATGAGTAGGGTGGGGCCCAATCCAGTATGCCCGGTGTCCTCATCAAAGGGGAAGTCTGGTTACAGGTGTGCACACAGGGAGACTGTCTCGTGAAGATGAAAGCAGAGACTCGGGTTGACACAGTAGAAATCAAGGGTCACCAAAGATCGCCAGCAAACTACCAGAAGTTAGGAGAGAGGCCTGGAGCAGATTCTCCTTCTCAGCCTCAGAATGAACCAGGCCTTGATCTCCCAACTTTTCACCTCCAGAACTGGGAGGCAAATTTCTGCTGCGTAAGCCACCCAGTTGGTGGTACTTTGTTACAGCCGCCCGAGGACGCTGATACAGTGACCTGTGCCATCTTTTCCCGTAAGATCATAGGTGAATTTTTACTGCGTCCTTAAGCCAAGAGCCTCCTCGGAAACTTGGTTATACTGTGATGTATGAAGGTCTGAGGCTATTTCTGTATCATAGGTGTGCGTTAAAAACAAGCAAGAGTTTGAGCTTTCATCTATCTCCGCCTGCCCAGGCACCAGTGATTGATTAACTCTGCTGTTGAGATGAAAAACAAATTTTACTTTAACAGTCATGCAGCTGCTTTCTCTTCCTTTACCCTTAGAAGTATTGATTGTATCAGATTCTTCCTGTGACCCAAAGAAACGCAGTCCAACCCGCGAGGTCCTGCTGGACCCCTCACCCAGCACAGGGTCCCTATCCTGGGGGCTTGAAACCCATTATCAAGATGACCACAAACCTCTCCAGCTTCAAAACGGAGACAGCTCTCTGAAATATTGACGGCTGCCCATAGGCCAATATATACTCAATTCTGCAAAAACTGTTCCGTTCTGTGTGTAACCCGTGCATTACTCTGAAAACACGTGCACTCATCGGTCATGAGTGAATGGCTGTGGTTATGAAGGGAAGCAGGTCTGCCCTGGGGAATTCCGGGTTCTGTTTTCAGATAAAGATTAGCCCCACTAAGAAGTGAAACCAAAGCAGTACTTCTTTTGATACTTGGAAAACCCCCTACTCCAAAACATTTTTGCATATGTATAAAAATTATGGAAAATTATACCATGAGACCAGAATCTCCTATGAGTCAAGAAGCCACTGGAATTATCTATTTAAGAAACAAACAAAACTGGGCACCTGGGTGGCTCGGTCAGTGGAGCGTCTGACTCTTGATTTTGGCTCAAGTCATGGTCTCAGGTTCGTGAGTTCGAGCCCCACATCGGGCTCTACGCACTGACCGAGTGAGGCCTGCTTGGTATTCTCCCTTTTTCCCTGTCTCTCTCAAAAATAAATAAACTTTAGAAAATAATCAAAACAAACAAAACAAACCTATGATGTTCCTGTAGGACAAAACACTCCCTCTTTTCCACGTTAACAGTAGCCGACTTGCAAGGGCAGGGGAGGGGCAGAGAGAGGAGGACAGATCTAAAGCAGGCTCCACGCTGACAGCAGCAAGCCCGATGTGGGGCTCGATCTCATGAACCAGAGATCATGACCGGTGCCAAAGGTGGATGCTCAACCAACTGAGGCACCCAGGTACCCCCACACGTCTAAGCCAATTACATGGAATGAATGGATTCTCCCAATCCTGTGTGGTGGGCACCTTCATTACTCCCATTGTGCAGGTGAGGAAAATGAAGCACAGACAGGCAAAGAAACTGGCCCAAGGTCACAGAGCTGTAAGTGGTAGAGCTAGGATTCAAAACCAGGCAGTCTGGCTGCAAACCACACCCCCCCTAACAACAAGCAAACAACCAGGTCAGACTTATAAACAAGACAAAAGGAAATAGTGTGAGTGGGGACTGGCTAAGGAGGGTGAGCTGAGAACTGAGGCAGAAAGAAAAGAACAGCAATCATCTTCCAGGCCCAGGGCTGGTACCTCACACCTGCTGTTCCCGTTTAATTCGCACAAACCTTGAAGTAAGTGTTACTCTCCCACTTGAGAGGTGAAACGCTGAGGCTTGGGAATGATTAAAGGAACCTGAAGGAGGGCACATTAGGAAGTGATATCCCTAACCCCAGGTTTGCTGACTGTGAAAACCCAGCCCATTTTCCGCGGAGTCTTGGTTTCAAAATTGTAACCTCAGTATTATTGACGGTACAGTCTGCTTTGAAAAAAAGCCAATCCAGGGCCGCCTGGGTGGCTCAGTCGGTTAAGCATCCGACTCTTGCTTGCAGTTCAGGTCATGATCTCGAGGTACATGGGATCGAGCCCCGCATTGGGCTCTGTGCTGAGAGCGAGGAGCCTGCTTGGGATTCTCTGTCTCCCTCTCTCTTTCTGCCCTCCCCAACTTGCGCGCTCTCTCAAAATAAATAAGTAAACATTAAAAAAAAAAAAAAAAGAAAAAAGTCAATCCAGCGCTGGAAAGCGGTGGTGCTGAGGTCAGGAGCGGGCGGCATCACCCCGTCCCAGCTGCGTGCTTGTTCAGAGAACCTGGGGGTGGACACAGGTGCTTAATTACAATGCTAATGTAATGTCTGGGGGGTCAGGAAGCTTAGGTTCTGGTTGCCTTCCTGGCACCAATTAACCGCATGGCTTTACCAAGTCCCCTGACATTGCTGGACCTCTATCTTCCTTTAGTACAAATTGTTTAGAAGGATGCCCGGCCTGCCTACCTCACAAGGTTGATTTAAAAATAAATAATAATAATAATAATAAGAGGGGCAACTGGGTGGCTCAGTCGGTTGAGCATCCAAATTCGGCTCAGGTCATGATCTCATGATTTGGGTTCAAGCCCCGCATCTGGCTCTGTGCTGACACCTCAGAGCCTGGAGCCTGCTTCAGATTCTGTGTCTCCCTCTCTCTCTCTGCCCTTCCCCAGCTCACACTCTGTCTCTCTCTGTCTCCAAATAATAATAATAAAAAGGTATTACCAACTACATACAAATTTACAACCAAATAGAAGCTCCTTATGTTTTCTTTGTTTTTGTTTTTAGAAGGCATTACTAATCAAGGCGAACTGGCTGTGAAAACGTAAGGTGTTCAACATCTGATCATCGCCGGGATGAACATCGCCAGGATGAACATCACCAGGGCACCCCAGCCACCTCCGTGGCCCAGCACGTGCTGGCTGGGGAAGGCAGCACCAGGATGGCCCCCGTATGAACGTCATTCTCCCCGCTAGGAAGCCTGGGCTCAAGGCCTCCGTGGAGGTGCGGCCAAGCCTTGGCCCCCCACAGCTTTCCCTAATGCAGGTTTGCCTAGACTAAACAAGGCAATGCTGGGAAAGGGAGGGAAGCCGGCGCAGAGCGAACAGCTTCACCTCCCACCAAACAGCTTCACCTCCCACCGGGTCCCGGTTTGCCTTGCAAGGCGGGTGACATTAAGCGGGGGAGGGGAGGGTGCCATCTGCTACAGCAGGGAGCACTGGGTTTCTCTCCCCACCCCCACTACAGAATCAGGAAAGGCCGCAGTGCCCCACGCACCACCCCTTAGGGGGCAGAGGATTCAGGCTGAGCCTGGAGGAGTGAGCGGGAAGAACCTTCCACTTTTTGTTTTCGAGAGGAGCCCACCCAGACTCGCTCTAACTCCCATCCCATTAGTTCCGGCCTCAGGAAGAGGAAGGGATCAGATCTGCATAACAGTGAATCACAGGCACTTGGGCACAATGACCCCTCCGGGAGAGGGTGGAGAAGCTCGGAGAGGGTGGAGAAGCTCGTCTGGCAACTGCCTACACAAATAGGGCAATTCTGAAGAGCAGCAAACAAACCTGTCTACCCCAGTTCCCATTGTGCATGAGACTGCACGCCACAAAAACCTCCAGGGAACACCTGTTGATCGATACCAAATGTTAACCCTAAGATTTGGGCCAAGAGGTCATTAAAAAGGTCCCTTTGAAGGAACTTTGGGCAAGGTAGTTTTGTGAAAATTGGCATTAAGTGTCCTTAGACTCCAGCAGCTAGTGGGAGCACCACATAGATACCTCCATCAATCCAGCTCGGTGAACTCTGTTTCAAAAGGAAGTTAACACACGGGATCCGAATTCATAAACCAAAGAGCACTTAAGTCACTAGATGATGGGCAGGGTACCAGCTTTCTTTATGCTAATAAGAAGTTACACGTGTTCCAGGAGGGAGGAGGGTTTTTAGGCGCCTGGTTGGTTAGGTCACAGCGGGACCCTCTGCCAACTGGCCTGGGACTGGACACTAGCCATGGCTTCTTAATTCAGGGAAGCAGCAAATATGAACTACAACTGGGTTAAAATCCGGGCAGGGGCCATCACGTTAGGCGGGAGCGTGAGTTCTTAAGAGAAACGTGTCCTCCAGGTGGCCAAGGCCACTTTTGGATCCCCCCGGTCGGAAACAGGTTCCGGGAAAACACATCTCCGTGTACACGAGGTACTGAACGAAGACCGTGGGCAAGAAAATGACCAGTACCTCTTCTTCCCTCCACTGCCCCGAGCTAGCCTTGACAGCCGTCATACACAGGAAAGGTATCCCTTACAAACAAACGGATGATTTCACCCACTTCTTTCTCAAAAACCCAAAAACCACAGCGACAGCACTAACAGCTTTTGTTTGGATTCACAAAAAGGGGAGGGGAGAGTGGTCTCGAAACTGCAACCACCCAGGGACCGAGGGTGGAAGACGAGCGGATGTGCTCCCTCCCTGGGTCCGTCACAACGCTCCAGGGCTCCGGGCCAGCTCCCCCAGCACCGTGCCCGAGTCCCAGTTCTCCGATTACCTGGCTCGCTGCGGCGTCCAGCACCTGAGCCGTCGGTTCTGCCGGTGCCTTCTCCTCTTCCCCGGCGGCCAAGGGGCTACTGGCAGCCACTCGGGGGTCCCCGCCATGCCCCGGCGCAGCCTGGCTACTGTCGTCCACGCTGGCGCCGACTCCCCCCGCGGAGGAGGCGGCGGCGGCGCCGAGCAGCCCGTGGGCCCCGTCGGCTTCCCCAGCCGCCACGCTGTGCACCAGCCACGCATCCACTCGGGTGCGCGGGATGAAGGGGGCCCCCAGCGCGCGCACCTCCAGGAGCAGCCGGCCGGCGGGGTCCGGCTCGCGGCCTTTGGGGTGCAACTGGTCCGCGCGCCCCCACACTCCCGAGGCCGGGAAGGGGCTGAGTGCATAGGCGGAGCTCGTCGGGCCGCTGGCGAGCAGCAGCTCATCCCAGAGCAGGCTGGGCGGCGGGAGCAGCAGGTAGAGGTCCAGGTCCAGGTCCAGGTCCAGGTGGAGCCCCGCCAAGCTCAGCAGGATGGTGAGGTGCAGGAGGCCGCCGCCGTCCGACCACCAAGGTTTCAGGTACTTCATCTCCCGCCGCGCGCCCCGGGACGCCCCGGCCGGCGCCCGCGGGTCCCAGCGCTGCTGCTGCAGCCGCTTTGGCACGTGCGGGCCCCGCGCTCTGCGGGCACCTGCCCGGAAGCGACCGAGAAGCGAAACAATGGACGCGGGCGCGCAGGGGCCGTCGCGGACTCCCGGGGCCGGGCACAAAGACGCTCCCTCGGCAGCCGGCGCTGTGCCTGGGGCTCAGCAGAGGCGGAAGAGGAGCCACCTGCCCGGAGAGCCAACCCGCCCGGTATCCCCAAAGCGCAGAGCTGCGACCAGGCCCCGCCCCCTAGATAGGCTCCGCCCCGGGCCGCGGGCGCAGCCGCCGGCGACACGCCCACGGACGCCCACGGGCGAGGGGCCCGCATGGGGCGGGGCTCCCCGGCTCAAATGTTCTTTATTCGGGGGGAACGCAAAGCTTTCTGGGAGCAGAGATTTTTCTGGGCACCAGGTGGCCTCAATGGCCTCAACCCAGTGCCCGTGGGCCTGGCTGCTGAGGCTGAATGCGCGGGGTGGGGGTAGGGGGGCAGGGGTAAAGTGGGTGGGAAGAGACAGGATATGTAAACTAGGGGAAAAGCTGCGGCATGCAAAGGGCTTCCACCCACGTGAGAACACTGGGCTGGCACAGTGGGTTTGGGAATATGACCCTTGATTTCATATCCTGACCCCCCAATCGTCCAGTCAGTCGTGTGACCTTGAATAAGTTACTTAGCTTGTCTGTACCTCAGTTCTCTTATCTGTAAAATGGGAATAATAGTACCTGTCCAATAGGGATGTGGTGAAGTCAGATGAAACATTCTTTGTAAAGCCCAGAGTTTGACATATAGATTCCGCAGCTGCCACTGAGATCAAGCAGCACTCCGTCCAAACCCTTGTTCCTCCCCACCCCCTACCTCACCCCTCCAGGCCCTGTGCTCCAGCCTCACAACTCCTCACTGTTCCTGATCAAGCCCTGCACACTGCTAGACCTTTCCACGTGGTCTCCTTTTTTCCTTAAGTGATGGTTAAGAGCACCTAGAACTACCCTGTATGAGTTCAAATCCTCTCCACTGCTTACTAGCCTGGACCTTGGACAAATTTCTCACTCTGTCTGTGCCTCAGTTTCCTCACTGTAAAGTGAGATTACTAAAAGCACTTCCCTGCAGACTTGTGAACCCTAAATGAGATGCATATAGACCACTAACCACAGCACTTGGTATAGGAAGTGCTCTGTGAGTGTGTTACCCGTTGTTTATGTTACCCAGCCTCCAAGGCTTACCCCAAAGGTCTATCCTCTGAATTTTCACCATTAGGAATTAATCTCTTCCCCCATATGTTCTCTCACAGTACAACACTTGGCCCATTCCACTTTGTATTATAGTGGAGGATATGCCCATTGTATATTATTGAGGATAAAAAAACAAACAAACCTGTTTGTCTACTTCTGTGCCCACGTGGTACTCAGTACTGGGCCTTCCGAATGCAGCTTTTACTAACCCTCACTCCCTTCCTTGGAGAGGGAGGGAGAGAAGGGGCTGACCAACGGAGGTTTGGCAATTGTGTAAGGAGTTGAGCAAGAAAGACTTGTTTTTAAAAGCCCCTTTCTCATCATGGTTCTCTCTTCTGGGCCCAGTGTGAAAAGTTCACACTCTATTTCATTTTCCCCACTGATAACCAGGCGGACAGAAGCAGACTTCTTAAAGTTGCTTCTGATTTAGGGCGCCTGGGTGACTCAGTAGGTTAAGTGTCCGACTTCGGCTCAGGTCATGATCTCATGGTTTGTGGGTTCGAGTCCCCTGTCGGGCTCTGTGCTGACAGCTCAGAGCCTGGAGCCAGCTTCGGATTCTGTGTTTCCCTCTCTCTCTGCCCCTCTTCAGCTTGTGCTTGGTCTCTCAAAAATAAATAAATGTTAAAAAAAATTTTTTTTAAGTTGCTTTAAGCCTTGAAGGATGGGTTGGGGGATGTCAAAGAGGCAAGAAGAGAGATGATCACCAGGTTAGTGAGGTTTGGAACAGGAGCCTTGTTCACAGCACTTAGTCCCCTGGGCAGGGGGATTCAGGTTCTGGGCTCAGTTAATGGCTGAATTCTGGTTTTTACAAGGACCTATTGAATTGTCTGATGCCGTGCTGAAGACTGAAGGATATGAAATCAGTACTTTTGTTTGGTGAGTCTATGATTTCATTAGGGTGATTAGATATAGATGTGTGACACACTTAGAAACAAAAGAAAGGATGTACTCACGTGTGAAAATATTGAGATATGCATGACCATTAAGGAAGTGCTATAAGCCAGGAGAGAACAGGGATGGGGTTCTCTTGAAGATCATATCTTCCAGGGGGCACCTGGGTGGCTCAGTCAGTTAAGCTTCCGACTTCGGCTCAGGTCATGATCTCACAGTTCGTGGGTGTGAGCCCTGCGTCGGGCTCTGCGCTGACAGCTAGCTCAGAGCATGGAGCCTGTCTTCGGATTCTGTATCTCCTCTTTCTGACCCTCCCCCACTCGTGCTGTCTCTGTCTCTCAAAAATAAATAAAAAACAAAAAATAAAAATAAAAAATAAATTAAAAAAAAAAAGATATCTTCCAGAAACTTGCACACAGAGTCGGTGCTCCAAAAAAGATTTTTTTCAGTTGAATTGAGGATTTACACTCGAGAAGTGTTTTCAGGGATCTGAGTAACAGACTAGCATCAGGAAGGGCCCTCAAACTTCCTAACATTAGTTGGGAAAGGGGTTGATCCCTCATCTTCAAAAATGTGCACGGAGGGGTGCCTGGCTGGCTCAGTCTGTGGATCATGCGACTCTTGATCTCGGGGTTGTGAGTTTGAGACCCATGTTGGGTGTAGGGATTACTTTAAAAAAATCTTTAAAAATAATAAATAAATAAGTAAGTGCGTGGATAATCATATTATCTGTCAGATGGCTTCATTCAAAAGTACCTTAATTCCTGCTTACAGACTGGTGAAAAGGAGGGCCCCTAAAGGACCCTGCAGTAAAATCTTAAACAGGAGTCTCAGAACCAATCCCACATACTCTTGACTTTAATCAAAACAAAAGACCACAATTTTAGGTTTGCAGAGACAGTGGAGATCAGAAGGAATTTCTACTTAGGTTTTTTTTAAAACTTCGAGAATCCCACCATCCAGAAATAGCCAAGTGAAAAGTGCAAACAATTGTCTTGTAAAAGCCTTGAAAAGTTACCTGGATTTATTAAAATCTTGAAATTGGTGCTACTCAAAGGATGGTCCAAGACTGGCAGCAGTCCACAAAATAATTTGTTCCTGGTCCAGATGAGGTAAGTAAGAGAATCGAGAATGTTTAAAAGTTTTTATAGCAGTTTGACATTATGCGACATCCAACACATGATCAGTGGGTTTGCTTTTTCATGCCTTTTTTTTTAGAAATGAATATTTACTTTGAAAAAGTATTG
>CM053559.1:52660226-52783065 GCA_028646485.1 Cryptoprocta ferox | reverse complement strand
CCCCCCCCCCCAAGAAAGGTGCTTCTCCTCCAGGATTAGTTTGCAAAGCACTGCCTTAAATGGCATTCCTGTGAGGTAGGCAGGTTCTAAGATGACTCTCTGTGCTCCCCTTGCCTTGTGTGTGGGCTGAGCCTAGTGATTTACTTCTAACAAATAGAACATGGCAAACGTGAGGGGATGTCATCCTCGAGGTTAGGTTACAAAAAGACTCAGTGGCTTCTTTCTGGCTTGCTGAGTTTGTTCTGGCTGCTATAAAAAAATAACATAGGACTGGGTGACTCATCAGTCTATTGTTCTAGAGCCTGGGAATCCAAGATTGAGGTGCCAACACGGGTGGGTTTTGGCCAGGTTGCAGAATGCTGACTTCTTGTTGCATCCTTACTTGGTGGAAGGGGCAAAAGAGCTTTCTCAGCAGCTCTTATAAGGGCACTAATCTCATCCATGATAGTTCCATCCTCATGACCTAACCACCTCCCAAAGGTCATGCCCCCTAATAACATCATCTTGGGGGTTAGGTTTCAACCCATGAATTTCGGGGGCACACAAAAATTCAGACCATAGCACTTACCTCCTCTCTCCATCTCTTACTCTCTCCTTCTTGGAGAGGGCTGCCATGTTGTGAGTACCCTATGTACAAGCTTATATGGTAAGCATTCGTGTCTTTAGCCAGTAGCCAGTGAGAACTTGAGGCCTGCCAACAGTCTCTTGAGTGAGCTTTGAAGCAGATTTTATCCCAGTTGACGTCTGAGATGACTGTAATCTCTCTAGTTTCTCGATTGCACCTTGTGAAAGACCCTCAAGCCAGAGGATGTAGCTAAATGGCACATTCTGACCCAGAAAAAAACTCTGAGATAACAAATGTTCTTCCCAACCACTAAATCTTGGGGGTAATTTGTTACACAGCCTAGATAACTAGTACACCTTGTGTCAGAAGAGGACATCAGACAAGGGGAAAGAAACACTGAAAATGCAACTGTAATTGTGCTGTGTGGTTAGTGATATAGTCAGTGAATAATTTATAACTACCAAGTAGCATTGCAGTAGCACATCCTTGTCCTTAGATGCAGGAATCTAGTTTGCCCCAATCTTAAATGTAAGATTGTAACCTGGCATGGAGGATAGTTACTATGAAAACATAGCCGTCAAGAGCTGCTGTCAATTGAGCTCCAGTGCTGTCTTCTGTGGCAACTCCTTGTAAGTATCTATCCAGAATCAGCAAAAAAGAAAACTGGTTAGAACTTTGCAACCCTTCTTTCGAAAGTTTTGCTAATATTAGCCACAGGAAATTTAAATTTGTAGAAGAAATTCCAGGATTAAGCAAAATAGCCTATTAAAAGTCTAAGACAGGGGCACGTGGGTGGCTCAGTTGGTTAAGCCTCCAACTTTGGCTCACGTCAAGATCTCATGGTTCGTGGGTTAGAGCCCTGCATTGGGCTCTGTGCTGACAGCTCAGAGCCTGGAGCCTGCTTCAGATGCTGCCCCTCCCCTGCTCATGCCCTCACTCACTCTCATTCTCTCTCTCTCTCTCTCAAAAATAAACAAACAAAAAAATTTAAAAGTCCAAGTCATGAATTAAGGTAGAAGTCATTTTATTTGGGAGGAAGAATTAAGCATAGCTAGTTTCCAAACAGATATTAGTCACTAGAATTTAAATGACTCTGCAGTTAAGACATTTTATCAAAGGCTTCTGCAAAGTAGATTTATGAATGGCCTCATTTTGCTATCTGGTACCAGTCTTGGTGATGATGAATCAACTGATACCTAATCGTATGGTGCTCTTCCCTTTTGGTCTATTACACCAAAGTAACCGATCCTGCATGTAGGGCACAGTTTTGGTTTCTAACTTACAGGCTTGTGAGAAATGAAATGCACGCCACTGATTGGGGGAAGCTAAGACTCTTCATGCGAGAAATAGGTTTGTTTAAGTCTAGGCTGATGCCAGAGAACTCACAATCTAAGGAGCTCTGCTTCCTCCCACGTTGTCTCTGTAGTGTGCATGAGAATTCTTATATTCAGGTTAAAGTTCCAGAGTTTGATAGTTGCTGTGTGTGTGTGTGTGTGTGTGTGTGTGTGTGTGTGTGTGTTTAAAGACACACAGACAATAGAAAGGGAATTATGAAGAGAGGCATGGGGGACAGAGTGAGGCTGATCAGCAGGGAGTGAGAAATCTACGAATTTCCACCATCCACATTTGGGAGCAAAGGGAATTAGCATTGCCAACCTTGGTCCTGTCCATCACACCCAAAGTGCCTAGCCCCTAAAATATTGTGAGCCTGGTTCTGGTTAACCACCCACGCAAACATAATCAGAGTGGCTAACCACTCCAATAAATGACCCCCAAATCCCAAACAAAGTTGACTTCTTATTTCACTGTTCAAAAAACTGTTTGGGATAAGGGGAGTCTGTACTTTTTTGGGTCATTTGAGGACTCAGGCCATTTCCTTATTGTGGCTCTGTCTTTTCCCAGTCCTCAGCATCTTCTCCATTCAGCTGGTGATGAAGAAAGAGAGTGAAGACCAAGTGTAGGGGGAGGATTTTATGGGCCAGGCCTGGAGGTGGCACCCATGACTTCCACTCACATTTCATTGGCCAGAACTCACCACATGGCCACTCTTAGCAGCAGAGGAAGCTGGAAGGTGGGGCCCCGTGGTGTTTCCAAGACAAGAGGGGAGCGTGACTATCTGTCTTTGGCACATCTGGGGAGCCATTCGCCCTTGGTCTTATTCTGCGTTCTATTCATATAGAAACCACTCATTCAGCACCTCCTTGGTATCTAGCTCTTTTTGACTGAAGATATTATTTTAGCCACTCACAGCAACTTAATACACTAACGCAAACCTAGTGTGGCTTGTTCAAAGTAGGGTAGCACTTTACTCCGACAGTCTAGGTTTTTAAGAAATGCTGCTTGGCGAGAATGTTCAAAGCATATCATGAAGAGAGCTTGGGACTCTTGGCTCTAATCCTAGTTTGGCCCAGACAAGTCATTTTGGAAGGGGGAACCTACATATCTGGACCTTGAACCTCTTACCTGCACAGAGAGAGAACTTGAACCTGACAGGTTTCTAAGTTCCCTTTTTGCTGTCAATGTCTCTGAAAGTCTTGGCAATGAACGGGGAGCTATGTTTGGTTACTATCAAACTCGGGTTCTCACTTGACTGTGAGGCCTTCGGTCCTAAAAGCACCACCACATAGCTTTGGAGAAGAAAACACACTCTCCTCTTGGTTAAATCTCCAAATGGAAGGGGAACATGTACATGTGTCTCTCTGACTTTGTGATGTGGCTTCCTTACTATTTTTTTTTGTTAGTGCACATGACTGGGTGATGACATCTGGAAAGCCTAACACATTGATCCTCATTCTATAACTTCACACGATTTGAAGATAGGGAAACTGCACACAACTTGGGTTGTGGGGAAAGTCACTGATCATCCACAACGTAGAAAGCCTAAGAATCCCTGATTGGGGATCAATGTAAGTCCAGTTTCTAGAGGCCCCATTTGGTGCCCCTTTACACTAAGAAACTAGTTTTGAGGCCAACAACCCTGATCACTATTTAGTAAAGTTGATGTGTTCTTTATTATCTGAACTGATGATTAGTTTAGCACCTGAATTCTCTCAGTTACTTGATCATCTCTTTCAAGCATATTTATATTTTTGATAGCAGCTATAATGTTCTCTTTGTGAATGCACATCATTAACCATTCCTGCATTTCTTTGTCCTTGCTAGTTTTCTCTAATTCCTAGTATTGTTGTCCCATACTCCAGAATCTCTATCTGATCTTAATTCCAAGGCAGCGCTCTGTCACACTACAAGACAGAGGCAGGGTTTTCTGGGCCACAGAGTACTGATTCTGAGCCTCCTGCCAATCCCTGCCTGCCTGCCTTCCCCTTTTTAAAAAGGTGAATTTTAGTCCGAGTCATTGCTTGCTGAACAAATGTTGTCTATGATAGTAGAGCGGGCCTAATAATGTCCCCCCAAAATTCACATCCGTCCCAAACCTCAGACTGTGACCTAAGTTGGAAATAGGGTCTTTGCAGATATAATAAGGTGAGGAGGGAGATGAGATCATACCAGACTAGGGTAGGCCCTGAATCCACCGAGAATGTCCTTAGACAGAAAAGGACACGCAGACACACAGAGAGGGAGAGGCGGTGTGAAGACAAGAGGCAGGGATCAGAGCAAGGCCGCCACAAGCCAAGGAGTGCCAGGAGCTGCCAGGAGCCAGAAGAGGCAGGAAGGATTCTCCCCTAGAACCTTCAGGGGGAGCACAGTCCTACCAGGACCTTGGTTTCAGACATCTCACCTCCGAACCACGTGTGAGAGATGCATTTCCGTTTCAAGTCATCAAGCTTTTCGTGTGGTAATTTGCCACTGCAGTTCTAGAAAACTAATGCAGGGAAGTTTACTATTTGCCTTCATTTTGGCGTTGTTCTTGCTCTTGTATAGGAAGGAATATTTCTGAGTAAAGATCAGGAGACTGTGGGTGCCACCAGGTTCATGACAACCTTCGAGCCAGGGTATGGAAGGGGGGTGATGCCGAAACAGAGAGTTTTGACGTTGGTTCTCGGGAGGCCTGTTCAGGTAAGGACAGATGGGCAGGAGGTTTGGCTTGGAAGCCATTTGAACCCTTTTTACTCTGTTCCCATGTCTTACCTTCAGACTCCCTTTGCACCGACCCTTGTTTTGTCCTTTGCCTCAGTCCTGCAGCAAGGCCCCAGCAAAAGCCTCAGGCTTTTACAGGAGAAGTTGATCTGTGGCTTCCAAATGATATAAACAATAATATACGCCCTTGGTAAAACAACACAAACAGATGACACAGAAAGGAAACAGGAACTTAAAATCACTTAGAATCCCACCACCCAAAGATAACTACTGTTTTAGTGTCTCCCTCTCTTTCTCTCTCACACACATACTCACAATTTTTATAAAAATAATTTTTATAATTTACAGAACTTACGTAAGTTCTATAATTTTGTAAAGTTGGAAAGGTAAGTTGTTTTTGTAACAAATTGGTTTTTGTACCTTTAAAAAAAACCCCACGTCTATTGATTACATCTTCCATATTCAACAAATACAGCTCCACACTGTCATCTTTATAGGCTGCAAAATATCCTCTAAAATGGATGTATCTTGATTTAGTCGAACAGTGTGCTACCGATGAATTGTTGTGTTTTCACTTTTAGAACTTCACAATAAACCCTTTTTGATACATGTTTTGGGGATCTTAACAAACGTTTTCCATGGTAATGGGGATTTTTTTTGGAGAGGTTTTTTCTTCACTTGTCTCCCTTCTGGCCACCTATCCTCTCTTATTTCTGTTCAAAGTGATTTGTGATCACAGACTATTGCTTACTAGTTTGTGACTTTTACGAGCATCGACTAACCATGAACATTACCCTCCTTGATATATGCCTTTTTTAATGGTGGCAAGTGCACTATCCCAATTCTATGGACCTATCTCTCTCTAAACCTTTGGGATTGCCAAGATGAATTAGGAAGAACTAGGATCTGGATCTCTTTCCCACAAAAGTGTCAATATTTGCTAAAACAAAGAGTGGGGAGCACCCCCAACAGAATGCCATCTGTCCTTGTCTCCAAGAGCCTGCCAGAGAATCTTTTCACAGCCAAGAGATGTTATTTGGCATAGCTGACACTGAAATTCAGCGAGGTGGCTTACAGATCAGAAACTGGCCGATGTCAAGCGACACTACGGCATGTAAAAACTGGAAGTATAGAGATGTGTTTCATTTTCGAAACTGTAAATGAAGGATTCTTGATTTTCCCAAAGTATTTCCTACAGGAATCTCGTAATCGAGCAGGACCACCTTGTTGATTTAAATATTCAGATCGCTAACACGCCATTTTGCCACACAGCTTTCTAGGAAGTGAGCAGCTGAGAAGATACGGGTCCCTTTCCTAGCTCTGCGACTTCAGCCATGATGTTTCTCAAGCAGATGAGCTCACGACTCTCTTCTATGACATATGGAAATTCAGTTCCTTGGCAGTTTAGGGTGGAGGCATAACCCACCAAGCCCAGCCTCTGAGGTGTGAGTTGTCTGCCCTGGGTGCTAAGGCGGGGTGGGTATTAGCTACTCAGATTCCTCCAGAGAACAACCCAGATTCCTTTGTACAGCAACCTATAGAGCAATTCAAGAGGTTACCATGGGCAGGAGTGAGAGTCTTCAAAATACATTTGACCGCTAGCACGGCCCAGTTCTCCTCCACACATGATTGCCCAGTGGATTATTTACCACTCGGAATGGCTTATTCATCTGTGAATTGGCCAGCTCGCCCCTGGAAACAAATTCATTTAAATTCATTTAATTTTCATTAATGAATTTCATTCATTAAATTCATTTAATTTTCATTAATGAATTTCATTCATTAAATTCATTTAAGAGCCTGGAACCATCTATAGCCAATGAGTCCGTAGCATTCTTGTGACCCCTGAACTCTCTGTCCACTTGTGTCATTTCTTCCAAGTTCCCCCCACCCCCCAGGAGACGGTGCCACCCCTCATCTGGGCCTTCATCTAATCTCACTCTTCTCAAGAAAAGAAGAGTCATCTCGGCCTCAGCAGAGCTCTGGAACACCCCCTCCCGCCGTCCCTGCTGTACACTGGAATGGACTAAGTCTTCTCTCACCGCAAGTCATTTGGCTGCCCTGCTGACATCTTGGCCCAGTTTAACTAGATCCAGCCAATCCAGGAGCACCTACTATGTGCCAGGCACTGTTCTGGGAATAAAACAAAGCCCAGGTCTGTTGGAGTTTGCAGTCCACCAGGGGCAGACGGACAATCAACAAGTAATTTGTCAGGGAGGGTGATCAATGCTAAAAGATATAAATAAAGCAGGGGAAAAGAGATAAAGGAGAGGCGAGTCGTGGTGTGTGTGGGAGCACACGCCTGTGTGACCTAAGGAAGTGTCTAGGGAAAGTCTGACTTGAAGGAGATAAAGGAGAGAACCACACAGCTGGGGGAAACGGTATTCCAGGTTGTGAGAATAGTGAGTGCAAAGGCCCTGAGGCACGAGAGTGCCAACTGTTTTCAAAAAATAATGGGGAGGCCCGTGCAGCAGGAAGGGAAAATGGTATTTGGGACCAAATCATACTGCACATCATGGATCATGGTAAAGAATTTGTATTTAATCTGAGCGGGATGGGAAGCTATTTGAGGATTGTGAACAAGAAATTAATACATGCAGGGGCGCCTGGGTGGCTCAGTTGGTTAGACCACAGATTCTTGATTTTGGCTCAGGTCATGATCTCACTGTTGATGAGTTCAAGCCCCGCATCGGGTTCTGTGCTGATAGCACTGAGCCTGCTTGGAATTGTCTCTCTCTCTGCCCTTGCCCCACTCATGCTTTCTCTCTCAAAATAAATACATTTTTATTTATTTGTTTGTTTGTTTGTTTAGAGAGAGAATCCCAAGCAGGAGCAGTGCTGTCAGCACAGAACCCGACTCAGGGCTCGAACTCACCAACAGTGAGATCATGAATCATGAGCTGGCTTCTTAACGGGCACCTGGGTGGCTCAGTCGGTTGGGCGACCAACTTCGGCTCAGGTCGTGATCTCACGGTTTGTGGGTTTGAGCCCCACGTCGGGCTCTGTGCTGACAGCTCAGAGCCTAGAGCCTGCTTTGGATTCTGTGTTTCCTTCTCTCTCTCTCTCTGCCCCTCCCCTGCTTGTGTGTGCTCTCTCTCTCTCTCTCAAAAACTAACTAAATAAAAAATAAATAAAAAAAAGATGCTGGTACATTTTCTTCGGATGGACATTTTAAGTTGCTTCCAATTTTCCATTAAACACTGCAAAACTGGGGCTCCTGGTTGGCTCAGTCGGTTGGGCGAGCAACTTGAGCTCAGGTCATGATCTCACGGTTCATGGGTTTGAGCCCGGTGTCGGGCTCTGTGCTGACAGCTCAGAGCCTGGAGCCTGCTTCAGATGCTGTGTCTCCCTCTCTCTCTTGTCCTCCCCCCCTCCCTTGTGTTCTGTCTATCAAAAATAAATAAACATTAAAAAACTTAAAAAAAAAGAGTTGGCCGCTTAACCAACTGAGCCACCCAGGTGCCCTTAAAAATTAAAAAAAAAAAAAAAAAGAAATTAATACATGCATGCAGCAAACACACAAAAAACGCTTTTATTTTTGCTTTCCTTGACACCACCCTGCTTTCCAAGAATGGTATTCCCCCCGCCCTGCCCCCAAATATGGCAGGAAGGATGGAAAGCAAATATAAAAATCTCAGTCATACAATTTCTGGGTCTAATCTGAACATCCTACCTCTACCAGAGACTTGATCATTAGAAAATTACTCCATGTCCAAGACTTAGGTCCTTCTTTTCATTTGTTTGCCCGGCAACGTATTTTTAAAATACTTCTTGTATGGACATTTTCAAACTTAATGCAAAATTAGAATACCCAGCTTCCAGCAATTATCAATTCACGGACAATCTTGTTTCTTCTAAACTGCCATCCATTTTCTTCCCCTTCCTTGTACTGAATTGCTTTATGACAAATCCCAAACATATCTTTTCATCCATGAATGCTTCCGTATGTATTTCTAAAAATAAACTCTTCCTTTTGCATCACCATAATGTCATTAGCATAGCTATAAGCTTACCAATATTTCCTTAATATCATAAAAAAATCCAGTCAGTAATCAAATGTCCCTTAAAACTTAAAAAAAAAATACTTAACTTGTTTAAATCAGAATCCAAACATCATTCACACATTGCTTTTGGCTGACAGGTCTTGTAAATCTTTTACACTCTGTCCACCCTCCCACTTTTCTCCCCTTATCTTTTATTTGTTGAAGACACCTGGTGATTTATTCCTTAGTGTTCCACATTTTCTGTTTTGCTGAATGCGCCTGCATGGAGTTGCTGAATGTTCCCCTTTTCTGTTTTCCTATAAATTGGTAGCCCAGAGGCATAATTGAGTTGGATTTTTTTGGCACGAACGTTCTGTGAACTGCCTGTTTTACCCCATCATAAAGGTACGCCTTCCTTCGCCGCTTTCTCCCCCTCCTTCCCTCCTTAAATACATCTAACATCAAACTTGCCCTTTAAGCCATATTAAAGTGTGCATCCAGTGGCATTTATGACATGCACAATGTTGTACAACCATCACTCATTCCAGAACTTTTCCATCACCCCCAAAAGAAACCCTTTACCCACTCTCCAATCGCTCCCTCTGCCAGCCCCTGGCAACCACCAATTGCTTTTTGTGTCCAGGGATTCTTTTATTTTGGGTATTTCATATAAATGGAATTATATAATATGTGGCCTTTTAGGACAGCTTCTTTCACTTAGGATGGTGTTCTCAAGTTCGGCCATGTTGTAGCAAGTGTCAGTTCTTTATTCCTCTTCATGGCTAAATCGTGTTCAGCTTTGCAGATATGCCACATTGTATTTATTCATCCGTCAGTTGATGGGCCTTTGGGTGGTTTTCACCTTTTGACTTTTGTGAAGAGTGATGCTATGAACAGTCGTGTACCAGCTTTTCCTTGAATACCTGTTTTAATTCTTTGGTGTAGACACCTAGGCATGCCTCTCTTTTTGTGATATTCGGGTGTGTCTGTGGGTTCACTGGGCATCAGCCTGATCCGTACACGGTAACATTCCCGTTACCCGTGGGCTTTTACCATGATGGAATTTAGGCACCATTGATGATTGCTGCCTATTCCAATAGGGTTCCAACAGCATAGGTCAAGGTGGTCTCATCCTTTATTTTCAGTTAATATTAAAGCAAGGCTGTTCTGGGCAACAGAGGTCATGTGGTTCTTTGGTGGGGGGGTAGATGGTGGAGGAGAGAGGGATTGGTGGCCAAGAAGGGTGGGAAAGGCTACATACAACGGAACCCCCTGCTGCAAATTCCAGCACCCACTCACATGGCGAACCCCCCCCCCCCCATCCCAAAAGTTCTGCGGTAAAGCAGCCTGTTTAGTCTTTAGACAGTCTCCCTCAGGGGCCATAAGCTGACTGCATTCTTTTTTTTAAAAATTAAATTTTTTTTTTTATTTTTGAGAGAGAGAGAGAGACAGAGCACAAGTGGGGGAGGGGCAGAGAGAGAGGGAGGGAGACACAGAATCCGAAGCACGCTCCAGGCTCTGAGCTGTCAGCATAGAGCCCGACACGGGGCTCAAACCCACTAACAGTGAGATCATCACCTGAGCTGAAGTCAGATGCTTAACTGACTAAGCCACCCAGGCGCCCCTCATTTGATTCTTAATAGTAAAACTGACTGCATTCTTGTAAAAGCCCTGGATGGCAGAACTGGCAAGATTTCTAGCAGAACTTCTGCCTGGAAACTCTACATTGAGATTATGTCCCTGGGAATGAAAACTAAAACCAAGCAAGAAAATATCAACATCACTATCACCTCACCCTTCGAGTGTTTGCGGGATGCCTTGGGATGCCTCCCGTCAGGATAAACCTTAGGACAATGCTGCATTGATGTGGCCTGAGGGTTCCAGGGCCACTCACCGTCCCTCTTTCTGCCCCTTTCTGGCTTTACTCCACACGGCCCCCGACCCCGTGCAGGGTGGTGTCCCCTGTCGTGTTTCCCCGGGTCACACTGCCATGGATGCTGTCTCACTGTCAACACGGTCAGACTGGTTAGACGGTGGTAAACAGGGAGGACATATGGAGGGAGGATCTAGAAGATTCTTTGAATGACTTTCTGAGGGTCAGAGGTTTGACAATGTTCCATTCATGTGGCCTTTAGGAAGAACTGTCCACTTTAATACATCTCACCCATCCATTTGCTTGTAAAAGACTTTTACCAGTCAACTAGACACGCAGGGTGCTGACTGTGTGCTCCGCACTTTCGAGGTCTCAAGCAGAAGATGGTGCCTGCCCTCACCAGACACCCCAGCAATTTGCAACAGAGGGGGCTACAGCACCCCCTTCTGTGGTAATCGGCCCATATCATGGTTTGCTGCAGTCTTGGTTCAAAGGGTGGGGGGGTGGCCACGTTCACGTCGATGATTGCCCCTCCTGGCCTCCATCTCTAGTGATTCCCATGTGTCTCTCCCCTATTTTCTTTAGAATAATCACTACAGTTTCAACTAAGCATAAGATTATAACTTTTTTTCTGATGACTCAGCTTGTTTTTTCTTTCTTTTAAAAAAATCTTTAAAAATATTTATTTTTGAGAGAGACAGAGTACGCACAGGGAAGGGGCAGAGAGAGAGAGGGACACAGAATCCGAAGCAGGCTCCAGGCTCTGAGCTGTCAGCACAGAGCCCCATGCAGGGCTCGAACACACAAACCGCAAGATCATGCCGTGAGCAGAAGTCAGACGCTTAACCGACTGAGCCACCCAGGTGCTCCGTCAGCTTGTGTTTTTCTTCTTCTTTTCTATGTGAGAAAAGAAAATTTGGCTCCTTCTAGAGAAAACCTTCCCTAGGACCATTAAACATCTCTTTCCTTTTCTTGATAATAGCTTGGTGAAGGTGGGGTGGGGAGAGTGCCGGAAACTGCCAGGCATAGGGAGCTGAGTGTCCACACATCACGTGGTCCAGGGGCCTTCAGGCCAACGGGCTGCCTGCGCTTTCCTGGGGAGGAAACTGGCCCTTCAGCACCCACTGTCCCCCGCCTGCCCAGCCCAGTACTCCAGTTCCGTGCCCCCATGATGACTTGGGGGTCTGTTTCATCTCCTTACACCAGACCAAGACTCCTTTGCCTCCTTCATCTATCTACCCTCATTTGTTTGTTTGTTTGTTTGTTTTGGAAGAAACAGAAGTCCTTTCCACTTTGGGCTGCAGAAATACGCTTTTAGTTTTTGTTAAAAAAATTATTTTGAGACTGTCACTGCAACTGCTTCCTAACTCTGCCAGTGCTTCGTCCTTCTCCCCTTCGCCATGTGCTCTCTAGGGCACATCCTCAGCCCTGTGCTGGTGTATGAGAGTGTTCCGGGATATTGGGCATCTAGTTCTTTCCGCCTCTCACCTCTGATTATGTCACTCTGCCTCCTCTCAGCACCACCTCCGGACCAGTCTGGTGGATCCCAGCCCTTGGCTCAAACGTCTCCGTTGTGAGGCCACATCGCCATTTGGGGTGTTAAAGGCAAAGCTCCCTGGTGTCTAGGAGCCCTGATGTCTCTAATGGACTGCTTTGATTTTCCTCGTCGGCAGCAGCCTCAGCCCATGTCAGTCTGCAAGCCAGCCCCTAATTCATAATCACTATTAACCTTAAAAAGTAGGTTATGCATTTGGTACTGCTCACTTGGAAAGCACGAAATGCTGACGATCTCACTTTTTGTTGCTAAGTTCTTTGTGAATCTGAGTCAGCCTCTTACTTCCCGTACTGGGTCTCTAAGGGAGGCCTGTCCTTCTCCCTTCCCTGTGCTTCCTCTCTGAAAGAAAGATGGAGAGACACTCCTAGGGCCAAACACATGACTGCCTCCCTTTTACGACAGTCTCCGGCCATAAGCTCAGGGCCACGTCTCGGCAGTGCCCCAGGCCTTTTGCTCGGAAGGGAGAAGTGATTCCACAGCAGAAAGAAGTTGCCTCTTAAGAATGAGAAGGCAGCTTTGGGGCGCCTGGGTGGCTCAGTTGGTTGGGCGCTCGACTTCGGCTCAGGTCATGATTTCACGGTTTGTGGGTTCAAGACCTGTGTCGGGCTCTGTGCTGACAGCTTGGAGCCTGGTGCCTGCTTCAGATTCTGTGTCTCCCTCTCTCTCTGCCCCTCCCCCACTCATGCTCTGTTTCTCTCTGTCTCAATAATAAATAAAAAAAATTTAAATAAATAAATAAATAAATAAAAGAATGAGAAGGCAGCTTCCAACACTCTGTCAGTAACTCGTCAGGTGACATGGAAGAAGAAACCTGTTCGGGTCATGCTGGGAGGACAACTGGTCCTGGGCTGAGCAAACGGGTGGCAGATGAAAGGAGGAAGCACACCTGAGCCAGCTCACTCAGGAGCCGAAATATTCAAATGTGGGTACAAAGTGGTTACTTCATTCCTGCACCTGTTCTGACTCAGCACACACTGAAGTGTTGGAGCCAGGTTTGACCTGATGCCAGTGCCGGCAGCAGAAGCAGAAAATTTCTGTGACCCCACACGATGTCAGCGAAAGGCCAAAGAGAGCCCATAGGGCCCTGACCTCAGTTCCTCCTCTGGAGGACTTTCTGAAACCATTCTCCTAGCGGCAGGGGAGGCTTGGGCCGACACATGGCTTCCCCCGGGTGGCTTGCAAAATAAATGAGCGTGGACTTGACCTTTCAACATTTGCCAATTGCAGACGTTTTAAAGTGTATCGGTGGGGTTTGGGTTTTGTGATGGCTCCTAAAAAGATTGGGGCAACTCACATAAATCTATCTAATTTTCACTGATTTAATTACCACTTCGTAAAGAAATTGCCAGATTTAGGAAAAGACATCAGCATCCTGGCGACATTTCTCATGGTGTTCGAGCTGGAGTCAGTATCGATTAAAGCCTTTCAGCGGCCGTTAGTCTACATTCAGCGGTTTTAAAGGGACGTGTAATCAGCTGACTTATTTGCGGTCCCTTCTTCATGACTGTGCATTGTGCGGTATCAAAAGACAACTGCTTGTGGCTGTTTATATAATCTTTAAGTTCAGTATCTTGTGGGCTTCCATAAGAGCCCATTGAAACACTTTGGTTGCAGAATATGGCACTGCTTTAAAGTGCGTGTGGGAAAAAAACTTGAAAAGATGGTAGACTGTTTATAGGGGAGGTGGCAAACGATGACCTGTCTGCCAAATAGAAAAAAACTATACGCATCTGCTTTTAAACTGCTTTTTATTAGTGGGGTGCATGGCTTCCTTTATCAGTAGTAAAACCTATGCCTGGGCAGCAGTTTCAGTTCTCCGGGGACCACAACTTCTGTTAAAAGGGCTAATCTGGTACATGGTAAAATCAGAATGGGTGATGGAAGAATGAGACAGAAAACCCAACTCCAATTGACTGAGTGGATCTGAGACCAAATGCTGTTACTGGCGGGCAGAGTGCCTACCATTTGGAAGCATCTGCATCATTATCACAGAGCAGGAGAGGACCACTGTCATCTTCTTTGGCCTCCCCAGCCTTTAGTTCTGGAATCTCTGACAGTCTAGATGGTTGGACCTGCCCAAGACCTTGCAGGTGCTTGCCCAGCTCTGTTTATACAGCTCCCCTGTGGCCTCTAACCACTGGACCTACTCTCTGGAACTTCCCAGAATGAATCCATGTCTATAACACAAGTTTTCTGCTAGTTGATGTTAGGTTTCTTGTGTCCCCTAATTTGCCCTTTCCTTTTTGCAGGCTGATTCTGTGGCTCTGACTCCTTCTGAGGTTACCCACTTAATCAAAGAGGATTAATTTCCCAGAGAGAAGAGAACAGCAGTTTAGCCAAGCACAGAGTAGCTGGACTTCTCAATCACACTCTCCAACAAGCCCAAGAGCACTTTCCAGACCGGTACCCTTCTCATTCAACCTTTCCTCACTTTCAAAGTTTCCAGACCTCTGGCCAGCCTGGCGGTCCACCACCAGCTAGCATCAATCAGCCAATGGTCTTAAAAGGGATGCCCAGCAAAGGAGTAAAATATGGCACGGATAGTCTCTAAAATTTTTTTTCTTTAATGTTCATTTTTTGAGAGAGAGACAGAGCATGAGTTGGGGAGGGGGTCAGAGCAAGAGGGAGACACAGAATCTGAAGCGGCTCCAGGCTCTGAGCTGTCAGCACAGAGCCCGATGTGGGGCTCAAACCCACAAACTGTGAGATCATGACCTGAGCCGAAGTCGGACGCTTAACCTACTGAGCCACCCAGGCGCCCCTTCTGGATAAGTGGGTAAGTTGAGAGATCCACCTATCTCCTTTTGACTGTTATTTAACATTTCCTGAACACCTTTTACACATTAGTTTTATGATGTAAATTATGTAAAATATAGTACAACCACTTTGGAAAACAATGTGGCATAGAAAAGTTGACCCAGCGACTTCTTGTTTTAGGTACACGCTCTACACACTTTCTTGCACATGAGACATGTCAAAGGATGCTCATAGTAGCACTGTCAGCACTGTCAGCAATAGCAACAAAAACAAATGAACAAACAGAACTGGAAATATCCAAAATGTCTATCAACAGGAGAATGAGCAAATACATTGCTCATTCAGTTTTTTTTATTGTAGTAAAATTTACTAACATAGAATTTACCCTTAAACCATTTTTAAAGTTTATTTACTTATTTTTTAAAGTATATTTATTTTGAGAGAGAGAGAGAGAGAGAGAGAGAGAGAGAGAGAGAGAGAGAGAGAATGAGAATCCAAGCAGGCTTCAAGCTGTCGGTGCAGAGCCCGATCTGGGACTCAATCTCACAAACCATGAGATCATGACCTGAGCCGAAACCAAGAGTTGAATGCTTAACTGACTGAGCCACTCAGGGGCCCCTCTTTATTTTTGAGAGAGAGAGAGAGAGAGAGAGAGAGCAAGAGCAGGACAGAGGGAGAGGGTGAGAGAGAATCCCAAGCAGGCTCTGTGCTGTCAGAGCCTGACGCGGGGCTTGATCTCACAAACTGCAAGATCGTGACCTGAGCTGATATTGAGTCAGATGCTTAACCAACTGAGCCACCCAGGTGGCCCGATCCCAAAACCATTTTCAAGTGTAGAGTTTCATTGCATTAAGTTGTGCACAGTCACCACCATCCTTCTCCAGAACTTTTCATCTTCCCAGCTGAAACTCTCTATTAAACACTAACTCCCCAAGTCCTTTCTGCCCCCAAGCCCCTGGCAACCCTCCATTCTACTTTCCGTCTCTATGAGTTTGCCTACTCTACAAACTTCATATAAGCGGAATCACAATACTTGGCCTTTCGTGTCTGGCTTGTTTTATTTAGCATGATTTTTTCAAAGTTCATCCATTTTGTGGCCTGTGTCAGAACTGTCTTCCATTTTATTTTATTTTTTAAATTATTAAAAAATTTTTTTTAATGTTTTATTTATTTTTGAGAGAGAGAGAGAGAGAGAGAGAGAGAGAGAGACAGACAGACCGTGAATGAGGGAGGGACAGATAGAGAGGGAGACACAGAATCTGAAGCAGGCTCCAGGCTCAGTGCTGTCAGGCTGAGGCTGACGTGGGGCTCGAACCCACGAACAGTGAGATCATGACCAGAGCCCAAGTCAGACACTTAACTGACTGCGCCACTCAGGTGCCCCCGTCTTCCTTTTTAAAGCTAAATCACACCCACTGATGCATATGCACACACCACGTTTTGTTTATCCATTCATCTATTGAGGGATTCTTGAGTTGCTTCCACTTTTTGGCTCTTGTGAATATGTGTTGCTGTGAACATGGGTGTGCAAATACTGCTTCAAGTATAAACCCCAAAATGGAATTGCTGCATCGTACGGTAATTCTATATTTTGAGGAATTGTTACACTGTTTTCGACAGTAGCCGCACCAGCTTATTCATGCTTTACTATATATACTGTGCTATAGTATAAGTATAATGTAATTTATTAGATATTGCCAACCTTTTTCCTAAAATGATTTGCTAATAATATGTCTACCAGCCGTGTATTAGGAGTGCCTAGTGATCCACATCTTCACCAACACTGAGTATTATCAGTTCTCTGATTTTTTTGCTAATCTAGAGGTTTTTAAATGATTCTCTTATCATAGTCTTAATGATCCCCCTCACCATTTGCAATTATTCAAAGTGTATGGGATTGTGGCTGAGAGCTGCATTGTAGATGTAGACAAAGTCGTATTTGAATCCAAGGGTCCCCACTTATTAGCTGTGTGACTGACAAATCCTTGAGACCTCATTGAACTTCAACTTCCTTATCTATTCAAAAAGGTTAATGACAATACCTACTTCAGAAGGTTGTCAGGAAGATTAGAACAGACCAGGTATCAGTAGCACTTAGCCCAGAGCCTGACAACATTGAAAATGGTCAATAAATGTAAGTCCATTCATTCATTCATTCATTCATTCAATAATATTAAAAATGAGTACCTACTATGTGCCAGATATAGTAATAGGTTATAAATACAAGGATGGGCCAAGCAAATGGTCTCTGCCTTCATGCAGCCTTTACCCAAGTAGGATGCATAGATGTGCACAAAATAAACACGAAATACATCATTACAGATTTTGATGAGTGCTATAAAGGGAAATACAGTGAGGTAGGACAGAACAGAAGGGGCAGCACTGATTTCTGATTATTATTTTGACGGTCACTACTTCTGAGCTGGGACTTGAAGGATGAAAAGGAGTTCATGGGTGTGGCAGGCCCCACTTCAAAGGAAATGTATGGAGATGTAAAGTTCTTTTTCCAAAGTCAGGGACAAGGGAATGGGCACCCCCACTGCCCAGGGGCTTGGAGGGATTTCTCTTGCTGATCTTTCCCAGGGGATGAGCAGAAGGAGGCTGAGTGACTGCCTGTGGCCTTCAAATATGTCTTGTGGCTCATGAGCCCTGATCTTCGGTCAGTGTGAAAAAATTATTCTCAGTGCCACTGACCAGCTCCTTGGTAATGAGAGACCAGAAGTAAATGATGACAGTGGCTTAGATGAGCTAGATTACAATGAAGCCCTTTGATGTTAGGGCTAGTCCAGAAAGGATTTGGGACTGATTTCAGTTTGGCACGCTGAAGCTCAAAGATAAAGAGAAGTGCTCAGAGAAAGGAAAGTTAAGTGGTTAAAGGTTTTTCTAGGACATATGTGAAACTGATGGTGAATACTATTTTCCAGTAGATATAGCAAAGAGTTATATTTGCAAAAAGGAAAAATAGATGATCGTGAGAAATTTTTCTGGAACAAGTATAATTCCGTAGTTCTCAAATTACAAATGTGTATCAGAAACCCCTGGGAGCTCGTTAAAAATTTAGACTCCTTGGGGCGCCTGGGTGGCTCAGGTGGTTAAGCGTCGACTTCGGCTCAGGTCATGATCTCGTGGTTCGTGGGTTCGAGCCCCCCGTCCGGCTCTATGCTGACAGTGAGGAGCCTGGAGCCTGCTTCGGATTCTGTGTCTCCCTCTTTCTCTCTCTGCCCCTTCCCTGCTCATGCTCTGTCTCTCTCAAAAATAAATAAAGATTGAACAAAAATTAAAAAAAATTTAGATTCCTTGCCATCTCCAAGATTCAGTAGGTGTTCCCTGAGCCCAGGGCTCTGTATTTCTAATAAGTTCCCCAGGGGATTCTGATGGTGAGGGACAGCCTTGGAAAAACCTTGTAGACTTGTCATCTCTCTTTCCGTTCTTTTGTCTTTTGTTTGCGAAGTCTTCTTTTAGAAGAGTTTCAAGAACAGGCTTTTTTTCCCCATCTCCCTTCCCCTGCCTCTGTGTCAGCCCAAGATCCCGAGCACAACTGCCTGGCTAGGTCTCATAAACATGTGAAGCTAGGAGAGAAGGAGAATAAAAAGTAGGCTGGTTGGGCAGGCAGCCTATCTGTCTGGTCACTTTGCTTTTCTAAACATTGTGCAGGCCAAGGACACATACCTGAGAGCTTTATGTAGCTTGGTGCTGCCCATCACCTGGCCACTGGTATATACAATTTCATAGAAGTTAGTGGTACAGGCTCTGAACTCAGCCAACGTCAAATGGGGGCCTATAACCTTGGACATGTTATGGATACCCTTCGAGCTATTCTGTTCTTGGCTCATGAGGCTTTTTTTGAGGATGTAAAAGGGTAATACCTGAGTATGTTAAGGACATGGAATGGCAATTTGGGGGATTAAGTGATTAAGGGGTTGGGAATTTGGGGGATTAAGATTAAGCCAGGGAGATTAACTTAAATGATGAAGTAGAGTGAGCAGGGAGATATTCTTGTCACTGTCACAGACTATGGAGAGCAACAGGCAGACACCTATCTTATTGTCCCGTGCATAGCCCCTCTCATCCTGCTTCTGTACTTTCTTTTTATTTTTTTAATGACTTTTTAATATTTATTTTTATTTTTGAGAGAAAGAGAGAGAGAAAGAGAGACAGAGAAAGAGAGAGAGAGAGAGAGAGAGACAGAGCGTGTGGGGCAGAGGGAGAGGGAGACACAGAATCAGAAGCAGGCTCCAGGCTCTGAGCTGTCAGCACAGAGCCCAATGCGGGGCCCGAACTCACGAACTGTGAGATCACGGCCAGGGTTGAAGCTGGACACTTAACCAACTGAGCCACCCAGGGGCCCCTGTGTTTTCTTTTTAAATTGAGGTATAATTGACATATGATATTATGGTAATTTCAGATGTGCAAATAATGATTTTATATTTATATATATTGCAAAATGATTGTCATAAAGAGTCTAGTTACCGTCCATCATCATGCATAGTTACAGAACTTTTTTTCTTGTGATGAGAACTTTTAAGATCTATTAACTATAGTCACCATGTTGTACCTTTATTTTATAAATTGAAGTGTGTGCATTTTGATTCCCTTCACCCATTTAGCTCACCCACAACTACCCACTTCTGACAACCACAAATTATGTGGTTGATTTTTTTTTTTTTTTTTTAAGATTCCACCTATAAGGGGCACATGGGTGGGTCAGTCGGTGGTTAAGTGGCTGACTCTTGATTTCGGCTGAGGTCATGATCTCATGGTTTGTGATACTGAGCCCCGCACTGGGCTTTGTGCTGATAGCTCGGAGCCTGCTTGGGATTCTCTCTCTCCTTCTCTTTCTGCCCCTCCCCTGCTCATGCTCAGTTTTTCTCCCTCAAAATAAATAAATAATAAACATGAAAAAAAAAAGATTCCACATATAAATATCATTCAGTATTTATATTTCTCTGTTTGACTTCTTTCACTTAGCACAATGGCCTTGAGGTCCATGATGTTGCAAATGGCAAGATTTCACTTTTTTTTTTAATGGCTGAACAACATTGCTTTATATATATATGTACATTCATCCATTTATCTGTTCATCCATTGACAGACACTTAGGTTATTTCCATATGTTGGCTATTGTAAATAATGCTGCTATGAACATGAGGGTGCATATATCTTTTAGAATTAGTGCTTTCATTTTCTCCAGATAAATACTGGAGACATGGAATTGCTGGATCATACAGTAGTTCTATTTTTAAATCTTTAAGGAACCTCCATCCTATGCCCTCTGTACTTCTGTGGTTGCTTCTCCAACAACCTTCCTTCATCTCCACTCCCGTATGCACTTAACCAAATTATTTTCAGACTTCAGCAGAAGTCCTAGTCTTCTCCATGAAACCTTTTACTGGAGCAGAAACCCCAGCTCTCATCGACGCCTTCCTTCTCTAGATCACCGTCCTGATTTTCATTCACATCTGCACCAGTCAGCTTCTAATTCCCTTCTGCCTCATATTGATCTGAAATTATTAGATGGGCGTGTTTTGTCATCTCATCTAAAATAAAACTCTTGAAGGTCAGCGTAAATATTTTACTTCCAATAACTGCATGAAAAACCTGTATGTGTGAAAGGGAGATAGACGTTGCATTGACCAACTTGCAGTAATGTGCTTTGCTTATTAAAGAGCCAAGGCTCTGAATTTTTATATGGTTTTCACATAATTTGCACACAAGAATTCTCATATGAATCTCAAAGAAACATGCATTCTTTTATCCAATCTATTCAGCCATGTATTCCTGTGCATTATAAATAGAAATATGAGAAATGCATTAGCAACCTATATCTACCCCTCTCTTCTCAGTATCCCCTCTGCCAAAGGAGGGACAATAGAGGACTGAGATCATGATAATAAAGGTATTGGTACTGAAATGCTGATTCAGCCGTTTCCACTCCTGGTTGGTTTCCTCTCTCCTCTCAGGTGCAAATGTGCTGAGCAGGGCGTGGTAACCCTCTGTCTCAATTCGTTTCTGGGTGGGTAGATCTGAAGGCTGCTGGGCTTTTTGTCTCACTGCCCTCCTTTGGCCCCACTCGGACACTGAGCCTCCTCACCCTGTTCTTTAAACCTTCTGCTTAGAGACCCTTCTCTTTCCACCCCCAAAACGAAGGACATGTTCTTCAAGCCACAGTGCTCTCTCTCTAGCCAGCAGGGGACAGTCTGCACTGAGCCGGGGCAGGTGGAGGGAGGGTGGGCTGGGGGCAGTGGCAGTGGCCGGACACACCCCTGTGCAGTTGTCCTCACCTTCCAGTTTTGTCTTGAAATAAAACACACGGCTCTCAAATTTTTTGTGCCTTAGTTTCCTCTCTTCTGGGCACACTCTCTCCAGAAGGGTGGTTTTCAGGGGGTTTAACCTTGGGGTCTGGACACATCGCCAACTCTCTTCCCCTTGCCTCCGGGAGAGCCCAAGTTCTCTTAGGAAGTGCGACCTCTAGAGGCCGGCTGTGGCATCCCAGTTAAATCCCGAATGAAGTCTCGATACTCTTGACACCAAATCAGTCACCCAATGCAAGCAGCCCACGGTGATGTGGGTCAGGGAAATGGGGGGAACGTTCTTTTCAAGTTACGGTTTCCCTTAGAAGAAAAATCTCAGCTCTGACTCTGACGACGAGTTTCTCTAGTACGTTTTCACATGAATTTGGACGGCCCTGTCCTGCAACTTTCTGAGACCTGGAAACACCTAATTTTCACAGACTCTATTCCTTGTTTGTAATGGAGAGAATCTCTCCATGTGTTTGTCAACCCCTGAAGGCCTTCTAGGCTGGCTTGATTTTATCCTTTACAAAACACCTTACTCATTAGGAGGGGAAATTTAGGGTGAGAAAAGACAAAAACAAAAACAAACACAAAACCCAGACCAACTTTCACCCTCCATGGATGTGAACCCACAAACTCACTCACTGTTAGCAGACACGTTTGTTGTGGTTCAGTCAGTTGATGAATGAAAAGAACCTGAGGTTTTGCAAGGTTCTCAGCAGGAGGAAGTCAAGGAGGACCAGGACCCGGTTTTGCAGGTACCAGAAAACCGCTGGAGAACTGAGAGGTTTCTCCCCACCACTACCCAACAAAAGATGGCCCACAGATCTGCAGTTTGGAGGCAGAGCCAAAAGACCAGGTGAAGTGGCCTACCCCGAGGACAGAAAGTGACCAGGTGTTTCTTAGTTATGGGGTTGCTAACACTCACCTTGAGGGAGAAATCCACATTAGTGTAACTAACCCTATCTGCTTCCAATTCAATTTTAAAAACCTGATGTTGCCAAACAGATTGTAGGCCCTTACTCATTTCTCAAGTAGAATGAAATAAAATTGATTGTCTATAAAATATTTATCAGATCTAGGCTAGTGTTTGAATTATATCTCCTGCAGGCTTTAAAATGTCCTCTCTCTGCTTATTTCATTATTGATTAGGCAGACAAAATTTTTACTTAATGCAGTAATTACAATGTGTTTACTGGGATTAATTTACTCACTCTTGAGGATTACTTTAATTCTTTTAGGAAAACAATTCGTCTTGGGACTCCCCCCACTCCGCCCCCCCGCCGAAAGGGTCACATTAGACAGTTACACGATTCACAGTAATTTGGGTTTGCCCAAACACACAGTAATCTGTGTTTGCCAAGCCTGTCTACCCATCAGAATTACATGGGGAGTGTCTCAAAAATACAGATTCCCGGGTGTCACCCCAGACCCAGAGAAGCAGAGTTCCTGGGGGTGTGGTCTGGGAATTTTCCCATTTAAAGGTGCAGCCCATCTTCTCTCGGCAATGTAGTTAAGTCTTGAGTAATTTTAAGCGTAAAATGTTACTGCCATTAAAGGTACATTTTTCTGGTGCAAACACCACACGTCCTTAAATCTTTGCTGCCTCTCCCTACATCAAATGTGAACTTCAGAGGAGAAGGACAGAGGACGAAGGGATGGAGATTCCAATGGAACCCTGTCATCACTGTGAATTAAGGCGCCAGCTAGAGAAAGCGGAACAGCCACCTGATGAGCTCCTTCCCTGCCCCTCCGCTGGCCTGGTCTGGACTAAGATCTTTGGGTCACATCACTCTGTTTGGCTGGGTCCCTGAAGACCTTCAGGAAAGCTGGGTTGATCCTGGGTCACGTGCCAGCAGAATTCAGCTTGTTCAGTGATGTGAATTGGTACCTGGATACGGGGCTTGAGGAATACTGACCTGTAAGGGCCCTTGAGTAGAGACACAGTCATACCATTTCCAAGCTATCAAGATGAAAACACTCAATTATATATCCAGAACAAAATTAAAACATAACAAGTGCAACCCCAACCAGGACAACACAACACTAAACTAAAGTGTGTTTCCCTTCCCCTCATGTCAATGAAGAGGTTTTCTTAATTGCACAAAGGGCATCCATCTATTTGAACTAGAAATCAGTCTCTGGGTTTGATCAAGGATTTCGTGAAAATAAACGTATCTACTGGAAAAGCCTTACACTTAGTACAAAAAGTAAATCATTTAAAGGCGGACATATGGGGGGGGGCAGGCACATGGCAAATTCCAACCATATCAAAGGCATGTGAGGAAAAATAAAGCTGTCTTATCCTTTCTGGGTTTTGTTCCTTAGAGATATTCACGGAGGCTGATTTCTTGGCTATTCTTTGAAAAGTATTTTATGCTTATGTCATATACCACCTCATACATGTACAGGCAGCTTCTTGAAATGCAAGTGGTTTCTGACCTTTTTGCTACTGTGAAAAATGCTTCAATAAAATATCCATGTATTTATACATACCTGTGCCATCAGTCTCTCAGTCCATGGGGTCGTGTATTTGAAGGGTGCATTTCTGGAAGTGAAATTCACAAACTCAGTGACTAGGTGCACACTTAGTTTTTATAGAGGGTCCAAATCCCTGCCTCCCCCCACCACTCCCCTACAAGGGGTTGAGCCATTTACCAGTCACCAAGATTGTATGAGAGTCATCTTACTGAATGCTCTTATTACTTCTACTAGTTCTTCTGTTGATTTTCTGTGTGCCTTTCCAATTTTATAATACATCATTTCAGATAAAGACAATTTTACCTCCTCATTTCCAATTTTAGTACTTCTATATTTCTTTTACATTGACTAGTAATTCTGAAGTAATGCTAAAGAACAGTGGGGAGAGTGGGGATCTTTGTCTTTTTCCCCGACTCGCATGGGAAAACTTCTATTATCTCCTTATTAAATCCTCGTTAAATAGGAAAATACTTTTTTTCTTTTCTGAGCATTAAAAAAATCAGAAATAAAATGTTACATTTTATCAAATACCTTTCTGGCATCTAAACAAGTTGTTTTAATGTACATGAAAATGCTTTGTATGAAAATCATTTATTATATTAAATTAAGATTGCTCAGGAAATCAAAGACTTCTGGTTGCCCCCAATCTATCAAAAAGCATTATGGTTACAACATTATTTGTAATAGAAAACAGAACCAAAAATCTAGAAACTATGAAAATGTTTCTCAACAGGGAAATGGTTAAATAAATTATAGCACGTTCACATACTGGGAAGCTTTTCAGCTCTTTAAAAAGTAATGAACTAGATTATATGTGCCAAGATACATCAATCTGAGATCCAAGGTCAAGTAAAACTAGCAAGAGCAATCTAGTATGTGTCCTCATTTGTGTACACAATAAAAAGGGACATGCACACTGTAAATGCAAAGAAGAATTTTGGAAGGACACAGGAGAGACTATTAGTAATGTTTGCTTTTTTTTTTTTTTAATTTTCATGTGTATTTATTTTTGAGAGCGAGAGACAGAGACAGAGCACAAGCGGGGGAGGGGCAGAGAGCTAGGGAGGCACAAATTGTGAGATCATGACCTGAACTGAAGTCAGACACTTAACCAACTGAGCGACCCAGGTGCCCCAGTAATGTTTGCTTCTTGATGAAAGATATCTGTCTGGTGATCTGAGATACTCTACTCTGTTTTGGGTTTTTAAAAAAAAATACATACATTTAGGGGCACCCTGTTGGATCAGTCAGTTAAGCATCTGACTTCGGCTCAGGTCATGATCTCACAGTTTGTGAGTTCAAGCCCCATGTCAGGCTCTGTGCTGACAGCTCAGAGCCTGGAGCTCGCTTCAGATTCTGTGTCTCCCTCTCTCTCTTCCCCTCTCCCGCTCACACTCTGTCTCTCTTTCAACAATGAATCAACATTAAAAAAAATTTTTTTAAATACATACATTTATTCCTTTTTCAGTGAAAAAAATAACAAAAAAGTAATTATTAAAGTTATTTTACAAGAAAAAAATTGTGTTCATGATAAAAGTTTAAATGTGAAAATGTGAAAGACAAGCAGCATTAAACATAACTAGGGGCGCCTGGGTGGCTCAGTCGGTTAAGCGTCTGACTTTGGCTTAGGTCATGATCTCACGGTTCGTGGGCTCGAGCCCCGCGTCGGGCTCTGTGCTGACAGCTCAGAGTCTAGAGCCTGTCTTTGGATTCTGTGTCTCCCTCTCTCTCTGACCCTCCCCTGCTTGTGCTGTTTCTCTCTGTCTCTCAAAAATAAATAAAAAAACATTAAAAAAAAGTAAACATAACTAATTATGGGTCACATTGGTCATAGAGGTTTTTGTTTTTTGGGTTTTTGGTGTTGTTGCTTTGCTTTGTTTTTGCACCTGAGATGGACATCCTAAACTCAGTTCTATGATAAAGCTCCAGCTTCTGGAATTTTCCACAAGTCCCTATTCCTTCTGTAGTGGGAGCTTAATCCAGCCGAGCTGGCCTCACTCTTACGTCTGGGGAGTCATATATAGCTTTTACAGAAAATATTCTCCAAATAGAGTTTACAACTCCATTCTTAATGGAGAATGGAAACCTCTTAGGCTTTGTGCTGGTAGGGACTCTTTCAACCTGGATGAACAATAGGGAAATGAGTTAGTAAATTAAGGCCAACAAGATGATGGCATATGCTTTTGTTAAAAATAATGCTTGTGAAACTTGAAATAGCAGGAAATGCTTGCCGTAATGATAAATGAAAAAAAGCAGATGAACAGATCACATATACACAATGGTTTTAACTTTGCAGAAATAAAAGGAGGGGATATAAATTGGTAAGGTAGAGTGATTTGGTAATGTGGTGGGTTTTCCCCCAATATCTTCTTTAAAAATTTTTTAACGTTTTTATTTATTTTTGAGAGAGAGAAAGAGAATGAGGGAGGCATAGAGAGAGAGGGAGACAACAGAATCTGAAGGAGGCTCCAGGCCTGTCAGCACAGAACACAATGTGGGGCTCGAACTTGTAAACCGTGAGATCATGACCTGAGCTGAAGTCAGATACTTAACTGACTGAGCCACCCAGGTGCCCCATTCCCCAATATCTTCTTAAATTAGCATTACATCAGTGTAGTTCATTAAAAAATATAAAAGAGGTGGTAGAATAAATTGTTTTGGGGATGCTGATATGAAAAGGGAAAATAATATCTTCTTGTTTCCTTTCAACATCCGATATGAAGAAGGGAAGTGACCAGGCTCAAGGTCACCCATAGGTACGAAATTCAGCCAGCACCTGCATTCAGGGAAGACTACTTTTTGGCACTTCCAAGCAAAAGATGTGAGCTTCTGCCGTGGCAGAGCTGGGTATGACTCTTGAGTATGAAATCCCATTAGGGAGGTGTTTGCTTTAGAGCTGCCCTGACCATGGTTATAGTTTACATCAGTGTGACCGTTTCTGCTGCTCATTTGTCACTTGCAAGTCATCTGTCTCACCACGACGTGATGCAGATCCCTACAGCCCTCTCAGTTGATGTAAATTATCTGCTACACGGAGATGATTGTTCAGAAGCTTAGGGAAAGCTTGAGAACATTCTCCTTAAATGTTCAGAGAGCTTTGACTTGTGATGACCCGATTGTTCACCAGCTTCGGAGACAGTATTTGCTTCCTTTTGATCCCATACACATTTTCTGTCTCAGCTAATATGGTAAACAGCACTGATTTCTACTCACTGAGTGCCAGGCATATCAGCTGAGACCCAGCCTTCCTAAAATTCTCTGCCTATTCTAAAAGAAGAAAGAAGGGCCGCCTGGGTGGCTCAGTCAGTTGAGTGTCCGACTTTGGCTCAGGTCATGATCTCACGGTTCGTGAGTTCAAGTGCTGCGTCGGGCTCTGTGCTGACAGCTTGGAGCCTGGAGCCTGCTTCCGATTCTGTGTCTCCCTCTCTCTCTGCCCCTCCCTTACTTGTGCTCTGTCTCTCTCTGTCTCAAAAACAAATAAAAAATTCTTTTTAAATAAAATAAAAGAAGAAAGAATGCCCAGGGGTTCAGATATTTCTGCTTCTTTGCTGAGTATGACTTTATCCACACAGGTAAGTGAAAATGTCAGCATCCTTTTGGCGGGTGACAAAGTGTGGCTCTGCTGAGGGATGCAGGAGGCTGGCCTCAACTTGAGCAAGTCTTCTTGCTCTTTCTACACTGTGTCCTGTGGTCTGGATCATTGGGAAAGGTGGTCTTCATAAAGTGATGCCTGAGACCTTCTTATTTTGGTCAGTTCAGGGAATGCCCAGATGGGGAGGGAAGTCCCCACCACTGAGGTTTAGGAATTTATAGCTGGGAGATGACTTATATTGTAGGAAGAAGTAAAAACATGAAGTTTGGGCTGGGCAAAGGGTAGAGCTTTGGAAAATGCGATATTCAGGGATACTGTAACCAACTCTTGGCTACACAGTCAACCTTCAGCAAAAAGCAGGGAATAGCGAGGGGAAGCCATCAGTGGAGAAATTGCAGGGAAATGATGGACAAGGGAAAATCTTACTAAAAGCAGCAAAGAATGCCTGTCTGGGGTTTAAAAATCTGAGTTCCTTTTTACCTTGGGAGCGAGGGATTATAAAATATGCCAGTTAGGGATTTTCCCGAGATAATAGTATATATCTACATAAGCGGCAGAGAGGAGGGAGGGAAGGAGGCAGAGAAAGAGAGAGAGAAAAAAAGGGACTTTTTATTTTTAAAGTTCTGGGGGAAAAATCTTTAAACAGCAACTCGAAAATACTGAATCAGTGGTGTCGGAACCATTCACATGCACCATGACACATACCTCTGAAATCAAATTACAAATCTCCAGGAAATGGAGGGATCCACCAAGTGCCCAGAAATACATTCTGAAGTGGGAACTGGGGCATCAGGTTCTCGTTTGGCAAAGGGACTGTCTCAGCGCACTTTGTAGCACAAGGATATTGTCTAGCTGATCACCCCGATAGTGTGCAAAGTGCCACCGCCAAGCTCTGCAGAGCTTTGGCCAGAGCGTCCCAGAAGTCCTGTCTGCAGTGGGTGTGCGTGTGGGTGCGAGGCAGGCTGAGCGCGGCCCCTGGTCATCACACCCCCACAGTCATCTCTCTGCGCTCTTTCTTTCTGGAATATCTGGCTTTGTTTCGTGGCAGCTTTGAGGCCATGCCTACGTGATTTACAAGTCATTACATTTCATGAGTGGTTTGCAAGGTCCATACGGGAGTATTTCATACTGAACAAAAGCCAAGTTTCCACCTAACACCTGGGCATTTTTTGTCTATTTTTTCCACGCCACTTTTGAGCAATGACCAGATTCAGATCAGTCTTGGTACTTGTGGTAGACACCTGTTGTTTTGGTCTGACCAGCATCCCTTTTCCTGTTCTCGGGAAACGACAGCTAGACTCTCTTTTGGTGGAACAACCGTATTTCGCTGAATGAAGCTTTTGATCGAACTCTCAGTGCTGGGAAGGACGGGGGACCTGAGACCCGAATTGGGCCAATCAGACTCTTCTGGGGATTTGAATCACCAGTGGAATAACATCAAGTCCCAAAAATAATTCAACTCCAGTGGGGCACTATTAATTCCTGGTCTTATGCAGCATACTGAGGAGGCAGTGTAGCCTTTGGAGTATGGGCTGTGGGGCTGGACTGAGTTAGAAACCCAGCTCTGCCACTCCCTAACAGGACGTTGGACATGTTAATTAACTTCCTTATGCCTCAGTTTCCTCAGATTATAAATAGGGGATAATAATACTTTGCTCATAGGATTGTTGTTGGCATTACATGAATCGATACTAGTGTATCAGGCTGAGCTCTTGTCAAGAAACAAGAACCACTCTGAGTACTTAAAGCAGAAAAGGAGGGGCGCCGGGGTAGCTCAGTTCATTGAGTGCCTGACACTTCATTTCGGCTCAGCTCATGATCCCAGGGCTGTGGGATCGAGCCCCATGTCGGACCCTTTGCTGAGCACGGAGCCTGCTTGGGATTCTCTCTCTCTCTTTCTCTCTCCCTCTGCCTGCCCCTCTTCCTCGCCTGCGTTCTCTCTCTAAAAATAAAAATAAAAAAATACCTAAAGCAGAAAAGGAATTTGATGCATGGAATTAGGAACGTAGCAATCAAAATGAAAGGCTAGAGAAGCAGGTTCCAGGCTGCCAGGGTGGCTTCTGGAACACGCCTCCAAACTTGTCTGCCAAGGGTGCTGCCTCTTCTGCAACCAGCAGGAAGGTGGACCACTAGGAGGCAACTGACTTCGAGAACACAATGTCACAGCTGTGACCCAGGGACCAGGAAGGCACGTGGCTGCTGCTGTGACCACCTTTCATCACTCACGAAGCTGGGATGGGACAGTGGACAACACGCGACCCGAGGGCGGCTAGATCACCGAGGTTCAGTTGTTACGGCTGAACTCATTGCTGCTGGCCCAAGTGCTCCCGGTAGGAAACGGGCGCTGTCACTTGTAACTGCACCATCTAACTCCAAGTACGCTCTCAGCGCTCGAATTTCACAATTCCCACGTCACGTGCAAGAATGTTTCATTAACTGGTAATTATGCTTCATATCTTCCGTGATGGCAAAGAGGGAGGATGGTAATTCACGGGCCCTCCAGCAGAACAGACGCCTTTATTGCTTCCATTTTCCTGGCTCCCTTGAAAGGCAGTCTTAATAGCTTAGTTTCACTCTTGTACTACTGGCCTGGAGAGCTGCCGACCTCAGCGGCGCCGTCACCTATGCCACTGAGGCTTCAACTGAGCCAAAGGACAAGCATCTGAACGGCAGCGACATGAGACTGGCAGAAAGGAGGGTGAGGAAGCGGTTATTGATAGAGACCCCACCGTCAGGTGCCAGTTCTGGGAGGTGGAAGGGGGGAACTTACCTGCCCTGCGGGTGGGGGCGGCGTGTGCAGATGTGAGAGGGGAGGGCAGAGCAGTACATTAGGCTCAAAGACTACAGACTCAGGCTGTGACTCAGGCTTCCATTCATTCCGGATCTAACCTAACAGCAGAACCTTTTGCGGGAACCTAGGTGCTGGGAGTGTTCAGGAGCTCGGCGAGTGGAGATGAGCTCAGGGGTCTATACACAGCAGGACTTTCCCAGGGAAGAGGGAACAAGGAGCGGGAGACGCGAGGAACAGGAGGGCTTGCGGAACTGAGCAGGTTATCAGACTCTTTCCTTCTGAAAGTCATCCCCGGGCTTCGGCCTGGGTTCTGGTTATCCGGAGCAGAAACGCTAAACCTGCGCTTCTTTCCCTGGAATAGACTACAAACCTTTCTATTTGTTTGTTTAATCAGGAAAGAAATTCCATGCCAGCTAGACTTACTGTGGTGATTATTTCAACGTATATCCAAATACAGAATCATTATTTTGTGCACCAAAACCCAATAATGTTACATGTCAACTATACCTCATTAAAAAAAGAAATTCTTATAAGCTGAATATTGAGTTAAATGTTTTTTAAAAAAAAATTTTCATGTTTATTCATTTTTGAGAGAGAAAGAGAGACAGACTGCGAGCAGGGGACGGGCAGAGAGAGAGGGAAGCACAGAATCTGAAACAGGCTCCCGGCTCGGAGCTGTCAGCACAGAGTCCGATGCGGGGCTCGAACTCAACGAACCATGAGATCATGACCTAAGCAGAAGTCAGATGCTTAACTGGCTGAGCCACCCAGGCGCCCCTGGATTAAATAAAATTTGTTGTAGCTACATAAATAGGTACAAATCAAAGCTATATAAATTATGGTACATAGTATTTATATAATTCTATATTTCCATTTTATATATGGAATATATATATTCCATGCCATGCCAGTCCCTACACATGCACGTGCGCACACACACACAGACACACATATGTGTATATATAATGATACATATAATATATAATGTATATATAGTGATATATATATAACATATATAATGATATATATTATATATATAATGATTAAGGATGTATATATGTGTGTATATAAAATGATAAAAGTATAAAGCAGTACAGTGTTGTGGGTAAGAACCTGTGTTCTGGAGCCCAAGCTATTTGGGTTCAAACACTAGCACTGTCGTTTACGCGGTACAGAACCTTAGGCAAGTTCATCTCTCTGTGCTTCAGGTCACTTACTGGCAAAGTGCAGGTAATAGTACCTATTTCACAGAGGTGTAAGGATTTGATGAGCTAATCCATGTGAAGCACTTAGCATAGTTCCTGGCACATAAGAAGCTCTCAATAAGTACTAAGCTATTATAGCATCATAATAACAAAGCCAATGCGTGAATGAAACACAAACACCTCTGCAAAACCAGTATTGTTCCAGTAAGCCACGTTAATTTAATGTGATTGATGATGCTTTTGTTCTGAAACTAATAGGTCATGTTGGGTTTAACATGGTGGTGTCAGGTCTAGCTCTGTATTTACTTTGGCCTTTGGCTTCAGTGCTAATGCAGAGAATGCCTGTTAGTCTGGCCCTCTTTGCTAGTTCAGAATAATCAGACCTTACAGTTAATTAAAACTCCCCCCTGGAGCATTCTGGAATTGCCGATTTTAATGAAATGCCCTCTGATAACTCTATGGAGTTGTCTTGTTCGTTCAAAAGCAAGGTTAGCATCGCCACGTCCTGGGAATCTGCATTAAGTGAGTGTCTAACTGCACTACTAGAATGACAAACAGCAAAGTTCTTTATCGTTCACTTATTGCTACGTTCACCACACGTGAACTTTTACAAGCTGTAGGTACAAAATAGGCTCTGTGAAGAGGATGGAAACGTGGGTCTGATTACTACCAGGTTCCTCTGAGTTTGGATCCCAGGATGCTTGGCATTCTGAATGCTTAGTTCACGCAACGTATTTTGGACCTTCACTGTTCATCACAACGTGATATCACATGGCCTTCACTTGGTGAGAATGTGTTCATAAATATAAATTAAACTCTAGCTTATATGGCAGATGATAAGATTTTTAAAAAGGAGTATCATCAAAATGAAAACATAAAATTAAAGGACAAGAACCAATAACGCTTTTTTGGAGAACTGAAGACCCCATGAGTCGGAGGACTCTCTCGCTTTGCTTACTCAGGGTCCGGGGTACAGTGGGTGCTCAACAGATATTCGTGCCTGAGGAAGACAAGAAACAAGTAAGGGAAATGAAGGCGATTGCATTCCGGTGCTCTGGGGAGATAGGGTGAGGGCAGAGAAGATGCTGGTACTTGGAGATCTCTGGGCCCATAGGGCTCACCTTCAGTGCTCTGGCTGCGTGTCCCTTCAGGGAACAATTAGGAGCAGGGTTGGCTGGTCCCAGGGTTTCAGGTCTGGAAAGGATGACCTCATTATCAGCCAAGTGGGTAGAGGGTGGGGCTGAGATCCTGCCATTGGGATTGCCGCAGAAACTGCAACTGCCTGGCCCTGCGGCTGGTGCCCGTGAATAAAACAGTCCGGGAAAACCGGTGCAGGGTGCAGGAGGGGGCGAGAAAACCTCCACCCATGGACCACATCTCACCCAACAAATGGGACGGGTCACACCAGCCATGTTTGCATGAATACCGTCAGCGCCTCCATTTCGTTCAACTGGAGAGTCGTCTTAACCTGAAGTGCAGGGCAAACAACAAATACACCACGGTTTCCGCAGGAGAACCAGATGGCCCACATGTGCCGCGGTGTAGCCCACAGTGAGGGACAGATTCCTGGGCCCAGGCCCTGCGGCTGGGGATGTTTTGAGGCTCTTTTGGAACCTGGTATCTGCATTTTGAGCAAGCTCCCCAGGTTGATTCCGGAGCAGCAGGGCGAAGCCCACCTGCTTTGCTAAGTAAGCGGCTGGCGTTCGTTGATTAAAGAGCGAGATGATGGGTATTGATGCCCTACCACGTGCAGGGCTCCACGGCCGGGTCCCCGCAACAGAAGCAATGGCTCAACCGGGCCTCCGGGCCTTTCCTCACGGTGCGCCCCGCCGTCAGCCACCGCTATCCTTACCTGGAAGGAAGCTTGCCCTCGTTTTCCTCGCTGGGTACCCGTGTCGTTCTCCTGGGCCAGCGTCCGCGCTGCCTCTTTGTGCCTCCAGGATTGCACTTCCTGCAGCCGCAGGGTCACGTGGGTTTGGGGGAACCGCCCCGCCTCGCCCCGCCCCGAGCCCTGCTGTCGAGGGACCCAGGCTGGTGTCGCGGGGCCCCCTTTGCTCCCCAGCCACAGCGGACTGCACGAGGGGCCCAGAGGCGACCATCCAGCAACCCCCTCTTCCCCCCCCCCCCCCCCGCCATGCAGGCCTGCAGGTGGCCCCTGCTGGGGAGGAAGAGCTGGTCCCTTTGCTGGGAATTGGGGATTTGGGGTCTAGTGCGGAGACCGGAAAGACCCCGAAGGACTGGGGTGCTGATTTCGTCGATGTGTGGGATTCATTTTGAAGTCTCGTGTATACCTACTTCTAAGGAACGTCGTAAAAAGTGCTGATGGCAGAGAAGAAGGCAGACAGTTGGCTGAGCCTGGTTCACCAGTGCTGAGAGCTGGGCGCCCCTGGTCCTGCCTAGAGCCGTCTGCCTGCCGGCTTCCGGAACCCGCACAGCTCTAGGACGTCTACACCCCGCGTCCCTCCTCACCTGCCCGGATGAGCCGTAGCCCCTGTCAACTCACTCCCTGAAATAGTACTTCTCTAACTCGGATGGACTTTCCTCACCAGTGTGTGATGGGGGCCCAGGGTCTCAGGCGCCCTCCTTTGGGGCTGAGCCCATCCCATGACCAGCCGTGCTTCTGATGTAGCCTAATGTTTAGGCTTCGATGTGGGATGTTTTGGTTTTTAACTAACTAACTAACTAACTAACTAACTAACTAACTTATTTTTGAGAGAGAGAGAGAATGCAGCAAGAAGGGGAAGGGCAGAGAGGGAGGGGACAGAGGATCTGAATCCAGATCTGCACTGACAGCAGAGAGCCTGATGTGGGGTTCAAGCTCGCTCACTAACCGTGAGATGATAACCTGAGCAGTAGGCAGGCGTTTAACCAACTGAGCCACCCAGGCGCCCCAAAATGTTAACTTTTTATTTCTGTTCTGTTCTTATATTTTGGAAAAGAAATAGCACTACCTAATTTTTAAAATTTTTTAATGTTTTATTATTGACTTTTGAGGGAGAGAGAGAGACAGCGTGAGCAAGGGAAGGTCAGAGAGAGAGGCAGACACAGAATCTGAAGACAGGCTCCAGGCTCTGAGCTAGCTGTCAGCACAGAGCCTGACGCGCGGCTCGAACCCACAAACTGTGAGATCATGACCTGAGCCCAAGCCGGACGCTCAACCGACTGAGCCACCCAGGCACCCCAGCATTACCTAATTTTTAAAAGGCTGGGCCTTCTCCGTTTCCAGCTTTTGAACTAACACCGGAGTGACCGAATGTGATTTAAAAGGAAGTGGCATAAAGAAGAAAATAAAAGGAAGTGACATCTTTCTTTCGGGATGCTGACATTTTTACTTGAAGACCTGATTCTCTGGAAAGTCCTGCACAACTTCTTTTGGGGGTGGGGTAGAGCTTTGAAAACAGATGGCTTCCCTAACTATGAGTCCTGATATAAAAATGGCCAAGCTTCGTGTTTTCTTTATCCTGCTATTAAAAAGTGGCAATCCATAAAATTATACTTCTTGTTCCTTTCCTTAGCAATTTGCCAGCTGTACCTGACATGTTTCATGCTCCTAGAAGTCATTGCTGATGTGTGGTTGCTATCTGTTTTTCAATCCTGGGATGTACCTGTTTTCTTTTTTTTCTCTCTTCTGCTTTTCCCTTGCTAGAGTGCTCATCTCTCCAGCAATTGAACCAGATTGTTCCCGATCCCAGCATCTCATCTCAGTGTCAAAGTTTGTACCCGCAGAGGCTGTTGCCCACCTCATTATGGCTTTTACCCCGGGCTTTCTGAGTTCTCTCAGGCTGAATGGCAACGATATTCAAGAGGGCATTTTCCCACTAACAGGGACCACCGTCGGGCCCCACGACTTCTGCTTTTGCTGGAGCTGAAAGATGGCACCAATGATCATGTTGGAGTATGTTCCTGCGGGTACATTGGATTATAAGAAACATTTATTGAGAGTGAACTAACTGTAAGATCCTGTGCTGGGTGCTGAAAATAGGACAACAGTGACTTTTATTCCAGGATCTTTTACAATAGAAGAGAAAAAACATTTATAAAAAAAAATTATACAGTCTGTCGGACTGTAAAATTCCAGAGTCAGCAGGAAACATGGAGATTATCTAATCTGTTGGCTTTCAATGTTTGACTGAAACCCGCCCTAGGCAGTGAGTTTGACATTCAGACCCAGTACAGGCAGACATGCATGTGTAATTGAAACCTGCTTTACAAACAATCCTTCCTTACCATGTATCGTGATGTCCTCAGTGTTTTCTCCTTGTTTTGTTCCATTTTATTTCATCAATTAAAAAATGCTGTTTGTAACTTAGTAAATTAATTTCATGACCCACGAATGTCAAACTATTGTCTGAAGTTTGAAAATACTGGTGTGTAAGCCCCTTATTTACAAAACAGGACGGCTCTGAGGTCCAGGGAGGTAGTGTGGGTTGGCCCCCCTATCATTCTGATCTTGGGGCCCAGATCTTGCCTTCATACTCTTCTCTTGCTAGCTTGGGAAAGTCGGTTCTTGGACTTGAGCACCAGCCAAACAGACAAAATGACCTGCTGGATGATGTCAGGAGAGCTGGCTTCTACTCCCCATGGGCAGCTATCATACGTCTTAGAGCCTCAGTTGGGCACCCATTCCTGTGATCAATGATTTGTTCTGGTTTGTCTCGAACTGAGGGGTTTCTTGGGATGTGGGACTTGCAGCGCTAAAACCAGGAAAGTTTCAGGCAAACTGGGACAGTTAGTCACCCTAGGAAAGATTTATATCCTCCTGCTCATGGGATATGAATAAGTCCCATTTAAACTCCATGTACAAAGAGCTATAGGCACAAAGAGAGCTTTATTTTGATCTTTGGTATGTATTTTGACAACCAGCGAGGAATGACTGGTCTTTGCAAGACTGTACTAACCCAGTGACGTAGACTTCCCCACGTGCGCCACTCCACCCTGTGCTGTCAGAAAACGCTGCTTAAATCCTCACCTCCACGTTTTCCAAAATTGGCCTAGGGGAGCATTTGGTGGCCTAGGAATTCTTCTGGCTGCTTGTAAGTGTCTTAGAGGTTGTAGATATTCTGATGCAATGATTATATCTGGGTGAAAAGGATTGGAGGTAAGAAATATTAAGAAATGTTGACCATAAAGATAATAATAAAGATACTGAATTTGGAATTTGGCTTTTACATTTCTTGTGGTCTTTTAACTTCCTGTTTTTCACCTTTGTTACGTTGGTTTAGCCTTTGTATAGGATGAGGAAGTTTCACCTGTCACCTAGTTGAAAGATCACTTTCCTGTTCCTGATACTGAGTTGGCACCTTTCCCTCTAAATCTCTACTTTATTTCGAGACCCTTGTGGATCTGGGGAGACTGCTAGAGAGACTTACCATAATTGAGGACTACCGGGTAAATTTTCATTATTGAGTATTTGAAAATATATCTTATTAATTGTAGAACACTATGAAAAAAGTCTCAATGTTGTATTTTGTAGATATTTTTAAATAATTAACAAAAATTTTTTAAAATTTGATTTCTGAGAGAGAGAGAAACAGAGTACGAGTGGGTTGTGAGGGTGCAGAGAGAGAGAGGGAGACACAGAATTAGAAGCAGGCTCCAGGCTCTGAGCTGTCAGCACAGAGCCTGATGCGGGGCTTGAACTCATGAACCACAAGATCATGACCTGAGCCAAAGTTGGACGCCTAACTGACTGAGCCACCCAGGCACCCCTTAAATACTTTTTTTTAAGTTCATTTATTTATTTTGAGAAGAGGAGGAGGGGCAGACACAGAGGGAGAGAGAATCACAAACAGGCTCTGGATTGTCAGCACAGAGCCCAACGTGGGGCTCGAACTCACAAAACGGTACGATCATGACCTAAGCTGAAATCAAGAGTCAGATGCTTAAACCCACTGAGCCACCCAGGTGCCCTTTTGCAGATGGTTTTTGAGGCCACATACATCCTGGGTCCGTACTCAGACCCAACTGGCACGGGGCAGTTGTGAAGGGCCAAGGTGGGCCCATTATGCCGAAGCACATTGTAAATGACAAATCCTAACACACCAGCGTTCAGTGTAGTGACAGTTGTGAAGTTCTCTTCATGCTGGTTTTGTCCCCTTGTCCGGGAGTGAGGAGATTTACCACATCAGCCCTTGAGAACCATTTCTGGAACTGCTTCTTTGGATATGCTTTTAGGACCTGTTTGTCAGCTATGTGAGAAAATTAATTCTCACTACATCATAATCACATTCCCCTTTTGGTTTCTCATGTAGAATACTCAATCACCATCTGTTCCTAATGCCTTTTAGCCTTCTAAAAGCATCAAATTAACCCTCCAAATATGAAGACTTGCCACTACAACAGATTTTAAAAAGAATAGGCTTTGGGCTCTGTCTAAAGTTCCTAAAGAGGAATTTTCTTTTCTTTTCTTTTTTAAATTTTTTAATGTTTTTTATTTATTTTTGAGAGACAGAGAGAGACAGCATGAGCAGGGAAGGGTCAGAGAGAGAGGGAGATACAGAATCTGAAGACAGGCTCTAGGCTCTGAGCTAGCTGTCAGCACAGAGCCTGACGCGGGGCCCGAACCCACGAACCGTGAGATCATGACCTGAGCCCAAGCCGGAGGCTTAACCGACTGAGCCACCCAGGAGCCCCTCTAAAGAGGAATTTTCAAATGCTGTAAGCAGTGGCATCATTGTTAGAGCAAGAGGGTGAGCCTCCTCAAGTTTGCACTCAGGGGCATGGGTTACGTTTTTTATATTTGTTCAGAACTCTGCCACATTACTCCGGGGTTTCTCTCTTTCTTTCTAGACTCAAATAATAATTTGAACCATGTCTCACTTTGCTGTTGTTTGCATGCTCAGACTTCAGCTTGAGGGAACACGCATGTGGCTTTCTGAATTATTATTATTATTATTATTATTATTGAGAGAGAAAGAGAGACAGAGTACAAGCGGGGGAGAGGCGCAGAGAGAGGGAGACACAGAATCCAAAGCACGATCCAGGCTCTGAGCTGTCAGCACAGAGCCCGACGTGGAGCTCGAACTTGTGAACCGAGAGATAGTGACCTGAGCCGAAGTTGGACGCTCAACCGACTGAGCCACCCAGGCGCCCCTGAATTATTTTTAATGGGGTGTAAACATTTCCTGTAACTCACATTAATCATGTCATGTAATTTTAGGAGCTTTTCCATCTTTGTGTGGTTTGAAATTGTTAGGCTAACCTAGTCCTTGGGGACTGTCTCATGGACATTAGAACAGACTTGAGCAAATAAAGTACTTCATTGGGCCATGGACTCAGTGTGCGGCTATGTGGAAGGAATGATCTGGACGCCCTATCTATGGTTCTAATGAGTTGTTATGTCCCTTTGTGTTTGAGGACTTCCTCTAACCTCAGACCTGAAGTGAAGTTCAAGGATTCTAAACACTATTCAAACTCGAACAAAAAGTCCCCCCTTAAGTCTTCTGGAAAGTGAGACCTTGCCTCTCTGAGCAGGCAGGATCATTCTCAGATGACAGGGGGTATATTTTCCTTCCTGGGACTCCACTGATCAAAGTGTTAGCTTGTCTTGGACAAGCTCTGGCACCTTTCATCTAAGATGCTGACGTTCTCTATAAACAGCAATTATGTCTCGTAACAGCCTTGTTGGCCCCATTTGATGGAGAAGTAAAGTGAGGTGAAGCAATCTCCCATTGCTTACAGAGGAGCCACCAGGGAGTCTGGCTCTGTCTGTGGGTAACAGAGAAGCCCCATGTAGCTCCTGCTACTCTGGTGTTAATAGCTCAGTAAAAGGAATACTCTGGCTGCTTGGTTTGATTTTATGACCAGTTGGGTTGCCAAAGTGGGCTTTTTTAACGTCCGCCCAGGGGCGTGGTGGGGGACTGTGATGAGGTTCTGGAAGTCCCTCCGTAGTCATCCCCCTTTTCTTTGCGTGCAGCGCATGGGTTCTTTTTGGAACGGGAATAGAAATATAGACCATTGTTTTTAGAACACAACGTTGGAGTACATAGCGTGACAACATGCGTGAGTTTACAGAAATGATGGAAGAAAGATTCAACATTGGGGTTATGCTGAAAAACCCCAGCATGTGGTAACTCTAGGCATAGGAACTGTGAACGTCTTTAAGGGGGTTATAAATACAGATAAGATTGTGGATCCGCCAGAATGAATAATATTGCATCCCAGCCAAAGCTGGCGGTGAGGTGGTAGGGAATAGAAATGTGGCGGCCTTCAAAGTTCAGGCAAAAGAGAAGGAGTTTTATTACAATTCATGATATTCAATAACTAAAGGAGGGAAGAAGTGTGATAATCCAGGTTATGTATGCAATGATTTATTTAAGCAAATACATATATTAAGCTCCATTTAGCTGGGGATAATAAAAAAAATTCCTGGGTTTCAGTTGTCAACAATGCTCAAAAGTCACTTCATCATCACTTTTTCCCCCTACTTGGGGATGTTTGGGAAGCCTTGGTAACCACACACACACACACACACACACTTTTTAAAAAATTGTTTTTAACTTTTTAAAAAATTTTTATGTTTTTTTTATTTTTGAGAGAGAGACAGAGTATGAGTGGGGGAGGAGCAGAGAGAGAGGGAGACACAGAATCCGAAGCAGGCTCCAGGATCTGAGCTGTCAGCACAGAGCCCGACGAGGGGCTCGAACCCACGAACCGTGAGATCATGACCTGAGCGGAAGTCGAACGCTCAACTGACTGAGCCACCCAGGCGCCCCTACACATACCCTTTTGAAAAGAACACCACCACCATCTAGCTTCCCCTTCTTGGGGGCCCTATGGTTTCTTTCTTTAACTGACTCAAGTGGTCTAGTTGTAGACTACCACATTTCCCAGAAGAAAGGGGTCGAGATGCTTTGGGCTGAGGATTAGACAGGAGGGGTGAAGGAAGTCTGAGGAATAAGGGGTGAAAGGTGCAAGTGGGGTCTAGGGGAGATTGTAGGGTCAGCACAAATGTTATTCATTGCTTCTTGATGGGCAGCAAGCACAGACTCTCAAAAAGTGTGCTGGGGGTGCTTTCTAAAATGCCAAAGAGAATAGAATTGCTTTGGGTTATGTGAGTTATTGTAGTGGCAACAATGGTAAGGACAGTGAGAGCATGACGCTAATGGTAATATGTGCGTTTCATTGAGTACCTATGTGTCAGGCACTTTCAACACTTTAATTCCTAAGACATCTTTTATATCAGGGTTGCAAATCCACTCACACTTAGACACTCATATATGTAAGAAAATGCAGTATCTTTACTTCATTATAGCTGACCTGATCTTCTTTACCCCCATTCCACCAGTTATACAAGAACGTTTATATTTAAGTCAACCTTAGTCCAATGCCATAACGGACATAATTTTTTAAAATAAATTTCTGTACCTGTTGGATAATTTGCCGAGGTCCACTTCACCTCAACAACTTTCCAAGATGGCAGCTCAATGGGGGACACGCAGCTTATGAAACCTCATGGCATGAGGGGAGAGAAGGGCCCTGGCCTGGCGTTGACCCTTGGGTGGGGTGCTGATGGGTGTCTAGTGAGGTTTGGCCAGTCAAGCAGGTCCCATTTCCCATCCTGCTGGTACCCACTGCCTGAATCTCACCTCATTTGGGACATGATGGCTCTCTCTGCTGAACAGACTTTACCTCTTTAAAAAAATTTTTTTAAATGTTTATTTATTATTTCTGAGAGAGAGAGAGAGAGAGAGAGAGAGAGAGAGCACGAGCAGGGGAGGAGCAGAGAGAGAGAGGGAGACACAGAGTCTGAAGCAGGCTCCAGGCTGCTGTCTGCACAGAGCCTGATATGGGGCTTGAACTCACAAACCCTGAGCTGAAGCTGGACGCCTAACCAACTGAGCCACCCAGGCGCCCCTGTAAAAGTTTGGCTGTGATTTCCATTTAGGACAGCTCTCAGGTCTGCCCTCTGCCCCTAAGCTACAGAGGCTCCTCACCCCTACTATGGAGGCCACGTAGGCTAAGCTCCTTAGCCAGACTCTTAGCTCCATCTTGCACCCCTGCCTTGGGGACATCTGAGAGCTTCTAGATGCTGTGTAAGCTTCAGCGTAACAGGGTGGCTGGGGAAGCAAGTGTCAGGTTGGCTACGCTGCACTGAAAGCTTATTTTGATGTGTGCGCAGGCCGTGGGAAGGCAGTGTGAGGATATTTTCCATCAATATGGAGACAGGAGGATATCAGGGCACCTCGGACTTCTCTTCAATTCCCCTCTCGCAGAATTCCCTCTCCCCTTTGCAGTTTGAACCCAGAGAGCAGGGAGGTCAGGACAGAACTGAACTGACTGCTTGTCTTCCTTCCTTCCTTCCCCTTTCCTCCCTTTACTCTTGATATATTAGTGGGGATATATAAATGGGAGCAAATGGAGTTTAGAAATCAACCATATATCTTGGGGCACCTGGGTGGCTCAGGCGGTTAAGCGTCCGACTTCGGCTCAGGTCATGATCTCGAGGTTCGTGGGTTTGAGCCCTGGATCAGGTTCTGTGCTGACAGCTCAGAGCCCGGAGCCTGTTTTGGATTCTGTGTCTCCCTCTCTCTCTGCTGCTCCCCTGCTCGTGTTCTGTCTCAAAAATAAACTATTAAAAAAATTTAAAAAAATCAACCATATCTCAACCATATCTGGCTTTCATGGACATTGTCTTATTTTATAAACAAAACTAAGAGATTTTAAATTCAAAGTTGCCTATTGGCCTTTGTGTCATAGGGTAGTTCCTGCCATGTTTTCTGCAGTATAAATCCATGGTAAAATGACCAGAAAAGGCAAATCTATAGAAACAGAGGTAGACTGTGGGCTGATGGCCAGGGGCCGGGTGGCTGGGCAGACTGCTTATAGGGAATGTCTTTCTTTTAGGGGTGATGCAAATGATCTCAGGATGGGCTGATTGTTACACGACTCTATGAATATGCCTAAAGCCATTGAACTGTACACTTTAAAGGGATGAATTGCATGGTATGGGAATTATATCTTCATAAAGCCGTTATTAAAAAAGAAGCCACTTGGCTTGGCCTTGGAGGAAGCAGGCTGCAAGGGAATATGATTTCAGTGGATTTAAGAAACTATTATATATTCACGCAATGGAATATTATACAACAGCGAGGAGGGACAGTCTGCTGCTTTTCACAGCAGCACGGATTATTTCTCAGAGAAATAGCACCCTCTGTGAAAAATGCCAGATAGACAGAGTACATCTTGGATGATCCCATTCATGTAAAGTTCAAAATCAGGCAGAGTTGGTCTATGGTGTTAGATGTCAAGGTCATGGCTATTTTGGGGAGGGAGTGAGGTGCTGATTATGTTGTTTCTTTTTTTCTTCTCATTCTTTTATTATTTTTTTTTTTTTGAGGTGAAATTCACATAATGTAAAGTGAGCCATTTAACAAGGTACAATTCAGTGGCATTTAGTAGACTTACAATATTGTGCAACTATGACCTCTATCAAGCTCTGAAACATATTCTCTCCCAGGTTCATCCTTATTTTCACATGGATCAGTACTTCATTCTTTTTATGGCTGAGTAGTTTACCATTACATGTATATATCCTATTTTGCTTACCCATTCATCTATTGATGGACGTTTGGGTTGTTTCTACCTTTTGGCTGTTGTTTCTTTTTTAATCTTTAAAAAAAGTTTATTTTTGAGAGCATAAGTTGGGGAGATGCAGAGAGAGGGGGACAGATGATCCCAAGCAGGCTCCATGCTGACAGCAGCGAGCCCTGATGCCGGGCTCGAACTCATGAGCTGTGAGATCATGACCCGAGCTGAATGAAGTCAAGACACTCAACCGACCGAGCCACCCAGGCATCCCTTGTCTGTTGTTTCTTGGTCTGGGTGTGTCTGCTTTGTGAACATTCACCGAGTTTACAATTTGTGCAACTTTTTTATACATGTATTTCATTAAAATGTTTGCTAAAATAGTATCTGTTTACTGTTTGCAGAAAAGTATCCTCATTATACCTGTAAGATGGATTTTGGGATTCCCATTTTACAAATGAAGAAACTGAGGTCTGAGGGCTTTGGTGACTTGTGGAATACCACACTGATACGGGTGACAGAGCCAGGCTTTAAGTAAGCTGGCCCGGCCATCCAGACCACAGCTTCACAGCCTTCCCCTGGGCTCCTCCCTGCCCGGCCTCCAAGCCCAAGCCCTTTTCTTTCAGGCCCTGAGTGAGTTTTCTGTGGAGAAACTGGTTCTTTCTATACAACAGCTACTTAGCAAAAGACCTTCCAGTTCCCACCTCCTTCCCTAAGACTACGGATGGGGAGGGTCTGCAGTGCCCAGTTCTTTGAGGCCTGTGGTCACTCCACCATGTGAGCTGTGGCCTTCTCTATTGCCTGGACCTTTTCCAGCTCTCAATTCCCCCAAAAGCTTCAATAAGGGGAGCAGCACTGAAAATAGATGGGTGGTATCCACCTGTCCCTAACATCTAAAAATAAAAAAAGGGGAGGTGATAGTGATTTGCCGTTGGTGGCATAATGCCAGCCGATTGACACATTCTCAATGTGATTTCTAGTGCAAGGAAATATCTCAAGCACAGCTAGTCCTGTCATCCAACTCGGCAGTAAATTCGGGTCACACGTTAGTACAGTATGTGGCCTCTCCTTTGAACACAAAAGACAATGATACATCATGAAAAAGTGAAATCTAGACATGCTTAGCCTAGGCTAATTGACTCAAAGCCATATCCATGGATGCCTTTCTCTTCTGCACATAGAAGAGGTAAGGGATGAAAGGCTGAGGCCCAGACCCTTCTGGGAAAACACAGACCCGTGTCTGGGCTGAGACTCCTGATGTGCCTTTCATTTTAAAACGTGCTTTTCAATATAAGCTGACTCATTGCACTGAATTGGAATGTTAAGTGGAACTTTGAAATCTTCTGAATAATTACTGGAATTTCTTGAGGCTTTTTTCCCCCATTGGGGTCAAGTCTAATCCTAACGTGCCCCTTTTTATGTAGATGTGTATTGTTAAGCGATGAAATAGGAATCCATGAGTTTGGCTTAGTGGTCCGGATGTGAAAAGGTGTCACCATAGAAACCTGAATCTTGACTTGAACAGTTTGCCTAGGGTAGGTGTTGAGTTTTTTGGCACTCGACCTTGAGAGGTTCTGGATGAGAAGGTTTTCCTGCCTTACAAGGGTCATGTTTACAGAGAGGTGTTCCAACAGGACTGACCTGCTTGGACATAGGGAAAGCCACTTCTCAAGGCCCACAGTGGGTATATTGAAGGTGGGACTCCAATTTGTTCAGGGAGAAAAACCTCAGGAAATGTTAGTTATTATTTTTTATGTAATTTTAAAATTCAAATTTTAAAATGTCTTGAGGGGAAAAGGTGTAGCAGGAAGAAAGTAATAGAACTTAAAAAAAAACAATTTTGGTTTTAAGTAATCTCTATACCCAAAGTGGGGCTTGAACTCACAGCCCTGAGATCAAGAGTCCCATGGTCTTCCAATGGAGCCAGCATGGCTGGCTGGCTTCTGATTGTGCTTTGCAAATGTTTTAAATGAAAAGTTACTTTCACCATAAGGTTAAATTCTTTTTCAGCATCTTTACTATCATAGGGACTTCCAAACCAGGATATTCCATTTCTGCTCAAAATATGAGCTTGTTTAATTATTAACAATGGGGGGGGGGGCGGGGGATCCACTTTGAAACTTTTACTTTAAGCATCCAGAATTTAAAATTTTATTGTCGAGTTGAGTCTACTTTCCTCAAAATTCAAAATTCCGCAAAATTTGTCAATGAGTAAGATTTACAGTAAGGGCTAAAGCTGAGGATATTCTTTAGTATAAGCTTAGTTTTATAAGATTTACTAGAAGTGGGTACATGAAACTTGAACAGTGATATTTTTTAGGAGATACAAAAATGATCTCATTATATTTCTCCATTTAGAAATCAAAGTAGGAAGGGTATTTTTTGATTTTAGACAAACGTGTTTTGGGATCTCTGGGGACAAGTTGAGAAAGGCTTTCTTTAATTGGATCTGAAACCAAGTGGCTGAGAACAGGGAGAGCGTTATTCATTTAGGAAAAACAGAGACATCTGCTGGTGGAACGGCAGACTTTCTTTTCCAGGCTCCGCGGGCCCCTGAAGGGGTAATATTTGCAAGACAGGGACAAATCTGTTACAATTTATCCTGTCCTTTTTAAAAGAGCTGTTGTATAATCATGGAATAAGAATGTTCAATAAAAGGGGGAAAAAACGTTACAAATATACTTCACAGAGTTATGTTGCTTTGGTACAACGTTCTCTTGACCACCCCTCATCAGAAGGCCAGAATGCTTTCAGAAAAGGCATGTTTCCTCTCCTCTGTGTTCTGACTCCTTTTAATCCGAAGCCTGCAGCGAATGGCCCTGAAGGGAGCAGGTTCGTGAGAAGGGGTCGCTCATTCCTTTTCCAGCCAACCGACATCCTGATGTGTGCTGCTTCTGGAATAGGAAGTGTTTGGGGTCTGACCAACATCTACTGGCTAGTTTCTTAACCTTCAGTGTGTTACCTTTCAGGGGCAATACCCACTTCTAGGACTGTTATAGGGATTAAACAAGATTTTTGGATGCAGAGGTCAAGCACGGTTGAGAAAGGCTTAGCCACTGTCACCGTCTTTGAGCTTGGCAGGAGCCTCCAAGCTTAGAGATAAGCTCTGTGCTTCATCTAGTATTTTCATCTCCCTGTACAAACACGTGGTCAGCTCAGACTCACCCAACCCCAAACAGAACTCATCGCCCCCAACTGCATCCCTGCCCTCAAGTGGCTTAGAAGCCATTCACAGGACCCATTCCAGATAAGAAATGGCGGCTTCCTATTCATTGCCAGAGCCTGTTCATGTCACTGAGATCATAAGCTCTGGGGGAAGGGCCTCAGTTTTCTCTTCTTTAGAATGGGGACCATAACACCCCTCCCAGGGCTGCTGTGCTGATGCAACAGGATGCGCTCCCCGGGTCCTAGCACAGGGCCTGGCCTACGGGAGGACTCAGCACGGTTACTTATTTTTTAATTACACCAGCTTGCAGGTAGGTCTTTTTTCCTTCGTGCCTATTGCCTCCAGGCCTGGGTTAACACAGCCACTGCCATATTGGTCTCTGGGCCTTCAAGCTGCTACCTCATCCTGTTCTTCTCACAGGCTGTTACTAAACTAATGCCCTTTATGTTTAGTTCTTTGGGGGCTATTTCCTAGTCAAGAACAGAGACAGACTTCTTAAGTAAGCAGCTAAACTCCCTCTCCTGGGTCTAAGTCCCTTATAACCTGACTCCATAGTAGCCAAACGGACTTCTCACCAATCCCCAAAACACGTCTCCATTCCAGGCAGGAAGGCCCCCTGAGCATACCCTCTTTATTCTGGTCCCTGCGCCCTGCTTTACACGGTTTCCTTTATTCCTGATGCCTCTCTCTCCCACATCTCGGTCTTGCCTGGATTTTAAGATGCAGCTAAAATCCCACTTCTGCCATAAACTTTTCTCCAGTCCCATGGCCTGTGTTGGTTTTTCCTAGAGGACTAACTTCGAAAGCCCTAACGACTCTTACCTCCTGTTGCATGGATAAATCCCAACCAGCAGCCATTAGTTAGAATTCACTTGTTCTCAGATTTTTCTTACAAGTTCTGCGCAGTAAGGGCCTGTGTTAATTCACCTTTCTGTGCTTCCATTTCCTGCATCTGTAAAATGGTGATTAGGGCAGTTCCCACTTCCATAGGATAGTTGTAAAGATTAAGGGACATAAAGGGACATGAAGCAAGTGCCTCGCACCGAGAAAGGGTTCAGTGAGTGTTGGCTATTATTACTGTTCTGGGCACACGAGTAAGGGATCAGTAACAACTTGTTTGATTATCGGCCATGTTTTATTTTTATTTCATTTATTTATTTATTTATTTATTTAAATGTTTATTTATTTTTGAGAGAGAGAAGAGTGTGAGGGGGAAGGGCAGAGAGAAAGGGACACATAGAATCCGAAGCAGGCTCCAGGCTCTAAGCTGTCTGCACAGAGCCGGATGCGGGGCACGAACCCACGAACGGAGATCACGACCTGAGCTGAAGTTGGACGCTTAACGGACTGAGCCACCCAGGCACCCCCGGCCATGTTTTACAGAGAAGCTATCAGGTGCTAGGCTTGAGCTCTTCACAGCCCTCTGACCCATCATTGTGTGTCTTTTAAACAAGACATTAACTCATTTGACAAATATTTGTTGAGTGCCTACCCAGGTACACATGATATTATCAATTCTGGCCTTCACTTTATTTTTCCCTATGTGGTCAGCCAGCCATTCACATCCAGGACAAGCAGATGAAATATATTCACCAAAGAAGCTCTGAGTTCAAGTCTTTGTTCCAACCATACAGCCTTGAAGCAAATAATTGGCTATATCTGACCCTTAGTCCCTCTATCGCATAATGAACTCTAAAGTCTGCTTCTCTATTTCATTATCTGTCAAAAGAACCAACTACAGTTTAAATCACGTCAGGCAAAAAACAAAACAAAACAAACAAACAAACAAGAACAACCTCACATTAGGCAGATATTGGCTCTCTCTCTTCCCGTGTTCACATCAGACCTGGATGTGTGATCTCCTTCCTTGTCCCGAACTGACACACCCCTGGCTTGTTCTGTGACTGTCAGTTACTCCACCTGCTACTATTTAGAAAGGGCCTCCAAGGAACTCTCTGACCTCATTCATATCGCTACCTTTTTTAAATTTTAGGTGAATACAGGAGATTGATTGTATCTTGTTCCCCAAATGTTATAGGAAAAGAAGTGCATACCCTTTCCATTTGTCGCCCTCCTCTTCCTATTCCCCTATTTTCCTGTCCTTCTTTAATTAAATTACACACGTGCACATGCACACACATCTACACACAGTTTCTTTATATGCTCCTTAACACAAGCGCCTAAAAGATACTTTTAAAAACCATCAGTGCCTCGCAGTCTCCTAGTCTTGTACACTTGCCCAATTCTGCTTGCCAACAGGTGGATATTGACCTAACTGCCATCATGGGAATGGAATGCTTTGCTTTGCCAGTGGTTTCCAAGTGTGGGTGGGCTTCGAACTCTACGATCTCCCCTTCTGAGTCAGAATTTCTGGCGAGAGGGCTTGGGAACCGGGATGTTTGACAAGCATCCAGGTAATGCCCGTGCCTACTAATATTGGAGGCCTGCTGAGCCTGGCCCACCTGTGTCCATTTCAAATCAATGCACACAGGCTAGATAGGCCGCAGCCACTGTTGGTTCAGAACCACAGTGTCCTAAAGGGGCAACAGATGTCATTCAGTTCTGGCTTGGTGGATGGCCTGAATTACCAATGCTGACATATTACCTGCTGGCTTCCTGTGACTCAATCCTGAAGCATGGTGTTCCCACACACTCTCTCAGCGGATTTAGTCACCAATGGTGTCTTCACCTTCTGTTCTTGGCCTTTGTAATGGCTGGCTTTCCTAACAAGGTCGAACTGCCTTTGGTTATGAGATCTGTACACCTAGGCATGGTCCAGTTGCTTGGATTCCTCAGGAAGACGTTGCTGAATTTGGGGAGGTTAGGATATTTTTAGAGCAGCAGTGCCTGGGTGGCTCAGTCGGTTAAGCATCTGACTTCAGCTCAAGTCATGATTTCGTGCTTCGTGGGTTCAAGCCTCGCGTCGGGCTCTGTGCTGACAGCTCGGAGCCTGGAGCCTGCTTCGGATTCTGTGTCTCCGTCTCTCTCTGCTCCTCCCCCACTCATACTCTTTCTGTCTCTCAAAAATGCATAAACGTTAAAAATTTAAAAAAAAGAAAAAAAGAATATTCTAGAGCAGATTATAGATTTCAAATGTTTTGGACCATGCCTTAGCCATAAGAAATCCATTTGATGCTGAGACTCAGAGTCCATACACACACACAGACACGTATAAATATGCCCAGTGAACACACAAATATATCTATATGCCTTTTCATACTTTCTATTCTAGTTCGTTGAAAAGATAGTCTTTAGATGCAAAATCCAGGAGGGTCTAGAGTCTTTCTCAAGAATCCGATAGCAGTGGTAGTTCTACCTCTCATCATTTCCAAATGATTTCAGAGTCTACAATGTCCCTACACCATGCACAGAACCCTGAAGATGCGGTTTCTTCCTTGCACTCAAGAAAGCCCACAGCACCACCAGGAAGGCAGGGTGACCTCAGGGTAGGCTTCTGGGGGTTAGGTGTGGAATTATTTTTAAGCATACCGCTCCTTGTCAACACCCCTTCAGAATATCTAGTGTCGAGTCTTGGAAAGAATCGTGGAAAAGCTTCTCAAATGATTCCCACCCTCTTCACCTGTCCTGGGGACAGGGCAGGGCACAAACCCTTTGAAGATCACTGTCGCCACCTTCGTATTTTCAAAGGGGACACAAAGCTGAGAAGCTTTCCACGATTAACAGCAAAGGACTTGCAATACACACCACAGCCGACAGCATGTGATCACAGTGCGGCTGAATAGCAGGTTCCGCTTGACCTGCTTGACTTCCCTGTGGGCCCTCCACGCCCGCCTCCCAGCCACCAGCCTCCCCTCCTCCTGCCATTTCCTTTCCCATCTGAGCTTCCTCTCTTCCTTGCTAAATGGTTCTCACCTTCCACTAAACCCACTGGCATTTTCTGTCTGTGCTGGGTAATCCCTGCTCGCATGCTTGATGGTAGGCGTATGCAATCTAACTCCAAATGAACGGAGGGAACAACTAGGTCTTGCTGTTCTTTGGATTTACTGCCCTGTCCTAGAAACAGCAAATGCTCAATGAGAATTTCTCCGCACGAGCCAGACTCTGAGGGTAGCGCTCACGTCTCCTGCTTCCCTCCTCGCTGGTACGCAGAGACGATGTGGCAAAATGGTCACCAGCACAGATTTGGGTGCCGGGTGGTCTGGTTCATGTCCCAGAATTACGTATTTCACTACAGAAAGTTTTCTAAAAGGTATTACTAAGGGTTGAAGGGTGGCAACAAGCACTAGGAGAGTGTGTCTACTTCGCTACACTTGTGAGTGAAGGAACGTGTGCACACGTGTTCGTTAATGCACAGAATTTCTTAGAGCGCATCCAAAAGAAACCAGCATTAGCACCTTCCTTTATGGAGGGAGAGAAGAAAGGAGACTTACCAGCTTGTTTTTCACTACAGACGAACACATGAGTTATTATGCCTGTATTGCTAAGTCAACAAGTTTAAAAATTCAAAAAATTCCACTTCCACTGCTTATTAGCTGCGTGATTTTTAGCAAGTTGTTTGCTTTCCCGAATCCTCAGTTTCCTCATCTGTAAAATGGAGCCAAGAAAGCCGATTTAACTGGATCCGGCAGCCTAAATATGATAATGCATACGAAATACTCAGTCGATTGCTTGGCATACCTATTGTGAGAATTCACAAAATGGTAGCTATTGTTGTCACCTGCCCCAGGTGTTTAGAATCTGTCCCTTCCTCCCTTAGTTTAACTCAAAGTCTAGAAGCATGGAAATAATGGCCTTCTGCGTGCCTTTCTTACCTCTGTTGTGGCTTTTGCTGGCTCCTAGAGGGCCAGTGCCTGCATTAGAGGCTGATTCTCTTCATTTCACACCCTCAAGAATTCTTTCGGTCTCTTTTTACCCTTCAAGCAACTCTGAGCTTTATTTATTCTTCCAATGCTTGTTCCCTAACTTAATCCCTCAGAGACACCTCAGATGACTAATGAGCATTACAAACAAACGAACCTCAAAATTCTTGGATTAAAGCAAAGAGCTTCTACCCCAAGATACCTAACTTCCACCTGGTTGCTTTTTTCCCCCCTAACTGGTGAGAGAGTGCTTCAAGCAGTGATTCATCTCAACTCATGCTGCCCAAGTCCGTGTAGCTTCGTCAGAGGTATTTGTGGTTCAGATCACCTCTCTGCTTTAATTACATTTTTTTGTTGTTGTTGTTAAAGCGGTTATAAGGTGATTTATTCGCTTTACCATAAGTCATGGGAAATAAATAGAAGGTTGGGTTTCAAGGGATTAGAGGTTGGTGCAAAATGATTGTCCGCTCCTGTTATGCAATTGTTTCCCCCCAAAGCTTTGGGTTGTGGTGGGTATTCTGAAGCAGATTACTTTCTTTTTTTAAAAAACTGTTTTTAATGTTTATTTATTTTTGAGAGAGAGAGAGAGAGAGAGAGAGAGCGCGCGCGAGTGGGGAAGGGGCAGAGAGAGGGAGACACAGAATCCGAAGCAGGCTCCAGGCTCTGAGCCGTCAGCACAGAGCCTGACGTGGGGCTCAAACTCACAAACTGCGAGATCATGACCTGAGCTGAAGTCGGACGCTTAATGGACTGAGCCATCCAGGCGCCCCTGAAGCAGATTGCTTCCCAGAGACTTGTTCAAGTACATCTTATTCAAGCACAAGATGAATTCTAACTTGGAATGGAGGACAGGGAGATGTGGAAGAATAATATAATGTGCTAGTACCTAATCACATTAAAATACAATTATGGCTAACATTTATTGAATGTTTACAAGGCAGCAGAGTGTGGGATATGCCCTTAATTTAGTTCTTACCCTCAATCTATAACAATTTGTCCCCATTTTACAGAGAAGGAAATTAAGTGACTTGCCTGAAAAGGTAAGAAGTGCCAGGCACCTACCCCGACCATTGACCGCAGAGCACATGCTCTTAACCACTATCTAGATCAGGGATTCGAAAACCTTTTCTATAAAAGGCTGCATGATAAATATTTTAGGCTTTGAGAGTGGAAAACAGTCATAGATAATATGTAAACAAATGAGTGTGGCCGTGTTTCAATACAATTTTATTTATAAGCAGTGAAATCTCATATGATTTCATATAATTTACATATGTCTGGAAGTATTCTTTTGATTTTATCCCCCACCATTAACAAAGGTGAAAACCATTCTTAGCTCCTAGGTGCAGAATAGGGGGTGGGCCGGATGTAGCCTGTGGGCACTGCTTTACCAACTCTTATTTTAGATCATGAGAAACAGGACCAGGTGTGAGAGAATGAAAAATCTCTATTAACAAACAGGCTTGCCCAACATATTCTAGATCCTTTGGGACTTTAGCCGGGGCCCAAACGAAGAGATGGGGAGAAAATGTAGCCTCCCCCAGCTGCCTTCATTTTCATGCTTGCAGTTCTTTTTTGTCACTTGTCACCCGAAGCCACTCTTTTAGCACCCGGAGCCTCCTGGTGTGCTCCCCCACCCACCTGGGGTGCTCAGAGCCCCTCTCGGGTCCACCACTTAGACTGCCCCCTCCCCAGGCACTTTACCTGCCTCCCTGTCCTCCACCTCCCATTTCCTGACAGACCTGACATAAGCTAAATTCCTTTTTAAAAATTTGCCTTATTGCATTTGCATTTTAAAGGAAGATTCTTTCTGGACAGAGGCAATTCAAAGATAGGACTCTCTGAAGCATTCAGCTTGGGAAGATGGGTGAGGTGCATTGGGGATGGGAGAGGGAATGTTTCAAGAAAGAGATTCTTATTATACTTAAAATCACATCTGGGCAGAGCCATAGGTGAGGCGGGCCCTGATCGGAGAATCCCAGTGCTTCCCAGGCCCCTGGCCTAAGTTTGGATGTGGATAAATGATGGGCTATTGGGGGCATCCTGTGAAAACCCTCAGGGTCTCTTTCAGAGTTCAGAACTCATGGTTCTGACTGATAGACGTGATCGATTAGCTGAGGGCCAGACGCAGGAGGCTGTGACTTACTTCCTTGGCCCCCTTAGTCAGATTTCCTGCACGGTAACAGCCACTCCGGGCACCCCCTCTGTGGCCGTCCAGCCCATGGGAAGATGTTGCATCAACTTTGTGGTCCCTTCAATTGCATCTGGTGGTTCGTAAGTACCATGTGTGGTGGAGGCTGTCTGAACCCATAGACAGAGCAGAGTAGCAGCATGCCGGTCTTCTCCAAGGGAGACAGGCTTCCCTTGCTGGTCTGTGTTTCCCGAGCTTTCTGGTAATTGTCCGCACCCCCACCCCTGACTCTTGCCAAATAGGAGTTGTGACATTTAATCTTACATTAATTACAAATATGTTTCTGAGCCTACCAGATTCATCTGCATCTCTTTTAGCCCATGTCAACCACACAAGAATAAACATAGGTGCTCGTCATAAGTCTTCCTCGGAAGGTGGGAAGATACCTTTTATGATCCATCCATCTTAAACAGTATGGCCATGCAGAGCTTTTTCTGTAATATTCCTGTGGTAATTTCAACTGGGGAAATAAAATGTTTGGCATGCCCGTGTTTAAGGAATAGCAAGATAAGGAGAAACGCTTCAACATTATTCTCACAGTGGTAGAATTTTTTCAGGGAAATACTTTTTTTTCCTATCAAAAGGCTAATTTTTGTTGCTGTTTTGTTTTTTTTTTAAATTTTTATTTATTTTTGAGAGAGACAGAGCATGAGCAGGGGGAAGGGCAGAGAGAGAGGGAGACACAGAATTGGAAACAGGCTCCAGGCTCTGAGCTGTCAGCACAGAGCCTGACTCGGGGTGAACCGTGAGATCATGACCTGAACTGAAGTTGGATGCTTAACCGACTGAGCCACCCAGGCACCCCTCAAAAGGCTAATATTTTGTTTTATCAGCTAAGTATATATGTGCATTTGTGTGGTGTATGTGTGTATGCTTGGAACTGGAGAAACAATGGAAACACTGTTGATTTTTATTTTCTTAGTTTTTATTTTTTCCCCTCTTCTCTTATTAGGTCAGTTTGTAGGTAGTCTTTGTAATTCCAGAAATTTTCTTTTATGGGGAGGAAAAAAAGTAACATGAATAGTTAACCTGGATATTATTTGGTATTCCGATACAGCTTCCAAAAGGAAACGTGTATAGTAAATATTTATCTTTGGATCCCTTTTCGCCTCCAGGGTTAAGTCTGGCTTTCAGACATGGCCTATGGTTTCTTTATATTAATGCACTGTATTTGAAACTCATCAATATTTGAACAACATTCCAAAGCAGTATATTTGGCTTTTGTGTCTGCCTCAGAGATGTGGACTTAGGATAGACTGAGTAATTAAGAATGTTAAAGTTAATAATGACATTTTGGATTCTGAGTTGGGAGCTCTACGTGTAGACTTTTTGCTGCTGAAATTTGGTGGCTCCATTCACTCCATGTAGCTTTTTAAAAACCTCTGCTCTTTTACTACACCCACAGATCGGAATTTCTCTTCTTGTCTGAATAGAGGAAGGGAGCAGTGAATACCCAGGCAAGATGGAGCACGTGAACAGGCAACCCACTCACACGACTCCACTTTCAGACAGCCCAGATTCTAGAGGAATGTCTAAAAGAGGTGTGGGTATTATTTAAATTTGTTTCAATTTCGTCGTCTACATAATCAGTCCAAGGACAGCCATGTTGCTATGGTGATGCACCTGACATATATGGGATGATGATCAGAGCTATAATGGTATATGATAATGAATACCATTTATTGAGCACCTACCACATACTCGGATGCTCTATTATGTTATCTCTTGGGTCTCCACAATAACTCTACAAGGTGGTATTTTCTTCATTTTGCGGCCGTGGAGACTGGGCTTAGAAAGAAAATGCCACTTGCCCCGACCCACAGAGCTAGTGAGTACAGAGCGGCATTTTTGCCCAGCACTGGGTGTCTGCAGCCGGTCCCTGCTCTTTCCACTTCATTACCCCGCGCCATCTGATCCCGCCAGCAGGGCGCATGCGCAAGGCTCCCTGCACCCCGGGAGCCTCGGTCCTCCTTTGTCTGCAGCCGGGGGTCTGCGAGTCCTGGTCTGAACCAGCGCGCCTTTGTTTTCCAGTCCGTTGCATTGTTTGCGCGACCTTTACTCACTCCCTGAGTGGTTTCTCCAGCGCACAGTTCAGAGATGTTTAGTGTTACCGAAATTTATGTTCACAGCCTTGTGACATGAAATGGTTCATGGGGCTGGGACAGAAAAGCTGGGTAACAGAGCAGCGGAGTTGTTTGCAAGGACTAACATTTAATAAATCGTTACAGAAACGCTTCAAAACATAGTGAGTTGTGTGAGATGAAAGAACCAAATACGTGGATCTGGGCAATGTAAAGACCTCCTGGAGGTTGTAAGAACAGTAAGGTGATGATAGCGCAAATCTCTTGACTCTTTCCTGCCTCTGAGTTTTATTTTACAATGTTTTCTTTGATATCTTGTTATTTTTAATAATGTCACACTCTGTTCAAAATGATTCTTTTCCTCTCATACATGATTGTCTTTAAATTGCTCTTAAAAGGAACTGGGAAGGAATACTATTTCAGAGAATAGTTTACAGACATTCTTACCATGACAGCATTTCTTGCTAATAAATACTGTTGAGGAAGTTGCCGGGGTGGGGGTGGGGGGGGACACCCCTTTAGACTCTGGAATTAGAGTCCTAAACAAAGTGATTAAAAGTGAGTTGTGAGAGATGATATATGAAGAAGAAGGAATTTTGAAATTGTGTGGTCATTTTATTTTTAAAGATACATACATTTAAATGCTAAAGCTTCTGTATCTGGTTGCCTCCTTTTGTTTTTGACACTTCTTTGAATTTCCTGAACGCTGTAATAAAAGCCAGCATCCTAAATACTGTAAGTTGGAGTCCTTCCTCCCTTCATTTTCTCTCTCTCCTCTTCCCCTTGTCTCTTCTTCTTCCTCTTCCTAACCACAAGGCACCATTCCCTGGTGGGAATGAGACAAGCATTCAAAAATATATATATTAATCTTTTTATCTGTTTAGAGATGTCGTTTAAAGTGAAGTTACCATACTTTTCTTCCTTTACACCCCAAAATAAAATGTTTATCTGAAAGCGAGTCTTATTGACATCTAAAAGACAGAGAGACATACCATAAGGTGTTTTTATAGAGACTCTGATAGCAAATGAATTGAGGGAAATGCTAATTGATGCACTGTGGAAATGTAATGTTATTGTCTTGCTGTCAATGCAACCAGGGGTGATATATAGCCACCTCTCCCTGGCTTGGGAGATTAATGAAATGACAATAATTTTGGCACCCCTTGCACATGGAGAGTGCATAACATAACTCTAAGTTGATTTGTGCAAAGGGCGGAGCCGACTGGAAACAGCACATCATAGCTTCCAGTCAGTTTGGTGACATTTGTGGTGCTATCCAGTGCGGGCTGTCCCCAACCTCCTCTGCCTCTTTCCCTGCCTGCACCAAGATGGCACCAACTGTAGTCAAACTCACATCCCCTGTCAGATGACAGATGTCTTCAATGATTGTGTTTGCCAGTGAATAAACAGTTACTTGGTACTTTGATCTACTTTAAAAGAATAGATTCATACGGTGCTTTGTTAAAATTCAAACATTGTTTGGCTCCCAGTTTCACCTCCCTCTCTCAAGGTGCTTTGTTTCTGTGGTAGCTAAGACAATGGGCTTTGGAGGAAGACTCACTGAGGGTTCAGATTCTCCCCTAGCTCCACTTCATAGAGGTGTTATTGTGGTGACATGAGGCATTTCGTTCTGCAGAACACAGTGCCTGGCACAGAGTAAAATTATTTTTTTTTTAAAGTAAAACCTTCTGAATGTTGTGGTTCAATGCTTTTCTCTAAACAGCCTATATTAGCAGAGACCATCGATCATCAGCGGCCACCAACATCACAGAAGGAGACAACCAGACACCATGACGCTTCTGATAGAAGCACATGACGCCTCTAATAAAGTGGTCTTGTCAAAAAATGAAACCTGAATCTAATCAGGGCTCCATCTAACCATCACTTCTCAGAAAATAATAGGGCACAGAGGGCAAAACCCAGAATGTGGGAAACTCTAGGACAAATGACTCCATGTCTTCAGTAACCGAATGGCCAGGGAAATTAAAGTGGAGGAGGGGGACCCATAGACGAAGAAAGACTCAAGAGTCATGACAACCAGCTGCAACATGTGGCCCTTATATTTGGACAATTTGAACAAACTGTCAAAAAAAAAAAAACCATTGAGGAGACAACTGGGAGAAATGCACAGTGGGTGGACACTTGATGAAATTAAAGCATTATTGTTAATTTTTTTTAGTGGTGATAATGGTTTAGGATTTGGGCTTTTCTTTAAAGTTTATTTTTAGAAATGTGTACTTGAATCATTTAGAAATATGCACTTAAGTATTTGCTTAGAATTTATGGGTAAATGATATGATGCCGAAGTACATATGAAACAAGAGTGGCCTTGAGGGGGTAATTATTGAAGCTGCATGATGGCAGAGATAGGGCTATATTATACTGTTTTCTCTACTTTTATTTACTTATTTATTTTTAAAAGTTTATTTACTTTTGAAAGAGAGAGAGAAAGGAGCGGAGAGAGAGGGAGAAAGAATCCCAAGCAGACTCTGCGCTATCAGCACAGAGCCCGATGTGGGGCCATAACTCAAGCACCGTGAGATCAGGACCTGAGCCAAAGCCAAGAGTGGGATTATTACCTGGCTGAGCTACCCAGGTGCCCCCTCTCTACTTTTATGTATGCTGAAATTTTCCTTGAGGAGAATTAAAAATAAAGCAAAAGAAAGGAAAACAGTAACAATAAAAAAAACAACAACCCAAAACTCTGCCAAATCTAGTGGGCATTCAATCTAAAGCAACAAATTCCCAGAATCCCTCAGCAGCTGATACTTTCCACCCAAAACATGGTGCCTGTTTCTAGGTCATTGATTACAAGAGGCTTCCTTACTCAGGTGGGTGATTTCTTCCAACACGGTTTATTATCTTTAACTGAATTTGAGAAAATGGCTGTTTCAGGTTGGTTTCTGTCACCTGCCTCTGAGGTCAAATACTGCTATCAGGAGTTGACAGTTGCTATTTGGCTCAAAGTACTTGAGGTCATGGTCATTCCATTATCTTTCTAAGACTGCAATTTTTGAACATGCCTGTACTGGATAGCAGGTGCACAGTTGACCATTTTTTTTTTTAAATAAATGACATCGATATCAAGTGGCATAGGAAAGCTTTCCCAAACTATGATTGCCTTATTAATCAATTCGTAAAACTGATCAGGAAAATGTTAAGGGACCTGTTAATGTAATAATGAGGAAATAAATCTAAAACGCACCTTTGTTGGATAAGTAGGCTTTTGAAAAAGTGTGGGGATAAAGTTCCAACAAATAAATGCATCCTATTATTTAATTTACTCTTCTTGCCCTTGACCTATAGTTTTTGCTCCATGACATTGTCTCCAGTTAGCAACTAAAAATATTTCTCTTTTCTGAGTGAGGCTAGCCATAATTTGACAGCCCAGGTTCCTTTTGTTGTTATTTTCTTCTGTCTCAGAGAAGCTGAGCCTATGATTTCAAGGTTATTAAAAGAAATCCAGAGCTAAAAGATGAGATATATATTTTGAATTTTTAAAAATCAATTCATTTCACATAAATACAATTCTTTCTTTATGCCATCACATTTGATCAGGATGGGCGACACGAGTCTTTCAGAAATAGTAATCAGCTTATCAGGACCCTGAACCAAACCACTTACTGTTAGATGAAAGAAAAATATTTATCTTATTAAAATCACTATATTGAAGTATTCGAATTAGTTATTAAAACGCCATGGGCCCATTAAAAGTTGAAAAGAATTGTATTTGATCAGAGAAAGAATGGGGTGAGCATAATTGCTATAATTCACTGGCCATTCTGCATATTTTAGGAAGGATATTAAATTTCAGTATGAGGTTGGAATTGAAGTAAGAGTGTCTGAACCCTGCCGGCTTTGAAAGTTTCTAGATCTGCAGAACATTGCGACCCTCTCCTCCACAAAGCGTGCTGTGTGTGTGCGCCTGCCTCCCGACACCAAGCCAAGTGCATGTTGGTAATTTCCTGGGATCCCAGGGCCAGCGTGGTCACACATGGGGATGGACTAGAAGCCTCCGTTCTTTGTTTGTCTAATTCCCCTGCATTCTGCAAGAGCTGAATGTTTGTTATTTCTTCTGTGACGTTTTCTACGTTGCTAACCAACGCACCCCTCCACTCCCCGCCTCCTCGGATTACTCTCATCCTCTGTACTTAATCTGTTGTACAAACACTGCAAAATTGAGATAGCCCCCAAACTCAGTCCTGAGCTCCCCCGAGGAGCTCATGAGTTGCTCTTCTTGGGAACTCTAAGGGCCTCCGCGGATGTTTATTGAACGAAGGTGTTTCCTGTTTCCGCTCTGGCCTCTATTTCCCTTCTGAGCCTCTTTATTTGCATTTGGATGTTGCCCTTTGCTTTATGCAGGGCTTTCCTTTCGATGATCCCTTTAGCGCCTCGTATCAACCCTGAGAAATGGATAAGCTATAGTCCCGAGTTTACAGTCATGGACAATTTATCCGAGGTCCTACACTCAATTTGTGGAAGAAATATGACTGCTACCCACGTCTCTCTGTTCTCCTAGGATAGGTGTTTTGTTTTGCTTTTTGTTTGTACTGAGCAGCTGTGAAAATAATTTAAATATTACTAATCTCTCTCATGTCTTCTCCACTCGTGAGAGACAATGGCTCATTCCTCCCGGCAGTCCCCTGGTTGACTTCGGAGCTACACATGAAGCTTAGGGACGCACTGGGCCTCACCTCCAACTGTGGGATCCTGAGGCTTCTAGAAGGGGGACGCAACCTGAGGCATGGGTGAATCCCCTCTGAGCAGTCATCACAGTCTCTTGCATTTCTCTGATTCGCTGTACGTTGGGAGTCATGTACTTTTTCCCCAAAGTGTGTCACTAAAATGTGACACATGGGTAATCTTCATTTCATAAGTTGGTTGCTGTGACCCAGACAGAGCGGCCGAATCTTTTACAAAAGCGAATTACTCAGGCGGGCAGTCGCTGACTCAGGTCCGAAATCAACAGCCTGCCCTGCCTTTTTGAGGGTACCGATGGGACTGAGGTATCAAGGCTGAAGTTTGACGCATTTTCTAGGAACACACTCCCATCTGACTCTAAAGAATTAGAGCAAGGACTCATGTGTGCTTCGCACATGACTCTGCATACTGGTTTCCAATAATCATGTAATAAAAATTGCTTAGCCGAGAGTTGCTATGCAGCGCTGTTTAGCCGCTTGCTTCCAATATTGCATTTACAAAAATTACATATTTCATATAATCAGGCCTGTCTCTTACTTAATCATCCCACACATCATATAAATCTTGAAAATGGACAGGTCTATAAATCACTAGCATTTTTCATTTACCACTTATTCTGAGCCAGGCAGTTTCTTATTTAAATTGCCATGCGAATAAATCTAATAATCCTTATTCACTTACATCATCTCAAACTTTAAATCTTATTCCGGCTGAGGTCATAAGTGGAATCAGTATTGAGGGCAAAACTAGCAGCTGTAACAACTATAATAGCTTGCCAAATTATATTAAAGGGCCCAAATAGCATTAAAAAAATGAGGCAGAATTGAATTACATTATGAAAGTGTGATCTGCTGAATCAGGCAACTGAGGGCCCGAAGCCGGGCTCCTGCCTGGGGTGCGGCTTCTGCGTGGGGCTTTGTGCCAACTGGAAGAGGGAAAGACTTGCCTAAATCCTCTTCTTTACACACCTTGATTAAAATCTAGAGCAGGTTTTGCAACCTTTACACTGTGGACATTTTGGTTCAGACAAGTCCTTGCGGAGGGGACCTGGCCCGCGCACAGACGGATGTGCAGCCGCATGGCCTCTCTCTACCTCCTAGATGTCAGGAGCACACTCTCTACTCCCCAGTAGTGACAGCCAAAAATGTGTCCAGACATTGTCAAATGTCCCCTGGGGGGGAAATCACCCCTGTTGAGAACTGCCGGTCTAGACGGTTGGGGTTGGATCTGGGCTTCTCGCAGGGAGAATCCAGGGACCGTCTGACGGCTCCCCGTCTTGCTGGAAGACTGTGCCACACGGTGTTCCCTTCCTTAACTGCTGCCAACAGTAATGTGGCTCTCAGACAAATTGAAGGGCGGTCAGGGAGAGGGGGCAGGGGAGAAAGAACCGCAACAGGTAGAGTAGAGCAAACACTCAGTGGACAGGAAAATTCTCTGAACTCCAACGTTCGGGACAGACTCTTTCTTCCCCTTTCCCCATCAAATCAGCGCCGGCATCCCTACCCTTTAGGAGGCATCCCAGACCCAGCGTTCACAGCAGTTGTGTCTGTGTGGATGGAGGATAAACATTATTTTTGTCTGCGTCTTAAACGGCTCAGAAAGGTTGTGGGCTTTTGTAGCGATGAAAAGAAAACAGCATGTGTTTGTAAAGGGGACATTCAAATCTCAACGACTGGCTTGGGAGAAACTTAGCATTATCAGCGCTGTGCAAATGTTGAGATTGAGGAATCTGGTTTCCTCTCTTCCTATGGCTGGCAGATTGTATCTTACGATAGCTAGCAGAGATGCCGATAGTTCATCTTCAAGCAGTGGAAGGAACTGGCTGCAATTAGTTTTCCCAGAAAGATTCTGCCAGGTCTTTGACAGACTAAGGAGTTATTCCCTATATAAATCATTCTTGGTCTGCCATCTTAAATGCACATGCTTTTCTAGAAGGGCATCCATCCTATAGCACCCAAGCCTAAATAAAGCAAATAGTGCCATTATAATTTGGAGATGAGCCTCGCTGACAGCTCCACATAACAGAATGCTGGGGGTGGGTGGGCAGTGGAGGTAGGGGAGGCATTTGTAATTATGAGTTGGCCGTACCTCATGTCTAACTAATGGAAACGGTGATATCATTTATACTGGGGACCAAAAAGACAGAACCAGGAAACAATATCAGAAGGAAATTTGTGGTGTCCAAGAACTCTCCTTTTTGAAAGATTTTTGATCAGCATTGAGAATGGCAGGACAATGGCCATTCCATTGTCTTAAGCCTATGGTGACTTCTGAGTCACCTAGTTGTCAAGCTGATTCACTTTGTATAGGAAAGAGATTATTAATCCAGTTCAATTTTGCCCATAATTTTTGGAAACTCTCTCCATTTTCCCCCTTTATTTCTCTGTATAAAATACTATTGTCATCCATGTTCTTTAAAGATGAGTTGAAAGCTCTAAGTTATTTCATTTAGTTATCCATTGGAAGATACAGATTATACCTTCTGGTGCCTTCCCATCTAATTAAAGTGTTCCAGAACGCCTACTCTTTAAGGTGGGATTATTACTTCAAAAGCAGAGGATAAATTTCCCCCACAGTCAATTTCCCTTGAGGAGATGGAGACAGAACGAGAAAGCAGGGAGTATCAGATGCTGCCCTGGTATGGCCGGCCCCCAATGCCACGGTCAAGTCTCTAACTCAATCTCTATCTTATCTTTCTACTGAACGTGACTAGTGGCGGTGCTTGGCATTTGTGTTTCGGAGTGGTGTCTGCATCTAGGTGAAACATGCTAATGTATTTTTCAAGCCGCAGCACTAATATTCTGTAAATCAGAGGGCCTGTGATAGAGAGGAGGAGACGTGAAGACAGGATTTCGTGGCTTCTAATTAGCAGCATCTATGGGCTCTGCTCCATACCAGGGTTCTGAAGCCCCTCCCCCACGATTTCATGTCAGCAGTGTGGGGAACATGTTTTATTTGAGAAAGCTCTTTCTTAAAACACACTTCCAAGGGTAAAACCATCTCCTTTTTAGGAGCGCGTTAAATACTTTTATTTTTTTATTTTTATTTAAAAAATTGTTTAGCATTTATTTATCATTGAGAAACAGAGAGAGACAGAGCATGAGCATGGGAGGAGCAGAGAGAGAGGGAGACACAGAATCCGAAGCAGACTCCAGTCTCTGAGCTGTCAGCACAGAGCCCGATGCAGGGCTTGAACCCACAAGCGGTGAGATCATGACCTGAGCTGAAGTCGGATGCTCAACCGACTGAGCCACCCAGGCGCCCCTAAAAATACTTTTAAATTGGACATGCAGTCAACTGTGTAAACCATATACTCACGAGTCCCTGTCTTATCAGGGAGGCTGATGGAACTGATGCCTATGTCATTGACACATCATTTTGTGTCTCACGTACAAATATTTTGCATTTTAATGACCTCTTTTATTCTAGGAGAGGAAAGCATTTGTAGGCCAATACTGGTCTGTTTTTCTCTGTAATCACTGATGCCCGTTGGGAGGATAGTCATGATCTGCAGTTGGCCACCTGATCCAATATGGTGGGATAACGCCCACAAGAAGATTTTACCCCAGAGGCCCACTGAACGCATCATAGCAGAAAAATGGGCTACAATGGCTAGACCGGTTGCCATCGGCAGCAGAATCTATATCTTTTTCATTACCCACGCCTGTTACATATAAGAACAATAATAACTTTCATTCAGCGTATTACGTACCAGGCCCAGTGCTGAACACTTCACCTGTCTCTCATTTAAATGTCACTGCAGCTCCATGAGGTCCGGGCCTGGTTGCTTGCCTATTTGCTCCCATATCCATCTCGCTCTTCTCCTGCTCTGCATCCCATTTCCCAAGTTCTTTGACGCTTACTTGGGTTTAGCCAAGGAGAGGCAATGGTAAAGGCTGGCGGGCAGAAAGGGGGAAAATTCGGAAGTACTTCTTCTTTCTTGTTCTGATGCTGGTGGCAGCTCTGGGCGGGACTGGGGGCCTCCGTGCATCCAGCTCCCACTAACACTGACACCAGCGGGGTGTGGTAGTGGCTTCCTGACGCAGGCATCTCCGGGTTGCCTCAATATCTTATTTGGCTTCTCAGCCCTTCCATCGCCAGGTAACCAGTTCGGGGCAGAGAGAGAGAGAGGGAGAGAGAGAATCCCAAGCAGGGTCTGCTCTGTCAGTGCAGAGCCCGACACGGAGCTAGATTCCACGAACCCTGAGATCGTGACCTGAGCTGAAATCAAGAGTTGGACGCTTAACTGACTGAGCCACCCAGGTGCCCCACTAATTCTTCATATTAAGTGTCCTGTCTTTGAAATATCTGGAGTGATTCCTTTCTCCTTGACTGGAACCTAACTGACAGCGATAAGTACTAGAGTCCCCATATTCTCCACAGGAGGAAACTAGGGCTCCGAGGCATTAAGAAACGTACATAAGTCAGGTCATCAGCCCTGACTTCATGCCTCTTAACCATGAGATAATACTGCCTCAATATACAAATAACAAGTCATTGAGTGATTAACTAGCAAAGCAACTCTTGAACGTGGGCTCATGGTGCTGAGGAAACATCTAGTACGTGCATCATTGCTAGGCCATTCGAGAAGACCTCTGTTCTAGTCCTATTTATTTCTTCCTCTAGAAAGAAGGAAGTGTGACTTTGGAGACATTCCTTAACAATCATAAAACTGTCTTGAGCATTTCACAGAATGATTCAAACATAAAATACAAGGCAAAGAGGAAGTGAGAGACCTAGCAATTTGGGTTCTTCCAAGAAACCGTGCCCTGGGGACTCAATCTTAATTGTGCCATAAAATTTAAATGGTACCTGTGTAGGAGATACTGTATATCTCCCTTTGGCTCAGCCACAAATTCAACAAATATTTTTGAATGCCCACCACGTGTCAGGCACTATTCCAGGCTCTTGGGGTTTAGCTGCGAACACAGCAGAAAAAAACCAGACACCCTCAAACACCGTGCATTTCCTGTTGTTGTTGTTGTTTTTTAATTTTTTGATGTTTATTTATTTTTGAGAGAGACAGAGAGACAGAGTGTGAGCAGGAGAGGGGCAGAGAGAGAAGGAGACGCAGAATCTGAGGCAGGCTCCAGGCTCTGAGCTGTCAGCACGGATCCTGATGCGGGGCTTGAACTCAAGCACCGTGAGATCATGACCTGAGCCGAAGTTGGATGCTTAACCGACTGAGCCACCCAGGCACCTCCTGTTTTGTTTTAAGTGCCCACAATGTTAGAAATACCATTCCTTAGAGCCTCAATGTGTCATACAGTTGTTGTCCAAGAGCATTTTTTCTAAAGAGTATAAAACCCAGATAATACTGGGTGTACCTGTGGGTTGAAAAGGGGGAAAGAAGATGAAACATTTGTACCTCCAGGAGGCTGGACAGTGTGGAGGTTAAGAACGTGGACTCTGGAGTCAAACTGTCTACGTTCAAGTATCTGTGGTACTACTTGTCTGCTGTGTCACTTGGGCGAGTCACTTTGCTTCTCTAGATCTCAGTTTCCTCATCTGAAAAATGGAGAGAGCAATACTAGTAAAACTAATGCATGGGGTTATCGAGGAGATGAAGTGACAATATATATAAAGTCCCCCCAGTGGCAAGAACTGCTGATACAGTATTTTTACTTCACGGTGATTCATTGAGACAGCAAATTTCATGGCGGTCCCTCAGGCCAGCTCTTAAAGCTTTAAACAGAATGGTTCCATTAATGTGGAACACTGATTATTTTTCTTAAAAATTTCCCCTTTGGATTTTTTTCTTCTCATTATTATTTGGATTTTTTCCTCCTCTCTCTTTTCCTGTAACTCTCTTGTTCTCTGTGCTGAATAATTTTTTTTTTCTTCTGAAGTATTGGCACCAATGAATACTCCTTTTTAAGAGCCTAGGCATTTGGGACTCCGCTAATAAGATTTTATTGTAACTCAACTCGGTCCAAAGGGGTTTTATTGAGTATCTACCGGGGACAGCTGGATCGCCAAGGGAGGTGTAGTTTCTCCCAAGGGAGAAACAGAAAGGGGAGTCCAATTTAGTCAGGATTTACATGGAGCCAAACTGTCTTTAGCCATCCTTATAATCCATATTTGCGAATTATTGTCTTTACTTTGTTAGTCATTCCATCTTGCACCAGTGTTTTATTCACTCAACTACCAACACCTACAATGTATTTAGGCACTTCATTGGGTTCTTGGGGGTCCAGTGGTGAGCACACAGGCATGGCTCCTGCCTTTCCTAGTACCTGAGAGGTTGGATGGTGTACCTGGTTGTACCAAAGAACATTCTTTTACATAAGAAGAGTAGCCCTTTCCCTCCGCCCCTCCAAACACACACAGTTGGCTTATCGGAGGGCCCACTGAGTTTACGGAGAGGTCACTCCACTCTGTGAAGTCCAGTAAGACCGCCCAATATGAAGGAGAGAGCTTTGCAAGGCATCACATTGACAGTGTCTCAGGATCCTGGAAAGTTCTTCCTTCTTGGAAGCAGCAGGAGGGGCTTTTGCACCCCATCTATGTCCCCAGGTATGAAAAGAAGGCAGGTGATCTGGATTCTCTGATGGTGGATGGGGGGCAGGGGAGTCTTGAAGCAGGTGCTGAAGCCACATTAGTGCGGATGGGGTAGAGAGTGGTGCCCTCTGAGTGCTGGAATCCAATAGGATGCATTAATCGCCTCGAGGGACAAATGGAATTAATCCTCGCCCCAGATGGCAGCAAAGTGACAGGAGCGCGGAGATTAAAAGAGATTGTGAGGTTGTACTGGTGACAGCACCATCAATCGGGTTATGAAAGCCTGGCACTCTCTTCTCACCAAAGGCAAATGGCAACCATTTCATTTTTGCAAGTCTGATGGCTGTGGGGTTCTGGAGAAGAGCCCACTTCTACGAACTTTCTTCTGATTTAACTCCTTTACACTTCAGCATTTCTACTTCTAAGGAAGGATTCTCGTTCATCTGTTAAATACTATTTATATATTGATCTCTTTATGTCAAACTCTTCCCCGATACCATCGTTTTTATTTTTATTGACTCCCGTAAGGCAGTTTGGCCCTCGTGCTCCTGGGGAAGCAGTCTGCGAGATGGAGATCGTTAGACCCACCATGTCAACCAGATAGATTGATCCAAGCTGCCCATGACCTTGGACAAAGTGGCTTTCCTCAGGTGAGGCAACAGAGAGCTGCAGCCTACAACGTTCCCTGGGAAACAAAACCTTGGCTCCAGAGGGGAAACTGGGCGGCACAGCATTTATGACTGATGCATAGCAGAGGCCTTCAAGATAACCTGCACTTTTGCAACTTTCATGACTTCATCAACAATGTCATTATCACCTCATCCAAAGGCATCCTTGGTCATCCTTTATCTCTTAGGAGCCTTTGACAGTAGCTTCTCCTTACCTCTCAATAATTTTCTTCTCTTCCTAACCTTCTAATTCTTCCCTGTTTCATTGGTCTCTTTCCTGATCCACAACTCTGGTCACATCTCCTGAGATTCATCCTTACAGCTTCTTCCAACAACTCTTTTGGCTCTCAGTCATCTCCATGGCTTCGAGGATGGTCCTCACAGGCAAGGATTCCAAACCCATGCGGATGCCCTCATCTCTCCTGAGCTCCAGTCTGGCATCCCTACCCTGTCCACTTCAAACTCAGCTGCCCTTCATCAAACCTGCCTTGTCTCTCAAACCAATTCCCCGTCCGACTTCTCATTTTCTCCCTATGTTATTGTTGTCCTAATTACTATGCTCGAGACCTCACATTCATTTTGAACCCCTTCATACAGCTCACCGAGCATCCCATTGTCACCAAATCTTGTAAGTTCATCAGTCAGAAATAGCTGCCCTTTTTATTTCATTTTTCGCAACTCTTTGTTCAAGTCATTATCACATCACATCTGGACGACTGCAGTAATGAAAATAATAACAGCATGACTTTGGAGACGTTCCTTCCATTTACGTAGTTCTGTATAAAGTATCTAAGCACTTTATATGTAACATTAACACATTTATCCCTCATAACAACCCTGGGAGGTAGGTAGATTATTAGACCCATTCTACAGATGACAAAACTGAGGAGCAGAGAGATGAGTGACAGGACTGAGGTCAGACAGTTAGCAAGTGGTAGCATCAGAATTGTGAGCTCCAGTAGCCTGGGTCTAGAGCTTGTGTTCTTAACCATTAAGCTAAATTGCCTCAAGATGGTGCTTCGCTGCTGCGAATGTGTCCTTCTCCTTTCCCTTCTTTCTCCTTCCCCTTCCCTTTCCCCTTCCCTTTCCCCCTTCCCTTCCTCTTCCCCTTCCCCTCCTCCTCCTCCTCCTTCTTCGTCTTCTTCCTCATCATCATCATTCTTGCCTACCCTGCTTAGCAATTACTTTCTGCTTCCTGTCTCTTGTAAGTTTAATTTAAGGTTTGTCTACCTTATTTCCCCAAGTTGACTGAAAGCTCTCTGAGGGCAGAGACTCTATCTTATTCTTTGAACCTCATTACAAATAGCAGGAATTTGGCACAAACCATTGATTGAATTGTTTGAATACCATCCCAACAGCCTCCTCCAGTGGAGCCCTGCAGAATCCTTAATTCCTACCATGCAAGGCTCTGCATCGTTGGGCTCCTAACTCTGGTCTTATCTCCTAACCCTCCCTGCCTCCCTCACTCCGGCCACCTGGCCTTCTGGCTGTACTGCTGACAGCAGGGGTGCAGCCCCCTCAAAGCCCTCTCCCTGGCGTGTGCCCTGCCTGCCCTGCCCGGAGCCCCACAGATCCCTCCCCCAGCATCCGCTTTGTTCAGTTCAAATGCTCAGTCTTCCATCCACAATAGCATCTGCCTCCCACCCATCTCTTCTCCCCCTGCTCTGTTGTGAGTCATTGCTCTTCTGGTAGTATTGATCCCTGTTTGACATTCTGTTGCATATTTATTTATTTCTGTCTCCCCTTCCACAAAGTAAGGTCTCCAAGGGGGCAGAGACCTTGTCTGTTTCATTTAACACGCTATCACCAGAGTCCAGCACAGTGTGGGCACATAGGAAGCCTCCACAAATATTTGCCCCATGATTGAAAGGATGGGGGAAAGGGGGAGTCTCAAAATGACTGCCGCTGGGGCCACGCAGGGTTCTTCCTCTTTGAACCAGCAGGGGGCTCTTCTGCTCTCTCTCTAGAATCCCGACTAGTCCACCAGAACCTTGCAGAGTAGTGGACCTGAGAGTCAACTGCCTCCATGAAGCCAGAAATACCCACGTCCTCCTCCCCCACCCCCCACCCCAGCTCCAAGTAGGATTTTTCCAACCTAGGCAAATATTGAACTTTGTGGTAACAAACAGGTTTTGCTTTTTATAGGTGGTTCTTTAAGGATTTTTGGTTTGGCTTTCTGAAGGGTGTAAGTTTTGCTGCTAGAAATCCCACCTTTTTATTGACTCACAAGGACACGTTGTCATAAGCAAAATGTATGGAACCGACGGGACAACAGCACCGCAGTCATGTGAGTTTATGTAAGTGATTAAGCCCCACCGATTAAACAGCTGATGAAATAAAGCCAATCAGTTATAATGTGTGTTTATGTCCTTTTGACAGGAAGATGGCCTTTCTCTCTGGTTTTTCTGACTATCTTCTCCCTGGGAACCTGGCAATGTATCTTGTTGGGAACAGATGTCAGAAAGATATTGATAAACAGAACATCTTCTCTTGAAGAATAAATCTTCCCCCACTTAAAATAGGGTGGTTTTCAAGTTTGTATCCATTTAAAAATGGAACTATCCCCACTGGACGACATTGCTAATGCACTTGAATGGGCTTATTGTCTCTTGCCCATTTCCTTTACAGTGGGTTCTGGCAGGAGCGCCAGCCTCACTGCCAAGACCAAAAGAACTGTATATTAGGGCACACGCTCTGCCAACACAAAGTAAAGCTAGTTTGGCAACACTTAACCGTTGTTGGGAGGGCCCAGGTATCATAAGGATATTAATATGGCTAATATTCTGTTCCTCATGTCTGTTCTGTACAAATGGTCCTTAATTTTGCGCACAAGAAAATTCGCCTCCCTCATCAGGCAGTTAGTTTCCTGGAAAAACCACACTAGCCTTCTGTAAATGAACCAGAGTAAATGGGTTCTTGTAGAGAAAGGAGCAAAGAGAAGCTTGTGGGAATGTGTAGCTTATCTCAATGGAGAAGGCTGCCTACCAGGGTAGTTTTAACCTGAATCCCTTGTTGCAATCTTTTTTTTTTTTTTGAGTTTTTTTCTTTTGAGAGAGAGGGAGGGGGAGAGAGAGAGAGAATCCCAAGCAGACTCTGCACTTTCTGCACAGAGTCTGACTCAGGGCTTGAACTCAAAAACCATGAGATCATGACCTGAGCCGAAATCGAGAGTCAGGTGCCCCTTTAATTGCAAACTTTAGTTTCCAGACTGCAACCTAATTTCAACCCAGATATATATATCCATATCTATCTATATCTGTATCATCTATATCTATATCTATATCAATATCTATATCCATATCTAAATAAAAGATTGAAACCGCTGACTCTAGGCAGGGGCATATGAACCCTATGACTCATGTGGACCAAGGAAGCAGCTAAAGGTGTGTGTTGAGTCTGTTGACTTAACTCAACAGTTGTTGTTTCAAGGGCTTCCTTGGAAGACAGTGCTTCATATCTAACTGTTAAAATGATGTTTTGTCAATTGAGAACGTTTACCCACTCTGGGAAGGGATCTTTCCCAGGCCGGTAGGGAGTGTGCGCAACGATTATGCCAACAAAACAGATGCAGTTCCTGCCCTTGGGGGTTTACAAGACTGCACGCTGAAGAGGCACGCTTGAGAGAGACTTAGGATCATAAAGCATGACACAAATGACTGTGACCGAACTCATGTATTTCTGGAAAGTGCAGTCTTCACCCCATTTTTAATGGGGCAGATGTTTAGGTGTATCTGTTCTCTAGAAGGAACATCACACCATAGCCAAAAGTATATAGCGATGTGGCAGCTCTCTTGAGCACAGAGGCCCTGCCTCACAAGTTAGATCTGGAGGTGGTTGGTGCAGAAGGCCAGTGTATTTTAGTAAGTATTCAATGGAATTTCATTTATTCCAAGGTATTTACTGAGCACCTGTGGTGTGTAAGGCACAGTGCTAGAAGCCTCATGTCACTTATATTTGAAAAGGAGACGTGATATGTACCTAAATGGCTAAAATAGAGTGGACATGGGGATGAGTGGAGGGAGGTATGGATAGAACATTAAGGGAGTTCTGAGGAAGAGGACTACTCGTGAATGAGAAGCCTGGTGGAGGTGTCAATGGCAGGTGGATCTTCTAGAAGAAATAGGGCTTAAACACTTTGGAGACAGGCACGGCCCTAAGGCTGGGTGCAGGCTTCACTCAGTATCTGCCCTCATTCATAAGCCTCTCCCTGTCTAAACTGCAGTAGTAACTTCTTCAGGTTATTTTAGTTCCCTCACTCAAAAGTCATCTCTTCCAGTGGGAACGATGAATAAATGGTGTCTATTTTCCCGATTCTTCCGTATCTTCCTTATATACACAGGAAGTTACCACTCAAGTTCCCAAGATCACAGGCCTTTTTGCCGATGTGGCATAGCCCTGCCTGGATGGAATGATGGTCAAGTTCTTTATGCTTTTGCACCCCCTGTGCTGTCATCTAGTTACTGGACCCTGGAAACTGTCTCCATGTCCTTGTTTGCATGATGGTCCTGTGCTGTCATCTAGATACTGGACACTGGAAACTGTCTCCATGTTCTGCTGCCTAAACAGCAAAACTGATGGACATGTCTTGAAAGCAAAGCAGGAAATGGAAAGGAGCAAATGAGACCTGGGTTTGGAGGATCGAACTTCCTGGCTGAACTGTCGTGTTAGCGTCCTTGGGAGACTAGGGCTTCCCACAGACACCCCAGGTTTTGAATGGATTCAACATTGCCACAGAGAACAGAATTTCACCTAAAATGGTAAGATGGCAAGATATTGAAGCAATTGAAACCACCAACAGAGAAAGATGCTTGCTCCAGCACAACTAAAAATGGACCATGTGTCTTGGACACAGAAATGACATGATAAGCATAGTTGTTAAGACGCAGAAACACTCTGGTAATAACAGTTTAGGACCAGGAAAGGGTTTGACACATATTGGATGCTTTACGTGTGCCATTAGTGTCATCCTCAAATGTAAAGGGCGACTTTATAGGAGCTCGCTGCTACTGCCCACCTACTGACACCCACCCTTCAATGACCGGCATTTTTAAAATTAATTAATTGATTAATTAATTTATATACTTTATTGCCAAATTTGGCTAACATACAGTATGTACCATGTGCTCTTGGTTTTGGAGATAGATTCCTGTGATTCGTCGCTTACATACAACAGCCAGTGCTCATCCCACCAAGTGCCCTCCTCAGTGCCCATCACCCATTTTCCCCCCTCCCTCACCCCCTCATCCACCCTCAGTTTGTTCCCTGTATTTAAGAGTCTTTTATGGTTTGCCTCCCTCCCTCTCTGTTGGTAACTATTTTTTCCCCTTCCCCTCCCCTATGGTCTTCTGTGAAGTTTCTCAAGATCCACATGAGTGAAAACATATGGTATCTGTCTTTCTCTGACTGACTTATATCACTTAGCATAATACCTTCCAGTTCCATCCATGTTGCTGCAAATGGCATGAGTTCATTCTTTCTCATGGCCATGTAGTATTCCATTGTATAGAGGAACCACATCTTCTTGATCCATCCATCAGTTGACGGACATTTAGGCTCCTTCCATAATTTGGCTGTTGTTGAAAGCGCTGCATTAAACGTTGGGGCACATGTGCCCCTATGCGTCAGCACTCCTGTATTCCTTGGGTAAATTCCTAGCAGTGCTATTGCTGGGTTGTAGGGAAGTTCTATTTTTAATTTTTTGAGGACCCTCCATACTGTTTTCCAGAGCAGCTGCTCCTGTTTGCATTCCCACCCACAGTGCAGGAGAGGGTCCATTTCTCCACGTCTCCGAATGACTGGCATTTTCAAATAAACCTAGCTGGCACCACACTTCAGCCTAGTGCTAACTCAGCCATACAACACCATATGGTTTTGTACCCATTTCATGTATTTGGAATCCCTGCTGAATCCTCGTAACCCCTTCGATGGAAAACTGAAGCAATCGGCTTTTCGTAGTCACCAAACAACCAAACTGCTGCACATTTTTATCATCGTTTCTGTATTTATGAATCTATCCACCTGCTTGTATTTCCCATCAGTCATGTTGCAATAAGTCAGTGTCATGCCTGAATTCTGCCAAAGTCTATTTTCCAGATGGAGAGTCACAGACGGACTTGGGTTTGCTCCTTTTGGGGAGCCTGGACCCACCACTTCTACATACCTTTGCTGAGGTCCCCCTCTGCCCGCATCCATTCTCCTCTCCACCAGCAGGTTGCTTCTTGTCACCTGGGGAAGGTTGCCATCTGGATTGCTTCTAACCATCATCCCTGCCCCCACTCGACCTGGGCTCAGAGCACTGCCTCTTCCTGGATGTGCAGAGAGAAACGTGGCGACGTCCTACGTTTCCTTAGATTCAGCTAACTGAATTTGGAACCTTCGAAATTAGTCACAAAACATTCTTCAAAATAAATTAGCACCCAGGTCGCCCTTCACTCTCTATGAGAGCATTATGTTCTCCTTCTGTGAAAGGGCATAAAGCCCACATTTTTGTTTAAAAAATGGATCTACTTTTATGTAGCACCCAAATTTAATTATTCTTAAGGCATTTTAGGATCCCAGATGAAATATGCTATTGCACTGTAAGTCCTAATATTATTTATTTTCCTAGTCATCAACATTAGTTGGCTTCTCCTTTCTTGAAACCTATTTATCATTTGTATAAATATAGTATTTGGGGGAGCTTCCTGCATTAGATCATCTCCTATCCTTTTAGTGCCCTTGACATTCACTGCACTTTCCCGGTGAGGCTTGCTGGGATATTAATGCAGTGGCCTCTCCGGTTTTAATGCCATGGGGAGGGTTTTAATGTTACTTATTGCTATCAAGATGAGTGTTGACAACGAGTTTTCTTGTTTTTGTCCTACATAGAACACTATCTTCTTTCTTACTGGGGTGACCAGACTTTTCTCCTCATGTCTATATTCATTCACAAATATTTAATGTTGCTTCCTGTGGTGTGCTAGCCACAGTGCTAGCTTCTGGGGCCCTTAACCTTCTTCAAAAGCCAATGCAGATTGTGTGTCTTCTGAGAGGTTGGCAGACAGATGCTGAGGTAGCTCCCATGATCCTGTCTCCTTGTATTCATGCCCTTCTGTAATCCCCTCCCCTTGTATTCATGCCCTTCTGTTATCCCCTCCCTTTGAGTGTGGGGAGAACCTGTGGCTTGCTTAACCACTAAAACATGGCGAAAGTGACAGAATGTCCCTTCCCTGGTCATGTCACATGAGATCATGATGTCTGTCTTGCTGAGAAAATCTCTCCCTTGCTGGCTTTGAGGAAGTGAGCAGTCATGTTGGGGAGGTGCATGTGACAAAGTACTGAAGGTGGCCTCTGGCTGACAGCCAGGAAGAAATTAAGGTCCTCAGCCCAACATCCAAGAAGGAATCGGATGCTGCCAAACACCATGAAATTTAGAAATAGATTGTTCCCTGGTTGAGCCTTTGGATGAGGACTTATCGCTGGCCAATACCTTTTTCTTTCTTTCTCTCTCTCTCTTTCTTCCTTCTTTCCTTCCTTCCTTCTTTCCTTCCTTCCTTCCTTCTTTCCTTCCTTTCCTTCTTTCCTTCCTTCCTTCCTTCCTTCCTTCCTTCCTTCCTTCCTTCCTTCCTTCTGTAAGCTCAACGCCCAGAGTGGGGCTTGAACTCATAACCCCGAGATCAAATGCTCTATTGACTGAGCCAGCCAGGCGCTCCTCCTTGGCCATTACCTTGATGGAAACCTTACAGGGGTTGCAACTAAGCCGTGCCCTGACTCCTGACCTACAGAAACTGTGAGATAATACACGTGTCTTACTTAAAACTGCTTAGTTTGTGGTAACATTGTTACACAAAGATAGAAAACTAATATATGTAGCTAATTTCCTCCTCTTCTAGGGACTGTGTGCATATAGTACATAACTTTATTACTGTGTTTAGATTGCACTGTAGTCTTTTTTTTTTTTTTCTGCCTGGCTTCCCCATATACAAGAAAGACCATAATAATAACAACTAAAACAGAGGAGAATTGTACATTATATCTCTCAATGGGTAGAAAAGAGAAAAGCAGATCTGTATTATTTTCTCTAACCGCTTTCATCTTAGTCCCAGGCCCCACGCTGCCAATGGCTGTGTGCGCAGGGAAGGAAGGGGTACTTAAACTTGCTGATGCAACGTAACTCTTCAAACTGTGGCCAGTTGCTTTGGTCTGTTTCTCTCCTTTCAAAGCTTTCCTCTCTTCCTTGGCCAAAATCGTGTCAGGTGTAGGGGAAGCTTCTACCTCCCCATGGCAATAGGGAAGGGTAGCTAATGCACATGAGAGTCCTCCGTTGTCCTGTGCGTCTGTGCTGGCCTCCTCGGCCTTGCACATCATTCCACCTTGTCGCCAGGCAGCCTGCTGAGGTCTGCGCTGATGTGACTCATGGCCTCCTCAGCCCGATCAGGAACCATTAGACTTCTTTTTGCGGACTAAGCTCCACATTGGCCCATTGGCTCTGCAGATGGTCCAATGCTCTTCCACGTTCTCCACCCAGGACTGGCCTGGAGTGTCTATTCTGTGGTCTCTGCTTTGTGTCACTTTGACAACAGTCACCCCAGGACGGTGGCAGTCCTTTTGGCAATCAGTGGCCAGCCAGCTTCTGTGTCGTCCTCTGGAGAGACAGCCCAGTGGATAGTGTGGATTCCTTTCATGCTACAAGGGACCAAGGGGAGGCTCAGGACTCTTTCTGCCCAACCTTGACGGGGGACACCCTGTGAAGTGACTTTCTCACATGGTCCTGAAGAAGGAGAGAAGTGGCACAAACCCCACTTTCAGGCACAAACCTGAAACCTTTCAGCTTCTGTCTTTCTCTTTGTTGTAATCTTAAGGCCCATGTTAGGTCTGAGTTTGAGAGATTCAAGTATAGTCTTCTCTTTACCTCCTTCTCTCCAAATCTCTCTCCCTTACCATCACTCCTCCTCATTCTGATTCAGGTTCAGATTCCTCATTCTGTCTGGAGGGACTCTCCCTCCCCATGTCACTTCCTTCTGCTCTCCTTCCCGACCCTAAGTGGGACTTGCTCTTTCCTTCCCTAGAACACTAAGTCTCACGGCTTAGCGTTGGAGGTATGTAGGCAGTAGGAAAAGAAATGGCTTACCAATTAAGAAAGATGCATCACGAGTTTAAAAAAAAGTTTTTTTTTAAACATTTATTTATTTTTGAGAGACAGAGAGAGACAGAGCATGAGCAGGGGAGAGGGAGAGAGAGAGGGAGGCATAGAATCTGAAGCAGGCTTCAGGCTCTGAGCTGTCAGCACAGAGCCAGACACGGGGCTCAAACTCATGAACTGCGAGACCATGACCTGAGCTGAAGTCGGACGCTCAGCAGACTGAGCCACTCAAGCGTCCCAACGCATCATGAGTTTTTATTTAAAAATCGTGCCGTAATGCCAAAGATGAATATAGCGTTCCACTGAAGTGAAGAACTTATGTTCAACAAAAGGTTCCGAAAAGAGACTGATAAGACAGGTCACAAATTGGGAGAAAATATTTACACACATATAACTGACAAAAGGTTAGCACCTAGAATCCACAGAGTGTGCCTAAGAAGAGATGGGGAGGGGAGGGAGAGACAAATTATCCAATCGAAAAATAAGTACAGGATACAAATAAGGATTCTGTAGAAGAAGCATGAATGGCCAATAGACATATACACGGGTGTTTAATTTTCTTAGCTGTCTGAGAGATGGAAATTAAAACTATGGTGAGATGCTATATGTTTGTATGTATGTATGTATGTATATATAAATATATTTATTCATCAAATTAGCAAGAATATATGAGTCTGACAATGTTTAGTGTTGGATACACTGCGAATTTTGATGTATGGGATGGGAGTACAGGTTGGTACAAACACTTTAGAAAGCAACTTGGCATTACCTAAGTAACGTTGAATACGTGCACCCCAGCAAAGTCACTCCTAGGTGGATCTTGAGAAATTCTTGCACCTGTGCACCGGAAGCCATGCAGAAGAATGTTCACAGCAGAGATCAATGGCTACATAAGTAAGTCGCGGTATATGCATTCAACAGAATACCATTCAGCAGCGAAATGAAAGTAATGAGCTCCAGCGACACAGGCCAATATGGATGCATCCCCCAAACACACCGCTGAGTGAAACAAGGAAAGCCATGGCACAGGAGAGAAAAGGCAACCTGAGTTTTCATCGACAGGTCAAAACCAGGCAAGCCAAGCCATGGAGACTTCCAGACAGCTTAGGGCACTGACAGCAGGGAGGCAAAAACAGCTTCACCGCAGAAGGACGCTTTGAAACAAAAATGTATTTTTTATGAATAGACCTTGTTTTTTTAGAACTGTTTTGGATTCAAGGGAAAATTGGGCAGAGAATGCAGAAATCCCATATAACCACCCCTCCACTCCCAGCTTCCCCTGTTAGTAACATCTTGGTATAGTACGTTTGCAACATTTGTTACAGTTAAGGAACCAATATTGTTACCTTTACTACTAAGTCCGCAGTTTACGTGAAGGTTCTCTGCTGTACAGTTCTGCGGGTTTGGACAGAAGTATAACGGCTTGTCCCCACTATTTCAGGGTCTTACTGAGTAGTTTTACTGCCCCAAAAAATCCTCCGTGCTCACCCTATTCCTTCCTTCCTCTCTCTAACCCCTGGCCACCACCGATCTTTTTTACTGTCTCCACAGAATTGCTTTTTCCAGAAAGTCCTATATTTGGAACCATACAGGATGTAGCCTTTTCACACTGGCTTCTTGCTTCAGTGATCCACACTTACATTTCCTCCATGTCTTTTTTTACGGCTTGATGGCTTTTTTTTTTTTTTTTTTGGATAGCCCTAAATAATATTCCATTGTCTGGATGTGCCACAGTTTGTTTATCCACTCACCATCGGCTGAAGGACCTCTTGATTGCTTCCAAGTTTTGACAGTCACGAATAAAACTGCTATGAACATCCGTGTGCAGGGTTTTTTGTGGACAGAAGTTTCCAACTCCTTTGGGTAAGGACTAAGGAGGGTGATTGCTAGAGCATATGATAAGCGTATGTCTAATTTGGTAGGAAAGGGCCAACCTGTCTTCCAAAGTGGCTGTACCATATTGCATTCCCACCAACAGTGCATATGAGTTCTGACGCTCTGCTTCCGGGCCAGCGTTTGGTGTTGTCAGTGTTTCGCATTTTTGCCATTCCTGTGGTATCTCATTGTTTTAAGTTGCGACTCTCCCATGATATAGGATGTTGAGCATCTTCCCGTATGCTTATTTACCACTTGTATATCTTTGGTGATTTGGATAATAGTCCTTTATCAGCTGTGTCTTTTGCAAATATTTTCTCTAAGTCTGTGGCTTGTCTTCTCCTTCTTTTCTCTTGATGATGTCTTTCACAGCGCAGACGTTTTAAATTTTAATCAAGCTCAGCTTATCAACTCTTTTGTTCATGGATCGTGCCTTTGGTGTTGTATTCAAAAAGGCATTACCATACCCAAGGTCCTCTATATTTTCTCCTGTATTGTCTTCTAGGAGTTTTGCATTTTATATTTAGGGTCTGTAATCCATTTTGAGTTAGTTTTTGGTGAAGAGTGTGAGGTCTGTGTCTAGATTAGTTTTCTTTGTTTTTGTTATTTTGTACGTTTTGTTTTGTTTTTGTTTTTGTTTTTGTTTTGCATACGGATGTCCAGTTGCTAAGCACCAAAGAGAAGAGACTAACTTTTCTCCGTTGCGTTGCCTCTGCTCTTTCGTCAGAGATCAGTGTGGGACTGTTTCTGGATTCTCTGTTCTCTACCATGGATCTAGTTGTCTATTCTTTGCCCAACACCACAGTGTCGGATTCCTGTAACGGTGTAGTAATTCTTGAAGCTGGGAAGTGTCAGTCCTTCAACACCATGTTCTCTTTCAAGGACCTTTGGCCGTTCTCCGTATAAAGTTTAGAATCAGTTTATTGATATCCTCAAACTCTGGAAATAATTTTAAATGTAAATTTTCCAATTAGCGATACCTGCTGTTTTTTCACAAGAGGCTTTTATATATCTTATGCATTTTCACACTTTGTGGCATCCTAGGGAACATTTTCTTTGGGAAGTTACGTGGTTAATGTCACTGTTTTAAAAATGTAGACTCTAGGGGCACCTGGGTGGCTCAGCTGGTTAAGTGTCCGACTGGCTCAGGTCATGATCTTGTGGTTCCTGAGTTTGAGCCCAGCGTCAGGCTCTTAGAGCATGAGCCTGGAGCCTGCTTTGGATTCTTTCTCGCTCTTTCTCTGCCCCTCCCCTGCTCATGCTCTGTCTCTGTCTTTCTCTCAACAATAAATGTTTAAAAAAATGTAGATGTAGATACATCTAGGGGTGCCTGGTGGCTCAGTCTGTTAAACATCTGACTCTTGATTTCGGCTCAGGTCATGATTTCACAGTTTTTAGGTTGGAGCCCTGTATCGGGCTCTGCACTGACAGTGTGGAGCCTGCTTGGGATTCTCTCTCTCCCCGCTGGTGTGTGTTCTCTTTCTCTCCCTCAAAATAAATAAATAAATAAATAAATAAATACACTTTAAAAAATGTAGATTCTATGGTCTATAGTGGAGATCATGCTTTTGTACAATTTTAGCACACTGAAAAGAATTTTTTAAAGATTTTTAATTGTGGTAAAATGCGCATAACGTAAAACCCACCAACATAACCATCTATGTGAACTGTTGCTAACATTAAATGCATTCATATTGTTGTGCAACTAATCTCTGGAGCTATTTTCATCTTGCAGAACTGAAAGTCTATACTTATTAAAGGGCAACTTTCCACTCCCCTCTCCCCCAGCCCCTGGCAACTTCCATTCTATTTTCTATCTCTGTGAACTTGGCTGCTCTAGGTACCTCATATAAATGGGATCTTACAGTGTTTGTCTTTTTATGATGGGCTTATCTCACTTAGAGTAATATCCTTGAGGTTATCCTATGCCGTAGCAGGTGACAATCTTTCCTGCCTTTTTAAGGCTGCAAATATATCATCGTATGTATATATGACATTTCGTTTACCCAGGCATCCACTGATGGAATGAACTTGAATACATTGTAAAGTGGAGTTTGTGAGCTATCAGCTCACTCTACCCTGATTGTGGCAGACATGGCGTAGGGGGGACGTGGAAGGAAAGAGTAGCTTGAACTCCAGCACAGAGTGGTGCTGCCCTGTACCAGGCACTACAACCCCCTTAGTTTAAGAAATTGGACAGAATCAAGATAAACAGGAAAAGAAGTCTTAAGACGCATAGTGTTTTGCTCTATTTTTCACCCTTGACAAAGACAGAGTGACATTTTGAAGGGCTGTGGACGAGGGGCTGGTGATGGGTTGCGCTCTCTAAAAGTTGTGAAGGTTGTAACCTCACCAATGGTATCTCCATATTGCTATAGAGGTTACTAAGATAATTATACTTATACACTGTAGGCAAACACTTCAATATAGGATTAATCATATTAGTAAATCCAGGATATAATCATTTAGTCAATGACAATGCCAGGCATGGCTTTGGCTACGTAGATTGAACTGAGACTAGATTATGCTTAAATCAACAAAAGCTGAATATAAAATACAGTCTGAATCTTTAGGACAATGCCATTGTTAGCTCTGATATGCTCAGTTTCAGAGTGGGTTTTGAAAATGCAATGAATAAATAATATCCATGAGAAGAACAACTGAAGGTTACAAGATTTGCTGAATGCCAAAGAGGAGCACGACTGGCATTCTGATGTGTGAAATAAGATGCTGTTGGAAGTGATGACATGGAAACAAATTCAAGTAGCTTAAAACGATCTATTTTGAAGAAAGAAATCTAAACCCAAAGTGCACGATTTAAGATATTGCAAAAGAAGTCACTGCTCTCGGGGGAATGGAAGAGAAATAAAAAGGTCATCATAAATGTGGCACTGAGTCAGGCCAGTGCCCCACAGCCCCAAATTCTGTCTCTGCAGTGACTCCGTGGAGTGTTTGTATCAAGTCAGGGTTGGTCCTGGGCTCCCACATTACACAGTTATCAAACTATCATTTATGAATGGATATAAACGTCCACTTCTCTTTTCACTTTGTGTCTGCTTTGGTGTAATGCTTTCTATAGGTAGTACTTGCCTTGTATGGAACCAAAAGCTAGGATTTTCAAGTTTTAAATCATCTCCTCACATTTTAGAGTCTTGGGATTTAGAGAACAGATCTTTGAGCCACGGAACTGTTTCTTCCTCGGTGTTTGAACTTTTGGTCTTAGACATTCTTGGCTTTAACATTCAAGCCCTCTGTTTGTCTGATGTATAGGACTCACACCCCCCCCCCACCCCCACCCCACCGACTGCTTTGGTTTCTTCTCTCTGTCTCTTCTCCAGCTCTTGGGCATCTTCCTTGAGGTCTGACCACAGAAATCTTTGCAGTTTGTCCAGGTGAAGATGCATCACGACTTTGTATAAAGTCCGGGAGAGCTCATGCCAGCTAATATGCCTCCCAGTGTAACACAGGATGAAATGAGACAAAGTATAGGCAAGCATAAAGAAATCTCTGTTTTTCTGATTTAAAAATGATATATGTTCATTGCAAAAAAAGTATAAAAGAAATATGTTATGAGAAGCAAGATTTCTAGCATTAATGACTGGGGCTGGCTTGGTTAAACTCCTGTAGATTTCTTCCCCCTCTTCTCTGGCTGATAACATGTAATACATTGCAAAGACCAGATCATTCTACAATGTGTATTTTCTCTTGGTTCATTCATTTCATACGTTGTGACGTCTTTCTAGGTCAGTGCGCAGAGAGCTACCACATTCTTTTTAATGCCCTCGGGGGACCCCAATTGGTTGGGTGCCCCATAAATTAGTTAATCCATTTCAATAGTGGTGGCCATTTTAGCTTGGTTCCAATTTTTTTCTTTTAGCCTCTTTCCAAGTTTTTTCTTCTTTGAAACAAAACTTCAACTAACATCACTGTGTTAGGACATTTGTACCTACTTGAGTGATTATTTCTGTATAACCCCAGGGCATCGCTGCTGGGTGGAAGGGAGGCACACTTAAATTTTGATGGAGGGTTTGGGCCCTGTTGATCTGTACCACTCTTTTTCTAAACCTTTCCGTAAGTCATGTTAAAATGAGCTCCAAACTTCCTGAGGATTATTTTCTAAACTCTTCCTTTTGGAGCCTCCAAAGAAGTACCTGGATGTTCCTGGTGTTCCTCTCGAGTGGAGTGAGGCCCGGGCGATTTTGTTTCCTTCCTTCTGTATCCAGAATGGTGACTCTCTCGGATCACCCTTTCATACTGCACTTCCTGCGTGTCTTCCTGTTTACTACTTAGAACTGTGTCTAGTGTATCCTCATTCCTTGTAGCTTCTAAAACGGCCTGTACTTGGAGGTTATCATTTAAATCTCTTTCCCATGTAGGGCTGGCTGAGCTTGGCCATTGCGGGAACTGATGACGGCAGCGACAGGTGTCATTGAGAAGGTGCCGGGAGAATTTCTCCCCCAAACCTACCTTGTACCTTCATTCATTTAATGAATATTAAGTACTTTTTAAAATTTGGTTTAAATGTGTATTTATTTTTCAGAGAGAGAGTAGAGAGAGAGAGAGAGAGAGAGAGAGGGAGAGAGCTTGCGAGCAGGGGAGGGGCAAAGAGAGAGAGGGAGACACAGAATCCAAAGCAGGCTCCAGGCTCCGAGCTGTCAGTGCAGAGCCTGATGCGGGGCTCGAACTCACGAACAGTGAGATCATGACCTGAGCCAAAGTCGGACACTTAACCGACTGAGCCACCCAGGAGCCCAATATTAAGCACTTTCTATGTGCTTCACATAACCTGAGATGTAGCAATGAATAAGACAGGCCAAATCCTTGCTTGCATAGAGCTTGCACTCTAGTGGGTGTTTTTTGGAAGCTGGAGTATGTGCGGAGGTGGATATGGGAGGGGTACTTTACATCAAGAGAGGCCTCTCCAATGAGATGATATTTGGGTAGACAGATAAATGATACAAAGAAGCTAGCCACGTGGCAATCCCAGGTAAGGTCGTTCCAGGCAATGGGAACAGCAGGTGCAAAAGCCCTGGGGCAGGACCACTTTGGACTATGCAGAGAACTGGAAGGCAAGCGGTGGCTAGAGCAGAGTTCACAAGGGCTGGAAAGACAAGAGATGAGAACAGGAAGGTGGTGAGGCCAGATCATGGAGGGCCTTGAGGTCAATATAAGAAGTTTGGATTTTATGTCCAGTGCAGTGGGAAACCATTAAAAGAGAGTACCATCTAATTTATGTTTTTAAGAGGCTGTGCCGGCTGTTGTGTAGGGAAGAGACTATAGAGGGGCAAGCAAGGAATCAAGGACCAGTCGGGTGGACAGTTTCAGTCCAGACGTAATATGATGGTGGCTTAGACTGGGAGATGGAGAGAAGTGTACGGGCTTGTGATATATTCTGACGGCAGAGCAGACAGACCTGGTGATGGATTAGACGTAGAGGGTGAATTAAGAAAAGGATCTGGAACACCACTTACATTTTTGGTTTGATGCCTGAATGGATGTTGGATGTTATTCACTGAGATGGAAGACGAGGAACTGGTTGTGGGGAAAAGATGAAAATTTTGTTTAGGTCAGAAGGATCAAGGAGGCTGTGGGTCCGGAACTCAGACCGACTTTGTGTCACATGTGCCAGGAGCTGGGCTCTACCATAAAAAGCTCATCTGTAACACAATGCTTGAACAAAAGAAGACACTTCTTAAGTGCTTAATGGATTAAACTGTCCTCATTAAAATGTAAATATGCCCCCAAAAGTGATAACTCATTGTGTGTTGTTAGTCATTAACACCTTAGTATGAATTTACATGTTTATTTCATAACAATGATTTGAAAGCTACTGCTTAAAAAGGGACACTAAAAAGGACTTTAGGAGCACTAGACTCCTTTGAAGGTAAAGGCTGAGCCTTGTGGGTATCCTGAGAAGGGAGGGGAGGAAGGCTGCTAAAAAAAAAAAAGGCAAAACCCACAAATTATAGAAATGTTAATTTTGCCTAGGGCTGCTATCATTCCTTCATTTTCAGTCAAAGTAGTCTTTTTAAGATATATAATTGCTGTCTGCCTTGTTAAAAAAAAACCAACTAATTTTATCTAACATTTCCAGTTGAATTTTTTTATTCTAGTAAGCTGTTCTATTGCCTAGTTGCATTATGATTTTTTTTTTTTTTGGTAACGTATAGGATTTCTACCTACAGAGATGCATAAAATGCTTTGCTTGCTTAAGTACTCTGTTGTATAATATTACAATTAAAATCTGACTAACTAGTCCTCAGTGAGCTAGCGGTGTATGTTACCATCCCGCTTTTCGAGTAAACAATCCTTTCTAAGCACCGAATACTCGCTCCGTGACAGGTGGTGTGTTTAGCACCCAGTTCTGGGTTCTTTGAGGACAGCAACAGGGCTTTATCTCAAAGACTCTCTGGGGCTGGCCCAGTGGAGACCTACTGAAGCTTTGGATGGAAAAGGCAGATTGAAAATAAGGCCAATAATAACTAATAAGACTCTCCTTTGGGAATCAAAATTAAATCAAGCAAAATCTCCCAGATTAGGCTTTTGGGTAACTCTCTACCCATTGGATCCAACTTCACCATGATGTGGGTATGAATCTGCCTCCCTACACCTGTGATCATTGTTACGTTGCTTCGATTCTCTAAGTGGAATTAAATCAAATCCCATCCCTGTTACCAAGGTAAGAAGGAGTTTAATCTTGGGGATGTTTTGAGGGGTCCTGCCCTTTGTTGAAAGACGGTTTTTAAATAAAGGTGAAAGCATGATTCTCAAGGAGCTATAAAATGAACAAGGCGAAAAAATTTTATTTAACTCCTTCATTCCTGCGGAAACCAGGGGGGTGTAACTCAGTACCGCATCAAGGGAGAGTTCGGAAATCACGCACATACATAGGTCATCGGGAATGCTGACCTCACAAGCAGATGCAAAACTGGTCAGTAATCCACAGGACAATAAACAATCACGTTCCACTGGACAAAATGCATTTGCGTGTCAGCGGACAAGAATCATCTACTTTACTACCTGTGTTAGTGTTCTGGTGCTGCCGTAAGAAAGTACCACAACTGCGTGGCTTAAAACAACAGAAATTTATTCTCTCACAGTTCTGGAAGCTACAATTCCATTTTTTAAAAATGCTTATTTATTTTTGAGAGAGGGAGAGAGAGAGAGAGAGAGCATGAGCAGGGGAGGGGCAGAGACAGAGGGAGACACAGAATCCAAAGCAGGCTCCAGGCTCTGAGCTGTCAGCACAGAGCCCGACGCTGGGCTCGAACCCACGAACCGTGAGATCATGGCCTGAGCTGAAGTCGGATGCTTAACCGACTGAGCCACGGGCGCCCCTCTCTGTGTCTCATCTTAGAAGGACGCCAGCCATGCTGGATTAAGGGCCCACTGTCCTCCAGTAGGACCTCATCTTAACTCATTACAGCTGCAGTGACCCTATTTCCAAGAAAGGTCACATTCTAAGGTACTGGTGGTTAGGACCTCAAAATATCTTTTGAGGGGCCACAATTCAACCCACTACCCACTGTCTGCAGCGACAGAGTTGTGAAAAAGCTCAAAGGCAATGAAGGACATGATGCCCAGTAACGGATACCTTTCGGCCCGTCCCCGTCTTTTACCATTTTTCCTAACACCCTTCTTAGGGTCACCCCCAAACTAAAGGGGCTCTTTAGTCCACAGGGCCACCACTGCCATGCCTGCTTAAAAAGCAAGCAGCTTTCTTATTTCTAGGCAGGCTGGGTGCCGAGGCTGGATTCCTGGGGCTGCTTTGAGACCGCCGTGCACACTTCTGAGGTGGGGCCCCAGCCCGGGACGCTGCAAGGGCGAGGTTAGTGTCTGCTCCTCTTGAAGTGGTCGTTTTCCACCCCCGCCTCAGTCTCAGGGGCACCCGCTGCCCTCTCTGCCTTCCAAATCCTTCATGCACCTGTCTCTCTTCCTTCCCTTGCCAGTCTCTCAGGACGCCTGCAGAAACTCTGGGTCTCTCTCCTCCAGCGGGGGTGAAAGTCGGTGGGTGTGTTTCTCTTTGTGACTCACCCTCGCCACGCACACTCCTAGGACCTGTGCGTGACAACTGTGATGCGCCTTTGCCGCGGGAAGATTCCGAATCCACAGCCGTGTTGCATGTGGAGGCCGCGGAAGGCTGATGGTGAAACGCAAGAGGTGGTCTGGGGTTGAGAGCGGAGCGCGCTGGTCCCCGCACATTCTGAGACAGAGTTTTAGGAGGTTGCCCTGTAGTCGCATCCCTCACTTGAAGCTGCCCCCTCTTCTCTCTGTCCTGCTCACCCTTCTCCAGCAAGCGATGGCTTCCAAAGAATGAGTGCGGGCGTCCAGTTCCACCCCTAGCGAGGCTGTCTTCACTTCTGCAGGAGCGCTCAGTCCTGGCTGTGATTCTCAGCCTGTCCCACTTGTCCTTTAAACCTGATCGCCCTGCAGGGTTACGGTGACCCGGGTGTGTGCCTGTTGTGCCTGTTGACATTCATTGTTTAGAAATGCCTGGTCCTGGGGCACCTGGGTGGCTGTCAGTTAAGCGTCCGACTTCGGCTCAGGTCATGATCTCAAGGTTTGTGAGTTTCAGCCCCGCAATGGGGCCCTGTGCTGACAGTGCAGAGCCCGCTTTCATTCTCTGTCTCCCTCTCTCTGCTCCTTCCCTGCTGGCTCACTCGCTCAAAAATAAATAAACATTAAAAAAAAAAAAAAAAAAAAAAAGCCTGGTCTCTCTTTAGCATGTTTAATCTCAGCAGCTTGATGACTTCTGTTTCTAGCTGTTACAGTACTCGTTTATCTAAATAGCTTCCCAAACCCTTCCAAGACCCCTAATCTTTACTGTTTAAAATAATGGAATTTAAATAAGTGCTTTTGCCTCCTTCCCCCACAGGGGACATTTGGCAATGTCTGGAGACATTTTTTATCATCGCAACTGTGTGGCCGTTGCTGGCATCTAGTGGGTAGAGGCCAGGGATGCTGCGAAGCGTCCGCCAACGTCCCCCGCCTCCGCCCCTCGGCCACGACAGTCACCAAGCCCCCAGTGTTGACGGTGCTAAGCTTGAGAAACCTTGGTTTGAAAGAAAGAAAAAATATAACTACTTTTAAACATATTACAAAATAATGTATGATCCATGTGGAAAAAATGGAAAATACAGAAAAGCTCCAAAGAAAAATGTAAACCTCTTGAAATCCCAGGAAAGTACATTTTCTGCTGAGGTTAAAACATGTTTTTTCTTAAAGGTCTATTAAGAATGATTTGGATTCTTCCTCATTCCTGGCGAAACCTAGAAGCAAAATGTTTATTCCCGTCCGTTTGGAAAATGCAACGGATTGAGGCAAGTTGGCCCAAGTTTTTATGGGCCAGGAGGAGGGAAAAACCAAGTTCCGAATAAGGACTAAAGCTCTTTTTTTAAGGCACTGGACTCATTCCAGATGTCTTTCTAGCTGTGAAATGCCACCGAAAGTGAGGAGCAGAGACTCTTGTCGTCGGTGTAGGAAACTTCTCAGCCTCCCCCTTCCCAGCAAGCCACTGGGATACGAAGACGTTAGCAGCAGACACTGGGCTTTAGCAGGAGAAGGAGGCTGGCTCTTGGCTATTTTTAACACAGAAGGCTCCTAAAATAGTAAGATGTTAAAATAATGACCTATGAAGGAAGAGAAGCCCTTTTGTGGAGTACGAAGCTGGAGACAATGTGGCACCCACTGGGGAGTGTCTCTGAGTGACATTTTGGCCACGCGGGGGTTCAAGACAGTGGGTGGTGGAGTGAACACAGGGAGCTCTGTGTCTGGCAGCGGCTGAAACTTCTAGATGAGTGTGAGCTGATGAGTGCGGTTCCAGCGAGAAGCTGCTCCCTTCCGTCCTGGAGTGTCATGGATAAAGTGGAGGGTTGAGGGGACGAGACACATGCCCTCGGCAAGAACTTCCTCAGCCCCTGGTCAGTCAGTGGCAGCCTTTGTGCAGCTCTGGGTGTGAGGGGCACAGAGATGAATCAGGTTTTTGTCTAAGTGGGAGAAGGCCTGGAGTTCGCTGCATCTGGGGCCATGTCTTCGCTTTCCTAAACAGGAAGTTGCCTGCTTTTGAAATTTCAGGCTGGGACAGAAACTGGAGAGCTGCTTTATGTTCGAGTAGGTTGTATCCACATAATTGATGGAGAGCGACCCTAGGCAGAAGCCGTCAGAAGTTCGAGAGGGGGCTTTCTGCTTGGAAGCCAAGCGTGATGGGAGGGGTCAGTGCTCCTCCACTGAAAAGAAACGGGTCAAGCCGCATGCATTGAAGTGGCTGCAAGGCTCAAGACAGATGTGAATAAAAGCGAGTCAGCAAAAAAAGGGATGAGAAGCCACGGTCTGAGAGTAAGGGTGGGACTGGCACGAGAGCAATAGTGCATTTAAAAATATAGGTGACATCAGTGTGGTTTGTAAGAAGACACTCTATACTTGTCAGCAACCCAATGGCTATGCAATGTAACAAATTATGATGGAAAGTTTGAAGCATAAATAAAAGTGGAAGGCGTAGTATAAAGAATCCGATGTGCTCATCCCCAAGCCTCACCAATTGTTAATAAACTGCAACTGCCTGGTTTGTTTTAGCTCCTCCCCCATCCACTCAACCCCCTTCCCCCCAGTAATTTTAGAAGCAAATTCCAGACACCATGTCATTTCATCCGCAAATATTTTAGTATGTATCTCTAAAAAGAAAGAGCACACACTTGGAATTTTAGGTCTTTGTGTAGTGCAGAGGTACGCTCTGACGCTGTTGATCTGAAAACATGCTAAAGAGAAGAAAAAGTATCACCTCCTCAGAAAAGCCTTCGCCTGCCCCTTCCCAGGTTGAGATGACGGCCCTTTGTGCCTCTTTAGTGCCCTGTGTATACTTGGCACATTGCCCTCAACACGTTGTATAGAAATTATTGTTTCCTTGTCTGTGTCCTTTGCCGGTGTGACACTGGCATTTACCGCTCAGGAAGTATCCATGTGCCCCCCACATTTCCCAGCCTCCCTTGCAGTTAGGTTGGAGACATGTGACTACTTCAGGCCGGTGACCCATGAGCGGGACTAATCCATCACTTCTGGTCCCAAGCGCTGAAAAAGACCCTTGTGAACCTCCATTCTTGTTCGGGCCTCCTCATGGCTCTGGAAACAATGTGTGAGATGGTTACATTCCAACATGGAGGAGGCCCGCCTCCTCGAGTCACTGGATGAGCGAGAGTGCTATTGGCCTACGAGCACTCCGTAGAGCTCAGAAATTAAGCTGTGATGTGCTAACTTGTAGTCCGGTCTCGTCATGAATACAAACTAGACTTCAAGTTCTTCTGAATCCGGGGCCTTATTCCCCACCACTGTATCCTTGGTACCATTCTTCGTGCTGGGCATGGAGTAGGTTCTTAAGAAATGTTTGGAAAAAAAGAAGGGAAAATAAAAAGGAAGGAAGAAGGAAAAGAGGAAAGGATGGAAAGAAGGGAAGCAAGGAAGCAAGCATGCTCTGAGACCCCAAGGTTTCATACAAGGGAAGCAAGGAAGCAAGCATGCTCTGAGACCCCGAGATTTCATATATGAGTTCGAAATGTCTGACCCTTTGGGGATGCCAATGGTACGTACAAACAAACAAACAAACAAGTAAACCCAGAGAGCTCTCTTTTAGAAGTTTTCTGGAGCTCTATCCTAGGAAGTGTCTCTTACCTTATTGCTTTGCTTTTCCTACTGAGACATACGCAAAACTAAGATTTAGGAGTGAGTCTCTGATCACTGCTGCAGCCCTCTATTGGGGCCCTTGGCTTGCGTCCCCTTGTGCCCATTGGCATCACCTCCTCATTTGCTCTCTGGCACCCTGCTGCTGAGCACCTGCTCTGTCCCCGATGCAGTCCCCAGGTGCTGGAATACAAGAGTGAGCAAGGAAGGGCCCCTGTCTGGTCCTCCAGTGAATGGGGTGGCAAAGGCTGAGGGCACACTGGAAGGTCCCCATCCCATGGAGGGGGGAAAGGAGGGCTTTCCAGGAAAGCATCTCTAGCAGATCCTGGAGTAGAAGTTCGTCAGAGTCGAGGCTGCCTCTTCAGCACTGTCCTCACCGTGTCTCCAGTATCCTACAGGCTCACCTCTTCTTTTCAGCCTTGCTCTCCTCTCTGCTCCGGTGTTTCCTCCATGGTGCTTTGTGTACTTCCTCCCACACTTGCAGGGCAGCAGCTGATCGCTCCAAGTGTGGCCGGTGACAATGTTTGCAGTCTAAAGGCGACCATTAGAGGCAGGTCTCTGGGAGACGCGCCCACAGGTGCGACGCCAAAGCCATCAATGCGCATGTCTGTGCTCTGCCTAGCGCTTCGCGAACCAGGCGTCACCCTTGTGACCCCCGTGCCTGGAGAAAGAATCGCCCGGAGATGGGAAGAAAGGGGTTGTCATCATAACCACTGTGTCATCTTCAGTTTTCATCATCTGCATACATATCTCACCAAACACGTAGCAATGGTAGAATTTCCTGGTCTTCTTTTTGGGTCCATCTAGAAAAAAAATGGTCACAAACCCCCAGAGGGTGTGTCTGTGCACACAGCCTTCCTAAAGTTGGTTCCAGCCGTTGCCTAACTAGGTTTGGGGTTAGGAGAGGGTTTAGCATTTTTTTTTAAGTCCAGTGTGGTTTGCGAAATCATGCAGATCCCTTTTCACTTTTGCCGGAGCTCGAATGGGTATGTCTGAGAGACCCATCATCAGTCACCGGGTTAGAGCCCATCCCATGACTTCATCTTAGCAATCAGGTTAACAACCTATTTCCAGACGGGTCACATTCCCACGTGTTGGGGGTTAGGGCTTCAACATCTTGTTTTTTAGAGGGGAGTGGGGGACACAATTCAACTCACAGCCAGCACCCAGGTAGCTTCGTCTCCCCACAGGTGTCTGCTTGGTCCACTCCCTCACCTTCTGCAGGGCTTTGCTTAAATACTATCCTCTCAATGCAGCCTAGTCTGATGTCCCCGTTTAACGCCCCAGTCTTCCCCACTCCCCCACACCAATTGCCAATGCCTTTTCAGCTGCTTTTCCGCCTGCTGGAAAGTACGTTAACACACTACATAATTTATCTGTTAATTATGCCAATAGTTAACTGTCTGTGTCAATCACACCACTCTACCCCGACCTTGGGGTGTGGAGGAGTAAATCTTTGGCCGTTACTCACTGACATATCCCATCTCCAATCACAGTGCCTATCACAGTGCCTGACACACAGCTACTCAGTATATATTTGTAGAACTAATTGAGTCTCTCTGTATTTTTTTAAAGGAAAAGGTAAATCTGTGTTTTAGGCAGTTTCCTATTTTCTAGCAGTACTTTCTATTAAAAAGAAAGTAAGGTTTCAGGCTGATGCCATATTGAAGCATGGTGTGTGATTAAGACTTATGTAAAACTTTTCTTAGGCCTCTTTTCCATACATTTATTACTTGTTCTGGGTGCTTTAAGAAATAGCAACCCACACAGTTACATTCTCAATCCCATACTTAGGGCAAAGTATATAATAGTCTTGGGTTGTGGTTTCAATTAACATAGCAAACCCAGTACAGAGTTTCTTCCTGGCATCCGGATTGAAGAGGCTGCTTTCGCATTCTAGCCCAGTTTTTATTTCTGCTTTCTCTTTTCTTACTAAAAACACGTATGGTATCCACAGTATATTGGTAGGTTAAGAAAGCAAGTCATTGGACAGAATCCACATCATTATTCCATTTTTACAGATTAAAAACAATAGAGGTACAGGTCATATCTGTTTTTATATGAAAAAGAAAGAATCTGGGACCATACACATCAAATAGGGGATGGGGAGAGACTTCATATATGTTCACATTGTTTGCATTTTTTTTTAATGAACAGGTATTGCATTGGTGATAAAAAGATTAAGAGGCCAAGAAAAACTAAAAAAGGCTTCCTTGGGAGAGTGAGTTTTCCGTGGCAGAAGGAATAAAGGCTGTTGGACACTGAACATGGCACGTTCTTCCATGAGGACCGCCGAAGAAGAAACTGCACTGTCCAGTTTACTGCCCAGGCAACTAATCATGACCATGAATGTAGACCTCAGCCATAGTTTTGAAATGTGCGCTGAAACACTGGAAAGAAACAGAAAGGACCCACTGTACTCAGTGCCTTGTGATGGGATTACAGATGATTTGTTTTTAAATATTTTAAAAGATTTTTGTGTGGGGGACAGCGCAAGTGGGGGAGGGGCAGAGAGAGGGGGACAGAGGATCTGAAGCAGGCTCTGTGCTGACAGGCTGACAGCGGTGAGCCTGATGTGGGGCTCGAACTCACAAACCATGAGATCATGACCTGAGCTGAAGTCAGCCGCTCAACTGACTGAGCCACCCAGGGGCCCCTACAGGTGATTTCTGTTGTGCATTTTACTTTTAATATTTTTCTATGTTAAAAATGTGCACCCAGGTTGATGGAATTGATGTCTTTATGTCCCTGCTCTCCAGGCCCAGTGAGGCTCCTGGGCCTGAGGAGGCCCTTGCTGGCTACGGGCAGGTGAGGGTCTGTGTTCACAGGCTCCCCACACAAGGGATTTGCCCCTGGGCATTCCTCCTGGGAGGGACAGCCACTTTCAGGCTCTTGACATCAGCCCTCACTTTGGAGACATGGGAGTTCTGCTAATCAGAGCTTGTGAAGGGCTTTCTAACCCAGAGAGCATTTGAGAAGGGACTAAACTGAAGGATCCACCCCTTTTCCTGTTGGCGTCATAGAATATACCCTCCCCCGCCCACCCGCTGCCTTCGAGGTCACATAGAAGGGGACCATGTGGGCTGACCTGACTCAGTGATTCTTGAAATGGCAGGGCCCAAACTCTACAAGCGTCTGTTGTTCAGTCTTTCCAATTCCAGGTAGGCAGTAGAGTTGGCAAGCTGGTTAACTGCCAGAGTCTGGAGCCTAGTGCCTTTGGCAGGACAAACTCTGGGTTTGATATGGAGGCCGCCAAAGCAGAAGCTGTGATCGCAGTTCCCCGAAGCTGGCGCGTCTCAGAACCACCTGGGAGCTTCCCTGGCCCCGCCCCCAGTCTGATTCAACAGTTTGTACCCTGGGCCTGGGAATCTGAATTTTGATACATACTCCTGTACTGTCTGTCGGCACCAGTTCCCCAACACCAGTCCTGGCATTCTGCACGAACTGCTGGAAGCTGGCGTCAGAATGCACAGGTTTAAGGGCTCAGTCCCACAAGTCTGCCCTCACTTCAGAGGCCAGTTGCAAGTGCAGGGTCTCCAGGCCACCCAAATGCTGTCCGACTTGGGTACAAATTCAGTTTTCTATATCCCACCACCACCTTCCCAGTTCTGATAATTTGCTAAAGGAGAGCCCTACACTTACAATCACAGCTTTATTATAAAGAACGCAACTCAGGAACAACCTAACAAGAGATCTACAAGGTAAGGTAAGGAGTGGGGGGACACACAGCTTCCGTGACCTTGCTGGGTGTGCCACCCTCCCAGCACATGAATGTGCTCACAAACGTAGAAGCTCCCAGAACCTCATCATTCAAGAGGTCTTACCTAGGCTTCATTAGCAGGCACAACAGAGTAAACCATTGGCCGTTTGTGATTGGACTGGAACTCCAAGCCCCGCCCCTCCCTCCCTGGCTGCAAGTCCAACCCTCCAATCATGTGTTTGCTCTTCCTGTTGTGTTCAGCCCTTCCCTTGAAACTCACGTCGCTTTGCTAGCATCGACTCAAATGTGGTTCACAAGGATTTTTGAAAGGGTTTTATAATGAATAACAAAAGATGCTCCCATCACTCAGGAAATTCCAAGAGTTTTAGGAGCTCTGTGCCAAGAACCAGGGACAAAGACCAAATATATTTTTTATTATACCACAGCTTCCCCCAAGTGACTCTGATGCAGTTGCCCTTAAGAGGGGAACCACTATGTAAGAAAATATTGGGAACACTTGGAAACTCCAAGTATCAACACCATTCTGGTGAGCAGAGAATTCTGTCTTTGACGTAAGCTTCTTCCTGCTTCAAAATGTCCTTCTGTCTTCTTCCTTCCAGTAACTTTCTTCAAGATACAGCTGTAGCTTATCTCTGAGTCCCCATGGAACTCCCTCTTCTTGGTGTTAGCACAATACTGATTTGCCGAATTCTCCTTTGCCTTTTTATGTCATGTTTGCAATGCTCCTTCTCTCTTGCATGTGTCTGCCTGTCTCATCCCACTGGCTGCCTATGGACCCCTGCCTTACATTTCTTTAATGGACCCTGATGCAAGATTTAATAACCTTGGGCATGGTGCTAGACTCAAAGTCAGCTCTCAATAAATACTCAATGGCAATAATAGTGAAGGTATGGATGCTGGACCTAATATAGGAGGAAGGTGTAGGTGGTTTGAATGCAATTTGGATGTCATACACTTTTGCCGACCACCTGAGTGAATCCAACATTAAGACTAAATTCCTTGCCTTGAATCCAGTAATTTGCAATGAATGTCTAAGAGAAACTTCTACTTTGGAATGACCACAGTTAACTGGCAGGCAACCCAGCTTGGGGGTCTTAGAGTAGGTGTGATGATCAGTGGAATGGTCACTGGACTTGAAATCAAAGAAGGTAGAGTCCCAGCCTGGATCTGCCTCTTGTGAGTTGTGAGACCTTGGGGTAAGTTGTTCCCTTGAAAGTTTTATTCACTAATTCATTGTTTTGATCATCTACCATTGAGAACCTATTGCATATTGGCACTGTGCTATACACTTCATGCATTATTTTACTTCATTAGCACCCTAATCTAGAGTCGGTAGTCATCTCCCCAATTTATAATTTTATAGTTGAAGAAAAGTCCCATTTCTGTGTCCTCCTTGGCAATTGGACCCTTCAGCCTCCAGACCTCCTTCCCAGGGTTCCTGACCTCTGAATCCCAAAGCACAGTTACTCTTATTTATCCTGCATGGGCTCTGAGTCCTTAGAGTCCATAAAAGGGAATCAATCTTGAATGAAGGAACATGAAAGGTGATCTAATTTACCTGCATTCAAATGAAGACTTGGAGGCCAAGGTCTCAAATCAGGGAATGAGAGGAGACACTTCTAAAAAAAAACCCTTTCGATGTCCTGGGTCTCTGTCTCTCTCTCTCTCTGGCTTCTCCTCCCTGCCTTTGAGTTGACGTAATGGCAGTCAGAAACCAATGTTCACTGGGAGTGGTGTCAGACCTGTGCCCAAAGAGGGCTGGTAGCTCTGAAATTTCCATCCAGACATCGAGGACTAAGGTGGAATCCAACATAGTCCTTGCCTGGTGTCTTCATCTAAACCCAACAATCAAATAAATTAACTTAATAAATCTAGTTAATTCCTAACTGATTTTCTCATTTCTCCATCAGGCCAACGAATGTAAACCAACCAAACCTATGTGTCCTGGAGGGCTGGGAGAGCAAGGGAAAGTATCAATGCATCTGTCAGAAGAAACTTGTGAATGTTGCCAAACTGGACGTTAAGTTATGAGCTTCCCAGCAAAAATGAAGGGTTTCTCAAGGCACCTGGGTGGCTCAGTTGGTTGGGCATCTGACTTCAGCTCAGGTTGTGATCCTGTAGTTCATGGGTTTGAGCCCTGCATCGGGCTCTGTGCAGACAGGTTGGAGCTTGGAGCCTGCTTCGGATTCTGTGTCTCCCTCTCTTTCTCTGCCGCTCTGTCTCTGTCTCTCAAAAATAAGTAAACACTAAAAAATTTAAAAAAAAATGAAGGGTTTCTTTTCGACGCTCACCACTGGCAAGGTTAGGAGACCAGAGTGGGAAAAAGGCAGGATTAAACTATCACCTGGCTAAACAAAATAAAGACACAGCGTTTAACTTTCACTTCTAAATGTATGAGCGTTTGTTATGTTAAAAAAACAAATCCCGAGGGAAGTGTACATACATGGGGCTAGTTTGGATAGACTGCACCACTCCCCGACTCCCAGAACAAATCCAGCCAACAACAACAAGAATCATACAGCTGGAATGCATTCTGGATTTCTGATCTGAATATTTACCCGTGATTATACGTTTTTTTCCCCCATAGTGTTCCCATACCCATAAGCATACATTTAAAATCAAGATCCCAAATCGCTTAAATAAACCGTTTTTCGTGAGTCACACTCTTTATCCAATTCAAACTTAGGGGCTTGAAGAAAAAAAAACAATCACTAAGTACAATCTGAATTCATGAGCAAGTCCTTCTTTCCCGTCGACTCACTGAAGTCTTACTTTATGAACTAGAAGGTGCGTTCTTTTGTGTGTGGGCTTGCGCAGAAGAGAGTTCCAATCATGCAAACGTTCTTTCTGTTTGACTTTGGAAGTCGTCAGGTGACCTGCTGTTCTGTTGTTGTTAGCAGCAGTTTTGCCCTCCAGATCAGGTTGGACATCAGCTGGTGTTAAAAAATCACTTTGCTCTCCCGGAGTCGCCCAGGTTGCAGGCAGGAGAGGGGACGTAGGGGACAGCTCAAGAAAGCAGCGCTGCTTAGTGAGGATCACCAACATGATTCGCTGAATGAGCCTGGTGCAGAGTAGGAGCCTGTAGATCTGGAAAAGCACAGTTCTTGTGTTGAACTGAATGTTGCCTTGGGCTTGTCCTGTTGCTAAGAAATAAGAGACTTTCAATCTGCACCAGGCGCTGGAGAGATAGAAACTGTACATTTGCTTCGGGGCTTTTCCTCAACTATCTGTGCCTGGACAAACACAGAACTGCATTTCTTGGCTTCCTGCCCATCTGGAGTGGGGAAGTGTCCTGCTACATTGGCAAGACATCAACCGGGCTCTGCAGGAGAATGAACAAAAAGAATGGCCTCTTATCCAGGTCTGGAGAAAAATCACTCACAGGATTTCAGGTCTGCCGCGCACCATGGAGAAAATGCCTTATCAGTAGGTAGGAGACCCTTCCTGGCCTTTCTTATGTTGTTACCCCCGCAGTCCAAATGTCACTCACACTTTAGAACCAAACCGACGTCTTCATTAAGAGCCAAGACGGCAGGCAAGCGAGTCCTCATTTGTGGCCAAAGCGGAGGGACTTTTAAAGGGCCCTGGCTGTGTTACAGTCAGACATGTAGAAATTCTTCACCACCAAATAAGCACATCTGGACATTCAGCAAAGTGAGAGGTGGCCAGACTTCCAAAATCTTCCGAGCAAGGTGCGAAAGTCATGTTGAAGCTTCTGGGGCGGGGCTACGGGGAGTGTGGGGCTCAGAGAACAGGTGGGTCTTGCCTTACAACACTCAAGTTCAATTCCAAATGACAACAGCAGCAGCGGCGACAACAATGACATTCCAGCTGTTCTATATGTGGCCTTGGCTCTCAATTCAGACATTCGCACCTTACCTGCTACCGAGGCTGGTACTGTTGGGGGTAGGCAGAGAAAATCTGGTCACTGGAGGATTTTGGGAATTTTGTGCCTTAAAACGTCATGAGGACCATGTTCTGCCCACCCCAGCTATCAAGCAGCCACAGACGCTGCTCGCTACCTACCGTGCAGTAAAACAGAATGGGTACCCAATATAGAGTGCAACCCGAGCCTTTGTTACGTGCCAGGCCCTGAACAAAGTGTGGGGATTCACTGAAGCTTCCCAACAAGTCTATGGCAAGCCAGCAACTTGAATCCAACCTGATGGACTCCAGACTTCGGGTGCTGGACCATGGCTATGAAGATAAGTTTCCTCCTCATTGGATCATTCATAGAATGGAAGGCAATGTCCCCAATGTAGCCTGTGTTGGACATTTCTGGTAGGTAGGCAGCCCTGCTGGGATGGGTCTGTGTGGCCAGGGAGAGAGAGTCTTTTGACGTTCAGCCCAGTTAGGTAAGGCTGATCTGCTGTAGCACGTCAGAGTCGCTGTAAAGTGGATCCTTGAAGGCAAGGCCCAGGCATATAGTGGATGCTTAATAAATCTTGTTCAAAGGCCAGAGCTGCTCTTTCAACACACGAATCCTCGCTGGTTCCCCAAACTCCATTGTTGGAAATGGAGGCTATTGGCAGGCCCACGAGGGAGTCACAGGGGGCTCTCTGGGGCCTTCTCGGATAAGCTGGAGTGCTCAAAGATGGGGGTGCAGAGCCAGGTGGGCACAAGAGGAGTGAGTTCCCAAACAATCAGAGCCACACTCCCACCCAATGGCCCCCTTCACCTGCATAGGAAGCTGGGCACAGAACTAGAGCGGAGGTGCTAAAAGGCCTAAAAAGTCAGGATCATCCCTCCTCTTCCTGTACAGCTAAGAGGAAGAAGACTGTAGGCTCTTTAACTCCAGAGGAACAGCCAAATTGGATGAGTTTTGAATAATCAAAGAATGAGAACTCATTGAGCACAAAAACTGGTGGGAAATAAAAAGTGTGTTTCCATGTACACTCTACATGCTCAGCCCTGTAGGTCGCAGGTGCTCCATGTGGGCCAGACCCTAGTGGACTTTTTGTTTAAAACTAAGAAATGTGTTCCCATTACCGGTCAGTATTTTAACATAAGTTCCCCCCCCTCCCCCAGTTTCACAAAAGAATCCAGTCTGAAAATTAATAAACTGTTTTGCAACTAAGACACTAGAGCAGAAGAAATTGCTTCGGGAAACAAGAAAATGCAAAGAAGCAGTTGCAATGACTCCTTGGCAAAAAATACAATACAAATGCAAAATAGTTCCCGTGTGGTTTAAGCGAAACTATACCTTAGGTATTTAGCTAAAGCAACCTGGTTGGAAGCAAGTGAATTTCCCCAGAGCAAGACAGTTCGCTGGGAACCAAGACATTTCACACAAGGGCAGGAACTATCTGGGGAGGGACTGGACACAACTCCAATCCCCACGGAAAGATACCAGGACAGTGGAAAGACAACGCTGATCGCCTACACAGTCTTCAGCAGGGCCAAGGAGACAGAAGTTTCAGTAATGCAGGTGTTGATGCTTTGCCTGCCAGAGCTGTGGTCTGGGTGGTGGAGGGCTGTTTTTCACAACCGGGTGGATCTGAGCGTGTGATTCTTCGTTCTGTCGCTATTTGCACAGTGTCGTGTCTCCCCCAGCCTTGGTTTCCCCCATGCTGACTCATCATGAAGAATTTGCTTTGGTTGACTCTGACCCCATTAGTTATTTTTGGAACGACGTTGGATGTGCACTATACTGGCCACACAATTCCATCGTTAAGATGCTCACTGAGGGTGGTGCCAAGCTGAGGTTGCAGAAGGGAGGGGATAATATAAGCATGTTCCTCGTCCCCTTAGTGGTGTTAAATCTTTTTTTTTATGTCTTTATTTTATTTTGAGAGAGAGACAGAGAGTGAGCGGGGGAGGGGCAGAGAGAGAGGGAGACGCAGAATTTGAAGCAGGCTCCAGGCTCTGAGCTGTCAGCACAGAGCCCGATGCGGGGCTCGAACCCATAGACTGTGAGATCATGACCTGAGCCGAGGTCGGACGCTTAACCGACTGAGCCACCCAGGCGCCCCATTAGTGGTGTTAAATCTAAGTGGAACATGCAAAAGCCATGCAGAAAAGCAAGCAACGAAGAGGCTGCATATATAATTGCCTGTGACGTAATTGTATCTTACACACTTTGGAGGTAGTCATCTAGCAAATAGCTTTTAAGCCCTAGCTTTTGCTACAATGTATCCTGGATCTTTCTTCCACTATGGCCTAGACCCCATCCCGATGGAATGAATGACTATTGCCCAGGTTGAGGACATGAAGGAGGGACCCTGATACGCCCATCATCTCTTTAGTGGAGGGCTAATTGCCTTCATTACATCACATGCCAGGAAGGGGTGCAGCCTGGTGGCTGAGGACATGGGTTCTTGAGGCCCCAAGCTGGAGTCACATCCTGCCCACGGCACTTATAAATTATGTGAGCAGAGCACCTTACACAGGTGTCAGGGACTGAGCCCCGCTAGGTGTCGTCAGGTGGGAAATCAGCCTCTCCTGTGTAAGGTCACCCCCGTAAAGTCTCAGAGTGATGCCTGCCTGTGGCAACCCCCCAACAGGTGTTGATGATCATCGCTGTGGTTACTCGGAAACCTACTGTATGACCTTGAATACCTTTGCCTCGTTGCCCATCGGCTCACCCTCCCTCCCAGCTTTATTTCTCAGTATCAGTTCTTCCTCATGCCAGATCCGTCTCTCCTCCCCCAGCCTGGACTCCTTGTTTTGCTCATTCTTGCCTTTTCCTCATTAGTCTTCCTCATTGTGTCAGCTCAACCCTAGGGTTTCTTCTCCCTTCATTCCCAGTCCTTCCAAGTTGAATCCAAACCCTGCTGAAGCGCCATCGTGTCCTGCGCGGCTCCTCCCACACGTCCCATCTCTCCCATCTCTGCGGGCTTATGGGGCTTATCTCTTGGCATACACAGGAATGCTGTTGATTGGAAGCCAGCCGTACAGTTTCTTGCCTCTTTCAAGGACCTTCTGAGAAAGAACATTGGTCCTGCAATTGTCAACTTTTGCGGAGCCTTTATCTCCCTTCTTGTTTTCCCAGGTGCAACCTGGCCTTGGAAAAGAACTCTCCTTAACCCAAGGGTGGAGGGCAGGGTTTCATTCATTCGGTCAACAAATATTTACAGGGCACAAATGAAATGCTTGGTATAGAATCAGGCATATACCATTCCTTCCCCATAGGAGGTCATGGCTTATGAAGATGACGCTGATATATACTAAGTTATAATCCAGCACTGTGGGCAAGAGAGAATTATAGCTTGGCTTCTCAGGATGGATATAGCTTTGGATGCAGCCTCAGTAGGGTATGAATACTGGCTTGGCTACTAACTGGTGTACAACCTCCGGCAGGTTGCTTCACCTCTTTGAGACTCAGTTCCCTAATCTATAAAATGGAGCAATAACCTACATTTCCCAGAGTCAATATTTTCGATTTTCCTTTACCTCCTGTTGGTCTTGGGCTTCAGCTCTGCTGGTTAGCCCACAGATGGGTGAGTGAGGTGGAAGAGCAGGTTCCTTAAACTTGACAATGGACAGTGTCCTCGTTTCTTCCTATGCTAGGTCTAAATGTGAAAGAGCTGTCGTTGGGATGGATGTTCAGTTTGTCAGGGTCTCCTCCCTGACTCCTTCATTTCAAAGTGGGGTCTAGGTCTAGTGCAGTGTGTCTAATTCTTTAGTGATTTTGTCTTCCAAAAACGTTTGGTGATGTCTGCAGAACTTTTGGATGATCACAACAGCAGTGAGGGAGCTACTGACATCTATATCTAGTGGGTAGAAGTCAGTGACACCGCTAATTATCCTCAAATGTGTTGAACAGCCTTCCCTGATAAAAAATTATCTGGCCTAGGTGGCCATATTGCTGAGTTTGAACTCCAGCCTAGTGGACAGAGTACCGTAGGTCACGTCATGGAATGCACTTGCTGATTCTGCCGCTGCAGAGACAACGCAGCTATTCTCAGCCCTACCCAAACCCCAACCCCAACCTTAGCCTGAATCCTAAGCCTAAGGCCAAACTCAATCCTAATGCTAATGCTAACGCCAACACTAATCACAACCTTAACCCTAACCCCAGAACTAACTCAGAACCAACGAGAACCCCAACCCCAATCCTAACCTTCAACCAAACCACAAGCCACATCACTCTAACACGAAGCCTAACCCTAGAGCTAACCCTTCCTCTGACAACAATAAATGCAATGGCAGTACAAGCCAGACCCTAACTGCAGGTGCAACCCAAACCCTAACCCCAACCCCAGCCAACCGCAAGCATAACGCTAACTCTAACCCCACCCCAAACCTAACCCCAATCCCAACCCTAATCTTAACACCAACCCTAATCCTAACTCCAACTCCAACCCTAATACCAACCCTAACCCTAATATCGACGCCAACCCTAAGTGGCAGGGCCTGCTGCCCTTTGAGCTCTCCATCTTGGCTCTCCCTGGATCCACAGACCTGTCTGAATTTCAACCTTGACCTCAAGTTGACCCCTCTCATGGAGTTGACTCATCCCTTAGCACCTCGCTCATTGGCAGGCGTGTGCTGTCTACTCCCCAACACCACACGGGAACCAAGGGAGGTGCAGAAGCAGACTCAGGACCCTTCTCTGCCTAGCTTTGTTGGGCTATTTTTGCTTTGCTGTGCCTATGCTGTGCTGGCACAGTGATCCGGTGATGGGAGTCGTTTCCTGGAATTCCCCACGAAGAGCGGAGTAATAAAGCCTTCCAGCCCAGTTTCCCCCGTCTTCCTAAAGCCCAGCTCTGCCCCATGCCAGGAATTCTGTCCAGAGTAGGAGGAGGGTGAGAACCCAAGGGTCTGACTGTTTGCTCCCTAGACTTCTGTCCCATCGACTTTCTTTGAGAACTGGAAGCCTTTTTTTTTTTTTTTTTTTAACTTCCCCATCTTGTTTGGCACATCCACCTCCCTGGGTTGTATTCTTGCTTTTCTTGGATGGCGTTTTCTCTCCCCCTTTCCTGGAGCTACGGAACGTCTGCAGGGAATGTGAGGTGGGAGTGAAATAAAGACCCACACCATTAATATTTGCAAAATATTATTCTTGTTATATAGCATAGGTGGCCTATATTCTTCTGGACCTGCTAGGATAGGCCAAGACCATCATGCACCCCCCACCTTCCATGACTGTTAGCTTTCCCCTCGCTGTAGGAACAGAGCAAAGGAAGTGTTAGGAGAGCAGCTCCTCGACACATGCCTGGTAAGGAATCAGTCCTGGATCTCTCCCGGAAACTCATTCTTCACTTCCCTGAGTGAGGAAGGTACCTTTTGATGACGTCACCTGCCCCGTTCCTAGACTTTGAGCTGGAGTAGGGCAGGTCAACACCTGTGCACTGTTTGCCTGGTTTATCTTGTTTTCTATGGGAAAAGTTGCAGCTTCTTACTCTTAATAGTCTTAACTACAGTCACCTCATGACAGGGGTTGAGACTTTGACCCTGTGCTTTACTTAACAACCGTGCTCTACTCTGCCTATGCCGGCTTATCTTCGGGAAACGTGTCCCAAGAACTCAATTGCACTAATCTCACTGTGGACTCCCGAAATCTTAAAATAAGAAAAGAAATGTAGGCATGTATGTAATATAATAATAGCGTGTATCTTAAGAAAACACTGCTTCATTACATTATCATTTCTGATTTCATAATTATGGCTTGGCAGTTTTTATTTTTCATGAGACAAGTGGCAAAGTGTGATGCAATGGTATCAGGTATAAAGGAAAAACAATGTTTTCCTTCCATGAATCATTTAAAGAAAAACATTAGGACTTTGCATTCTTTTAATGGTTCTGATCATTTAAGACTCCTGCTTCTATTACTTCGTCTTTACGAAGGTGATTTAAAAACGTACGAACTGTTCATTGTTATAAATTACAATTTTAGGAATATCAGAAGTACAAACTTGCAAACATGTGTTCATGCTTATGTGTCAGCATCCTGAAGGGCCAGCAGATGTTCTGTTATCAATGAGGCACGATTTATATACATTATCCTGAAGGGCCCCCAGCTAGAAATGTTGGCTGGCGGTATCCAAATTATGGCTGAATATGAATGATGATAATCAGCAAGAAGGCAACCATCGATATGGCCATGGTGGCAAGTTTTATTTCAGCAGGGGAAGTAAAGGAGCTGTGGATTTGAATTAGGTTTGGTAAGCCCAACCCTGATTTTAAATAGACGAGTGGGTCCAATTGGGAGTTTAATAATGCTCAAATTAACCTTGGTGTTCCTAGGGTCATACAATTGCTAACCATCTTGCATTATTTTGCATAAAGTTTGCTCCTTAAGTAAATTTAGACCCAGTAAAATGTCTGCAATACATTGTTTGCGTTTGCAGTTAGTAAACGAAATATACCAGACTCTTCTTCTGATGCCTTGTAATTTCAGCCAAGAATAGAGACTAATGTAATTTATTAAAGATATTAAATTGGGGTTGCTCTTTCATCCTAGGTCAATGGTTCCCAGCCCTGACTCATATTACAGTCACCTGTAGAACTTGAAAAAATGAAACAGCACCACCAGACCAACCGAACCATTTCTCTGGAGATGGGTCCTAGGCATCAATACTAAAAAATATACATATAGGGGCGCCTGGGTGGCTCAGTTGGTTAAGCGTCCGACTTCAGCTCAGGTCATGTTCTCGTAGTTTGTGAGTTCGTGCCCCGCGTCGGGCTCTGTGCTGACAGCTTGGAGCCTGGAGCCTGCTTCGGATTCTGTGTCTCCCTCTCTCTCTCTGCCCTTCCCCTCCTCACACTCTGTGTTTCTCTCTCTCAAAAATAAATAAACATTAAAAAAATTAAAAAAATATATATGTACAAGGTATTTTTAATGTGCATCTGGGGATTAGAACTTCTGCCCTATGTGAAATATCTCTGACAAATAATCTCATTAAGTAGTTTAACAAGTTGGCAACCAAATCGCTTTCTATTATAGTTTTATTTTAGCTAACATACAAGTGGTGTTTGTAACAAATTAATGTGTGTCAGATCAAAAGGAGGGTGTAACTTAGGCTGTCCCTGTGTGTCCAGAGCATTCACAAAAACAGGTGAATCTGCTTATGGTCTTCTGGAAATATCTGAGTTAATTGACCCATCGAAATGATGAGGATCTGTGTTCTCAGTGGGATTTTTCTTCTTTTGCCTCTTGTGAGGGTGGAATGATTTCTGAGGGACTCTTTGGGAGTTAAAAGAATTCTCTATCACGCATCTAAAGAATCGGGGTTTGACTGTCAGCCCTGCTGCTTCCTGGTCCTGCCCCAGGGTTGTGGTCTGCAGACCCTTAGCATTGCTAGGGGACAGGTTAGAAATGCAGAGTCTCGGAGCGCCTGGGTGGCTCAGTCGGTCAAGCGTCCAACTTGGGCTCAGGTCATGATCTCACGGTTCGTGAGTTCGAGCCTTGCGTCGGGCTCTGTGCTGACAGCTCAGAGCCTGGAGCGTGCTTCAGATTCTGTGCCTCCCTCTCTCTCTGTGCCTCCCCCGCTCACACTGTCTCTCTCTCTCTCTCTCTCTCTCAAAAATAAATAAACATTAAAAAAAGAGAGAGAGAAATTCAGAGTCTCAGGCCCTATCCAGATCACTGAATCTGACTTCTGCATTGTGACAGGGTCGCCAGGGGATTCCAAGCACATCGAAAGCAAGTCAGTGGATTCCTCAGAGTCTTATTTCCATGTCTTTGCAACAAAAGATCCTAAAATCTCCTCTACTTCCTCACAGGGCATTTAAGGACCAAATGCATGACATGCAAGCATTTTTCATAAAGCATTAAGAATTTTTGTTTAATGTTTACTTTTTGAGACAGAGAGAGACAGAGCACGGGCAGGGGAGGGGCAGAGAGAGAGGGAGACGCAGAACCTGAAGCAGGCTGCAGGCTCTGAGCTAGCAGTCAGCACAGAGCCCGACGCGGGGCTCGAACCCATGGACCGTGAGATCATGACCTGAGCCGAAGTCGGACGCTGAACCGACTGAGCCACCCAGGCGCCCCATAAAGCATTTTTAATGTGGTAAAATATGCCTAACATAAAATGGATCATTTTAACCACTTCTAAGGGTACAGTTCGGTGGCATTAGGAACAGTCATGTTGTTATGCAACCATCACAACCATCCATGTCTAGAACTCTTTGCCATCCTAAACTGAAACTCTGTGCCCTGTAGAAAATAACCCCGCCGTTCTCTCTTCTCCCCCAAGCCCTGGCAACCACCATTCTATTTTCTGTCTCTGTGAGTTTGACCCCACTAGATACCTCACATAAGTAGAATCTTACAATGTTTAACCTTTTGTGACTGGCTTATTTCACCTCGCATAATGCCCTCAATGTTCATCCATGACGTGGCAGGTGTCAGAATATCATTCCTCTTTAAGGCTGAATAACAGACCCTTGTACGAGGAGGCCACATTCTGCTTATTCATTTATCTGCTGGTGGACATTTGAGTTCTGACTTCAGCTACTGTGAATGATGCTTCTATGAACGCGGGGGCTACAAATACCTTTTTGACTCCCTGTTTTCGATGTTTTCGGGGGGTACATGCCTGTAGGTGGACTAGCTGCATCACATGGTCCTTCTGTGTTTAATTTTTTTGGGGGGAGGGGAGGGAGGTGCCGTATTGTTTTCCACAGCAGCGGCACCATTTTACATTCCCACCAGCGCTACCCAAGGATTTCCACTTCTCTACATTTTCATCAACACTTGTTATTTCCTTTTTCTTTTTCTTTTTAATGTCATAGCCATCCTAATGAACGTGCAGTGCTATCTCATTATGGTTGTGATTTGCGTTGCCCAACTGTTAGTGATGTTGAGTATCTTATTATGTGCTTATTGGCTACAGAGTATTTTATATTATGTACAGGGTTGCAATTTTGAGATTATGATACCGAATTTTGAATATACTGACTACTTTGCTCATGAAAGCTTACAGATGGCCTTCATCTATTTTAGGAGTCAATTAGCCAGATTCTCTTCTGGAGACTAAGTGAGCTGTAAACACTATCTGAGAGTTGAATCGTGCCGCCCGAAAATACCATGGTGTTTGTCTTAATTTCTTCATCCATAAAACGGAGGGAATAATCTTACCTGGTAGAGCTGTTTTCGGGATTAAGTGAGAGAATATGTATAAAATGCTTAGGGAGGAGGTTAAGAGGCATTATTTGCTCTTCCTGTACTGTGGGTGGGTCGTTACACCCTCGTTCGGGGAAGAGGAGGGACCCAAGTTGGGGGATGCGAAATGCAAACAAGGGTGAGCGGGGAGGAAGGAGAAGGGAGGTTATGTTGAGGCCACAAAGCCAGCGATGAGTGGTGTGCCGCATGCTTGGTGAATTTGTTCCTGGGGGGGGGGGAGCGGTGGGAGGTAAGGCCAGGAGAGTGGGTTGGGACCAGACGGCAGGGTCAAGGAGGGTGAATCCACCAAGAGGTGTGAGCTTTTGAAGGCAATGGGGAGCCACTGAAAGTTCTGTGTTGAGAGGGACACAATCAAAGCCACCCTGTGTTTATTGTTCTTCCCAGGCAGGCGTGACCCTCAAACTATAATAGCAGCACCTCATAGCTGAGGCTTTGATCTTGACTATTACCGCTGTTTACCTTTTGGGGAGTACCCTGGATATTTACAAAGTGCCCTGTAGTCGGTTTCATTAGTTAAGAGATAAGATTAATTAGATTTTTTGAGGCAAGCGAGGACTGGACTTAGCTTTGAGAAACACAGGCACCAAAGGGAGGGCTGCTGGAGGCTCAGCTGCTGGTTCTCTCTGAAATCTGACGCGTGATCTCCTCCGTAATATTTTTAGTATGCAGAGCACCATACCAAGAATTTCCCCAAAGCGATAAACCTGCCTTCAAGAAGATTACATTCTCATCCCCGAGGGGTTGGGGTGCCGCACTGATACAGTATGGAGTATTTTCAAATATATATATACTAGGTGGTACTTATGGGAAGTGCTGGGATGGGATGGAGAGATGAGACACGAGAGAGGCCGTCTTCTGTTTACTATCTTTTCATAGAACTGGCAAAGAATGGCAGTGTTGGTAACAAATCATCCAACTGTCATCTGTTTTTAATGAAAAGGATATAAAAATTACTAATAAGTACAACACATCAATCTAGATGGGAGAACAGTAAACATGTAAAGTGTTCATGTTTCCACTGAACAGACTAACCATTTAAAGTAAAAAGTTTTGTCTGAAGGAACGGGTATTAGTAGTGGCTCTTGGTAAATAAAACCTTTGTTTGATTTCTAAATATATGGTCGAATTTTATAAATTATACTTTTCTTACCAAGAAACCCGGTTCAGCTTATGATTTTATATAATATGATTCTACAATTAAGGTGTTAGAAATGGTTATATTAACCATTTTGATTTTAACTTTAGTGCCAACAGGATAATGAACACATTTTGCTAACTTTTCTTGACTGCTGTGGAGAACTCTGGTCTTCTGTTGCATAGGATACCGGACAAACAGTTACACGCATGCAAAGGTCAGCCCCTGGAGTGATTAATTCAAGGATCATTTCAGCAAAAGGCACCTCTCGAGTATGAAACATACACTCCAGTAGCTATCACTCAGAGTTCAGCTAGAAAAAGAGAAACCACCTTCGGTGTTTCAAATAGGAAAGAATTAACAGAAGGAATTTGAATCTTGTAAAAAGAAGTTGAAAAGGTTGTAAATGAAGTCGGGGTGGCACCGGCTAGCTTTCAGGTTTGCCACCGCAGGCTCATTACAAGAAGTCGCTGCTACTGCCCAGGTCAGGAAGATTACAGGAAACTGCTGCCCATGGTCGCAGTCATCCTGCAGCACCCAGGCTGGTAACTCAAAAGGAAAAATCTAGAAGTTGCCGCGGAACGTCACATCTGCTAAAGCCTGAACTTCCAAATCTTGCACAAGGTCATATTTATCAATGCAGAATTGATTTCTTATCAAGAACAATGAAAGCAAAGGAGTCTGGGACATGTAGTTACCAGCCTTCCAGTCCTCGGACATATGGATGAACGTTGAAAGCGGTTGGGGATGAATGCCGGTTGCCAAAAAAATAATTGCCAAAACGAGTATGGGATATCATTCTCATTTTATAAACGAGGAACCTGAGGCACGGAGGTCCGTGCCTTGCCCAAAGATTCAAAACCAGGTCAATCTGGTTTCAGAACTAAAGCTTTTTAGCAATTGTGCTGGGAAGTATCTATCACATGGCACTGAGCTCCAAAACTGAATTTGCTTCCTTGGCTTTAACCCTCATCAGCTCACATTCTTTTAGGCTATATAATTCAAAACAGACCGTTACAAAAGGATTATTTTGGCAACTTATTTCGTGGTATTTCCAAATTTGCTAACCTTTTCAACTCCTTCCAGAAAATGTGATCTGGGTAGCTCTTGCAATTATGGTTAGCTTCCTAGGTACAACATCTTGGTTTGGTGATATTTTAGGGGGTGGGGTGAAGAATTATTTATGCCGCAGCTCCTAAGTCCATGCTTAAAGTCAAATTATTGCACTTAGACAGTATCTATGACATCTCTAAAACAGGCCCAATGTTCCTTCTTCTTTGAGTTCCTTATTGATCTTGGCTTAGGATGAAGTTATAAGCAAAGGAACGAAATTGACACTTAACTGATTATGATTGGCCCCCCCCACTCCCCCCACCACAAAACAAAAGCCTAAGTAGAAAGAATGTATAGTCAGTATATAACTCATTTATTCATTCATTAACAAACATTAATGACTATGTACCTTGTTGGATTCATTTATTCGATAAGCACATATCCACTGTGCTATGTACTGGTTATTCTCCATTTGCTCATCCCTTCGGCTCCTCCCCCTGTTCACATAGACCCATTCTACTCCCTTCTCTGCTCTGACTCCTGCATTATCAACCCCCCACCCCCAACTCCCCCCTTTCTGGCTTCCATTTGGGTTTGGTCAATGGGAGGAACCAGCAGTCAACTGAAGGGTAAGAGAAGTGAGACCTGGCAGCGTTTCCTCTTTGCCCTCTTCCTACATGCACCTCGTTTCTGACTGTGGATGTGTGCTCCAAGACTACAGCTCGTGTTGGGCAGCCCACTGCCAATGGCTTCCAGCGACACCATTTTCTCTCCTTGTCTCTTGAGACCTGGAGATGACAATGGCTTCCCACTCTTGCTGGACGCTGGGTGCCTCACCATCCCTTGTTTATTCCAGTAATCCTGCCCTCACGTCTGCAAAGAGCCCCTTCATTAAATTGTCTTCAGGTAAACCATATAGGTTATCAACTGCTGACTATCCTGTGAAACCGCCAGAATCACCTATTGCTCAAACAGAGCTGAGTTTATCATTTACTAGGATGAGGAAAAGCATCACCCTAGTGAGATGCTAGTAGTATCTCAGAAACGAATATTCATAGAGTTTTGGGTCTGAGTTCAGTGGTTTAAGGTGGGTTTTTAAATCCAGGAATCCGATTAGAATTGGGCACTGTCTGTGATAAAATTGCTTTGGGTCAGTGGATACAACAGGCAAGCGAGAGTTTTGTAATGAGACTCTGTGTATAAACGGTGATTTGAGACGCAAGCAGATTTGCCCCGCTGAGGGATCTTCTGTCCTGAGAGGTGGGCTATTTGCCCAGATGAATAACCTATTGTCCTAGGGAGACAGCTGGCTGAGCCATCGATTGTTCAGATTAATGAGTATTGGAAGATCTCATTGGCTTAAGACCTTATCTTTCTGGGCCTTAATTCCCCCAAACGAACAAAAACGTCATGCTGGTACACAGCCCTAACACTTAAGCCAGGGGGCTTCTGGTGTCTGACTGGCCATGTAGTGCCCGCTTGTGGTCATTCTTCAGCCCAAGCTGGAGGACAGACCGTTGCCTTCTGGGGTCCTGTCCATCCAGATCTCCACCACAGCTTGATTATGCACCGGGTTTCTGAGGGTGGTTCTTTCAACCTGTACAGATGCCAAGTCTACTGCTTCTTATTGCTGGGCGATCATTTGTGAGCTCATCTGCTGAGACAGGGTCTGCACAGCGGCAGTAGTTTCTAGAGATCATACAAACAGTGTGACATCGACAAACACTGAAAGATGGACTATGTTCAGAGTTTTTAGTACACTTCTGTGCCAAGAGCCAAGAGTGCCCAAATGAAACCAGGAAAACAGACGTGTTCTTCGTCTGGAGACCCCTCAGCACCAGATATGAGGGTATTAACCAAATCACCTAATTTTATGTTTTTGTTTTGAGATCTCAGAGAGTTTTATGCAAATGTAAGGACAACATTCTTCCATTAATATAGCCCGTACTCCCCTTTGAAAGTCCCATCTCATATCTAAAGTTGCTCTACTTGGAGGTGCCTGGGTAGCTCAGTTGGTTGAGTGTCTGACTCTTGGTTTCAGTTCAGGCCATGATCTCACAGTTTGTGAGTTTGAACCCTGCATTGGGCTTCTGCACTGACAGTGTGGAGCCTGCTTGGGATTCTCTCTCTGCCTCTCTCTCTCTCAAAATACATAAATAAACTTAAAAAAAATCTACTTGGCAGATGATGGGAGACAAGCTGGTTGGAGTGAATTGTTTTGCTGGCTTAAGTGGGAAACAGAAGTGGCTTCTCACAGTCATATGATTACCCTGAACTCACCTTGGTCAAGCCATTTACCACAATGTCCTCTGATTTTCCCATTTTTAAGATGAGGGAGTTGGGATTTTTTTTTTTTTTTTTTTTTTTAGTGTTTTTCAAACTGGGTTGTGATCCATTAATGGATAGTGAAATCAACAAGGTGGGGCACAACCAACTTAAAAAAATGGGCCAGCGTGGGACATAAATATCAGATGGCCTCACCTAGCAAGGTCAGCATTCTCTTGTGAAAGTATTCAGGGCAGGTCAGGAGAAACAAGTTTACAAAACACTGGCCCAGATCATCTTTAAGGACCATTCATTTGTTTGATTGTCCAATTCCCGGGATGAATGTGTTTCACATGCTCGTTGCAGAGTATAAACTTCTGCAGGTTTCTGACCAACACTCTGTGTGTCAGTAGAAAAGATAGTCCTGTGATTTGGAAGGTTCAGGTTGTGAGGAATTGAAATGCCTCGGCAGACTGACCTCTCTAGATATATTCACCACCAAACCTCTATTTTTAAATGTTTGGTGTGATTCAAACCATCATGAATGTGGGCAATTTTATTTTTAAAAATTTCTGAATTTTAAACAGGTTTCCTTCCTTTTGAATTCTCTTCCAGTCGCTGTTCATGTGGATTTTTACATCTTACCTAGTTCTTTAAAAGAATATGCGTTTATGTTCAGGGTCACAACATTTTCTCATAAAGGTTTCTGCACAGTGAAAACTGACCTAGTTTAGAGCCATTGTAGCTGTGTGGTATGCAGTTGCATTCGTATGTAAATAGCATGTTTTGAAACAGCACAATGATTTATACCATCGAGAAGTTTTGCGCTGATCATCTCTGACAAATAGTGTGTGTGTTTTCCTTGGTCAAACACTTTACTGGTTTTAAAAGCTGGCAATTTATGACGTTAGGACCTTAGTGGATGTTAGAAGAGCAGGGATTGCCCATCCTACTGTTAGAGACTTGTTAAATGGTTCTTATCAGTAAAGCTGAGTGTCAAGCTGGGACGCAGGCAGGGTTTGGGCTCAGAGGAATGCTCAGATATGGGCTGTGGCCAGCGCAACTGGATCTGGAGGGAAGAAGACCCAAGAACCACAGAGTGTCAGAGCCAGAAATACCTTGAGTATCTCCTAATTGTAGCCAACCCCCATTTACATACAGGTAACACGCTCAGATGGTGACTTCCCCGTTTATACAGTGTAGGTTACAAAACTGGATCTTCTGACGACACAATCTTAGCTGCTCACGAAGTTTTAGAAGACGGAGATCCTGCAGACACCAGAAATGCAGAAGACATAAGAGAATACAAAAAGTATGCCGTCCAGCAAGTTCAGACAGAAGTCAGGGAGTGGCCATTTTTCATGGTCAAAGTGGGAGAGGAGGTTGGGAATACAGAGATCCCTCAACCCAGAAAGTAAGTCTTGTAAGTAAGCCATAAGGTAACAGCCAGCACGCTCAGGGCTCGGTAAAGAGTTTTGGGACTAGATGCTTCCCCATCCTGACAGGAGCTGGCTGCAAGGCGTGAACACCCCCAGATCTGCAGGGAAACCGAGAGGCCAAGGAAAGAAAGGTGAATCCTTCTGCTACGTGGCTCTGACCCCGGGGGAAAAGCAAAGAAAGTTCCAGGTGGGGAGCAGGGAGCAAATTTCTTCTATCATAGAGTTGCTAGAGAAAACTCAGGACACCCACCAAGTTTGAATTTCAGATAGACCACAAATAATTCTTTAGTGTAAGTATGTCTTGTGTAATATTGTAAACTATTATATAGTTGCACATGAAAGCAAATAACAAAAACTTATTTGTGGGTTTATCAAATTCAAATTTAAATGGTCATCTCGTGTTTTTATTTTCTAAATCTTGCAACTGTAGTATCGCAGCTAGAGTAGTAAGAACTTTGATTACTCTCTGGAGTGATAGGGGTTCAAAGTCAGATGTTCTGGAGCCATGTCGCTCTCTCTTGCATCCTAACACCCTACATGTTTGCACACAAGAAACATACAACCCGTTGCTGGAGTTTCCCCTTCCTATCCGAGTAAATAGGCTCTTACACAAAGGACTCAATTACTAACATGGTCCTGAGGCTGAGTGTTCAGACTTTTTATGCATCTCTTAAGTTTCTGCAAGAGTGAAAGTTCACTAACAGGGTACAGAGCCTGCGCACGGGGAAGAACTGTTCCCAGGGTGGAAAGGCCAGGGGATGGTCAGAGCCTTGCTGGACAAACACTTCTGTCTCCAGCAAGGAGCAGCTGCTCTACCAGTTCCAGACAGAAAGCTGGCTTGCAGTTTGTGGGCACTCGGCGCAGTCGACGTAAAAACATGCGTCTTAAAAAGGAGAGATAGTGGGACGCCTGAGTGGCTCAATCGGTTAAACGTCCGACTTTGGCTCGGGTCATGATCTCACGGTTTGTGAGTTTGAGCCCCACATCAGGCTCCATGCTGAAGCTTAGAGCCTGGAGCCTGCTTCCGATTCTTCCATCTCTCTCTCTGCCTCTTCCCTGCTCACGTTCTCTCTCTCTCTCTCTCCCAAATATAAATAAAACATTGAAACAAATTTAAAAAAAAAGGAGAGATAGTAGTTTGCTCCAAGATATTTCTATGCTCTATTAAGTTAGTTCTAATTAGTTTAAGGAAAACCGATACGCAAAACCCTGAACTTGGAAAGTCAGCACCAGCTAGTCCTATAGGAAATGCTGTACCAGAATGCATTGTTTGTGACAGTAAACAAACAAACAAACAAACAAAAGGCAATGGAACATGAAAAAATGGAATGTCCATCTACAGGGGCAGGTTGAGCAAATCATTATATATTTATATGTGGCATATTCACTAACTGGCTGTTATCAAACAGACTTAGCTAGAGCCACAAGCACTTACCTGGGGGGACTGTTGTGCCACATAGCTAAATGGAAAAAAAGAAAGGATAATTCGTATAATAGAATTTGTGTCAGTAAAAAGAACAGGTGGCCTGGGTGGCTCAGTTCGTTAAGCGTCAGACTCTTGATTTCAGCTCAGGTCGTGATCTCACGGTTCGTGAGATCGAGCCCCACGTCAGGCTCTGTGCTGGCGGCGCAGATCTGGCTTGGGATTCTCTCTGTCCCTCTCTCTCTCTCTGCCCCTCCCCCATGCACAGGCCTGCTTTTTCTCTCTCAAAGTAAATAAATACTTTAAAAAAGAGAGTGAATGAAAGAATGAAAATTCCACAACCCTCAGTAAGTGTAGGCATGTTTTTGTATATATTTTTATAAGCGAAGCATGAGATGATCCACCTCGGACTGTCAGTATTCATTGCCTGGGGTGACATGGAAGCTGGTGGGAACATTATTTGCTTGTTGTTTGTACAACAAGCTGGATGTTCTAACTTATTACAACAAGTGTGCATTATTGATGACATTAAGAAAAAAAATTGTCAAATAAAATATAGAAAATTATAGGACAGGCAGATTAAAAAAAAGCTTCACCGACGGGCTTCTTCAAATAGTAGACTCCCTACCAAGTTCCTTCTTTAATTCACCACACACATTTAAAAATATATTTCAATTCATAAAATTTTAACTGACTTTTTCTCGGGAGGTACTTTGCACTGTGGTATACTTAGACAGTTTATCCAGGGGAGCTAACCAGAAGTAGATTTTGGCTTGCTGGGGAAAATGTTAGATATTATGAGGAAATTGAGATGAGTTAGTGGTAACAAATGGCTTTACCAGGAATACCAAAGTGCAGGCTCGATTATCTATGAAGTTGTAGAGCAGATGCCCTGCATATCTTTCTTGCAGTGAAAAAACAGTACATGTTTGCATCTATTTGTAAAGTCTTATTTTTTGAAGATGTGTCCATTCTCCGCTTGTATCATTCATCTAGCATCTGAAGGCCTGAGTTTTGAAGTCCCTATTCTCAGTGCTAAGCCGTGTCCTAATCTGGTATTTTATAGGGTAACCCGTCACTAAGACTGTGTTCTAGAGAGTTTTAGGTATTTATGACCAAGGACAAAAAAGAATTAGGTGCTTTTTTATATCTTTGTGTACTTTATATATTTATGTTAAAAAGGTATATATATTTTTTCATTGTGTTACAACAAGCACAGAGTCTTTTAGAAATGGGGTGTATTAATAAAAATGAATATGAAATGCAAAATGATGCTGTTCATGGAGACAGGGCAGATGTCTGATATGGTCAATAAGTTAATAGAATGAGGGTCATCACCTTTGTATCTCCCTCAATTTCCAGCTGAACTGAAATATTGAATTGGTGTCCACCTAACAGATGATTGTGGGGAGGAGGGACTTATTGCTAGATCGCTTTGCTTTGAACTTATTGTAGATCACTAAATTTGTCAGGCATCTGCCCCATCCATAAAATTGCAAGGAGGTGACGTCAACACCAAACACAAAAACTACTGTGAAGAAAGTGAGATAAAATGTATGCATTATTCTGAAGTCCTTGGAAACGACTGCATTAGTCCAAGGAACACTGTTAATTCGCTGCCCTAGTGGCCCCCAAACCAAATCAAAACAATACACCCCCAGGTATATATTTAACAATATTCTACGTTTAATGAAGTAAAGGTATTTTTCAGTTTTGTGAGTTTGTTTGTTTGTTTTAGAGAGAGCATGAGTAGGGGAGGCGTAGAGAGAGAAGGAGAGAGAACCCAAGCAGGCTTCACACTTAGCGCAAGAGTCCCTCTCAGGGCTCGATCTCACAACCATGAGATCATGACCCGAGCCAAAGCCAAGAGTTGGCCGCTTAATGGACTGAGCATCCCAAGTTAGGTGAAATTTGTTAAGACACAGAAAGACTCTGGGCTGCTCCCAGATTAAGTGCTTATGCTTCTGGCTCTCGGAATGAACCCGGTGTGTTGTAGTCCTTTAAACAGCAAAGCAGAGGATCTCAGGCTTTGCTTTCCTTTAATGTGTTAAGGGACTTGACCCAACCTGCTTTATATGCAAAAATGTCTCTTGCCCTTTTACCCTGTGGGCCTTTCCACAGCCTCCTGGAGGTCCGGCAATGGGACCACTTCTGATCCATATGATTTCTAGGCATTTTGAAGCCATGGGGGTAATATCATTCTTTGGACAGGAACTTTTGGAGGAAATTGAAATATATGCAAGTTTTTAAATGCACTTTCCACATCTGAAACCATTTTATGGACACAAGAGGATAATACTGGAATGTACATAATTTGGTTTCCTCATAAAGTTTGGTATTTCTGAGACTAAAAGAACTGAAAACGTTTTTGAGAGAAATGTGAGCTTTGCTTTTAATCACAAAGTCCAAGAAAACATTTGATTTATGGAATTATTCCATTTTTGCACACACACACACACACACACACACACAAATCACCTCAGAACTCCTTTTCTCTGTGAGAAGAGAAGGAGTTCCAGCAAGGACAGCCCTCCTCTAGGAGAAGGTGTGCCTGGGGTTGTTGCGTCAATATGAAAGAAGCCACAACTTCCTGTGGCTACATCTGCTCCGTAGCTCTTTCGTTCACTGCCCCATGTTCTGTCCTGTACCCTTTAGGGTGGGAGGGTTTGGTGGTAAATCCATTACCAAACCATCTTACCATTAGCCAAATAGCGCGCGCACACACACACACACACACACACACACACACACAGAGTCCAGAAGAAAGAACGAAACAGCGCTGTACGTCACTTCACGTCTATTATAACATGAAGGATCTACAAGGAAGAGAGTTGAGAGGGTCTACCTTGCTCTGTTCCATTCTGGTATACAGCTGCCATATGCAATAAAGGATCCCCAGTTACATTTGGATTTCAGATAAACAATGACTGCATTCAATATTTGGGACATCTAGTCATTTAGGATTACATGCATTCATTACTTCTCTGAAATTCAAATGTACATGGGCTCTTTGGATTTGTAGTCACAAAATCCGGTGACCCTAGTCTGGGGTCTCCATTCTGGATTTTTGAGGCCACCTCACTTTTCTTTTCACTCACTTGTTCATTCAATAAGCCCTCATGGAGCATTTGCTCTGTGCCAGGCTCTGTTCTAGGCAGAGGGGACAGCCCCAGACAAGATAGTTCTTCTAGAACTTTCAACCTTGTTGGACAAACAGACCAAAAAAATAGGTTTAGAAAGAAAGAAATAAAAAAGAAAGAAAGAAAGAAAGAAAGAAAGAAAGAAAGAAAGAAAGAAAGAAAGAAAAGAATCAGCAAGATAACTTCAGGTGGTGATGATGGCGCAAAGAATGAAGCGTGAGGCTGGTGGTCCTAGAAGGACCCCTGGGAGCACTGACTGAGCTGAGGCTTGAAGGAGGAGGAAGAGAGAGCCATGGCAGGTGCTGAAGGGAGGGCGTTCCAGGCAGGAGGGATGAACAAGTGAGGAGGCCTTGAGGCAAGAATCTGGCTGGATGTGCAAAGACCAGAAAGAAGGCCGGTGTGGCTGGATGGGGGAGCGAGGCAGCGCATGGTAATGTCCAGATCCCCCTCCACCAGCATTGCTGGGATGGCAGAAAGCCACTGGGGGATTTATGGTTTTAAACGATCCCTCTAGCTGCTCCAGGGAGAACGTATTTTAAGGAGGAAAGGGTGGAGGCTCCGAGGCCATTTAGGAGGCTCTGCCCTCCCGCCTGATGGTGGTGCCCGGGATGGGGGTGGGCGAGGGACTGGTGGATTTGGAACATGTCAGAGAGCCTTGCTGGATGACTTGCTGGAGACCTACGTGGTGAGTGAGGCACAGAGGATCCAGATGATTCTCCACAGCTTCTCAAGAGAAAACCCTTTCTCTCTTCTTCCCCCTCGCCTTTATCCTTTCCATTCTCCCTTATTCACTGGCCCGGTCCCTGCCCTGCTCAGCCCTCTGGGTCCTGCTCTTTGGCTGGTGTGCAGACCAGGTTTTCAGGGAGTTCTAGACCCGCCTTTTGTTGCTGCCTGGGGCTGAGGCTGGGGAAGGCGGGCTGTGGATCCTAAGGGTGGGGAAGGAGAGGGAGGAAGGAGTTCTCCACCCGAGCCGACCTGCTTCTTGCCTCATCTTTTGAATGCCATTCTAAATGTATTGGGTCTTTCTTCCCTTCCACTATTCTGACTTCAGTCTACCTTCCCAGGCTCCAGGAACAGACACAAGAGGTGAGCTTGCCTAGTGTTGTATTTCTCCAGAGAATAGCTACCTTTGAAGGAAACATTCCCGACAAGGGTGTGAAAAGGGTCAGTGGATGGTACTCGTCCCTTGAATTTTACGCGTGTGGTGGTTCTGTTTGGATTCATGATCCCAACCAAGACGTTTCGTGATCATTCCCAAGGTTAGGAAGAATAGTAAACATGGTAAAAATGGTAAATAAATCTGCTCAAGGAAATAACGTATGTTGGAAAGAAGGAGGCAAGCAAGGAAGGAAAGAAGGTAGGAGAGAGGAAAAAAGGCAGGGAAAGAGAGAGGAAGAGAGAGAGAGAGAGAGAGGAACAGCAAGCTTCCCCAGAATAACATCTGAGCAAGAATTGACTGCTTTATTTTCTTAATCTAATGGTCACCAAACCCCACCAGCACAGACACAAAGCAGAAGTAGTCTGAGAGCCAGCGCTGATTCATATCTGGAATAGAGGGAGGCAGTGACTTAGGAAAACAAAACAAAGCAAAAGAAGAACAAAAACAAAATCGCCCTAACCCGGGTTTGATCTCGACTCCCTCTCGGCTGGTGTTTGGATCCCCTGGAGGGCAGGGCTGCCTGTGTCCCCCCAATTCACAGCCCCGTGCTTCCCAGAGGATGGGCCGTGGCCAGCAGTCCGTGCATGTGGAAGGGAGAAGGCAGGAGCCAAAAGCACCTCTCTGGGCCCCATTACCTCATGTTTAAGGGAATGGGTTGAACTGAAAGCTCAAAGGTCCCTTTCAGCTTCCACACTCCTCCGTCCCCACACTTCTTCTGGTTTCTTTCTGCTGCTCCACGCTCACAAATGTCTCTGCTGCCAACGACTGTTTAAAAAACTTTCTTTCTTTCCCTTGCCTCTCTTACGTGCTTCAGGCATTGACCAGAATTCCCAGAACTTTCTCCCTTCTGACGTTGGCTGCTTATTATATTTGGACCTTGGGGAGAATGGCTGAAGAGACGGCATGGGGGGGGTGGCGGTCAGAGTCATGAACACTGAAACTTTCCTATCAGGATATTATCAAGTGCCAGAGAAGAGATCTGTGAAATTTAGATTTTTGATACTGGTTCCCCAAACATAGCAGGCTGTGATGATCACATCAAGCCCCCTTCTCCTTGAAACCATGCCAAGGTGCTTCCAGAAAGAAGAACAACCAAGTTCTGCAAGGTTTGGAGTCTGGCAGCTGCACAGAAAAGTGCACACCATGCGCAGAGTTCAGGGAAACTGCACGGAATTGCTACAGAAACAAATCTATCCTCTACTGCCTGATCTGGGTCTACTCCTTATCTACCTATTGAAAAAAAAAGAAAAAGAAAAAAGAAAAAGAAAGTGGAGTAGGACTCAGAAAAAGTGTTATCCCATCAAGAGCATTTCAGCCACTGAGAATTTTTTTTCCCCACAGTCACAAAATGATGGCATACTGAAATAGAACACAAAAGAATTATCTAGGAATGCCTGGGTGGCTCAGTCGATTAGGTGTGCAACTCTTGATAATTGGCTCAGGTCATGATCTGGCAGTTTGTGGGATTGAGCGCCACGCTGGGCTCCCCACGGATGGTTCAGAGCCTGCTTTGGATTCTCTGTCCCTCCTCTACTCCCTTTCTCTCTCTCTCTCTCAAAAATAAATTAAAATGTTTGAGAAAAAAATTATCCAAATAGTTATCTGATTTTCTCCTTATTTTTCAGAGAAAAACTTCAATATACATGAAGAAGATGGGTAATATACACAGAGAACAGCCTCTGACACTATTGTCACTAGATGGAATGCTTTTGACTATAAGGAACAGGAGACCCATTTAAATTTGACTTTAACAATATATTTAACATAAAAAATATAATTTTAACATAAAAATTCTGTGGGTTCGGGTGTTCATTTGTGTCATCAAGGATATAGTTTTTCTCTATCTTTATACTCTGATTTATTTTTATAAGCCAGCTATCCTCAGGGTCCCAAAATGGCTGCCATTGTTCCAGACAGCACACTGATATCAACATCCATGGCAGGAAAAAGGAATGTTTCTCTTTGTTTTATGTTCCATCTGAAGAGAGTGGAAACCCTTCTAGAAGCCTTGTCACCAGCCACCCCACCCCCCATTTTTATTGGTCATAAAGGCATCACATTCATATACCATCTTAAATCCTTCACCTGGTGAGGGAATGAGACCACCATGATTGGCTTAAACCTGCACTGTCTGGTAGAAATATAATGTGAGTCACACATATAATTTTAAACTTTCTAGTAGTCAGTCACATTAAGAACAACAAGAAGAGGTTAAGCATCTTGTTGTCAGTAGGTTAAGCATCTGACTTCGCTTCAGGTCATGACCTCGCAGTTCATGGGTTCTGTGCTGACAGTTCAGAGCCTGGAGCCTGCTTTGGATTCTGTGTCTCCCCCTCTCTCTCTGTTCCTTCCCCCTCACACTCTTTCTCTCTCAAAAATAAATAAATACTTTAAAAAAATTAAACAACAAGAAGAAAAGTTGATATTAGTTCTAATAATACATTTTATTGACCTCTAATATATCTAAAATATTATTTCAACATTTATCCAATACAATGTATTATTGACATTACATTTTACATTTTTTTAAAAAATACCAAGTCTTTGAAATCTAATGTCTATTTCACATTCACAGACCATCTCACTTTGGATTAGCTACATTCCAAGAGAGCAATAGCCGCATGGGGCCAGCGGTACTGTATTTGGACAGTGTGGGTCTACATCTAACAAGATTTATTGCCTGTGCACGGGGAAAAGGTCCAGGCTCCCTTGAATTCATAAACAGAGCTGGAGTTCTCTTAGTGAAGAAGAGGGCAATGGTCACTGGGGTGACAACTAACTTCATCTCTCCTTCTCATATTCCTTGGTTTCGGGAAGTTACCACCATCTACTTAGTCAGCAAGAGAAATAGGGAATCATTCTGGACTTCCTTCTTTTCCTCCTTTCTCTAACACAACAACTCATCAAGTTTGGTCAATTCTGACTCCCACATATCTCTCAAATGTGTCTTCTCCTCTTCATCCCATCTGCCATGGTCATGGTTCAGAGGGCTCTATATCACAACCTCACCTGAATCTGACTTCTGGAAGGCTCCTCAGTGGCTCCCCAAACTTTCAGGATACAGTTCAGGTCCTTTAGCACAGCACATAGCAGCACACTTGGCTTTGTGCCCACAAGCCCTCTCCACTCTGACCTGGGGAGCTGTACTTGGAATGTCTGTGCTCTTTTATGTATTCATACATTTTCAGGTAGGTTTCCCTGTCTTTAGATTACCCTCTTTCTTCTTCTTCCTTTTCCTCTTCTGTGTTCCTCTTCTAGGGAGCCTTCCTGCCCCCTCTTTCCAGATAGGATTCAGCACCATAAAACTATGTTCATATTCTGCTCTAGCACATGTCAAACTGACTTGTGCTTTCTGTACCCTCTCCATTAGATGATGAGCTTCTTGAGGGTAGAGGCTTTGCTTTGATCTCTATAACCCACATAGTGCTCTCCTGGCCCAACACCCAGCAACGTAGAGGCTTCATGTCTATTGAATGAGTGGATGGATGGGATGAATGGATGGATGGATGGAAGGATGGAATGGATGGATGGATGGATGGATGAAATGGATGGATGGATGGATGGATGGTTGAATTCTATTCTCCTTTCTCATCTTTCCCCATCCATGATGGGAAAGCAGCCCTTCCCAGCTTCCTGCCTTTGAAAACTGTTGTTTTCCTAGGGCTTCCATAACGAAGTATCACACACTGAGTGGCTGAAACAACAGAAATTTTTTGTCTTTCAGTTCTGCAGGAGAGAAGCCAAAAATCAAGATGTTGGTAAGGTTGGTTCCTTCTGAGAGCTGTGAAGTATAATCTGCTTCAGGCCATTGTCCTATAGCTTCTGGTAGACTCGGGCATTTCTTCTCCCTGTGGCTGCCCTCTGTAGATGTATTTGTGTTTCCCCTGCTTATAAGGACACCAGCCAAATTGGATTAGAGCCCACTCCAGTGTGACTTTATCTTAACTTGATAATCTGCAAAGGCCCTGTTTTCAAGTGAGGTCACATTTACAGGTACTGGGGCTTAGGACCTCAACATCTTTGGGCAGAACACAATTGAACCTATAACAAGACTCACAGCTAAAGTCAGGTGTACTTATTTTCTATTGCTGTGTGACAAATTACCACCAATTTAGCAACCTAAACCAACATACACTTATTATCTCATAGTTTCCAGAGGTCCAGAGTCCAGGCACGGCTTAGCTGGATCCCCTGTTCATTCCCACAAGGCTCTAATCAAGGTGTTGACTAGAATATATTTTTATTTGGAGGCTTGGGAAAGAATATGCCTTGAGCTCATTCAGGTTGTTGGCACATTTCCTGTCCACTGAGGGCCCTGGTCCCCTACTGGCTGCTGGCTGGGGGCTGCCTGCAGTCTCCTGTCGTGTGGTCTTCCCTGTAGGCAGTTCACAGTGTGGACAGACGTTTGCTTCTTCAAGGCTTGTAGGGGAGAGTCCCTCTCTGTGACTCTCGGAGTCACTCACGTTTAATGCTATCTTTCTCTCTCTCCTTCTTTCTCCAGTTACGGGAGGGGCATAGTCTATGGCCATAGTCTATTGGTCATAAGCAAGCCACAGGAGACCAGACAAGGTGGTGACCTATTGGGGTCAACTTAAGGTTTATCTGACACAATAGGTGTGGGGTTTTTTTGGTCTCCCAACTTGCCCATAACAACTTTGTTCTGTTTTAGTCTCAGATTCCATAAAATCTGCTGAGGAATGTGGGGAGGGGGAAGGACTCAAGAAAATCCAGTGGCCTCAAGAGAGCATAATTTAAAAATTATTTGACCTCAGCCACAGCAATTTCTTACTCAACACATCTCCAAAGGCAAAGGAATTAAAAGCAAAAATGAACTATTGGGACCTCATCAAGATAAAAAGCTTCTGCATAGCAAAGGAAACAATCAACAAAACTAAAAGGCAAACAACAGAATGGGGAAAGATAGTTGCAAATGACACATCAGATAAAGGGCTTGTATCCAAAATCTATAAGGAACTCACCAA
>CM053559.1:52603283-52651134 GCA_028646485.1 Cryptoprocta ferox | reverse complement strand
CCCATCCTTCCTCCCCCCCTTTCCTTCCTCCCTCTATTCCTTCCCTTCTTCCCTCTCTCCCTTCCCTCTCTCCCTCCCTTCCTCCCTCCCTCACTCCCTTCCTCCCTCCCTCCCTCCCTTCACTTCCTCCCTCCCTCTCTTCCTTCCTTCCTTCCTTCCTTCCTTCCTGAAAGTAGTAGAGGTCATAAGGTGATTGTTTTTGGATTTTATGCCACAGATTATCTTCCCAAAACAGACTACTACTCTTTGAATCCTTCATACTTCTTTGAATCCCCCAACATCATCAGCATAACATGAACAAAATAGATGTCTATGGCTGGCCTGGGAGCCTATCATTTTTATACTGCATATATGGGCACCTGTACTGGACACTCTATATTCCAAATATACAAATGAAAATTTTGGAGATGATCTATTTGTAAATGGCCAACTTGCTGGAATAACAACAATACAAGTCTGGGTTTTTTTTGTTTTGTTTTGTTTTGTTTTTGAGAATGACTGATTACTAAAATCAGAGAGGTTGCCATGTTCTTCCTGGCTAGTTTCATTTCACCTGGGACTGACATTAAAGGAAGCCTATTGTTCCCAGTACGGATACAGGTTCTTCACTGCAACTATCTGTTGGGGATGAACTGGAGCATGAAAGTCAAAGAAAAGACAGTATTATTTCTTCAAAGGTACCTCTCCCTTTTGAAAATAATACTTGACTTTTTTTCCCCCTAATGTCACCGAATTGCTAGTGTCCTCAGTAGCAAATCTGGCTTATGGAACCTTCTATCTGCCATGCTCATAGTCCTTCCTGTGAAATGCCACCTCCTTGATAATATTGAATTGTGGTATTACCTTGCATCACTCAGAGGAAATGAGAAATGAAACAAACCTTATGTATGCCTCCCTTCTACTCAGCTATAAGAGATGGTCCTCTATTTTCTTCTGACGACTGATTATTCTCCATCTCATGGCAATTTAGGTGTCATTCTTTGAAAAGAAGGAAAGCAATCTCATGAGAGGGAAACAAGAACTTGTAATTGTTGATCCCTTCATAAACACAGGGATGGATTACATTCTGACATGTTTGCCACAAATACGGATATGGAAGGAAGTTGCCCGTTGCAAAAGTCACCACATGCCGCCAAAGCAAACAGAGTTAGGCACTATTAAAGATGTCTGTCTTTAGAAAGCACTGAAATGTACCAATTTTTAAAAACTGATTTTTAAAGGTTATAATCCAGTCCTCTGATTCATTCTCCCTGTCCCCCAGAAAGGAATCATGTCTCACACGGTTGTCCTAGCAGAGAGGGCTTGGAACAGACATGCCGTTACTGTGCTGTGCATTTGGTAGAGACGACTAAGGGGTGAGGGGATAATGTCGCTTACCGGTTTTATGCAAGGAATTGGATAGCTTGGAAGGTGAACCAGAAACCCACCCTCGAGGGCAGTTTCATAATGATCACAGCAGGAATTTTCTGTGGTAATTTTGCATATATAACTTTCATACCTAATTTGCAGGGCTTCTGCACATGGGCCCCATATGTTTACCCCAAAGCATTTTTTTGCCTCCAACTGGAACACGTTCAGAAACAACCTGTGACATTTTCACGTGCACAGGCGAAGAGCGCCCATATCTCTCCCTCGGTGTATATGAAAATGTCCGTTTACTCCTGGTTCATTTTTCTGTTCCGCTGCCATTTCGCAGCAATAGGTTGAAAGGTGCCCTAAAGGTGATCTTCATGGCTCCCAGTCAAGTGCTGAGAGCCGACGTAAAGACAGAGGCCAATTGTTGGAAAAGGTCACGGCTGCTTTCATCAGCTGACACATGAACCAGGGAACAGGTATCTTATCAATGAAAAAAAGAAAAAAGCCATGGGCAAAATCAGCATGCTGCGTCTTCAGGTTTGTATCCTGTGCAGGTGCAGGTTGGAGATCAGCCTTGCTGCTGGTGGAGGCGGGGGGCAGGGGGCGGGGAGGAGCGGGGTGGTGGGTGAGGAGGAAGAGAGAATATTTGCTTTGGCTGAGCAGACCTTTTTTTTTTTTTTTTAAACAGGATAAAATTAGGTGGGACAGGAAGACACACATACGTTTATTGAAGGAAAGTTTGCCGGTTGCTAAAATTTCGGGCTTAGTTTTTAATGACTCATTTCTCTTAATGGAACTAGGACTCTTAGAGGGGTAATAAGGTCAGAGTCAATGGCGGTTACTATGGGTGCAGCTGTGAGTACACCAACCAAGAATGATGGGCTGTGAGGTTGTTGAGCTTTGCTCAGGCCCTTCCAGGCTTGGGCTCTTGCTGGATGGCTCTTAGTCTCGGACGGACCTCACCCTCATGTTCATACCTCTGTAGAGTACCTTAGTCTTGGAGAGGTCCTCTTTGACCACAAAGATGCCCACTAGCCCTTATTTGACCAGGCTTCACGAAAGACTGTTGGAAGGACTGGTTGCTCAGGTTTTTGTTCTATTGCGTTATAGAAGTCAGTGCAGGGAAGATTCTACGAGCCAGCAAATTGGAGCCAAGTTGCAGATGTGATTTAAAACATTTGTAAAACATGCATACATACATACATATATATATATACACATTTATATAATTTATATTTTTAGATTTGTAATCAATATATATTATATATAGCATAAATAATAAAATATTTATATTTCTTTATCTATTTCATGTATACAGAAAGACAGCCCTCTAGACACTTGAGTTTGCAACCGAAAATGATTTGTGTGTGAGGATTGGGGATGACATTCTGTTTAGTTGTCCCCTGAGTGACTTTGATGTTCCACCATCAAAACAAAATCTATGTGTGTTTGTAAGAGCACACACCCTTCACACAACTAGCACACATCTCCTCATTGTTTTTGCAAGAGTGTTCATTAGTAGCGATGTGCTGAGTTAGCCGATTTCACTGCCTGGATTTTCATCCCAGCTCTGCCACCAGGCAGTAGCTGTGTCACCTTGTCCAGATCACTTAACCTTTTTTGACTTGGGTGTCCTGCTCTGTACCATAAGAGGGTTAAATTAGATCCGTGATTCCCAACCTGTCGGCCTCAGCCTAGTAGTGAATCACGAAATCGATTTAGTGAGCTGGGGATCAGCGTTTTTTAAAAAGAATAGAATAGAAAATACCAGAGTGCATGACATGCGGCATGACTAAATATCGTTGCCAAACATGTTTGTTTCAGTTAAATCTAGGTTTACATAGTCATGTGTGTATAGGGTTGCTATACGAAATGTTTTTCTTATTACGAGGTGATTTAAAGGAGGCTTGAAAAGACTGAGATAGATGATCTTTGGGGTTCAAACCTAAGACTCCCTGGAACAGGCACCCTTAGTCAATTGGTTCATGTAGCAGTAGTAACATCAAAGAACTTAGAGTGCGGTTATTAAAATGGGAGTGGAAAAGGATGTGGAGTTCCCCCTTGTCAGGATGAGCCTCGAGCATACTGAGAAAGGAACTCTCCAGAGAGAGTACACCCTGTTGGCCAAGACCACAGAGAGAAACATCCAGGGCTCCAGCTCACCCAGACGGGTTCGCTGGCGCCCTGTGAAGGTTCCTGTTACACCTGCCTCCCTCCACCTCCTCACACTTCAATCCCCGTCGCCCCACCCCCAGGCTCCCCCTTTCCCCAAAAGAGCGTGCAGGAGGGAGAAATGATCAGGTTATTTTGGGGATGGTCTCAGGCACACGAAGAAAGCCCCATGGCATTTTCCCTCTGGTTCTCTGAAAAGCCAAAGTACAAGATCATCTCTAAAAAAAGGAAAAGATCGTTGAACGCCTGACAACCCACAATGCCTGCACTTGAAAATCAAGTGCCTTGTCTCTAAAAAAAAGAAAAAAAAATCTTTCTCAGGCAAAATGTTGTCCTGGTTTCATTTATTCTGGAAGAGATTTAGTCTTTACAGGAAAACTCTCACTACTGTTAACACGATAGATCTCACAACTGAACTAAACAGCAAAAAATGTCGTTGACACCTCTCTCTCTTGTTCCGAGGTGCAGGTGCCGGCTGAAGAGGAAGGAAGGTGAGTGTCCTCTGCCCTGTTATTTATTCTCCCTGAACTTTATGAAAATGCGTGGTTGGTAACAGCCCGTCTTTCCCAGACTCCCCCAGAGGAAGGGGGGGCTTTTTTCTAAGTGACACAAAGGTGCTGTATGGACTAGCAGCAGTCCTGGGGGTAAGTTATTGATGCCAAAACTTTGTGATAGGTGCTGTCGGGAGATTTGTTGGAAGTGGTACTGAAGCGTAAAGGGGAAAGTGACTGAGTGGTGCCTGGTCAGCCAAAAGAAAGCTGGAACTCCAACTGAGAGGAACAGAACATTGGAACACGTGGGGCTCTGCATCATGCAAGGGGCGGTCCTCCACCAGTGCCCTTGGACCTTGCAATCAAAATCCCACCAGTGAGTAGAAGTAAGCCTGAGGATCGGTACCCATTCCAACAGCACAACTCATTTTAAACAGACAGAACTGAACCCAGAGAAGGGTTAACCCTGCTGCCTGGGTTGATAAATTTGAACTGGGCTGCATTTACAATACACTCATCAGCTTTTGATTTAACAAGAGATTCCTTGATCCTGAGTGAATCCAACACTGTACTGTGACATTGACAATACATGGAGAGATTAAATTAAATTAAAAAAGTGAATCATTCTTAAAGATTAAATGAGGGCCTAGCACAGTCTCTTCCCTTTCCCTCTTCTTTCATTTTTTTTTTTTTTTTTTGAAGAGAAACAAACTTTCTGACTAGTGTGGAGGCTTTTACACAGGACCATATGATTTTGTAGCCAATATTTTAAAAGATATTGCTTAAAAAGCCACATGCGCCATTCATATGGTATTTGGTGAAGGTGACTTTTCTCCAAAAATAATACAATTACTTTAAGAGGTATTTCATGTTGTTGGTGTTTGAGGCATACAAAGAAAGAAAAAACTCATTGAATTGATATTATGATTATGTATTTTATATGCTTTAAATAAAAAGGTTTTTGGGGTGCCTGGGTGGCTTAGTCCGTTAAGTGTCTGACTTCAGCTCAGGTCATGATCTCACGGTTCATGGGTTCTAGCCCCTCATTGGGCTCTGTGCTGACGGCTCAGAGCCTGGAGCCTGCTTCAGATTCTGTGTCTCCCTCTCTCTCTGCCCCTCTCCCCACTCACTCTCTGCCTCTCAAAAATAAATAAACGTTAAAAAATTTTAAATAAAAAGGTTTCACATATTTGCTGAACAAGATTGTTTCTTTAAAAAAATAAAAAGTTCCTGGGGCGCCTGGGTAGCTCAGTCAGTTAAGCTTCTGATTCTCAATTTTGGCTCAGGTCATGATTTCAGTTTGTGAGATTGGGCCCCAAGTCACGTTCTGTGTAGTCGGTTGCAGCGGCTTGGGATTCTCTCTCTCCTTCTCTCTCTTCCTCTCTCCTGTGCTTGCTCATTCTCTCTCTCTCTCAAAAAAAATTAAAAAAAAAAATCCCACAAAGAACGTCAGGCTACAGTGTATTTCTGAGAGCAAAAGTCATTTTTCCTCTACTATATTGAGGGGCAGGTTTAGATTGCCCTTGACAGGTTTAATTAATACCTATTGGGTCATTTTATAACACTTTACTGGATATTCAACACAGTGTTCACGAGGAAGTATTAGAAAATTTGTTTTATGCAAGTTTGTCCTTCACTGTCTTTGTTTATATCATCTAATCTAAGCACATTTATTCATTCATTTGACAACTATTTCTAGAATGTCTATGAAGTGTGTGTGCTGGCCTCTGGAGATAGGGGGGAAAGACCAAGTGTCTCCCCTCAGGGAGCTTACAGCTTCTCGGAGAGAGGGGAGAAAGAAAGATCATTGAGTAAGCATGTTAGATGATCAGAAGAGTAAGGGAGGGTGGGAAGCCCTGAGTGTGTGGGGGGGTGGGGGGTGGGGTTGTGTTATTTCATATAGTTCCAGGCATTGTTCCAGAAGGGTAGCTATGTCATTATTTTATCGCTAACGTGTGGTAGAGCAGAGACAAGAAAGAGCAGAGGGGAGGCTATAAAGACGAGGAAAACGAACTCTTGTCCAGACCTTTTAGCTTCAATGGGAATGAGGTACTAAGCAGACTGAAAATGAGGGGAGAAGGTTCTGAGAATTTACTATGAGGGCTCTCTTTCGAAAAGTCTGTGCTAAATGGCTTTCCTGAGTCCTTGGAGTTTCTGATGTCTCCTGGCAAGAGGGGCTTCTGGAAAAACGGGTGCTTCCTCATGTTAGAGCAGGGGAACAAAAGGGAGGGGAAGGAAGAACTGGGGTGTTGGGCAAGGCCATTCACCCTGCAAGACATCCCAGCTTGGAGCACTGATTCTCCACATCTCTCCTCCCTCATAAAGAAAACTGAGAACCTGCAGAAAAAGAAGAGTGATTTTACAGGAGTGTACTGTCATTTTCATGGGACACAAAATTGAGGGATTTCAAGAGAAGTTGAGGGTACTTGTACGTATGGTTCTTTTGGGGGTGGGTGTTGATTTGCAGAAGGTGCTAGTAAAGGGGCTTCTACATCATTAGCAGAGTATTAGGAAGCTACATGATAGATTTCACTTTGTAAGATCAGAATCTGAGGGGCAAAATCAGTACTGATTATGAAGTTTAAAGATTAGAAGTTGGGGGGCGCCTGGGTGGCTCAGTGAGTTGAGCATCTGACTTCAGCTCAGGTCATGGTCTCACGGTTCATGGGTTTGAGACCAGCATTGGGCTCTGTGCTGACGGCTCAGAGCCTGGAGCCTGCTTCAGATTCTGTGTCTCCCTCTTTCTCTGCCCCTCGCCTGCTCATGCTCTCTCTGTCTCTTTCAAAAGTGAATAAACACTAAAAAAAATTATTAAAAAAAAGATTAGAAGCTGGTTTTTTTCTGACTATGGTGTTAGAGAAGTTAAGCTTGAGGTTTGTGACAGCATTTCCCAGTGATTTGCAAATGTGAGAATCACCTATGCTATTTGATCAATATTTTTTAATTGGGGGGAGGGGGTACATTCCCACTTCAATTTGGCCATACTTTCATACGCTATGGGCAAGCACCTTTGTGTGCAAATCGAAAATCAGATGATTACATACCTAGTCCAGCTCCTCTACTTCCGCTAGCTAGGACATAACGATCTCTAACAAATATCTAGTTTAGAGTACTTTGTTTTGCAGAGAATCTTTAGGAAAAATCTTTCCCACCAGTAGGTTTGTTTCAGGAGAGTCAGCAAGCAACAAGCAGGTCAGACCCACTTTCGGGAATAAATGGCCTTCTGCAATCTCCCGTTCAATTAAACTAAACAAACACACTGAATACAGACAGCCAGACTTGCCGGGCAGGAACTTGAGTTGGGTTTCTACTTTAATTCTACTTTAAATCTACTTTAATTCCCTTTTTCCTTGAATTGTGGTTCTCGTATACGTGTAAACTTCCTCACTGGAAGTTTGGGGGTGGCTGTGAAGGCTGGGTTGCATCCAGACTGTTCTAATGCCGTCTGGGTCAGTAGTTCACTTCTGTCAGTTAAGCAGTTAAGCGGCACAGATGAAGATGGCCCTTGGGGGTTTAGCTTTGATGACTGACCCCCTGTGGAAGCAGCCGTGAGCTCAGTGAGAGGGTTCCCAGGTGGGCAGGTCTCTCTCACTTTAGGAGGGTCACTGACACCTGCTCATCTTTCTCCTTTGAATGATGGCATCATATCCAACGTGACATATACCTGACTCTTAAAGCTTCCGAACTTCTTGGCTGAAGGCAGCTCAAAATGACCTCTTCATGCCCATTGAGAAAGAATGGTCTCTGAAACACTGTATCCAACACCAACTATTGGATAAAGTTTACCCAATTTTCTTGTTTCTCTTTCTCCCTCTTCATTTTTGATCTCCTGTACTGAGCCTTACCTCATGTTTATAAATCTGATTTGAATGGAATTTCTCCTTCTGATTTGACAGCAAGATCAGATTGCATGAATAACAGTCCTTGTAGAAATAACCTGTAGATAGGCCTTCCTGTGTGTGTGTGTCTCACTATATTATACACATGCATATGTTCTATGATATGCTAATATATGTATACTATCCATATATATGTATGATATGTGTATGTAGGTATATATTTGTACACTACACTATAATATATATGAATATATATTCACACACATATATATACACACACGCATATTTATACACACATTTATATATATATTTTAGTTTAAGCTCTACATCACATTGTAAACAAACAATAGTCCCTTATATAAAGTTTCTAATGCCTACTTTAATGTCTTTAACAGTAATGTACTTGGATTTTTAATACCGATCAGTCTTTGCATATAATTGTAATGCAGTGTCTTAAAATAAGTGGACACTGTAATTAACTGCCATTCTTGTAGGTCAAAATGGGTCAACTATCAGCAACTTGATATGGTACAACCTGGTCTAATATCTACTCACTCTGCAAACACGTGTGTGCCCATAGTGTACATTAGGCCTATTGTCATAGGAGATTAAAAAATGAAAATGAGTGGGGCACCTGGGTGGCTCAATTGGTTAAGCATCACACTTTGGCTCAGGTCATGGTCTCATGGCTCATGACTTCAAGCCCCGTGTCAGGCTCTGTACTGACAGCTCAGAGCCTGAAGCCTGTTTTGGATTTTGTGTCTCCTCCTCTCTCTGCCAACCCCACTAAAAAATAAACAAATATTTAAAAAATTTAATTTAAAAAAATGAGAACAAGAGGCTCTTCCTTGGAGCCTCTAGTCTATACAACACAGTTGGAGTATCAACAGGGAGAGAGTGATTTGTTCCTTAGGAGGGGAAGAGCGGCCTCCTGGTTTGGAGGAGCACACCAGGCTTTCAATGGTCATTCCCTACATGACTGCAGTGCCTAGAAGTCCACAGAATCCCCTGACAAAAACCTTTGATGTCCCAGCGCTTCCCAAGTCAAGTTCAGAGCCCTGAGTCTGGCACTCAAAGTACCTATCTGACATTATTCTTTTTCCTTTATGTTTGTATCTCTGTTCCCCCATCTGCTTCTGCTATTCCTTCCTCCTGGAATGTTCTTTCCTCTTGCTTGAAAGGCAGTCAAGAGCAGTTGTTAAAGACCCATATTGTCTGGGTTCAAATCTCAGCTCTCCACTTATTGGCTCTGCAACCTCTGGCCAGGTGTTTGATCTCCAGATGCTTCAATGAACTCTGCTGTTAAGAGGGAGATAATATTAGTCAACCTTCCAGGACTATGTACGTTACAGGATTTATTATAGGTGAAGCACTAGAACAGAGCTCAATGCAGAGTAAGCACTCGAGAAATGTTTATTACAATCTCTGCATGTCTCAATCTGACTCATCTTTCAAGGCTCCAGGCAAGGGCTATCCTCTTTCCCAAGGCCTCCTCCAGATTCCTTAGTTCTGAGTTCTTTTTCCTGTCTCTTGTTTCTCAGAGCACATCCGTAACTGTGGCATGACGCTTTAAATTTTATTTGCATCTACGTCTTCCCTTCTCGGTCAATCTGTGACTTTCTGAAGGTAGGAGCTGCAATACCTCAGGGCGCTTCTGAGCTACTGCAGGTGCAGGGCAGAGCCCTCAACAAAACGATTCCCATTTTAGGTGCAGACACCAGCAGCATTGCAGGAGGTCCCCAGGCCACCTTCACTTCTGACCAACTGGCTACAAATTCAGAGGTTCTCATGCCCCCCTGTGAGGTTTGATACTTAACTAGAAGGACCCACAAAACTAGTAAAGTGGTATCCTTATGATCACAGCTTTAAAAAGGATATAAATCCTGACTAGCCAAATGAAGAGACACTCCAGGTGTCTTCTTAGTGTGGGCTCAGGACGCTCAGTTCTGGGCACACTAATGTGTTCCCCAAACATAAATTTCACTTGAGTTTGGGCTGTCCAAAGCTTTTACTAGGGTTTCATTATTCAGGTGTGATTAACTGAATCATTGATCACATGTGTGAACTCAATCTCAAGTCCCTCTTTCTTCCCTGGAGATCAGGTTGATACCATCTGGATCGAAGATCCAACCCTCTAGTTACATGGTTGGTCTTTCCATCATGACCAGTCAGCCCCACTGAGTCATCGTGTTTATCATAAACTCAAGTGTCTGTCATCTCGAGACCCAGCATGGATAACAAAGGTGCCCCTATCAACTTGGCAAATTCCAAGGACTTAGAACCCCCCTCCCAGGAGCCCAAGACAAAGACCAGACAAATTTTTCATTTAGAACAGGAGCGATACCGGATTTGTCTTTGAATCCCCTCCAGTGCCTAATAATTTGCACACAATAGGCACTCAAATTTACTAAAAGGATGGGCAAAGGTGGGCTTTAGGAAGACAACTTTATGTAGCATGGATTATAGAGATCAGCTAAGACTCCTGTTAATAGACCTGATGTTATTTCATTGACTCTTTACTCTGTTGGTGAGACTGAAAAAATAGAAATCATAACAAAGTTAAGTTGTTCTATGGCTTTCTGTGCCCCAACTCAAAGTGATTTTCCATATGTCAACTTTATCCAAGAGAGCTCTCCCTGGGAAGTTAAAGGTGGCCTTACGTGTGAAGGACTTTGGCCTCTCATTATTTAACCGATTAAAATAAATAGCTTGTCATAATGTTCCAAAAATAATGTACTCATTATTACCCTGAATAATACCCTCTGGGGATCTTTGAGGTTGCTTATCATGGCGACGCATTCACAACATCTACACCCCATGGTATTAGGGACTTGCTTCAAAATAATCGTGAAGGGGAGCAAATGTAACAAGAGTATTCATGAGTTAATAATTATTGAAACTGGTGATGGGTAATAGATTTCATTATACTCTTTATATAATTTTTATATCTATTTAATAGCATATATTTATATTCTTTTCCCATTTGTATGCTTTTGGAGATTTTTCATGATAAAAAGTGAAAAAAAAAAGCTTTGCCTCCCAAACTGAAGATCTCAGACAAAGTATGTAAAGACCTGGGGGCTACTTCATGTTAGGTAGTGAGTCTTAAAAACCAGTACTCCACCCAACTGACGTGTCTGGAGTGTCCAATATCCAAAGATGGACGGAGGTGTTGACGTTTGGATGCCAGGTATCACTGCTGCCCCAAAGCCACCCTCACCCATCTTACAAACGCTTGGTACCAGCTTCACTCGGCAAACTATGCAAGCCAATCTTCTCATCGGAAACACTGACATGGAAGGTACCCCTGAGTTCTAATAAGTGCTTGTCAGAGCTTCGTTCAAGGACATGGAAAACCAAATCAACAAAGCTGGTTTATTCCTTAGAGGCTGTGGCATCAAAGATGGAAGTCAAAAATGCCAGGATTGCCGTAGGGTGGTGAGACCAAGCCCCTCTAGACCATGGCTAGATGGACAAACCTTATGAAATGATGGAAGGCAGGTCAAGGGAACAGGGAACGTGATTCTTCAACATTGAAATCAAAACTGTAATGAATCAGGCCAGTAACAAATTCACCTGGGCAGGACCAGAAATTTATGGACGGTCTATCTCAGCCCCTGTTGCAGAAAGTACACAAAATATGGCCAGCCCCCCGGGGCACACAGATGGCAAGAGGCAAGAGATTTCTGGAGGTACTGCTTCTGCTGGCACAAAATCCCCGTTGGGGTATGGATCTCTAAGAATATGAGGTTCATCTGGAGCATAAACTGAAGACAACTGTTGCACAAACCCAGATACAGGTGGCTGTTAAGAAGTCTGTTTAACCAGCAGGATTGCAAATAGCAAATTGGCGACAGAGTTTGCTTTTATGAGTTTGAAAGGAAATCTAAGCTAAGTGGTAGCATCAACTACAAATTACTTTACTTTTTAATGTTTATTTAATTTTTGAGAGAGATCGCGCACGCATGCTAGCAGAAGAGGGGCAGAGAGAGGGGGGGACAGAGGATCCGAAGCAAGTTCTGTGCTGACAGCAGTGAGCCCCATGTGGGATTTGAACTCAAACTGTGAGATCATGGCCTGAGCCAAAATTGGACGCTTTACTGACTGAGCCACCCAGGTGCCCCCCAAAAGTCATTTTAATCTAATGTTTGTACATCCAAAAAATATATCTCACGTGTGTGCAAGTTATGAACACTTACAAGCCCGCTGTCCAGTTTGAGAACTAGAACATTACCAGTTACATCCTCCTACCCTCCTTCTCTCTGCCCCCATCACCAGGAATCATTATCCTGAATTGTCTGTTTACCATTTCCTTGCTTTTTTTTTTTAATCACTTATTATGAATCCCTGAAAAAGTACATTGTTTGATTTTGCTTGTACGTGATTTGTAAAAATGATATCATAATGCTTGTACTCTCCGGGAATTTGCTTTTTTCCTACTTAACATGTTTCTAAGCTACATTCATAGCCATGTGAGGAGCTATAGTTCATTCATTTTAATGGCTGGAATAATGCATTGTGAGAAAAGACCACAATTTTTCCATTCTGCTGTGGCTGTTTTCAGTGTTCCAATGCTATGAGCAGTGCTAGGACCATCCCCATCTAACGCCTCCAGAAACATATGTACAAGAGTTTCTCTAGGTGGAAACACTGGACATTGGGTATGTGATGGTTCACCTTTACGTGAAAAGCGATACAAGGTAATGCCAAATTGTTTTCCAAAGTAGTTGTACCAATTTATACTCTCAGCAGCACTGTGTAAACATTCCAATTCATTTACGTCATCTCCAATGTTGTCAGACTTTTGAATTTTTGCCCATCCAGTGGGTAAAAGATGGTATCTCATGAAATATCTCACTTAAATTGCATTTCCTTGTTACTAATGAGGCTTAACAGATTTTCCTATGCTTATTTGCCATTTGTGTTTCTCCTGTGAAATGCCTGCTTATGCTTTGTATCCATTTTTTCCCCTGTAGGGCTTTTTTTCTTACTGATTTTGTAGGCGTTCTTTATACGCAAAGAACTGGATGGAACTTGCAAAATACATAGTTCAGCTCGTAAAGTAACTTGCATAAGATCAATTTGTGTTAGCTGCTGTGCCGAGAGGAGCACCTGAAAAACAATTTTTTTTAATGTTTTATTTTTATTTTTGAGAGACAGAGGGACAGCGTGAGCGGGGGAGGGGCAGAGAGCGAGGGAGACACAGAATTCAAAGCAGGCTCCACGCTCTCAGCTGTCAGCACAGAGCCGGACGCGGGGCTGGAACTCACAAACCGCGAGGTCATGACCTGAACTCAAGTTGACGCTTAACTGACCGAGCTACCCAGGCACCCCGAGCACCTGAACCTTTTAACCCCAAATCAAAATTACTTTCTCATTATACTATAAAAACCCCCTTTATTCATTTGTCTCGTTTTTCTTTAAAAATTTTCAAAGTGCTCCAAGCCCTACATGTTAATGGTAGAAAAAAGAAAAACAGACTCGAGCAACAGGAAGACCGTAAAAATTTAATCCCACCTTCTAGATGCAACTACCGTTCACAGTCTGCATTTCCTTTTCAGACAGTAACTATGATAGATAATTATTATGGAATGCTCACCATAGGCTAATTAGTAATGGAGTGCTCCAGGCACTGTTCTAAACACTTTATTGTATTAAAAAAAAATTTGTTTAACATTTATTTATTTTGGGAGGGCTTTTTTTCTTTTTTTTTTTAATTTGTTTTTGATATATAGAGAGACAGAGCATGAGCAGGGCAGCGGCAGAGAAAGAGGGAGACACAGAATCAGAAGCAGGCTCCAGGGTCCGAGCCATCAGCACAGAGCCCAATGTCGGGCTCAAACCTACAAACCGTGAGATCATGACCTGAACCAAAATCGGCCGCTTAACTGACTGAGCCACCCAGGTGCCCCTAACATTTATTTAGTTTTGAAAGACCAAGAGAGACAGAGAGAAAGACCGAGAGACTAAACCACCCAGGCGCCCCTACGGACACTGCTTCTTTTGATCTTCTTCACAAACTCATGATGCAGATTATCACCTGCATTATTATATGCTGATTATCCTGAGTACGGGAGACAGAATATCAGCCTCCCCAGGATGTCCACATCCTAATCCCAGGAACCTATGAATGTGTTATGTTATATGGTAAAGGAGAATTGACGTAGTAGATGGAATTAAAGTTGCTAATAAAAATAATTAAATTATTTTAATTTATATTTAATGCTAATTATTCCGGGGGGCTCAATGTAATCACAAGAGTTCTTAAATGTGTAAAATGGAGACAGAAGAGTCAGTGTGGGAGTGATAACAATCTGAGAAAGCTTTGATCTACCACTGCTGGCTTTGAAGTTGAAGGAAGGGGACCATGAGCCAAGGAATGCAGGCAACTTACAGAAGCTGGAAAAGGGAGAAGAAGGCAGTCCCCCATAAAGTCCCCAGAAGGGAACAACTCTGCCAACATCTTGACTGTAGTCCAACACAGAAAACAGAGTAATGGGCTGCAAAGATGTCCACATCGCAATCTATGGAACCTATGAATATGTCAGTTTATACGGCAAAAGGAACTTTGCAGATGTGATTACAAATCTGGAGATGAGGAGATCATCCTGGAATCTCCAGGTTGGCCCAATAAACCACAAGAATCCTTTTTTTAAAAAAAATGGTGGAAATGTAAGCTTCAGAGAAGAGAGGAGACCGACAAAGCAGAGGTTGGAGTACTCTGCTCTTAAAATGGAGAAAGGGGCCACAAGCTAAGGAAGGCAGGTGGCCCCTAGAAAAGGTAAGCAAATAACCCCTTGAACCTCTGTAGAGGGTGTATCCCTGTCCACGCCTTGATTTTGGCCCAGTTAAACCCATTTTGGACTTCAAAAGTTGACCGTGTTAAGATAATAAATTTGTGTTGTTTTAAGTCCCTGTGATAATCTGTTACAGCAGCAATAGGAAACGAATACACCTCGTTCACAGCTGACCAAAGCCACACAGCTAGTTAATGGTAGAGATAGGGACCCAAGCCATCTGGCTCCAGAGCCTGTATCTTTTACCACTATGAGATATACATAGATAGACAGGGACTTAAATAGTACAGACATTTCAATACATGCAAATCTTCTACATTATTTTAATACTCATTCAGTACTACCATATTAAATAGCTGTGTTCCACTGAATGAATACATCATTACCATGTTATTTACTAAATCCCCTATTATTGGATACTTAGGTTGTTTCTAATGTTTCAATATTTTTAAAAATAATTTTAATGTTTATTTATTTTTGGGAGAGAGAGAGAGAGAGAAAGCATGAGCAGGAGAGGGGCAGAGAGAGAGGAAAACATAGAATCCAAAGGAGGCTCCAAGCTCCAAGCTGTCAGCCCAGAGCCAGATGTGGGGCTTGATGAACTGTAAGATCATGACCTGAGCTGAAGTTGGATGCTTAACCAACTGAGCCACCCAGGTGCCCCTAATGTTTCAATATTTTAAAGTTGGCAGTGATAAACATCTTTCTAATGCTATTAATAACTTCTTTAGAAAAAGTGCTTAGAACTCCTAGGTCAAAAGAAGTGCATTTAAAAAAAATGGCCAAATTACCCTCCATAATTTAAAATAGAATATACAATGAGAGAAGGAAAACACATACTTTCCATTTCTGCAACACTTCTAGTAGTCATCTATTTTTCTTATCTATGCTGTATACTTGACTTAATTGCATTTTTGTTTTTGAAGGTTTTACTATATTACTTTTTTCTGTTCATAGGTGTTGGAGCTAGCAACTATTTAGAGATATTTGGTCTAATCCTGTAATTTAGAGATAAAGCTCCTGGGGCCCAGAGAGGTGAACAGACTAAGAAGGGCTCCTTTGGTGGGGCATGTCTGGCCAGCACCCCCTGGCCAGACCCCAAGTTCAGTGTCTCTCCACATGGGCAGTAAACTGACTCCATGAAGCCAGCCCCTAAATTGGTACCATTATTGATTTTCTTTTCTTCAGAGCATGCCAGAAATCTCTTGTTCTCATTCAACAGAAGCGAATTTTAGGAACAGCAGATTAATAATGATCTGTATACTTAGTAATAAAACATAAACTCTAGCCCTTTCCTAGAGTGAGCCCATTTTTCTCTTCTCATTGTGAAATGTGGTAGGATTGATGGCAGACAGTAACTTCCTCCTCCCCAGTGTTTTATGTAGGGGTTTTTAGAGTGGATAATCAGAGGTTTTCCATCATTACCTTTTTAACCCAAGAGTGGATCATTTGCTAACAAGGTTGGCCTGCTACCCAACAGCACTACGGTTACTTTGTCCTGGACGTTGGTGTACACCACGGTATACACACTCCTTCCTTCTCTCTGGAGTCGACAATGAAATAGGAAAAACGCTGCCATTTTCTGACTGACCTCAATCGCCGAGGGTGGACCCCGCACGTTACATCAGCAGGCCGGCTCCATTACACTGCCCTGGGCTGTGCTCGAGCTACTAAAATATTGATTTTTACAGAGCCGGCGCACACACACTGAAAAATCAATATTCCAGTGCACACAACAGAACAGGCGGCAGAGCCGGGACCTACTCCTAGGCCCAGCAAGCGCTGCCGGCAGACCTTGGCCGAGGAGGGGGTGGGGGGCTGGAGGAGACAAAGCCGGGGGGGAGAGGCCCCTGCAAACCCGGGAGGGGTCAGATAAACAACCAAGTGTGGAGAGGGAAGAGAAAAGGAGAGTGGAGAGAAAGATCCTTGAGGATAAAACAGTTGGAAGGAGCAATGATTTATCCTTCCATTGGGGGGAAATGGGGAGAAGGAGAGAGTAAATTAAGAAGAGAGGATGGGAGGAATTTTACAGGTAAGAATCTTCCCATGAAATTTTTTTTTTTTTTTTGCTTTTCTGTATCATTCGGTCAGATTTATAATGGAAAAATTATAAAGATGATACAGATATTTTCTTACACAAAGGGAAAAAAACTAGGCCAATCCTGGATAAGTCTTTATATTTTTAAAAATGCGGCTCCTTGCCCTTTTCTTGGTGACTAGAAACTGGCAGATTCTGCAATAACCATCAAAGAGTCAGCATTTATAATCCGAGCTCTACCTTTGCATTGCTGTTCCTTTCTTTTTCTTGGGGAAGGGGGAGGGAGGGAAGACATCCCGGTCATGTGGCCATTCATCGATTCGCTTTCTAGAAAAGCACCTTTGGCGTGCTTGGGGAAACACGTTAGGAACTGATTCCTTTTCCATGCCCCAGGACTCCTCCGGGAATTTGGAGCTCTCCAGGGTCACACCACCAGGGTCAGGACCCAGATATGCGGAGAACATGTCCCAGGTTCCACTCTCCGGTGTCCAGTACTAAGCAGAGGGCGGGGTGCAGACCGACCGGCCTTTCGGTTAGTTCTTGGAGACATGTTAAAAAAAAAACCCAAAAACCAACCCTACCAGAACTGGCAATTTTAGTTAGCATTTTGGCCTCTTTTTATTTGGGGGTGGGAGAAGGTAGTTAATTAAAAGGGAATACTTTTAACCTCGATGAATTCTTGCTTTTGCTTTGTCCTAGAATTCTCTTACCGGGAATCTCGCTATTAGTTGTAACTCGCTGCCAGAGGAGGAAACTGCCCTCCCCGGGGTTTCCATTTCGTTCTCTGCGCGGCAGGCAGCGTTGCCGCTTCCTCCCCCGCCAGCCCAGGAAAGACCCGGGGCCCAACCTGGGTTTGGGTTCGGGTCTGGTCTGGTGGAAGGGGCTCCAAAGGAAGCGGGCATTCCGAGGCACCTTGCAAAACGCGAGATCCTCAGGCCGAGGGGAGCTGGTCGGGGATAGTGGCCCGTAGCCTGCCGCGGGAGGCAAAAACTGCAGGAGAGCTGGGGGGCGGTGGGCGGGGAGCGGGGCCGGACGCCACGCCAGGTGGCCACCTGGAGCGCCCCGCCCCTCGCGGCCCCTCCCCGGCCGGTCCTCCGCCCCCACCCCTTGCTCCCCGCCCACTCCCGCCCCCGCCCCCAGCCCCGTGCGGCCGCTCTATTTGCATAAGGAGGTGGCTCCAGGGCCCGCCCGGGGTGCACGTGACCCCGGGGGAGGCGGAGGGAACCTGCTGACTTGACACGAGCCGCTGTGCGGCTCCCCTTGGCGCGGAATAGCGAGAGCAGCCGTGACCTCCGACCCCGCCCGCCGGCAGCCAATAAGAGCGCAGGTCGTCTCCAAACCCAAAATTTCCACGTCGGCAAAAGTCAAGATGGAAGGGAGCGGAGCGGAGCGCGAAGGGGGGAGCCCGCCCGGAATGCCTGGCGGCCGGCGCTGGAGTGGCAGGCTGGGGAGCCTGCGGCGGGCGCAGAAGGGGCCACACGCGAGGGCACCCCGGCCTCCGTCGGCCCGAGCGCGACCACCCGCCCCTAGCCCCAGGCGCCTCTGGGAGCCCCGCACTTTGCCAGCCGCCTGTGCACCCCGGCCCAGGGGACGGAGCCCACTGCACCTCCGGCCCGGGCTATGGGACGGGGGGAGCGTATGGGAGGGGACGGGGGCGGGAGGTTTTGGGGGGGAAGTGGGGAAGACACTTCATAGACCTGTTGCACGGGTGCAACAGCTGTTCAGGTGCGGTATGTAGGGGGAGGGGGTGGTCGGGGAAAAGAAGGAGGGTGGTCTCCTATACTGCAGGGGGTGGGGGTGCAGGGCGGGGGCCACGAGTAGAGGGCTGGGTGCAAGGGGAAAGGTTGTGTGTTCCACGGGAACACGAGTTCCACGGGAAGCTTTCCGCGTAATGGGGCAGGGAGAATCTCACAGTGGGTGGGTGGAGCGGAGGGGAGAGGACTGCATGGACGCGAGTTCTGGGGCTGGGCGCGGGCTATGGGAAGACCGGGAATAAAGTGGTGGGGTGGGGAGATGCTGTGGCGGTCCCGCAAAACCTTGCTTTCCCGAGTACCCCATCTGTGGGACGTTTCCCGGGCCTGTTTTCGCCCCCCACCCCCGTTAACTCTTTCAGCTCCGAGAATTCGTCCTCGTGCGGTCCCCTCCCCCACCAACTTTCCAGATGGGAAGGTAAAAGTTGCCACAAGTTTAGACGGAGTGAGTTAGCCGCTTGCAAAAGTTTAAATAGCAGGACCGAGGAGGAGGTGGGGTTCGGCGGGGAAGGAGTTCTACTCGGGGATGAGTGGGAAGGAGGGGGAGGGCGTGTGATTACTGCAGCCTGTTTGCCGTGACATTGCAACCAGAATTTGTCGAACCGGGCTGTTAAAACACCATTTCTGTTGGGCATTTGCGCTTGCTGACTGCGGCAGTAACTTTCCATAATTAATGACCCGTTCCATTATCGGTCGCATCCTGAGCTAAATTGCTTTTAACGAGTTATGCTTCTTTGTCTTAGTTGGGGGTGGGGAGCACACCTGCAGGAAGAAACTTCTGGAGGAAGACAGCCTGTTTGGTCTTTTGAGGCAAAGTTCTGAGACACTCCGACTCTGAATATGATAGAAGTCAGTGCACTACAGAACTTTGTCTCTGGAGACTGTGGTCGCCACCACCATCGCCGCTAGGGCTTCGGACGCTGGTTCGGGTAGCCCTGGTGGCCACGTCGCTGCGCGTTTCCCTTGGGGGAGGGGCGAGGCCAGAGAGGGGTCCCAGTGCTGCTCAGGAACTTAGCCAACTCTTTTGAAGCCTGTGGGTTAAACCACGTAAATGGGACTACAGATCCCCCCAGATCTCCCTTGATCATTTTACCCTGGTGGACTCCTGACTGCAGAGTTTTGGGGTTTAAAAAAACTTTGGGCTTTGCAAGTTTATTTGAAAGGTACTCAAAAGACTGGCCTCACTTATGGAAGGCGAGGAGAGAGCCACAGGTTTATTAATTGGTGTGTGGGTGTGCAGTGCCTTACAGGAATTTAAACTCTCTAGCCTTGAAGAAGGAAATGTATTTGTACAGAGACCATGGATAATGGCCCTTTTACTCAAGTGACCTGCTAGATAAATGAGACCCTGCAAGGATTGAGTTTGGTGATCTGTTCTCAATTCTGTTTCTGATTTAGGTCTAATTCATTTTTATTTTTTAAAATAGACTTTTTATCATTTAAAGGGAGCAGTGTTTCCAAGAAAGCATTTTGAAGGACAGTGGGGGGGGGGCGGATATTTACAGTTGGGGGCAGTAGAGATACTTCACACAGAGACACTGCTCTTCTCATCCTGGCTGGAATGTGGGTTTTGGTTGGGGAGTTCTATCAATAGCCTGCTCTGTGCAATGGGCCAGTGACTGGCACCAAATTTTAGTGCTGTTCTATCAACATTGCCTTTTTTTTTTTTTTATTTTATGAGCTTTTGGCTGGAGCTGATTAATCCAGGGAATCACAAAACTGCTTATTAACAAAGCATCCATCCAACAAATATTCATCGAGTGCCTGCTGGGGAGGGAGAAAGGAAATGGCTCCTGCCTCACTGTTGCTGACAGTCAAGTGAAAGAGGGACTCTCATTTGATACGATTTGTAGGATGCTTCAAAAGCCTTAGGGTTGCCTGCTTGTGTCTCTGCGATGCAAATATTACCATTTTAAAAAGCCACTTTGGGGTGCCTGGGTGGCTCAGTCGGTTAAGCGTCCGGCTTCGGCTCAGGTCATGATCTCACGGTTCATGGGTTCGAGCCCCGCATCGGGCTCTGTGCTGACAGCTCAGAGCCTGGAGCCTGCTTCTAATTCTGTGTCTCCCTCCCTCTCTGACCCTCCCCTGCTCGTGCTGTCTCTCTCTGTCGCTCAAAAAAAAAAAATTTTTTTTTTAAAAAGCCACTTTTTACTTGGTTGTATTCCAGCTGGCTTATCGGTGGGAGAGGGCTGGGCTAATAATGGAAGAAGGATCAATGGAGGGGGCGGGGGGGGGTAGTAAGTCAGTTGCTCGATGTTAGAGCTTAATGGTAGGACTTAGGAGCTGCTTTTCACAGGAATGATGTGTTCTGGTGCTAAGGTAGCTTATATTCTCTTATGTGGCTGTTACCCATTCTTCCACCTTTCCGTCCGTGACTGTTTTGCTCCAATTTTTTCATTCCTTTGCCCAAAAGATGGCTGAATTATGTCTTTTCAGTAAAATAAAGTGATTCAAACTCATGTTCTTGTATTCATTTGAGATGTAAGATATGCTTGCTTGTGAAAAGGATTCTTTCCACTGATTTTTGTGGCTAAATGTGTCCATGAGATACTCTGAAAATAACGACGTCCAACAAAACTTAAACCAACTTTGTAAGAGGAGCCATGTGGCTCTCCGAGGGTATGGGGAGGAGTGGTTGATGGCGAGAACAGGCAGCAAGCAAAGAGACGAAGTCAGTCTCCTCTAAAGAAGGGTAGGGTTTGGAGTCCCTGACACCATTGTGTCTGGTTTGACTTTATGCTTAAAGCGGCGTGCTTAGAAATCTGCTTTGTCTCCTGCCTGTGACTACTGGTAAGGAAGAGGACTGACTGATAGGAAGGCTCTGACTTACGCTGCAATGATGGTGATGGAGTAGGAACTAGGACAATCGGCAATCTAGGAGTGCTTACTGTAAACCTTGCATTGCTTTGTAGACATTCACCAACCCATGTATTGTCACCTCTTGAGTATCAGGTGATATTCTGGATGCTAAGGATGTGGCAGCGAGCAAAATAAGCCAAAGTCTTGGTCCTCTTGGGGGTCATTCTGCCAGAGGCAGATAATATAAATACAGGAGGGTGGGGAGCATGCCAGGAAAGGGAGAACAGGGCCCACTGGGGAGGCTGGGTGCTGTTAGAACTTGGGTCACCAGGCCAAAGGACACCATCACCAGCAGCCTCCTTTGCATGGCCCAGGCCCTCCTGTCTTTATTTTCAACATTTCAAGTGAATAAACCAAATGATAGGTGCATTGGAAAACCTGTGTCACTAAAGCTTGGTGGTCTTCCACTTTTTTTAAAAGCATTTTTTTTTCCCAAGTACAAAGATGGGGAAATGTGAGGGATGCTAGAAAATCTTCCATGAAAAGCTGGGGAAGTACAGATCACTAGATCACTGTGATCATTAGATCACTGACCCCTTCCTCCTATACGTAATGTCTAATCTTATCTTCCAGCAACAAAATTCTAGGATTCTAGATAACCTTGTGACTCTAAAGAGTGTTAATTCCAAAGAACACCCCCCCCCCTCCAGGAACTCTTAAAGTTCTTCAAATACTGGGGGCCGAGGGCATATATTTCTTAGGGTCCCCAGGAGCCAGAGGAGTCCATCATCAGTCCACATGTGATTTCAGGAACTACTTTTTTGCTAAACTCTTGTTATATGACTCAAATTTTTCTTACTCGTGGGCAGCACACACAGGGAGCTTTCATGGAGTAATCACTACAGACACAGAGAAACCTTACAAATACAAAAGCTGTGGGCAGGAAAAGAAAAAGGCAGAACTCATTGTTCACACTGCAATATGTGACGTGTAAGAAAAATACGTGTCGCTTTGGTAGCCTTGGAGGAGCCAGATGGAAGATGATGTCTTTTCAACAGACCTCTGGCAATATTAGACACAGGTCTCGTGATTGTGATCTGTGAATTCATTAAATAGGCACTAGGAGAGCTAACAGTGGCTTCACTACAGCAGAAAGCCACTCCTGAAATGACTGATTTGCTCCTCAGATGTGCCTCTCCTTTTGCCACTTTAATAGGAAAATACAAAAAAAATAACTGGTAGTTACACAGTACTTAATTTGTGCCAAGCACTTTATAATTATTTGCATATGTAAGATCATTTACTCTGAGGTCAGTACTGTTAAAACCATTCCCATCTTACAGAGAAGAAAACTGAGGCATCAAGAGACAAAATAATTTGCCCAAGGCACATAGCTAGTCAATGGCCAAAGCAAGGTACAGACCCAGGCAGTCTGGATTAGTCTGTGATCTGAGCAGCCACACTTTACTGGGTGTCATTCAGTTGTTTAACTGGTAACAGCATAGTGCAAAGCCTGGGAGTCCAGGTTCAAAGTTAGAAGCACTGAACACAGTTAGGGCTTAGCTGAATGCAGATCTTCCGTCTGTCTTTAGTGTGTGAGGTTGGTTTACAGGGCCCTGAGGTAACACTGCTTTGGGGATGATTTTACTATTTCCAGTCTACCGGTCACTTTGCCACTGGGCAGAATTGAATGCTGAGGAAAAAAATAGCAGTTTCTTCACTAAGAGTCCTGGTTGATACGGTACAAGCAAAGCAAAGAAGCAGAAAAGATCAAAATGGTATTAATGCACTCAACAACCTTTGAGTTCCTACCATGTGAACCCTGGATGTAATAAGCAGTTTGGGGTGGTGTGAGATGCATGGGGCCCCGGGAACTCCTACCTCAACCCAGAACGGAAGGCTTCCTAGAGGAGATGATAAGTGAGCTGAATATTGAAGGATGAGTAAAGGTAGCTGAACGAAGGGCAGGAAGGGCATTCTAGTTCAAAGGAACAGCAAAAACAGACATGCCTGGAATCAGCAAGTCCTTACGCGTGGCAGGCAGAAACATCGAGGGTAAGTCAGTGACAGGAAGTGAGGCTAAGGAGATTGGCAGGGGCAGACCATGACAGGAGCTTGTGTGGTATGTTTAAAAATTTGAACTTCATCCTGAAAACCAAGGGAAGCACGTAAAGGGTCTGGAGCAGGGAACTGGCCTGATCAGCTCTGCTTTTTCAGAAAATATATTCTGGCGGCAAAGGGAAGGGTGAATTATTTAGAGATGGACTAGCAAGTTATGAAGCCATTGGAGTCACGCAGGGAGATACCATGAGAGCCAGTGGGGTGCACAGGAGGGGTGTGGAGGGGCTGAGGAGGAGAGCAGGAAGACCAGCGGACCTGGGACAACACATAAAACACTTCCAAAGAGCCTGCTCCCGAGGCCCTTACATTTTGCTGCTGGTACTCACCCAGGGAATAAAATTGGCACTGAACCGCATTGTGTATGATATTTCGAAATATTAAACTTGCTTGGCTATAATCCCAAGTTAATTCTGGGAGTGTAACATTGGAACCATCTCTTTAACCCTCTATGGCATTTCGACGGCTGTGAGATGCATCCTCGTGCACCACTAAGAAAGAAAAAGTGCTGCCAGTCATCCTATGACACAGTGCCTATGTATCTCCTTCGTTTTTCGTTTTTTTGTTTTTTTTTTTTTGTAAATCTCTTTTAGATTTATTAGGATATAGATTTTTAAAAATCAGTCAGGGGGCACCTGGGTGGCTCAGTCGGTTGAGCATCCAACTTGGGCTCAGGTCATGATCTCACAGTTTGTGAGTTCAAGCCCCGTATTGGGGCTCGCTGTTGTCAGCACAGAGCCCACTTCGGATCTTCTGTCCCCGCCTCTCTCTGTCCCTTCCCTGCTGGTGCTCTCTTTCTCTCTCTCTCTCTCTCTCTCAAAAATAAATAAATCTTTAAAAAGAATCAGTCAGAATCCCAGCAGGAAACAAAGAGCACCCTTACAAGGTGGGGGCACTGAAGGAGGTTTGATGATGAGAATGTTGACAAAGCCAGTGCCACCAGGGGCTGGCCACAGTGGGGAGCAGGAGCCACTCCCAGGCTGCAAGTGGTGCCCACAGATCGGGAAGGGAACGGGAAGGGAATGGGAGAGGCCATGTAGCAGATAGCCTGCTGCAGGAGCTATGTCCTTGGCAACAACCCGCTGCCTGGCAAGGAGGGAGCAGGGGAGTGAGTATCCTGACCTCTCTCCTCTGCCCTCCGGGCTGCCGCCATTGCTTCCCATTGGCTGAACCCAATTGGAACCCAGCCTCACGGGGCCTAAGCCAACACAGTCCCTAGAGATCAGCCTCCAGTGGGTAGCAAAAGGTGGAAGGTACATCTGGCTGGTCAAATAGCAAATTGCCAGAACGGAGGCTTTAATCTCCTGTCGCTCTTGTGCATACATAACGAGGAAAACTCTCAGAGAAAGAAATGGCTGAAAGTATGCCTAGAGCTCCATATTCAGAATCCTCGATGTCTGTTTTTTTTTTTTACATAGTCTTATCCTCTGTGCCAACAAGAGCACAAGTCAAAATGCAGTGTTTCTTTTGGAGGGGAAGGGCAAGGCGGGGGTGGGGTGGGGGTGGGAATCCCAAGCAGGCTCCGCACTGTCAGCACAGAGCCCAACACAGGGCTCAATCCCATGAACCATGAGATCATGCCCTGAGCTGAAATCAAGAGTCAGATGCTTAATTGACTGAGCCACCCAGGTGTTACAGTGTTTCTCAGAAGAGTGCCCAACTAGTGTCTCTGCATCTAAGCCACTGACACCCTGCAAGGTTGCTGCTGGGCCTTTTCCCCCCTAATTGTGGTAAAATATATATAACATGAAATTTACCACTTTAACCATTTTTGCAGTGTACACTTCAGTAGCATCAAATACGTTCACGCTCTTGTGCAACCTATCACCACCATCCATCTCTAGAACTTCCTCATCACCCCAAACAGAAACTCTTTACCTGTTAAACATTGACTCTCCATGATGCAGGGGCTTTCCTGCCCTTTATCGGAAGGGGCAACAGATTTCCAGATCAAATTCATGCAAAGGGAGAAAATGTCCATCAGATGATACCTGGCATAAGGTATTAAAAGTTGTAAGATGCATCCTAATTTCAGAGATATTAAAATGTGGAAAAGGCTGTTGCTTAGAATCCATGAAATATGATGAATCTCTCTATAGTAGCACTTACAACCTGTGTTTTACTAATGGGTTTCAGGGGTGGGGGCACAATATCATTCTCCCCTGCTCCCAGTGAGGCAGGCAAGACCTAGGGCAGCTGGAATCCTTGGGTTGGAAACCGTTGACTTTGAGTATCATTACCCGTTTACCCCAATGTACCCTAAAATATTACCATTTACCGTAGTATAACATGATATGAAAAGGCTAGGAAGCACAGCTTTGGAAGAATCTCTAGACGGGCCATATTTCTGATTTTATATTTAGTACAGTGTCATTTGTATGCATCAGAAGGCAAAAGAGACTGATGGAAGAGCTGTTCAGATACACTGGGACTAATGTAGCAGTAAAGCTACACCCTGTTCCGGGGGGTGGAAGATATATTTAAGCCATTGAGATCCTTTCTGCATTCATGCTATGAAAGGTTTAAACAGAAATGATTTAAGGGTGCTTCTCAGGAGAAAACCCACACATAGCGTTTCAACCAGCAATTCCATGTGTATTGGTTAGGATAGTTTTGACTAAGTAATATAAACCCAAACTCAACTGGCTGAAAGGAAAAACAACTTCTCTCACTTAGAAGAAGTCCAGAAGGAGGGAGGCTTTGGGGCTGGTTAATTCAGCAGCTCGACAGTGCATTAAGGATCCAGGGAGTTTCCAGCTTTCCCCTCTGCCCTCCTGGGTCTCTTTGCCTCATTTCCAGGCTAGGTCCCCTCTCATGGCTGTGTGAAGGTCGTAGCAACTCGAGAAATGACAGAAGAATGTCCCTGAGCCCCTTGTACTTTCAAGGCCCCCAGCCACTTTCTGCTATTTTCCGGAATCGAATTGGATGCCCATTACCGATGACTACCAGTGGGAACGGGGTCACGTGACTGGCTGTTCCAACCAGAACTTAGTTTGACTCAGGAGGTGTTGAGGTGGACCCCAAACCAAATCAATTCTGTCCTCGAAGAAGAGATGGGGGGAGGGGTGTCTTTTGGGTAGGCCAAAGAAGTGTCTGCTGGCCCACTTTTAGGGAGCAGTCCCACAAAGCTGCAATTCCATGGCAGGTGTACACTCATTGCTGTATTATTTTTAAGGGCCAACATTTAGAATTAACCAAACTGTTCATCAACAGAGGATCAGGTCATAAGTTGTGGGACAGCCATATAATGAAATAGTTATTAAGAAAGAGTGAGGGAGATATGGATGCAACCAACATGGAAAGACGAATGAGGTATAGTTTCCAGTAAAGAAAATGTAGAACACTATAGGGCAGGTTGATCCTATTTTGATCCTTTTATGTGCACTCATGTCTACATATATTCGAAATAAGGAGTTTGTGAGTTCTGATCTGAAGGCGATTCGGATGGGGTGATGGTGGAGAGAGGAACTTCCACTCAATAGGTGCTACACTTTTGATTGTTTGAGTTTTTGTTACCTCAGTACAATACTTTTGTGATTTAAAAAGAAAAAGTAAGCTGGCCACACAGGAAAAAGTCAAATGGAATGTGACCAGGGCAATAGTATCTTACTTAGTAATGAGATAATACTCCTCTCCTGCATTACAACCACATGTATAAATAAATGAATCCCTATTTTATTACTGTCTTTTTTGAAGTCTCATGCCCACTCTTGAGGTGCCCATCTCTGGTGGCCGACAGGGTAGCCTTTGGAGCTGGGCTGCCCAATACCATAGCAACTAACCACATGTGACTATTTACATTTAGATGAATGAAAATGAATTAAAACGAGAAGTTCAATTCCTCGGTCACGCCAGCCACACTTCGAGCACTCGGCAGCTACCCGTGGCCAGTAGGTGCCATGCTGGAGAGCTTAGATTATTGAGCGTGTTGGTCACTGCAGAAAGGTCTGTTGGACTGTGCGGCTCTAAGCCCGGCTGCTTGAGTTCAAGGGTAGGCTTAGTTTCTTAGTAGCCATGTGGCTTTGGGCAAGGTATTTAACACCTTTATTCCTTTCTAGGCATTAAAATAGGGATAATGGTCTAACTTATCACCCAGAACTGTTGAGCAGATGAAAATTCTTACTGCCTGCTACATGATGAATGGTCAATAGAGTGGCGTGGTATTATGATAACTGTTACTGAGAACATTTCTACCAACCGGGACTGAGCACTCCACGAAGTGCTGGGCATTGTCCTCACACCTTTATTTTTTGGGTAAAACTGAGGTTTGACAAGTGAAGGAAAGCAACCCTGTGTCACTAGAAGAGGCAGGGCAGAGTGAGCCCGGTTCCATTCCAAGGCTTGCCCTCTTTGGTGTTTAATCTGTAAGCCACCTTTCTTATGGGGGTTGGGAGGACTGAGTAGTTAACCCTCCCTCGGGCATCCTTGCCTCCTTCCTGCCTTTCTCTTCCCACTTTCTGAACAAGAGCTGACTGATTCAAAAGGATGATAAGATTTTAGATTTCTGATTAACTTTCTGTTTCTTTTGTCTTTTTTGGATGGTGGGAGGGTTGGAGATGGGAGGACAATGAAATATGTTAGAAGCTGAGTGCCATTTTCTGTGGTGTGGGAATATTCTCAGTTTCATCTTGCAGGTTTTCCTAAAGTCGAATAGTGCTTTTTAAAAAGAAGCCACTTTTGACCAAACCAGAGAAGGGGAGATCTTGCTAGAAGATAAAGCAGGAAGAGACAATTATCTTCAAGGGCTCCTAATCAAAGTTTAAAATCATCATATGTCTCTGCTTAAAGGTTCAGTTACACATACGCCTGGCTTGAGGGGAGGACGTCTGTAGGAAAGGATGTGGATAACTGTAGACATTCATGCAGGAGGCTCGCGAGAGGAGGCTGGAGGGGAGGGGCCGCTTTCACTCCTCCTTTTGGGAGGGGACTTGTGTCTGTCACATCTTGAGCGAGACCTGGGTTCGTTTACACTGGTGGAAATGGCACCCTTAATTGGAGAACCTTTAGAATTGATTTCCTGATTGCACTGCATGCTGTCAAAGAGATGTGTTCCATTTCAGCGGTGAGAATAAAGCCTCGCAACCACACAGAAAAGAACTGGTATCTGCAGATAAGGTCTTGCTTTGTATTTCATTTCTTAAGCTACACTTCCAGTTGGCTACCGTTTCCCTGTGAGTCAACATTTATATTGAAGTTATTACCATGAGCTGAAGTGCTATGGAAAATACGCCTTCAATTTTTTCAGCCTCCCTAAGCTGAGAGAGAAAGAAATAGTGTGTGTGCATGTGCACGCGTGCACGCATGTGTGCGTGTGTGTGTGTTAGGGGAGATGAAAGACAAGGAATGCAGCTTTTGAAAGGCCATTGAGAATTGGTTTGCAGGGGTGTCATGATGTTGTGTCTGGGGATTAAAGGAAATGAAGAGAATAGTTCAGCAAGACCATCTTGGGCTATTAAACCATGTGATGTGAACAGTTGACCAGGATTTATTGGTACCCTGTGAAAACAGAAAATTGAATTTAGTTCATCTTTCTAGCCCCCAAATAGGGAATTTGACAACATTTGAGGTTCATTGCTATAAAATGAATCATGGATAACTTACCTTGATAAATTTGAATGGCGTTTGAATAGAAAAAACAGGCTCTAGCAGGAAACTTTCACTCTCTTATACTGTTTCTGCCTCTCCGATGCAAATCATGAGGTTTCTTTGTTTCTGAAATAGGATTTATTGAAAGTGAACTGGAGTACAACGCCGAGACCATTGACCACGCTGGCTTCAGTTCTACGCTCCTTCATGGCAGGGGTCATTTATGCTTGATTTGTTGCTACAACCCAACTCCTATCACTACTCCTGGCACATTGTGGCCATTCCATAAATGTGTGACTTGGTTTGTGGCTCCTAAGGTGTGTGTGTGTGTGTGTGTGTGTGTGTGTGTGTGTGTGTGTATCTTTACTTTGAGAGTTCATGTAATTTCAATTTGTTTGCACTGATGTTGGCTTCTGCAATGTTTGATATGATGAAAGGTGAGATCACCATATCCTTCCACATACATGCTTGCCAAGTTTTTCTCCTGTGGAATTAGTTAAAGCATACATTTCTGTTCCAACATTTCTTTTTAGTTTGATCCTGGATTGGGAAGTTTCCAGCCTGGAATGATGACAATTGAAAGAAGTTTTTTTCCTCTTTCTTCCTGATGCCGACACACCCACTGCTCCCTTTTAAAACAACAGCATTACAGGGCGCCTGGCAGCTCAGTAGGTTAAGAGTCTGACTTCGGCTTGGGTCATGATCTCACAGTTCGTGGGTTCGAGCCCCGCATCAGGCTCTCACCCTCTCAAATTAAATAAAGAAACATTTAAAATATAAAAAAATAAAACAATAACATTACATCTTGGATTAAAGCCCAGGGATCTTGAGACTGGGGCCTGCCCATCCCAGGGGGTATATGAATCCTTTAAAGGGGACACTGGAGCACTGACATGTGAAAACTGGTTTTGTATCCTCAACTTCCCTATTGGAGATTTTCTAAAACTCCCCTATATCAGAACCATGTGGACTCTCGTAGTTTATCCTTTACCTACATCCTCTTCGCACTCACTCTACAAACGAAAGGCTCTTTCTTTCTCTTACCCTGGCCCATCCCAAATCTTCCTAAAGCATGTTGCCTGGGGTGTAAAAACCTTTGAGAAGCCAGACAAAGGGGCAATTTCATTTGACGACATATGTTCACCAAATACCTACTGTGTGCCAGGCAGTTCTGAATGATGAGCTACAGCAGTGAAAGGCAGTAAAGAGTCTTTCCTCATGAGGCCTCCATTCCAACAGGAAGAGACGGCCACCAAGCAAAAAGGTGTTATCTGGGCTCTTTCCTCTAAGCAAGGCCCTATAACTTTCCCTTGAGTTTCCTAAAGAAATGGTTTCCAGAAAAATTTCCCTTCTTGCGTTTGATAATTATGTTATTTTGCTCAGTTGTGTACTCATAATACAGACGCAACCTAGAAAAATTAGTTAACCCTTGAAATGGCATGGTCATGGGAAACGAAAACAAATTTAAATCAGAATTCATATATGTAGCTTGACCAGTAAGAAGTATGGTAAGGTAATCAATAAACATGTAAAAATTGCATCATGAAAAAATTCTGTGGGAAAAGTAGAATACATTAAAGTTTCAAAGAAAGAGAACACTATAAATATTCTAATTATTAAATAAGAGTATGTCCATACATTCTTATTTTTCAAATTTCTTTTTAAGTTTATTTATTTATTTTGGGAAAGAGAGAGAGAGGGAAAGAGAGAGAGAGAGAGAGAGAGAGAGAGAGAGAATGCAAGTTGGGGAGGGGCAGAAAGAGAAAGGGAGAGAAAGAATCCCAAGCAGGCTCCGAGCTGTCACGGCAGAGCCCAACATGGGGCATGATCTCACGAACCACGAGATCTCACGAACCACGAGATCATGACCTGAGCCGAAATCAAGAGTCAGCCACTTAACTGGCTGTGCTGCCCAGGTGCCCCTTGTTCATATATTTTTAAAATGGATAATTTGTTGGTATCCACTTGCTATGACCTTTAAGTTTCATCGGATACATAAAAAAGAATAATGTCACAATTTTATTTTAAAATCTCAATATTTACAATGACCAGAAATTGCATCCTCTGAAATTAGTTAAGCTTATGAAAAATGTTAAGTATTTGTGCTGAGGGCACATAATTTGTCAAAGTTCTTGAGATAGAGTGGGACAGCAGAGCCACATAAATAAACTTGTGGAGAGCAAAGTCTAGCTTATGTGTTTTGGAAAGGGAGCTGCTAGGTGAATGGCCCAAGAAACCCGTGACAGCATTGCTTGGTTGTAACTGATCTTCGGCAGAACCATCCTAAAGCTTTCCCTGAAGGGGAGAGAGAAAAAAAAAAAAAGTATGCAGGTCACTTATAAAATGTTGACTCAATAATCACTGGTTTTAAATGACCAGCATAAATATGAGTAATTATATTTTGCAGTCATTTGGGATTGTCAGCTCTAGAGGCCAGAGAATGATGATAACGTAATGAAGATACTACTCAAGGTTGATGACCCACTCTGCAGCATTAATCCCGAAAGGATTCATACTCAGCCGTTAGCATCAATGGATGTAGAGCCCCCTTCACAGGGAACTTGCATGAACAAAGTCAAGTTTGAGAGAACCTTGCTCTGGATTGGCATGCTCATTACGTACAGCCCTCTACGTTGTGCCACATGGGAGCCCCGTTGTACTTCACGCCTGCGACATATATTTATTGAGCACTTACTATGTGCCAGGCGTGGTGCTAAGGGGTAGTTATAAGGGATGAATAAAAAGACATGACCTGATCTTGGCTGGGCTCAGTGTCAACCTCCTGGGGAGGATCGGATGAGCTTTAAGTAAAGCTGCTGCTAATACTTACTAGTACCGCCCATATTTACTCTAACCCTCGTCACTGCCACCAAGGTTGCTGTGTAGGTGCTGTATATCTTGTTTCCAGAGGCACCATTGGAAAAAGCACCAACCTGGACGTTGCTTTTTTTGTTTTAATATGCCAGGCACCGTCTCAAACAGACCTGGCCTCGCGTATTCCTTGCAACTGCCTACTACCGTGTCCCTTTTACAGATGAGGCAGCTGAGGCACAGGGAAGTTAAACAACTTGCTCCAGAGCACACAGCTATGAAGTTGTAGAGCTTGGATTCAGTCCCAGGCAGTCCAGCTCCCTGATACTGACTCTTCTCTCTTAATCATAATAGAATTAAGAGTTAATATTTATGGAGCACTTAGTCCGGATCAGGCCTCGCGCTAGCCACTTCATATAACTTATCTAATTTAATTTGCACAGGAAAGTAACTCTGGTGTATTATGTCTAATTTACAAGGAAACAGAGGCATAAAGCAGTTAAGTAACTTGCCCAGGATTGCAAAGCTGGCAAGGGTCAAAACCGGGACGTGGAGCCGGGCGTCCAGTCCGGATCCCCAGATGACCATTTTCTCCAGTTCCACAGCAGCCTGTTTCCAGGGGTGCTTGCTCAGCTGATGCCTTAATTCAGGGCTTCCTTCCTCAGGGTCTCCCTGGCCACCTTTCATCGCATCCCTTACCCGCCTCCGGAAACTGCCACCGCATCTCAACACACCATTTACTTAATTTCAATCTGCCTCACCCTAGACATCTTAGGGTCATGGTTACTGAACGGATTTTAAAAGTGCCAGAATCGCTTTAGTGATCGGGGTAGGAGGTACAGAAGTGACACAGAATCTGAATTTTAACAGCGGGTGTCACAAACCTTGGCATGTCAATGTCTTTCACAATGGTACATTTTAGGGTGGGGTCATCATCAAACCGTAGGGTCAAAACTAAAGCTGGTTCTTTTCTACTACGAGATCATAACCTGACTTTGAAAATGGCTGGTAAGGAACAGTGACTTCTGGCTGCTTGTTTTTTTAACAAATGAGCACTCACAAGGAGATGGTTGTGCCGCCCCCGACAGCTGCCTCGGAGGTCAGGCCACTGTTCAAGTAGTGGCTAGCACACTTCACAGTTGAGATTCTGGCCGGAGAACCAGCCAGTTGCCACTTATGAGCAAAGAGACACGCAAATGCAGGCACGCTGGTGTTGCTGCAGGGGCTCCAAGCTCAGAGAGCTTATCCTCTTCAGCGAAGGATTTGTTTATTGAATGAACATTTATTAGGGACCTGTTACTCACCAGACACCGTTGAGTGCTGGTTTTACAAAGATGAGTAAGAGACAGTTCTTGTCCTACAGAGACTCAGAACCTGAAATGACACATAAGTGTGTACATAAATCCCTGTACCATATTGTGGCAGGTGGGTATTTAAAAGACTGGCGGGGAGGGGGGAGCGGCACCTGGGTGGCTCAGTCAGTTGGGGATCTGACTTCAGCTCAGGTCATGATCTCGCAGTTCATGAGTTTGAGCCCCGTGTCGGGCTCTGTGCTGACAGCTCAGAGCCGGGAGCCTGCTTCGGATTCGGTGTCTCCCTCTCTGCCCCTCCTGCTCGTGCTCTCTCTCTCTCTCTCTCTCTCTCTTTCTCTCTCTGTCAGAAATAAATAAACATTAAAAAAAAATTTTTTTAAAGATTGGGGGTGGCACCAGGGAAGCAGTGCCCATCTAGTTCCAGAAGGGAGGGTCTGGGAATACTTCCCAAAGATGGTGCCATAGACTGAATATCTGTGCGCTTCAAAATATGTATGTTGAAACCTAATCCCTAGTATGATGGTATTAGGAGGTGGGGCCTTTGGGAGATGATTAGGTGGGAGATGAGGGCTCCACCCTCATGAATGAGATTAATGTCCTTATGAAAGTGACCCCAGAGAGCTCCCTTTACCTCCTTTCACCAAGTGAAGACAAAGCAAAAAGACACCTGTCTATAACCCGGGCAGCTGACTCTCTCCAGGCACTGAATCTGACAGCACCTTGATCTTGGACTTCCCAGTCTCCAGAATTCTGAGAAACAGAATTCTGTTGTTCCGAAACTACCCTATCTATGGTATCATATTATGGCAGCCCAAATAGCCTAAGACAGGTGGATACTCCAGACCTGGGTCTTGAAGGATGAACAGGAACCCAAAGATGGAGAGAAAGGAGAAGAGCACCCAGGCATGGAGTTGATGGGGCGCGCGGTGGGATTGGGGTCTTGTATGGCTGTTGTAGCATGGGCTTGTCTACATAGCATGGGCTTGTCTATGTAGGAGGCAGGGGACGAAGTGAGCAAGGCAGGCAGGGGCCACACATCATGATGGGCTCTCGGTATGCAATGGCAGTGGATTTGGGCGTGGTGTCGAAAGCCATGAGGAGCTCCCCGAAGGACTGTAGACAGGAAGCGATGTGGTCAGATGAGCATTTTTTTTTTCCTTTATAGTTTATTGTCAAGTTGGTTTCCATGTAACGCCCAGTGCTCATCAGATGAGCATTTTGACACATAACTCCTGCTGCAGAGAGTACGTGATCTGGAAGGGGCATGTGGGGGGTTGGGCAGGGGGGCTGGGCCTGGAGGGGCTTGAGTCTGGAGGGTGGGAGACCAGATGGGAGGTAATGGTAGTAACCCTTGTGTGAAATTGCTCAAGGCTCGGAGGAGGTAGAATGAGCCAAACTGAGTTTTGGCCTGAATGTGGGCGGTAAGAGAGAAAACCTGAAGCCTAGGCTGACCGATTTCTGGCTTGCAAAGTTTCTGGCTTACCACTTTTGGAGGTGTTATTGGTGGCATGAAGGAGAAGGGAATGTGGAAGGACAGGTGACAGAAACTCAGGGCTCAATGCTAGTGTGGGGAGTATTCATTGCGTCTCACACCCAATCTTCTCTACTTTCGGAGCAATTGAGCCTTTGATTTCTAGTTAAGCTAAAAACCAGCTACATTTTCCAGGTATCTTGGCACCTAGGTATGACCACGTGCCTAAATCCTGGCCAACATGCTAAAACTGAAGTGTCAAGTGATAAGTCTGGGAATCCTCTTTGAAAGAAGCCAATGTATTTGTCTTACTCTCTTATTTTTTGTTCCTGATCTCCAAGGCGGCTGGATCCCTGAGAACTTCGTGGAGCAGAGCACCATAGCGATCCTGGACTGCCTGCTTCGAGACTTCACTTATGTGAAACAGACAAAGCTTTTATATTACTTACTGTTAATTTGATTTTCAGTCATGCATAGCTGAACCTAACTCTAATTAATTCACATCGTTTGTGGGATCAATACGTATTCTAATTTGAGGACTCCCAAGTATTATCTGCTCAAATAAATGGTTTTATGGTTATTCAGTGAAAAGTCTCAGACAAGTTAAGATTTCATTTCTGTAACTCTGGTTTTCTTTTCTGGCAAGTTCTCCGAATGAGTCTTCCTCAGCCCCAGGGAAGTCAGGGATATGGTGACATGCATGTTTCCATCTTACCTCTCACTTCCTATATAATCCCAGAGAATTGCAGTTGGTGTTCTGTTAATCATGTCATTTCCTTCTGTATTTTTGGTGCTTTGACATATTGGAGCTTTGCTGACTCTGGAGAGACTTTCCCTTCCAGGGCTAGCTAATTCCTAGAGATTGCAGACGCCTCACCTAGTGAACATGCCATGCCGTTCATATTCAAATCAACCAATCATGGGCTCACACCTCCAACCACCTCCTTTGTTGGGTTCTTCTTACTCTTTGAGCCACTATTCCCCTCCCAAATCACCACAGAGCCAGAACACCAGACAACTAGAGAGAGCCCCTATACACCAGAGACCAAAGAAATTGACTGCTAGCCAGTACTAAACCTGTTTACCTTGCTTTGTCTATTCCTTCCTGTAGAAAGCACAAATAAGGCTCTTGCCCATATTTTCCCCTCTCTCTCTGCCTCCTACTGACCTGGTTGCTTCTCTAGGTGGGATGCCACATGGCATGGCATGCTAAGCCTTCTGTTTCTAGGCATCTGATGGTATAAAAAACTTAAAAAAAATTTTTTTTAACATTTATTCATTTTTGAGAGACAGAGCTCGAGCAAGGGAGGAGCAGAGAGAGGGGGAGACACAGAATCCAAAGCAAGCTCCAGGCTCTGAGCTATCAGCACAGAGCCTGACGCGGGGCTTGAACTCACTGACCATGAGATCATGACCTGAGCCGAAGTCGGACGCTTAACCGACTGAGCCACCCAGGCACCCCTAAAAAACTTTTTTTATGACAGTCTTTTCTGTGTCTGCCTGCCTTGGCATACTCAATTCAGATAAATCCCAGGCACCCTTAAAGCAGTGAGTGTCTTGACTTTCCGCACAGAAGGACCAGTGTACAATTCTTTAGTAGGACCCTCTGATAAGATGTTTTGGAAAGAGAAAGTTGCAAAAGGGGGAGGATCCGATAAAATGATGTTCATTCATTCATTCATTCATTTATGGCATTTGCTTTACCAAAGTGGTGATGCAGTATCGCTGAGCTTTTGTGTTTTAGATATGATGCATAATTAGTTATTAATAAGGCTGTGTTATTTAATCCTTTGAATAAGTACATACATTCCCCTCTAGGTGCTTCCTATTCCTTTTTTCTGACTATTTGTTCTATTAATTTAAGTTTATGTAACACTTACAAACTGCATACAGTATATTTACACATGTAAATTATATGCTTAATAAGAAATAAAATATCTGCTCCTGGGAGCATGTAGTTAAGAACACTGTATTATTTAGAACTAATATTATATACTAGGTGGTTATGACTGTCATTGCCTTTCATTTGAAAGGAAAGAAATCCTTTCTCTGAGAGCCATGATGGGGTGTGTTAGAGTCCTGAACGAGTCATTGCCACGCATGTACTGGAGACTTGATCCCTTGCCTTTCTTCTTGTTCCGAGTTTCTGCTGCCGAAAAAAATCATGCATGGAGAGCGGGAGTTTGTTAGCCGAAGTTGAGGAATAAATTACACCTGGGGCCCATTCAGTACTAGTGTATATATAGTTCAAGCCAACCCAGGATATAAAAATCTGCATTTACACAACAGATAACGGATAATAATTCACTTTCCAGAAGATTTACCACTGTATGCTCTTTTAAAATGAACTAACCTTATGTAATTTAAAGTGTGACTTGATTTTCAAAACATCCCTCCTGTAGGCAATTTGGGGGAAAAGAACCTATTGCACAAAGGAAGGTGGTCAGGGGAGATGAGACTTCCAGACGTGGGATGTGGCAGTTCGTTTTTAGGTCCTTTGTGACTTTTTCTCCAGGTTCCATCAGCTTCTAAGTTGAGATATTCTTTAGAACGTATGGTGGTACGCAGAGATGGAGGCTTGATCGCAAAGTATTAAAAGGTTAATTGAATATATAAAGTTGTAGCATTCCTTCATGTATTGGGAATGCTAACAGTCTTTGCAAGGGTCTAAATAACTCTGCCTTCCATAGAACGGTTTATAGCTTTCTGAGCACATTGTATGCATCCTCTCATTTGTCTTCATAACAATCCTAGGGAGCAGAAGGCGGGGTGACATTTTCATCTCCATTTCACTGATCGCGGTCCACAGTCACATGGACCACAAGAGATTGAGCTGGGACTGGAAGGCCAATGTCTTCGTCTTGGCCTAGGACGTTTCCTCTTATACCAAGAGCACCCTCCCTGCCTGCCCTGGGTTTGAGGGAGCCCATAACCCCTGATATATCATTTTGACTCCCTGAATTTCATATCATTTTTATCATCTCTGCAAGAAAACCAGTCCTCCTTACTACTTCATTGTTGCATCTTCATCAGCTCTGAAATATTGGTTTAGTGATTCCTGGACGTCATCTGTGACTGTAGATATGGATAGTGGAAAATATTTATTCCTGGAGCCCTAAGGGAAAGTAATATGAGTTGTGTTGCTTTCCTGCCAAATATTCGTTGGCTTCTTCCTAGTGAGAAGAAATGTTGTTGAGGGATGCATTTATTTATCTGTGGTGATGAATGTTTATATAAAACGAGAATTTGAAAACTGCTTGGATAATAATCCAGTTTCAGAGAAATTATATTAATGGTGTCCTTTTTAGAAGTACATGACAAATACTGTCTTAGGAATGGAAAATTCAATGCAAGCCTTATAAAAAATAAAGGAGGACTTTGAAAAAGTCAGATGCAATTATTGTCCAACAAAGGCACATGTTAGGATAGGCACTTTGGGTAGATCAGCTTTGCCCGGAGTGAGACCTCAGGGGAGAACCACATTCACATCCTACACTTAGAGGGGAATTCTCTCCAGAGTTATGAACGGGTACTGAACTCAAACCAATTTGCCTCAAGTACAGATAACAGCAAGAACCCATTGATAGCAAGAACCTTCCGTAGTTTCCCTTTTCAGACCAGAAGTTGTCCCTTAGGATGAGCTGAACTGCTGTCAAATGCCTGACACTAAAGAGAGCATCATGTCCTACTTACTTGACGGGGTACAGAGGGGAACGAATATCAATATCATGGTGAATGCCTGATTCTCAGGACAGGTCACTTCTCTGACCCCATCGGAAGGTTTCAAGACCAACACTTCTCTATCATGTGTGATCTTCCTACTGACTGAACTTCGTCGAGTGTTATGCATAAAACATCCCTAGGATTTGTGGCCAATATCCCTTTGAGCTCTGTGTTCTGACTTTGTAAACATTCTTGATTTCTTGAGCAATTTCTTGACTTCTTGACCAAATCCACTCTACATGCAAAACGAGGCAATGAAAGTTAAGCCCTATCCTGTAATTAATTAGCATAATGTGGTGGCGATATGATGTGGTAGAAAGGTTATAGGTGTTCACATCCTCACTTTGCTTCTTTCTAACCTTGTGATCTTGGGTAGATTACTTCGATGTTTGTGCCAAATTTTCCTTTTGCAAAGGAATTTGCAAATGTAAGTTTGCAAAGGTTAAAGTAAACTTCAGCATGAGAAGATTCAGCCTTGATTTATCCATGTTGCCTAGATTTCAACATAAATTCCTGAGAGCTGACAAGTGACAAAAATTTTACTTGCTATATATCTAACATGGTTCAGCCAAATGGGGCAAAATGCTCTTCCCTGAGATAGGGATATTAAGTAGATTTCATCTGATGTGTCACCCTGATCTGTTGGTTGTGCCTGAGAGCTGTGTCCAGGATACTGGGACTGTGTGTAGCTTCAAAGGAAAGAGTGCAATCATTGATTAGTCATGCCTGATGTGGAGTTGGGAGTAGGGGGTGGTGGCACATATGCAGGCATTTTTCTTGCCTGGCCTAAGACGCTCTTCCTCACGTCTTTATGCCACACCAGAGAAAGATCAAGTTCTACAACTACTGAGATGCATGCAAGATGCCCAGAAGTCATTCTTCATTATTGGAAAGGCAGCTTGCTTGAGAGAGAATATGGAAGCACAGAGAGCAGGAAAATGATTCTCCTTGGCTCTATGCCTCCGAGAGTCCTGCCCTTTCATAACTACATGCCTTTGCACATGATCTTTCTACTTCTGAGAATACCATTCTCCATGTTTTGGCACGTGGCAAATTCTACTTACTCTTCAAGATCAAGCTCAAGTGTAGTTTCTTTAAAAAAAAAAAACCATTTATTTATTTATTTGCTTTTTTAGAGAGTGAGGGCAAGAGAGGGGAAGGGGCAGAGAGAGAGGGAGCAAGAGAACCCCAAGCGGGCTCCACACTGTCAGTGCAGAGCCTGATGGGGAGCTTGAACTTGCAAACTGTGAGGTCATGACCTGTGCCGAAATCGAGAGTCTGACGCTCAACCGATTGAGCCATCCAGGTGGCCCTCAAGTGCAGCTTCTTATTGTAGGGAAGCCTGATGGCTTCTGATTTTTCCTGTGTCCTTCATGCCCAGCTCATAAGAGGTCCTCAATAAGTGTTGACTGAACAAGGTACATGGATATAAAGAGGGAGATGTTGATAAGGTAGAGATCAGGATTTTTCCTGAGAAAATAATCCAGGTTTGAATGCTATATTGCTTCCCGCTGGAGTTTGTAAAAACATCGTGTTTGGATGCCTTCATATTTTAAAGGGGTGCTAGCTCTGATTTAGGGTTAAGATAAAAAGCAAAGTTAATATTTGAAACGGACATACTGAATTATGATGATGGAGTCTTATAGGAAATAAGACTAGCAAGGTTTGAACCTTTAAAAACTTGCGCTGAAGTCCACCTGACATGAAATTTCCCATCTTATCCGTGTTTAAGTGCGCCGTTCAGTACATTCACACTGTTGAACAACCATTACCGCTACCCACCTCCAGAAACCTCATCTTGCAAAACCGAAACTCTGTACTGATTAAACAGTATTTCCTTATCCTCCCTACCCTCAGCCCCTGGCAACCACCGTTCTGCTTTCTGTCTCTATGAATTTGATTATTCTAGATAACTCAGATAAGGGGATCATACAGTTACTTGTCTTTTTGTGATTGGCTTATTTAGCTTACCATATTGCCCTCAAGGTTCATCCATATGGTAGCATGCAGCAGAATTTCCTTCCCTTGTCAAGCTGAATAGTATTCCGTTATACGTGCATTCCACATTTTATTTATCCATTTTCCTGTCCATGGACACTCCCAGGGTTACTTCTACTCCTTGGCTATTGTGACTAATGCTGCTGTAAACCTGAGGGTTCCAATAATCTTTTCACAGCCCTGCTTTCAGTTCTTTTGAGTGTACACCCGGAAGTGGGATTGGTGGATCATAGGGGAACTGCCATACTGTTTTTCACTGCATTTGCACCATCTCACTTCCCCACCAACAGTGCGCAAAGGGTTCCAATGTCTCCATATCTTTGCCAACACCTGTTATTTCCTGGTTTTGTTTTTGTTTTTGATAATAGTCCTCCTAATGATTGTGAGGTGGTATCTCACTGTGGTTTTGATTTGCATTTGCATTTTCCTACTTATTAGTGGTATTGATCATATCTTTGTGTGCTTATTGGCTGTTTGAACATCTTATTTGGAGAAATATCTGTTCAAATCCTGTGCCCATTTTTTAGTTGCGTTGTTTGATTTTTGTTGTTGACTTGTAGGAGCTCTTTATATAGTTTGGATATTAGCTCCTTATCACATATGTCACTTGCAAATATTTTCTCCCATTCTGTGTGTTGCCTTTTCATTCTATTATGTACTTTGATGCACGGAAGTTTTAAATTTTGATGTAGTCCAGTTTGTCTATTTTTATAGTCTTTGTTGTCTGTAATTTTGGCGTCATATCCACATCATTGCCAAATCCAATGTCATAAAGGTCCTTTTCCTCATTGCAAGTCTAATGTCATAAAGATTTACCCGTATGTTTTTCTCCAAGAAATCCATTTTGAATTAATTCTTACATATGGTGCAAGGTAAGGGTACTTCATTTTTTTTTTTTTTGCATGTGAATATCCAGTTTCCCCAACATCATTTGTCAAAAAGACTGTTCTTTCCCCCATAGAACAGTGTTAGTATCCTTGTTGAAAATCATTTGACCATAAATGTGAGGGTTTATTTCTGGGCTATTTTAGTCTACTGATCTATGTCTGTCTTTATGCTAGTACCACCCTGTTTTGATTACTGTGGCATTGTAGTAAGTTTTGAAATAGGAAGTATGAGAGATCAAAAACTCTGAGGGGCCCAGAAAGAGCCATTTTGCATTGAAGAAATGTTTCTTTCTAATCTACATGATCAACTGTCTCTGGATACATGCATTTTGACCTTCGAAAAAATGATTGTTAGACATATCCTGCCTGTTCTCTATTGATGATACCTATGAAAAACACTTTTTATTATATAAAAATTCAATTGCCAGAGAACACCTTGGTGTCCTCTAGATAGAAAATGCAATAACAGTTTCAGTTTGGGCATTTAAGTAAGTTCGGAGCCACTGTTATACACAGGCTATGTCTGATGGAAGGTATGATAATTCTTTTCCAACAGGAATGTCTAGATTTAAGATTTTTCCCACAGAGCGTGTTTATTTCTTTTTGATAGTATTTGAGGTTATGGACTCTATTTCTATCTGAAGAAAGAAAGAAAGCAGGATATAATAAAATCTTGTGACACGAGGCTGGGTAAAACCAGATGTACTGATTTTCTTTTAGACGAGGACACCCATTTCAATAACTGAAGGCACTTGAGAAGGTTTAACGGTCTGTGAACATGCTAAGCTGAATTTAAGTGAAAGATGATCTATGGTTCTTTCATTCTTGCTTTAAAAATAAACTATATAATTAAATGGCTATAGATACCTCTTTTGTGGGAAGGAAAACAGCAGCCGGATTCTTTGCAATCATGCCAACAGGGCAGTAGGTTTCCTAACCCTGTGGCAAAATAGAGAATCAATACCAATCAGGAAAAAAATGCTAACAAAAGGGAAAATCTCATGGGAACTGCAGGCAATAAAAGATTTAAAATGTGAATAAAACATCACAGGTCAGCGTTAAAATAGACAATACGTTTCTCTGCCAAGGCAAAGAATCTAGCCACTAACTTGAGGCACCAAACGGACCCAACAACACTGAGGGGACAAAGAGAAAGTCCTAGACCAACCACTCTCCCCTTGACTTCGGTGTGGAGAAGCGTCTCCTTTCACAAGGAGGCGGTCACTCCCTAAGCACATTTGGAATCAGACATTTCACCCTTTTCAAAGGTAAACATCTCTGGAAATAGAAATCTTGCCTATAGCAATGTCTAGAATTATTAGAACAAAAAAAAAAAAGGGAAAGATGATTACCTGTTGGTTAATTTTGCAAGTGAATAATGCTTTACACTACCACCTGGGGGAATGATGAAGTCAAAAAAGGTCCAGTATAGATAGGCTGCTTTTGGACTAACAAGAAACTAAAGCCATCTCCAATTGGAAGGGTTTTATGCATTCAGTGGAGAGGAATGCTCAGTAGTTGATAATTATTCAGGATCATCAGTTCTTACCACGTGGCCTCTCATCATGGGAATTTCCATATTTCAAAGCCAAATTCAAAAAAAAAAAAAAAAAGCAAAGCAGAAAACAATGTTTTGGCACCTCGCCATTATCAAGGGAATGCGTTTGGCAAATATAAATAAATATAAATAAATAAATTTTTGCCACATCATGGAAAACGGGTCTGTATCCTCACCATCTGAAAGGATGCAGTCAACTTCCAATCAGAGGCAGCCTATCAGGGGTGGCCCCAGGTGACCTGATCTGGCTTAAAGTCGCTGGTCTACCCCCACTCATGCCTCATGGTCTCAGTTCCACAAACGGGCTTGCCAGGATCAATTAAATATCTATTTCAATGACTAGAGCACATTAGAAACCTACACACGGATTTCATAGCAGTTCAAATTTAGAATTTAGACTGGTTTAAAAGTGGTTCGTAGAACCAAGTTTATATCCTTGTGTTAAAACGGGCTACAGAGTTTATCACAGAGCATAGTAACAACATCGAGTTCCTGTTCCTGTTGTTCAGCTGGCCATCCGGGCTTTCTTAATCTTTCGAAGTTCGTGTAATAATGGCCACTACTTCTCATACAAAGGTGCTAGGCAGTATGCTAGATTAAACCCTTTACTTACATGGGATTTTCCATGTTAATTCCCATCGCATCCCATATGAGGTAGAGGATGTTATTACAGACACTTTCGAAATATAGAAACCAAAGCTTGGTGCGCTTGGCCAAGGCCACCCAGCTCTACCACTGAGAGTGAGCCAAGGCCGGTCTGATGCCAGTGCGGGCTCTTTAAAGGCGCTGCACGCCGCTTCCCGCAGGGGTCAGGCAGCGTGGCTTGTGTCAATATTCACATGTATCGCACCTGATTACTCAGCTAAGGCCCCTGCCCTGGAACTGCCAATATTTTCAGTCCTGATGACTTTCATCCAATTTTCTTCCTTTTAGTTTTGTCTCCCCCGTTCATTTCCCCTTTTCCAGACTTGTTCGTCTCACATGATCGGTGGTTATCTAGAAACGGTTGTTTTCTCAGTGTTAAATGAAACTCATATCACAGTTTGATTTATTGTCCTTGCTATTCGAGCTTTCTCCTTGCTTCAGTAATACAGTTTTTACTTCGATTTCGAGGCAGCCTGTGGAGGAAATAACGTGGCATCTGTTATTTACGTATGAATGTGTGAGATCTCCAGACTGTAAGGACAGCATCTGATAATGCGGTATCTACATTGTCTTTTTCCTTACTGGTCTTCAAATGGTGACACAAATCACTAGCAAGTGGCTTGATATTTTCCTGGAGCAGTCATATTTGTGGAAAGATCTACACTGCAGGGTTTCCTTTCTCCCTTCCCTTCCCTTCCTTCCTTCCTTCCTTCTTTCTTTCCTTCCTTCCTTCCTTCCTTTCTTCCTTCCTTCCTTCTTTTCTCTCTCTCTCATTCTCTCTCTCTCTCTCTCTCTCTCTCTTCTTTCTCTTGTGGGTCTCCAGCTGGAAATATTCTAACTGAGCAACACAAGAAGGACTTAGTGGTGCAAACTATATTTGTGAGCCATGAAGTAAAAATGTTAATGTTTCACGTTCATTATTATAGCATGATTTACCATAGCTAAACCTGGAGAATAATCTAAGTGTGCCTAAATAGGGATTGGTTACCTAAATTATATGCCATCCATGCCTTGAAATATCACATTGCCCTGAAAAGTCATATTTTAGAACAGACTCTAAAGGTATGGGAGAAATGTTTATGGTAGATTACTAAGTGGCAAAAGCAAATGATAAAGTAGTATGAGCTATTCTTTAATCCAAGAATTATTTAGATGTGTATTTTTTCATTTCTAAAAATACTGTTTTAAAATTTTCACACTCCTGTTTGATGTTGGTTTATAATTTTTATATCATTGTGGATAGACAACCTGGTCTCTACATCATTGGTTCATTGGAATTTGTTGAAATTTTTTTTCTGACTTGTGTGGATCTAAGGGGCAGCCAATTTTTATACTTGTATAGGGGTGGGATTTTCACTTCACATGATAGTTCAACATTAATTCCCAAATACAAGATTGAGCTTGGCATCCTAATTTTCCTCGGCTATCTCCCAAACCAAGGTATGTGGCATTAATATTTGTGCTAGATACTTGTCTGGACTTCAAGGTGTAAAGGACACATCTTTGGCCAGTTCTAGTACACAATCTAACATCAGAGCCTATGAGGTTAACTATTTGGGTGGGGGGGAGGATTTGACATTTTATAATTTAAATATTAATCAACAAATGACGATCTATTGGTTGTTCTGTAGATCAGGATTTCTCAACTTTAACACTACTGATATTTGGAGCTGGGTAGTTATTTGTTGGGGGGGGGGGCGAGGGGTGCTGTCCCGTGCATTGTAGAATGTTTGGCACCATCCTTGGCCTCTACCTACTCGAATCCACTAGCAGAGCCTCTCTCCCCAACTCTGACAATTAACAATGATTCTAGACATCACCAAATGTCCCCCTAGGGAGCAAGATCTCACTCCATTGAGAACCACAACGAAAGAAAAGTGACCAGTTCCCTTTTAAAACTAGTGACTAAGTGTGAGTTTCACCAAATCAGTAAGCATGTTTATTGAGTATTTAATGTGTATAAGGCCCTGTGCTTTCACCTCAGCAGTTGTATTTAGGCAGGGAGAAAAAAAAGCTACACTCTGCCTTATTCTCATAAGGTCACCTGTGGTACATAGCGGCATTACAACACCAGGCTTTAATCTGTATGACGGAGGCGATCACTTTGTCTTCCTAGAGCTCGTGGCAGAATATATGCACAAGGGTCAGAGACTGCTTGGACACTGCTGTCACTCAATAAATTGTAGCCTTACTATGATTATTATCATCCAAACTGAGCTGATGCATGTAGACGAGGGCCCACCAACCTGCTTGACTAGTCTGCCCCTTCAGCTCATGGTACAAGCCACCTCCACAGGTCTTTCTGAAGGGTTTTTCTCAAAACACCCTCAGAGTCCGTGAGCAAACAAGCAAGCAAGCAAACAAACGAGTTCCAGAAAATAATGTAAGCAAACAAGGGTCTGGCCAGTAGTTAAAGTTCATGCGCCAAGGTCTTCTGTGCATCAGAAGCGCAGTGATGTCTGCATCGGCATATGGCCCAGGCACGCTATTTCTGTCTTGGGTGGCACATAGATTCTACAGCTGGGGAATGAATGGCTGCTCGGAGATTTCTTCAGCCTGGTTCATTATCTGTTTTAAACTACGAGGGCTCCATCTCAGCGGGCCAACAGGAAGCCTGCTTTTGATTTAACAGTGCTCCGAACAAGGTTCTTCTATGGCTTTCCAAGAATTAATTACAGAGCTTAGGAAAGGCGCCTGCCGCAAAGTCCCATGGATGGCTTTATGAGCAATTACAGCAGCCGCATTGATGCCGGCAGAATAAGAATTTCCTGGGAGGGTGGCTTGGAATGAGAGGGCTGGCTTGTGGAAATACAGGCACACGGGGCTCCCATCTGTAGCTTACAGGGGAATTTCAAGTCACCAAGTGAGAAGAGATGGGTTCACCATCACACACCATCTGGGTTATTGGGCACTCACGGACTTGGGCTTGTGTAATTTGACCAAAGAATAAAAGAGGGAGACAGAGACAGATATCATTTTGATCATGTAGCAATGGGGGCACTGTAGAGGGAAGGGAACGCCGAAGCACTCTTTGGGGAACGGTGTAAGCTGAAGAATGCTGGGATCTAATCGCCCAGCCCTGCCGCGTGCGTGGACTCCTGCGAACGATGACGCTTTGCAACTCTGGGGATAAAGCAAACACATGCGGTGGCCCGTAACTGACTGCAGCCATGGGGTGACTTCCTGAGAGCACATTTACTTTAGGACGCAAACCCCATATTGCTGGATTCCTTGCCAAAAAGCTTCGGTTGGTTGTGCGGGCAGCACGGGATGGCAGGATGCAGAGGTGAGGCCGGGGGGAAGCCCACTGGAAAGGGGGTTCCTCTGCAGGCGGGTTCTCTGGGACAGGTGCCAGCTCCCCCTGCAGGGCGCGCTCACTTTTCTCTTGGAGGCGGCTGGAGCTGCGATGACTTTCCACAGATGCTTAGGGAGCGAATGCAGTAATCAATGACTTGGCACGGTCACCTCACAATCCGAACATTTTTACCTTTTTGGGGAGATTCTAGAATCATGGAAAAGCCTCAGTCTCCCATTCATGATGGCGATGATGGTAGATTTCAAAAGGGTAGACATTTTTATATAAGTATCTGCCAGTGCCTTAGAGGCCACATGGCACTTAGGTGGGGGCCCCCCTCTCATTGAGGATCCGGGTGTCACATTTGGATCTTGGGCCCCTCTCTGCAGACATGAAATGTACTCTCCCAGGGACACTAATTAAAGATCGTGAACTCTGGGGCTTTAGTGTGCTTTCTGGTTTTGTCTGGTGCCAGTATCTTCGTGCACACAAGAAATTCCAAGCTCGCTTCTCGCCCAAACATTTGTAAGCTTTCTGTACAGCGGCCTCGGGCCTCTGGCCAAAGGCTGTGACCAGAATTGAGAAAAATAAATTTAAAAATTAAATTTGCTTCCCTGGTTTTGTTTTCCTTTCAGGGGCTGTTTAAAAAATAAATCATTGTCAGCCGATCCTTTTGCTCTTAATCATTTCTCCCTGTTCCTACAGTTTTGGGAAAAGTGAAATTCTCCGATTAGATGGGTGGGTCATTCTCACCAGCTTTTACCAGACAGCATACGCCCCTTGGTGATCTGGTCGAGTCTCATGGCTTTCATAGGGGCGTTACTCCCCAAATCACACCTTCCTCCCAACGCAGGTTCACACCTCTCACCAGTTCCTGAATTCACAGCTGCAAGCTGGCTCTACCCACAATCCCCCCCATCCAGGAAGTGGTCTTCCCGCTGCTCAAGCTAAAAAGCCTTGGCATCATCCTGGACTCTTCTCTTTTCCTCAACTCCTTCCCACACGTCCGGGCTACCCGGAAAATCTGTGGCTCTATCTTCAAAATATATCCAGAATCCAACTATTTCTCCCCATTCCTCTGCTAGCCCCCTGGTCTGGACCACCTACGTCTCGCATCTGGATCCCTTCCACGTGCTGCTTTAGTATCTTCTCATCGGTCGGCTTGCCTCTCCCCTTGCCCCTGAAGTCTGTTCCCAACACAGA
>CM053559.1:52251561-52603183 GCA_028646485.1 Cryptoprocta ferox | reverse complement strand
CCCCCCCGAGAAATCCACGAGCCTAACGGTGTCACCTTCAAGTATGCTCAGACATTGTCAGGGAGGCCTGCGCTGGCCATCCTATTTAGAATTGCAATCTGCCCCATTTCCCCTCTAAATTCCAATCTCTGCGTATCCCTTGATATTTTGTTTTTCTTTAACCCACGTCACCTTCTAAAAAACATACATAATTTACTTATTCATTGTGGTCACTCTTTCTTTCCTGTCTCTCCCAATTAGGATATAATCTCCATGAGGGTAAATATTTTTGTCTATTCAGCAATGCATCCCAACTGCCTAGAAGTTTCCTTGTACATAGTAGGTGTGTAATAAATATTCGGTGAATACATGAAATACCGTCCTTCACCGTATTTAAAAATGTATCACCGTATTTAAAAATGTATCACCGTATTTAAAAATTTAAAAAATTTTATTACTATAGAAATAGGCAAAGGAGAGGGGTGCCTGGGTGGCTCCGTTGGTTAGGCGTCCTACTCTTTGATTTTAGCTTGGGTCATGAGCTCACGGTTCGTGGGATCGAGCTCCGTGTGGGGCTCTGCGCTGACACTGTGGAGGCTGCTTGGGATTCGCGCTCTCCCTCTGTCTCTCTCTGCCCCTCCCCTGCTCGTGCTCTCTCTCTCTCTCTCTCTCTCTCTCTCAAAATGAATAAATAAACTTAACAAATAGGCAAAGGATTCAAGTATTGAAAGGATACTATTAAGAATCAATGTTTTGGATCAATTTCACTACCTTTTTTTCTCTTGACCCTTGGTGTATGATAGAAGAGTCAAATCTTTCATATTTTACATTAATTGGGCTGAAAACTGCTCACGCCTGAAAGGACCAATCAGCCCAGTTGGGAACTGTCTTCTGACCCCGACACAGCGTCCTACCCATGGGAAATACTCTAAAACATGAGCTGAATGAACAGTGAGTGAATTTAGGGGTTGACCTTTCCCTCCACACAAGTGTGTGTGACAGATGGCATTTCCAGGTCATTGCAACAATTTAAACCATTTACACACATATATATTTTACGAAGAGGTAAATTCACTAATTTAAATTATTATTGTTTTGTTGAGAGGTGGAGTGGGTCAGGGGATACCATGGTGGAAAGAACAGACCTGGGAGTTGAAAATCCTGGATACTGATTCTGGCCCCAACATAACTGTGTTTCGTTTTTATTTATTCAAGGCACGGTAGTGCCCTTGTAAAAGCCATTTCACTTGTCTGAGTATCTGTTCCCTTTTCGTAAAAATGTGCAAAGTGCCTGGAAAATCTGGACGGTTGTTTCCAGCTCTACACCTTCTTTCTTTCTACGAGAAAGAAGGAGCAGTAATTTTGCTCACTTTCCTTCCTTTCCTTTCTCCATCCTCCCCCTTCCCTCCCTCACCATCTAATGACGAAGCTGTGTGAAAAGGCACATTAGAGGAGGGCTTATCAGCCCAACCACAGGAGCATCAGGCCCGTGTTTGGATCCGGGATCTACTCCTTGCTACCTGCAGGGGTTGGGGTTAATTATTTAACTTTGCTGAGCATCATTCCCTTCTCTGAAAAATGGGATCAAGAACTCCTGCCCTACAGGACTATTGCATGGAGTACTTGAGATTGCGTTGCTCGTGTTGTACAGAAGCTGTTACAGAATATGCAGGGGTGGACAGTAGCTGCCGAGAGAGGGTGCATGGGAAGTGGGGGGGTGCGGCTGGTGTTTGCAAATGGGAATAACTCGGAAGTGGGAAGCCTGGATGGAAATGAACTCTTGGAAGCTGGCAAACTGACCTGTAAAGCAGACTCATTTAGTTTATGACATGCATTGGACATAGTAAAAGGATTCTATAACTACATTTTGGGAGGGTTTGTTTTCGTTTTTGCTTTTGTTTTAAGGTTTTATTTTTAAGTAATCTCTACACCCAATGTGGGGCTGGAACTCACAACCCTGAGATCAAGAGTCACAGGCTCCACCAGCCAGGTGTCCCTATCACTACATTTTTGTAAAAAAAAAAAAAAAAATTGTTGCTGCCTTTTACCTTCTTATTTTTGCTTTGAATAATAAATTCCAGAGAAGAAGGTGGCCCTTGCATGGTGGATGGGTATGTTTGACCAAAGGTTCTGTTTCCAGTTCCAGAGAATAAAACGCCCACCTGTGTGAGAGAGTAAATGCCCACCCTTTGAGATTCTAATCTGCACTCAGTATAATATAAGGCTATGATTTTGTAAGTCAAATTATTTAAAAAAAAGTGCCCCCCCAATTAAAAAATAAGTAAATAAAAATAGATAAATTGAAAAAATGTAAAAAGTGCCCAAGTGGGTATTTTTTCCTCAAGAGCAGAATTCATGAACAAAACTGATGGCCTTAAGACTGTCTCATTCGTGGTGTCTGACAAAGTTCCCTCTCTTTATATACACTATATTAACCTCCTCTGTGAGATCTGAGCCCTGCATACGTTTAATTCGATGTGATTTTTGGAGATAAAAGAGAATGATTAAATTTTCCAGACTCCAGAAAAACAAAAGATCCTTATTTCAGCCATCCATCAGGCCTCGACATCCGGAGTATTATGTGCTATAACTCAAATGAAAATATTTCACCTAAAAGTACAGTGCCCCTGTCCGTGATATCATTAAAGGAAATCATTAAGCATTTATGCAGCACTTTGTGCCGGAAAAGTGCTTTACAGTTATTTTTATTGCCCACCCAAATCCTCTGAGGCAGGTCTTTCCCTACATCTTAAAACCAAAGCAGAGACGAGATTAAATTACTTAGGGTCTTGGAGAAAATAAATGACTGTATCGGAATAAGACCTCTGAGTGCCAAAGTCAGCTGTTTTATTTAATCCACCGAACCATCACTATGGAATAGAATACATCTATTCACTGTATATATAAAGCATTATCTGATTTGGGATGGCCTCTTTTTTCTTTAACACCTAGCACACTGGTGGTGGTGTAGACATAGGGCGTGAGCCACTTATTTACAGTCCCTTACACTCATCATGAGCACCTCGGAAGAGCACGAAGTTCCTGGAGAAATGTAATTAAAAAGAAAAAAACAATCAATGCGTTTTATGAGATAGGCTTTTGTTATACTAAATAATAAATAAGCACTGGAATCTGTGGCTTAGCCCTGAGACCAAGGTTTTCATCCTAGGCTAGGAGGCGCTCTTCCATTCAGGGACTCAGGGATCCAGGCGCCTTCCCTCTGCATATGGGGTTTCCAGGGGCAGTAAAGCAGGAAGGGGGGTGGGTGGGGTTGGGAGCGGGACTCATTTCAGCTGGTGAGCACCCAGGGCCACAGTGATGCACAGACTGTCAGCCCGTCTGCTCAGAAGGCTTTTGGCCAAAGGGAGTCACATGGCCCCTGGACTAGCTAGCAGAGGCTGGAAACGTCAGCAAGCGCAGGGGGCCATTTGGACAGCACTATTGCCTCTTCTACAGACCGACTGTGTTTGACTTTAATTCTCTCCTTTGAACTTTGGATTCCAAATGTTAGTGATAGCATTTCTTCAACTTTTGCCTGACATAGGTGTCACGAGATCCCTTGTCATCTCTCTTGAATGGCCTCACATCTCCTTATGCTGTATTATTTTCAAAGTCCCATCACAGATTTCGTCTCATTTGATGGCAATAGAAGGAGAATTTTTGATGGTCCAAAGGACTGCTGTACTTATCCTTTTCATTTCCTCAAGTTCAACGGCTGTGGTACCTGGGAAGCAGGGTCTACGGGTTAAGGGGCTTAAGGAGGGCATATCCTGTTAACTCAACCCATGGAACTGGTCTACCACACAGGATTGGAGTCTGAGGCAGTATTAACTTTATGGCTGGAGCTAGGTCTTGGTAGAATGCCACTGCATCTCTTGCTCGCTACTAGTGACATCAGCAACAGGCTCGGTTCCATCTTGCCTGGGTTTGTGGAAGCTGAGAAGACTGGGGGCTGGAAGGTGGAAGGTGGAACGAGAGTGCCATGGCTGAGTCTGGGAGCCAGAGTAAAGCTCTACTGTTCCCCAAACTGTGGAGAGCCCCGCGTTGGAAGCCATTCACACCCTTATCCAGTATCTTTGTTTCAGTGACTGTGAAAAACAGTTACGAGATGATTCTACAAATAAAAGGGCACTAAAATGAAAACGAAATGTGAAATGGCATGGAAAGAAAGATGTAGTTGGAAGCTCTGGATTATGGAATGATTCCCTTTGGTGGTAGCCATGGCCAACTTAGATTTCATCTTGTCCTTCTGACGTATTTTCTTAAAACACTATTGCCCGTAAAGCAGATAGATTCCCCAGGACTGGCTTCTGAAGAAGGTCAATAGCGAATTTGTTTACAGATTGACTGGTCAGTGCTCTGACTTCTGCCTCCAGGTCTTCAACTCACTCTGACAACTTTGACCTAATTTTGGGAGGCGATTATATTTGGCTGGGTCTCTGAGCTCTTTCTCAGAACCTCTTCTCAGGACAGTTGCCAAATGCTCTTTTTGTAACTATGTTGTAAAGTCTGAGGAAAGTTGTCTTGGGTCATTGCCCAGGACCTAATGCCCCAATTGTAGACATCCATGGTTGCAATCTTTATATCCCATTAGGGCGGAAACCAGGCGTCAGCAGCCTTCTCTCACAGCTCTTCAAAACCAAAAAGGCTCTCTGAACTCTACCAGTTGCCTGATGAGAAGCAACGAATTTTACCTGTCCATATCAGAGCAATTCCTTTGTCCAGCACAGTTCTTCTTACTGCCTGGAAAACCAGGAATCTCTTTCATAAATCACAGATTTCAAGCTTGATGTGCTGGAAAGGCTAGGGTGGCTCTCTTCACCTCTATTCTGTCCTTTGACTTAAATAATTTGGGTGGCTTTCTGTTTCTTACAATCACACATGTCCTCACTAAGTCTTTGGAAATTGGAATGTGTGTAGAATTGAAACTGAAAGGTACTCACGTTTCACCTCTCCAGAACGTGAATATGACATTGTTGGCTTCGGAACATTAATATTTCTCTGGAATCATAATGATTATACTGAAACTCAACCTCTTCTTTAGTTTTGTTAAAAAAAAAAAAACAGTGACATTTCATCAGAAAGAAGATATATATTTAGCAAGGAGGGTAGAAGGTGACTCAGGGGGAGTAGGGTGAAGGAAAAAATGAGGAAAGAATAAAACTGTCCACATTAGCCTTTGCTGCTGGGTTGTGAGCTATTCTTATCCTGTCAGCACAATTAATGAGGGAAAAATAGTCCCCAGAAGCAGTGTAGCTGGAGGCACGGATTTGCCCTCCCTGCCTCTCAAACCAAGAGAGACAAGGTCTAGAGCAAGTTTCCCCAGTGGGAGTTACTGGGAAAATGACTTCTTGGCCCCGGGTAAAATTTTCTCTCTTTGTCAACCTCAGGGGCCCCTTGATTTTGGGCCAAGAGTGTGCATAGAGCTGCAAATGCAAGGGAAGCATCTCTTTCTTCGAATTATTGACAGTGTAGACGGGGAGGAAATATTGGCGCACTGGAAATGATGAAAGGATCTCACAGAGCAGCGGGCAATCTGGAGCTGGCCTGGGGGGTTCACAGGGAAGAATCTAAAAATGAGAAAGCTTTTGCTTGAGGATAGCTGGGAAAGATGGCAGGAGAAAGGAGCACCTGGCCAAACCTCAAAGTAAAAGCAGCTAGAGATCAATGGGGAGAAGAGGGAAAGAACGTGGATGGTGGGGATGGTGGTTCCACGTGACGGAACGACCGGAACAGAGCAGCCTGACTGGGGGGAAGGCTTTGTACTGAGTTTCGACCGTTCAGACTGAAAGTTTTCTTGAGTTTCTGCCATCTCCATCTAAGGGCCCCTGCCACCCAAATCCACCTTCCATAAAAGTGGTAACTACTGGTTTAGTCTGCATGATCCAAGACAATATCCAATATTCATACATTACACTTAGGCTCATCTGAGATTCCGGAAACGGCATAAATTGTTGCGTGTGAGCTCGGAAAGAAACGTGAGAAAATATGCTAATAAGAATGTCACTTCCTCTTATTTTTTAAAAGAAGACCTTAAATCAACATTTCCATAACATTTCATTGTTTGTTACAATCTGCATACTCAATTCTTAATTTTTCTTTTTTTTTGAAAAAATTTTTATGTCTTTATTTTATTTTGAGAGAGAGAGACAGAGAGCAAGCAGGGGAGGGGCAGAGAGAGAGGGAGACACAGAATCGGAAGCAGGCTCCAGGCTCTGAGCTGTCAGCACAGAGCCCGATGCGGGGCTCGAACCCACGAACTGTGAGATCATGACCTGAGCCGAAGTCGGCCGCCCAACCGACTGAGCCACCCAGGCGCCCCAATTCTTAATTTTTCTTAGGTCCTGGTAGCCATGGGTAGTAATAGTAAATTATGTAGTAAGAAAACCTTACACTTTACATTTACAAGGCATTTTCTTATTTATTATCTGATCTGGGCATTCATTATCATTCCAATTTTTAAAAATTTGTTTAGAGAGAGGGTGACAGTGGGGGACAGGGGCAGAAGGAGGAGGGGAGGGGGGAGAATCTTAGGCAGACTCCATGCTCAGTGCGGAGCCCAATACAGGGCTTGATCCCATGACCCTGGGATCATGACGTGAGCTGAGAGGAAGAGTTGGACGCTCAACTGACTGAGCCACCCAGGCACATCACCATTCCAAATTTTTGTCCTTCCTGCAAATGGTTTTCCACAAAGTCACAGAGCTGATTACCTGTCTACCACCTTCCCCATCCCTGGGCCGCACCACCTGTGCCCACAGCAGAGGGGTCTATTGTACTGACCAAGATGAAAACCAGCAATCCTCCAAGGGGATAAGAGCACAGCAAACCAAGGCATCTCAGTCACTACTGGTGGGAGCGTAAACTGATAGGCCTCCTCTGGAAAAAGCGGTTTAGCAAAATATATTAAGAACATTAACACTGATCCTACACTTTGACCCAGTAGTTTTACTTCTAGGAATCTATCGTCAGTAATTACTGAGAGATGTGGCCAAAGCCTTACGTAGAAAGGAGTTTACTGGAAGGCTACTTATAATATCCAACAACAGGAGAATTCATTAAGAACATGATGGCACCTTCCAATGATGGAATATTATCGAAGTCATTAAAAATCTCAGTTTTGAAGATCATTGCTAATAAATATTGAGAAGATATTTATGATATAAGATCAAATGAAAAAAAATCAGCATACAGATAGCATAACTAGCAGAGAGAGAAATACATCAAAATGTTAAAAAAGCTTACCTGTGGGCGATGAGATGACAATATTTTTTAAATTGTATACCCATTTCCCATGGTTCCCATAGAGAGGATGTAGCAATTTTATACTTACAAAAAGATTATATTTAAAGTTTGTAAAATGGTAAACACAGTGGACCATACTGAAAATAAGGAGTGATGAAGGGATTTAAAATCATTTTACCTAGGCTGGTCTATCAACCGCATGAATCACGTTCAGGGAAACAACAACAACGTGCTGACTTGTTACATTTCCAATGAGAAGAGTAAGGATCCCTAAGATGAAGACCGCGATTGCAATGGAGTGTGTGGCAAATACTTAAAGCGAGGAAAGCTTGGTTCTAAATGGGTGACTCATTCCCCAGTCGAGGCAAGTTTTGCTAAGCACTTAGGGGCCCCGCTCAAGGCAGCCTTTCTGCAAGACGCTCTTCTCAGTTGCTCTACCGTGTGATCCCTTGGCTTCTTCCTTCACTGTCTTTGGCCGTGGTGATAAACGGGAACAGACTCATCAGTGAGCAAGAGAAATAGTGAGCGTAAGCCCAGAGATATTCCAGAACTTTCTAGATGGGAGACAGAGAGGTGCAGAACTGGCGGGAAAAGCAGCCAAAGCATTCAGGGTTAACACTTTGCTTTTTGAGGAGAGGCCTCAGTCCTTGGAGGGTTTCCAGTCTGAACTCGCAGAGTTCGTCAACAGGAAAACAAATAGCTGGCCTGCTCTGTATTTACTCTTGCCTCTCTCAAGGTTGCAACATAAATTTCCCAACTCTGAAAGCAGCGAAAGCCAAGGAGACATTCTGTGAGCTCAGGGCCTTTCCTCCAGTCCGTGTGACCCATCGGTGGCCCCATTTGGGGAAAATCTAGGTACCAGTCCCCCCAGGGTGCTGGGGGAGACAGTGCTGGCTCTGTGGACTCTCCCAGAGCAGACAGTGAGGGTGGGAGCAGGGTGGAGCGAAGGCCGGAAAACCCAAATTCTCCAAATGAGAGCTGCTAGGCTGCCTTGGAAAAAAAATCTCACTTTGCTACAGGAGCAAAAGCTCTGAGACCTTCTCACTGGGTGAATTTATAGCAGGCTTGCCACGCAAAATGCCCAATGGTGTTTTAGTGAAGTGGTGTCTGAATTATAATATGGCTAGATCAATTCTGGAAGCAACCTTCTTCAACACCATGGGAATATTTGTGTTCTCACTTTCAACATATCCAATTAGCCGAGAAGCTAATGCTGGAAGCCACCACATATAACCCAGAAAAAAAAAACTGTCAACGTAACATTATAAAAATTGAATATGTGTCAGAAGTGGATTTAGATTCTTTAGGTTAATATTATTTTTGCTATTAGGTAATGAACTGACGTTAATTTACTTGAGCTGTGTGATTAGGTTAATTTACTCCAGAATAATCTTGCATTTTAAAAATTAAAAATGGTAGCTGTTCTTTCTTGTTATCAATCAAAGTAGCAGTAACCATACAAAAACATTGCCATTTTGTACTCAATTGTGCTCTTATAGACAGTCACATAAGCACTAAAAATGACAGATTACCATGCTCGGATAGATCTTCACATTTAAGTATCTACAAATAACTGTCCATTGGTGAATGGTTAAACTTCATCAATTATTTTTCCTAGAAGCAATTCACCCTTTTTCATAAATAGAAATCTACAAATAATATTAGGGAAGTTTAAATCTTATATATAATAATGCTACCGCATATAATAAGAAAAGAGGCTCACACAGCATATCCTTTTTTGACCTTCACAAACATAAACGCTCCATCTACGGCTCTATAAATTGTTGAAATCCTTTAATGAGTCAAATGTGCTGATAATGTCCCTGCACTTGCTGGAACTATGGTTCTGTTACTATTTTGAAAATTACTTTAATTAACCTTATTTCATCTTGTAGTAGTTATGGAACACTTTTATATATTTTAAATATGCATTAATTGGTTTCATCATTAACCTTGGATTTTGCCCTTGGTAATTACGGTAATTTAGAAGTTGCGTTGAGCCAGGTGCTGGTGCCTTAGAGCAGTACATATTGTGGGGCCCGTCAATACTTGAGTAGTCCGGATTCTTCCGTTTACAAGGGACAGAAAAACAACCTGGAAGGGGAGAAGTAGAGGGGACCATGGTGCAGCAGAAAATTCCCAGGCACGGATTCTCTGCGGCCAGTGAGTGGGATGGAAGAGGAGGGATAGTGAATGGCCAGGCCTGAGTTTGGCACCCACCCCACCCACGCCCTCTCTGAGTTCAGAGACGGAGGAATCTGTTACACAGGAAGAGAGGAAGGAGGAAGATCAGTGCCCACCATAACAGTTAATCCAATTTATTTTAATATTTTATATTTTAATATTAAGAGCATGTACTCTGCCCCTTTCTTTTCTGACACATCCAGACAGGCCACTGCTGCCACCATATGCAACGGAGATTTGGGGTTTTACATCTGTACCCCCACTTTGTCACAACTCTCAAACACCCAGGTCTTAACCCCTGTTGGCTCTCTAGAAACATTAGTATCCGATGCAACAAATGCCTGCCGTGGGCAATGTGAGGCCACAGGGATGATAAGGCCAAGTTCCCAGCCCTCAGGGTGTTTATGGAGGGTGGATGCTGTATGCTCAGGGGTGGTTTGTGAGCATTCCCATCTTTTCTCCGGAAGTGCCACGGGAGGCCAGAAGAGGGCGGAATTAATTTCAGCATCGAGGACCCAGCAGGAATCACACAGCTGCAGACAGCGCGCTCCTTTCCTGTTTCGGCCAGGAGTCTGTGTGATTAAAATTCTCAGTTCCATCTTTCTCTATATTAACATTATCTTCATTTTGAGCACATCACGTTCAGTGACAGAAAATGATATCACACGAACCACTGGAGATATTCTGAATATCTTAAGTATCATGTCAAAGTGACATCAATTGAAGAACTGGCGCTTTCAAAGAGCAGAACGCCTTCTATTTATTTTCCTCATGCCCAGCAGTTCTCAACGTCTTGGTCTGCAGTCAGCCCTGCTCTTGGTGGAAGGTGCATATTATTCCCTTGCAGACCACAGTGGGCTCGGGGGAGATTATGACATGCCAGACTAGAGCCATTTAAAGATACCCATCCCCCTGATGCTACAACTTACATCTCACATTGCTGCCGTGGCTGAGAGGGGTGTATCTGTCTCTGGCTGCCCAGCAGGTGGAGGAAAGGTGTTATATGAAAAGGAAAACTCCTGCATGTGTAGGAGTTTGGGCCAAGCCATTCCTGGTCCAAGCAACTTTGTTCCTACAAATAAGGATGGATAGTGGGGGACACACTGCAGTGGGTGAGGAGTTATAAGGCTTTCTCAGATCAGGATAAGGGCTCAGAGATCAGTTGGTTCTACGCCCTTCTTTTACTGATGAGCAGAGAGAGACTGTGACAAGTTCATTATCACAGAACCAGAGCAAGACCCCAGGACCCCTGGTTAGGTGAATGAAAGTCTTCATGGATGCCATCATCTTTCCTTGCGTCTTTGCATATTATTTATTAAAGGCGGACTACTTAACAAACAAACCAAATCACAGTGACTTAATATAATAGAAGTTGTATCTTACTTATGGATCCAACAATGTCGGTGTTCAGTGGGCACCTTCCATGTGGTGATTCAGGGACCCGAGCCTCTTTTGTTCTGTGGCTCTTCCATTCCCAACAGCCTAGAAGTTAGTTGTTGGACTGAGACAGGCAGAGAGGGGGAGTGAAAGATGGTGTAGGAGAGGTGGGCAGTCCTGGATGGTGGGGTGGGGCATGGGTAGGGAGGGTGAGGGGGAGTGGGGGGGGGAGGGTGGTGGAAGGGTGGTGGGCGAAATGCCTCACTTCTACTCACATCCTGTTGGCTGGAAGCCACTCACAAGGCCACACCTTGCTGCAAGGGAGGCTGGGATATGTAGTCCGGCTGTGTACAGCCAGGAGATAGATGGGTTTGCATAAGCACACAGCAGTGTCACTTTCAGTCTTTGGGAGGTTTACGTTGAGTAGCAGAAGGCACATGACCTTTGGAGGCACATTAAGGGCTTGGGTTTGGTTGCAGGTTTTGTGGCCTGGGGCAAAGAATTAATCTCTTCCAGTCTCAGTTTGCTCAGCTGGGGAAATGGCGGTATTTTGTGAGGTCGCTGTGAGCATTAAGTGAGACAATGGATGTAAAATGTCTGTGTCACAGTCCTCGTGCCTCAGTTTTACAAACCACTGGGACTGAATGGAGTGGGGAAGAGGAGGAAACAGACTGACTTCTTGTATCCCATTTTGACCAGCCCTGTGTGCGGGGTCTGCCTAGCAGGGTCCAGGGAGAAAACATACTCCCTTAGATGCCAAGAGTGGTGGCACTGTCCTTGGTCTCTTGCTGGATTTCAAAACACTGTGATTCATTCTAATTGACATGGGGCTTTGAAGGGAAAAAAACATCCAGAAAACGACAAGCGTCCATTTCATTCGATTAATAAAAATTCAGGCCCTTTGCATGCAGTTCCAGAAAGAGAGTTTGAATCCCTCATGCTCAGTTTGAGACTGTCACATATAGAAAGCAGTGATTTTTATTGTTTTCTTGTGAAAAAAATCTATTTCTGGAGAGCAATGAAAAGAAAAATGATTTAAACAAAAGTGTCCCCTTTCACGTATGAGTTTGGGTCCTCTGAGGAAATCTGGCTCACAGGAGGGAAGAGAATCGCCTTCTCATCATGAGGGATGGGACATGGCTCTTGTCTCGTGGTGTGCCCTGGCACATTAAGGGCTTCAATAAATATTTGCCGGTATTGAATTGATAAATGAGTGAAGATAGTTAAAAAAAACCAAAAAAAGACCCTTTGCCTGAAACATCAAGATTTTGTGAGGGACCTACCCTGCAGTTTAGTTATGGATCCTCTGAATGGTTCTTCAATTGTAAAACTAACAATAAAACGTGTACACACACACACACACACACACACACACACACACAGACACACTCACACCCCAGAGAGACATTCCACAGGGAGGTAAGACAAAGAGGAAGGTTGATTGCATCTCTTTTTAGGGCACTGTCCTTTAAAATAACCTTCCAAGCCCAGCTAGTTAAGATGAGTGGCAATAGCATATTGAAAGTAATAAATAAAACGACGTCCGGGGCTCAGAAGGTTAACAGTTTTTTCAAGAAATTATTTTCTCAAGTCCAAGGGTAAAATGGCGCCTAACATTACGAAACATGGTCCTACAGTGCCCCCTGGTGTCTCTTTAGGGGAATTGTCAAAACTGGGGATTGTGTCCCACTGCAGCCGTGTGATTCTTGATTTATTTAGGAGCCTGGGACTTTGGGGGCCAGGCCTACCTGGAGGGAATGTGGGGACTCAGGAGGCTGGGAAAAATTCTTTCTTTCAGCCCTTTTTCAAATGGGTTACCACGACGACGTCAAAAATAATTAGTACATTAACCCTCATATGAGATTTAAAAACTGGAACCATGTGTTATCTTGAAAAGAAGCCCTTTCACCTGCAAAAAATTATTGGCTTTTTTTTTTATTTTCCAGAAGGCAGATTATTAAGCAGTTTCTTTTGCCCGTTAAAAGGTTCTTTGTAAATCAGTAGGACAGAGGACAGTTTTTAATTTCAGAGATTAATTATCCCATGTAATAACTGAGCCATCCTTTATTTTTTCCTTAAGACCTATTCGTTTAAATAAAAGACATAAAAAGCTAGTCTATGAAATGAGAATGAAGATCGTAGACCAAATTAAAATATTGAAAGAGACAGTACTTTGTCATTTGAAAAATGTGGTTAAAATTTATTCCAGGGGCTCCTGGCTGGCTCAGTTGGTAGAACATACGACTCTTGATCTCGGGGTCATGAGTTCGAGCCCCATGTTGGGCATACAGCTCACTTAAAATAAAAAATATAGGGGCTTCTGGGTGGCTCAGTTGGTTAAGTGGCCTAGTCTTGATTTCGGTTCAAATCATGATTTCACTGTTCCTGGGTTCGAGCCCCCACGTTGGGCTTAGCGCTGACAGTGCAGGGCCTGATTGTAATTCTTCCCCTTTCTCTCTGCCCCTTCCCTGCTCATGGTCTCTCTCTTTCTCTCTCTTTCTCTCAACAATAAATAAATAAACTTAATAAGATTAAACAATATATACATATCCAAAAAAAAACCAAATTTATTCCAATAAGGATATTTCCGTTCCTTGGAAAGAGAAACTAGTTCAATTATACCTATTTGGCAAGTGAAAAATGGTGAATTTGAGGTTGTTAATTATCTATTGATGAATCTGGCCGCAGCCAAAATTGTGAAATGTGATGAGAAAAGGAGGCTTCTTCTTCTACCCTTCTCTGTGATGATGAAGGTCAGGTGAATTCAGCTCGCCGACATGTAATGTGTCGCTCCAGGTATTGCATGACCTAGCACAACGGAGCCCCTCACCTTCAGAAGCTTCAGGCCCAGGATGGAGAAATGCTTGCGACACCCACCATTCCCAATCTATGGGAAGGATGCTGGGCTAGAGAGGGAGCATGCAGGACCAGCCTCTAAACATGGAGGCATCAGCGACACTTCCCTGGAGAACGTGACCTTGGGAGACAGGAATGGGCTATATAGGAAATAGGGTTAAGGGCATGATAGGAACAGACATGGGCACAGGCAAAGGAGTCAGCATGGCGCTTCTGTCCAGCAAGTGATGTGCGGAGGGGACGAGGGTCCCTGGCATGCTATACGAAGACAAGGAGTTTTAGACCAAGAGTCCTGGGGTGCTCTCAAAAGTTTAGGCAGGAAACGGACATGAGCGGCTGGGTAACCAGTTGAGGGTGCGTTGGAGGGGAACTGGCTGAGGCAGAGGACAGATTTTCAGTGGAACAAGAGTGGCATCTCTGGTTGTCTTCCCTGTGAGAACAGTCATCAGTGCTTCCGGAGATCCTTGTAATCTGAGGAGGGAGCGCAAGGTAGAGAAAGGGCAGGAGGTTTGAAGCTTGACTGTCCTCATTCAAACCCTAGCTTGGCCCCTGCCAACCCTGGGCAGGTTTCCTGATCTCTCGCTCAGCCTCAGTTTCTTTCATGAGGAAATGGGGCACAATCATACCCTCTTTACAGGACTGGAGAAGGCCTATGGAATGGGACTGGTCTAGGAGCTGGTACACTGCGGGTGCCCTGTAAATGGTACTTACGTTTGATCAAAGTGTAAGTGATTCACATCAGGAAGGCTCTAGACTAAACCAAGGCCCTCTGTGCGCCCTCACAGCTTCCTGAAGCCGTCCCACATTGTGTGGTTATGTCGATTTATAAAATCATACAATTAGTGTCCGCTCCCTTTTCTGGGATGGAAACCCCATGAGGGCAGGGGCCATATCTACTTGATCACCATGGTTCAGATGCACCAGAGGTGCTAAAAAAAAAATAGCTGCCAACCCAAATCTGTCTACACACAACCCCAAATGCTGGCGAGGCTGTGGAACAACAGGAACCCCCATTCATTGCTGACGGGGATGCAAAATGGTAGAGCCACGTTGGGGAACAGTTTGGCAGTTCCTTTCAAAACTAAACACATGCTTACCACACAATCCAGCAATTGCCCTCCTTGCTGTTAACTGGAAGGAGCTGAAAATTGGGTCTACACAAAAACCTACACGCAGATTTTTATAGCAGCTTTATTCATAGTTGCCCAAACTTGGAAGCAACCAAGATGGCACACCCCAAAATGGAATATTATTCAGTGTCAAAAGAAATGAACTATCAAGCCATGGAAACACATGGACAACCTTAAATGCATATCACTAAGCTAAAGTGGCCAACCTGAAAAGAATACATACTGTATGAGTCCAACAGTATGATATTCTGGGAAAGGCAAAACTGTGGAGACGATAAAATGATGAGTGGCTGCAAGGGGTTGGGGGGACACAGAGATGAATAGGGTAAGCACGGAAGAGTTTTAGGGCAGTGAAAATACTCCATGATATCATAATGATGTGTCCGTGTGATTACACATTGGCTCAAACTCATAGACGGTATAACACCAAAAGAGAACCATATGTAAACTGTGAACGTTGGGTGAGAATGATGTATCATTGTTGGTTCATTGAGTGTAACGAATGTCCCTCTCTGGTGTGGGACACTGATAGTAGGGGAGGCTGGGCGCGTTGGGGGCAGGGGCAACATGCGAAGTTTCTGTACCTTCCTCTCGATTTTGCTGTGAACCTAAAACCGCTTTAAGAAAATGAAGTCTTAGAAAAATAGCCATCGAACGAAGGACAAAAGAAAATATTTGGAAAGCTGGATCTTGCTGTCGTCTTGCAGGGCGATGACAAAACTTAAGAAGGGTAAAGGAATCCTCCATCTGGGACAATAATTCCCAGAACCCTATGATTCTGGGGGCAGATAACTTGCTTTGGAAACTACGGTCGAATTAGGGGCATTCGCGTCCTCACTGTCGCCAGGTGGGAGGACAGAGCGGGGGCTGAGAGAGCGGCTTCCTGACTGAGAGATCCCAAGTCATCTCCAATGTCACCCCTCCTTTTGCTTATTAGCAGAATAAGGGTAAGATGCTTTATTAGCAGAGTCCTTCTGAGGATTAAACAAGATAATCCATTTAAAACCTGTAACATAGTCACACCTTGTGATTATCAATTACCAAATATACCGGTGATAAAAATCTTTCTGATTCTGGTTCCCTGTTTTGGAAGGCAGGAAAGACAATTGGCAGTAGCCACATTTATTCTCTGCGGTGAAGACAAAGTGTCCTCTGTTCAGCTTTGAATTGTAAAAAAAAAAAAATCTTAAAAACAATAACTTCTTCTGCATCACTCAATTCACATCAAAACTTGTCGGTGTTTAGATAGAAGACGTAGATAGTTGTAATTAGTTAATACTTACCGTGTGCTGTTTTCAGATTTCCCATCGCATTCTTTGAATGTGTATGTACACATCTGCATGTATTTTCATGAAATAAAGAAAGTAATGTGCTTCTCTTTTGATATAAATATACATATATTTTTATGCCTACATGACAACAAGGAGGGACTGAATGAGTTTGATTCCATTCCCACGTCAATCCTGCATTGGCACCAGGACGAAAATTCTGGTCTCTTGCGGTGTTTTATGAGCAACTTCTGGTGTAATTTAATTCTTGGCACAACGTCTTCCTCTCTTCCTCCTTCCATCGCTCCCTTCCTCCCTTCCCTCCTCCTTTCCTCCATTCATCAAACACGGGTGGAGGGGCTGCCCTGTGTAGACACTGTAGCAGGTGCTATTGATGCAAAGTCAAGTCTCTTTGCTGAAGGTGCTCAGGGTCAGTGCAGAGGCCCTCAGAAGCGTGCGGGGATCAACCTTACAGTGGGTTCTGGAAGCGTGGCCCGACGTTTTGGTGGTCACAGAGATGCCGGGGCAGTGAAAATACTCAATGGACAGAGGCACAGCTGCTGGAGATGCCCCACGCCTCAGACAGCACACCGCAACCTTCCGCACAGTGGTCACTGGCAGGTGAAAACCGTGTTTATAGCGATCAGAGCCTGGTTTTATATTTAAACAGAAAGGTTTAAATTTTTAAATCTCCATTTTTGGCACTCTAAATTTTCTACCATGGAAATGAGGAGAACCTTGAACTTCATTTGTTCAGAGCCCTTTCTCTGCCGCGTGGGACAAACTCTGCCTATGGTATTTGAGTCACCTATGTCGTCGTGCGCCTCGGTGGGTCTTCTCTTTTAGTGGCAGTGTCTGCGGGGGTGGGGGGCGCTCTAGATGAGGAGTGAGAGCCGGCTGTGACACCATGTCTTCTTGTACTCATGCTGGAACAGTCACTGTTGACTATTTTTATTTTATCACAAACTACTTTCATTACTTTCATTTTGTTACAGATAGGGCATCATATTGGTTTTTCGTTCGTTTGTTGGTTTTGTTTTTTGCTCTTGGTGTTGAACTCACGTGTTTAGGTGGCTTATTCTTGAATTTCATTTCTGGAGTGGAAAAGAAGGTGTTAGAGAAGATTTGTTATTAAAGGGGGCTGTAGGGGGGGGCACCTGGGTGGCTCAGTCGGTTGAACCTCCGGCTTGGGCTCAGGTCATGATCTCACGGTTCGTGGGTTCGAGCCCCGCGTCGGGCTCTGTGCTGACAGCTCAGAGCCTGGAGCCTGCTTCATATTTTGTATCTCCCTCTCTCTCTGCCCCTCCCCTGCTTGTGCTGTCTCTCTCTCTCTCAAAAATAAATAAAACATTAAAAAAAATTTAAAGGAGGCTGTAGGGTAAGGACCATTGATAATGGGGGGGAGATGGTATAGAGGTCAGCATCAGCATCACACTGGAGGGACAGGATAGAGCAGACAGGAGTGGAGACCCTGAAGGAAAATAGGCTAAAACACATTTAATTTCAAATGTTATTGTGACTGAGACGCCTGGTTGGCTCAGTGGGTAGAGCACGCTTTTAATCTCAGGGTTGTGAGTTCGAGCTCCACGTTGGGTGTAGAGATTACTTTTAAAAATTAAATGTTTTTTTTTAAATGCCGCTATGACAATGTCACCCACTTCATCAAACCACTTGTGTGAGCCCGCCTGCTTCTCTCGAGTCCTCCACGTAGAGGGTGAGAAGGACATTGTCACCCTTGCCCTGTGCCGAATCCTGTGTGGTGAGGAGCTCACCTATGACTACTAATTCCCCATGGGGGATGCCGGCAACAAGCTGCCCTGTACTGTGACGCCAAGCGCTGTCGTCGTTCCTTAGGTGAAGCCATGGCTGCCCACCACACCCGCTGCTGCCATCTTGCCCCTGGTCTGGGGCTCCCTAGTCCCTCCCTGAGCATCTCACGCCCACCTTCATGTTCAGGGTGGATGTGGCCACGTAGGGGCAAAGGCTCTGCCTCAAGCCCTCCAGCCCACCCAGCAATCGCCCCCTCCCTGCCCTGGGGGCCCAGGATGTAGATACTATACAAAGGTTTCCAAATCCATTCTTTTCTATGCACTTTTTATTTACTAAAAATTTTTTTAAAATGTTTATTCACTTGAGAGAGAGAGAGAGAGAGAGAGAGAGAGACAGAGTGTGAGCTGGGCAATGGCAGAAAGAGAGAGGGAGGCACAGAATCCTAAGCAGGCTTCAGGCTCTGAGTTGTCAGCACAGAGCGGGATGCAGGGCTTGAACCCACAAACCGAGAGATCATGACCTGACCCGAAGTCGGACGCTCAACCGACTGAGCCAGCCAGGCACCCTTTCTATGCACTTTTTAATATAAGAGTGTGGGACCCCAGATGAGAACCCCCCATAATGTGGTCTGTCAATGTTTGGGGGGAAAAATGGTGCTGAGATTGACATGTGTGTTGACCAGAAAGAAAACATCATCAATATTCAGCCCAAAATGTCTTCTTAGTAGCATCAGAGAGTTAGTGAGAGCTCTGGGCTCTAGACTTGACGTTTCCTTAACTTCCACTGTGACTTTGAACCTCGGTTTCCACACCTATAAAACAGTGGGTCTGGGTTCAACTACCTTCTCAGGTGCCTTTCTTTGCTAAAATTCTATGAATCCTCTACTGCAACCGTTTTTACAGTAAATATTGGTCACGTTTTTCTTAGGTCTCAGTAACGAACTTCATAAAAAGGCATGGATTTTTTTTAAGTTTTTAAATTTTAATTCCAGTATAGTTACCATACAGTGTGGCATCAGCTTCAGGTGTACAATATAGGGATCCAACAGCTCTCTCCATTACCCAGCGCTCATCATGATAAGTGGACAAAAAGGCAGAATTTTTTCATGTTGTTTTCCAGTAAAATTTCAGAGACACTTTTGAAAGATAAAGACCTGGCAGAAGGTGAAACAAAAATCTTCAATTTCTATACAGCCACAGTTTTGTGGAATTTTCACGTAGTGTAAAACTGCTAAGCAGAACTTAATGAAAATGTACAAGTTCCAAATCTAGCTCCACCCCTCCTTAGTTGTGTGACCTTAGGCTGGCTGCCCAACTTCTCTTCTCAAAATGGGCATACTGATCACCCCTGGTCCCTGTATTAGTAATAATTACCCCTACTAAGGACCTCTAGCGCTGTGAGGTTTAAATGAGATAATGCTTACAAGGCACTTAAAATACACCATGCCATTCAGTCCGGCAAGATTAAAAAGTTCTAGAGATCGGTTGCACAACAATGTGAATGTGCTTAACACCACCGTGCTGTACACTTGAAAGGTTAAGATGGGAAATTTTATGTTATGTGTTTTTCACCACAGTTTCTAAAACTTGGAGGTGTATATATCTCATTTATCTCATGCCATGCACTAAGTGCTTGATACACAACCCTGCACCTATTATTATCCTACTATATACTATTATTATCATTTCTGTTTTCCAGTAGGTCTCTACCTGCCCACACCCTCCTCCCACAAACACTGACTGAGCACCTGTATGCACAACACCAGGTTAGGCTGCAGACGTCCAGTGAAGAACAATGTCACTGACCTCAAGAAGCTACGGCTCTAGAAGAGGAGACAGAGGAGTAAAGAGCTGCCACTGAGGGTGTGTAAGTGCTATGGCCGAAATGTGACTGGCAGGATATGGGAACTCAGAGGGAGAGGCTTATACTCTCTGAGTGCTTATTGTGGGGAGACCCTGGAGTGGGAATGCAAATAAAGGATAGGGAGGCGTCAGAGAAGTTTCCTGGAAGGTTCAGAGCCTTTGTGTTGGAGAACAAAATGGAGCTGGCCAGGCAGAGATCTCTGACTTGGTGCCTGGGGGAAGTCAGTGCTGGCTCCACACGCGGTTATGACCGGGATGGATGAAAACCCATGCCTGAAACAGGGCAGCAAATGCCACCAGGAGTGAAAAGACACAGCTTTGTTTTGCTCAAGAGAGACCAAACTCCCATCATTAAAAAATGCCACTGTTTCTTCCCCTAAAACCTGGGCTTATCCGTTGCTGGGGGCACATGGGTCACACACCTGCACGTGTGCCACATGTGGTCCAGGCACGGAGGTGTGCCGTGGCCACTGCTCGTTCATCCCCGTGGGCCTGGCTTTCACACTGTCCAGAATCTAATTAGGGTGACATTTCCATCTACATGCAATTCACTGGCCAAAGGCAGCGCACACAAGGTCCCCGCACCCGCCGCCGGTGCCGCCCTGAGCTGAGAGGGTGCGGGATGGCCTTCCTCTCGCCGCCCCCATGAGCGCTGGAGTTAATCCACATCCGAGCCTCATGACTCAACAAATTATTTTGTGCATTCACTTTATTGCCGACTAGTGGTTATAATGAAATTAGTTCTATTCCACGTTATTGGTTCATAATTAGAATTACATGAGCAAAACAGATACGATCTCACTAAGTCTGCTACGCCTGAACCAATTGAACTGACTGCACAAATTTCTCTTTGCTTTACTCCCCCACTTTCCCTTTCAGGTTGCTTTCAAAGCCCTTAAAAAAAAAATCAGACCCGTTTCAACTGGATTTTTCTGCAGTTCTTAGACAGGGAGACTATCTAATTTAGCATCCAAATTGGGAAAACCGTGAAATTGGAAGAGAGACCATTAATAATTAGGCCAGGACGATAGCATAAGCCAGAACTACCCCAGGCAAACTGCCATGGGTGGTCACCCTACTTTTATAGGGGCAAGTCACCGTCTCCAAATTCGTGAATTAGTCTTTCGAGGCAATGATGTTTTTCCTAATTGTCTTTTAAAATTTTTTAAATCTTTGTAAATTAAAAATCTACCCTTACCATTCGGATGCCTACTGTACAACTTCGGAACAAATTTCGGAAATTAAAATGACAAGAAGCAAAGAGTATAATTACATGCAGATATACGAGATCACTCTGGACTTTAACATGAGCACCACAAAGGGTAAGGGGGAACCTAGGCTGGCGTTCCTTTACTCCAAGCTTGTGCCTCAGGCCAAAATACGGAAGTGTACTTACCTTCACTTGAGGCATGGGAAACTTTGCACAAAGCAATATTGTAGTCTCCCTCCATTTCACAAAAGTCAGATGTGAGCAAATGAAAAGTTCACCCTTTGGCTTGAAAATGGAATATACATCGGTAAATATGAGAACGTGTTTTTCTGGGAAATAGCCCTCATTTAGAAATAGCCGGGTGGCATCTGACCTCGGCTCCAGGTTGATTCAAGTGAAACTGACTATTTAGTATCCCTGCCTTCGAGGCTGCCACCAGCCATCCGTTATCCACCCTTGGCTAGCCAAGGTAGGGGTTTCCGAATTAAAGCGTGAGACTTTCTGCTTGTGGTTTCTCCAGTGATCCTGAAACACGTGAACCCGAGGCAGAAAAGTAAAGTACCTTTGGGTCCTTGAAGCAGCAGTGATTTCTCCAGGGACAAGGAGTCCCTCTAAGATTACGCCCTGCCTACTGCCCTACCTGTCCCGCAGGTTTGTGTGAAGACCAACTGTGATAATAATGCATAGTGTGAGGATGTACTTTGCTAACTGTAAAGCACCGTAACAACAAGAGTTATTATTCTCATTTCAGTGTCTTCTGGATGAAGTTGAAATATTTTGGCAGTTGTGGAATGAGCTGTAGCATATCCAAATCCATGTACGATAAATCCTGTTTTCACGGGGTTACACTCCCCCGAAAGGTAGTTTACATATTTCTCTGTCAGAAGCAACCTACTTAGCAAGGTAGGGAGGGGCCTCAGGTGAAGACATATATGGAATCCCATTGAGCTCTAGAGAATAAGTGACTGACAAGGAAAGAAAGAAAGAAAAGGAAGAAAGAGAGAGAGGCAGAGAGAGAGAATTCATGATGGTTTCAACAGGACAATATGCAATTTATCCTAAGTGGCCAGGGGCACCCACCCACAGGAACATCCAAAGGAAAATCTTGTTAGAATGAGGTCATATTTCCCCTCAAAACAAGAAACTAGGAAGTGCTGGCTGAATGGGAATCGCACTATCACCTTGCGATCTGTGGAAAAGATCTGATTTCTCTCCACCGCGTGAGGGGTCTCAGGTACCCCCACTGAGGGGACAGACCATCACTGCAGAGGGACAGCGAAAGCCCACAAACTAGACACCTACCACAAGGAACTGTTGACAAAACAAATCTTCATCAATGTCCAAATTATCATCTTTTATCAAGATTGTTCGTTCTCTCCTGTCTCATAATAAACTGTCTTTTGTGTGTGTGTGTGTGTGCGCGCGCGTGTGTGTGCCTGTGTGTGCGCATAGCACGGATGCGTGCTGTTGAGTGAGTGCATGAGTGTGCCTGTGTGTGTTTGCTCTCATCTGATGTGATTAAGGGAGAAAAGCGGTGGGAGGGGGTGGCTGTGCTTTGTTTATTTTACAGATAAATCTCATCTCTAATCCGGATGCAGAGCTCGTCTCGTGCAAAGGTAAGGGAGCCCCTCCACCATCCTGATGGCATCCATATAAATCACTGGTTTTATTCCTCTGCCGTGAGGGGCATCACAGAGCCCAGCGACGTTGCGGACTCTCATTGGGTGATGCTTCATTACTTGGAGGAAAATCCCCAGGGCCAAGACGTTATTTAAATGTGCTATGAAAATAAAGGTGATTTATATGCGTGTCGTCTGCCGAGACGTTCTTCCCCGTTACTGCAGGTGCTGTTCAGCATCAGGATTAGCACCTCAATTTATCGTCGGTTCAAGCTACACACATGCTCCGTGACAAGACACTGTCTACATCTCCGAAAGTTCCAGAAAGGAGACAGTGTTTCCTGAGTGGTGGGTGTTAGGCATTCAGCAGTGTGGTTGACCATTATGAGCTGAGAATTTGTGTGTGCCTGTGTGTGTTCGTGCGTGCGTGTGTTGCTTGTGTTGAGCCTGGACTATGTTCATTTGAATCGTGCAGGGAACAGACATTTTGTACTCAGATGCATCCATTTCCAATGGCAGCAGCATGGTGCTGCTGGTCAAAAAGAGAAAGAAGAAAGCACAATTTTTATTTCAGCCCGGGGCTGGCCCCCACATGTTTAGCTCAAAGTGAGTGGAAATCTCTGCAAAAAGCAGGTTTGGGCTAATAAATGTCAGCAAGCCTTCAGCCCAAATGGGATTTGATTAGCAGGAAGGAGGATGGTGGGGATGTTTCCATTACCAAAGAGAGAAATGCAGGGAAGGGCTTGTGTTACGGGGCTGCAGAGCCTTGGCGATCACCTCCTTTCTCAGTGGGCGTGCACTCACACTCAGGAAACACCCCACCACATGCCATGGGGTGCCATCCCATTGCTCTAGACAAGGAGACTCAAGGTTAGAAGAGGTGGCAGGCTAGACCAGGCACCGCTGTTTGAACACTCTGTAGGTGACAGGCCCTAACTGGCCAAACAGTCTTTTGTTGATTCTTATCACAGCTCTGTCTTTATGCCCATTTAGATGAGGAAACCAAGGGCCACAGAGGTAAATATCCCATAGTTTGGAACTCTATAGGCCTAGAGAATCCAGGTCCTCTGCTACCGGAATCCCTCTTCTCTGGCCATTCGCTTAACTCGTACCAACCTGTGTTTTTCCAGTCTTGTCTCCAGCTCTCTTATCCTCTAGTGGGAATTAAGACTAAGAGTTCTAAAGGATATCCAAAGTAGTAAGGACCTTTATCAAAGCCATTTTTAGATTGGTGTGGGGAAACAAATAAAAGAACTTACAAATACACTCGAATGGGCTTTTATTGTATTAATTTATTTTTATATGTGTTCATTTTATTTTTTCCCAAGTTTTTTAAGTTTATTTATGCACTTTGAGAGCAAGCGGGGGGAGGGGCAGAGAGAGAGGGAGACAGAGAGAGAATCCCAAGCAGGCTCCTCGCTGTCAGAGCAGAGCCCGATGCAGGGGTCGAATTCATGAACTGTGAGATCATGACCTGAGCCAAAATCAGATTGGATGCTTCACTGATTAAGCCACCCAGGTGCCCCTATTGGGCTTTTATTTTAAATAAGAGACCGTGGGGAGGGGGGTGGTGGTGTAAGGAAGGCAAAAAGGGTGAAGGGGGTCAAAAGGTACAAACTTGAAGCTATAAAATAAGTCCTAGAAATGTAAGGTACAACATGGCAACTATAGTTAATAATACCATATTGCATATTGGAACATTGCTAAGCGTAGATCTTAAATGTCCTCATTACGAGGAAAAAAAATTCTGTGACTCTGTATGCTGATGGAACTGATGGATTTTAACTAGACTCATAGTGGTGATGGCTCTGCAATGTACACAGATATCAAATGGTTCTGCTATCTGTACATTTGAAACTAATAGAATGTTACATGTCAAGTATACCTCCATTTAAAAAGAAAAATGTTTTAACAAAATAAAAAAAGAAAGAGACAGTAACTCTGGGGGCCTCAACAGGAAGACTTCTTGTTTTTTTAACTTTTGGTTTTGAAATAATTTTAGATCCACATGGCAGTTGCAGAAGTAGTAGCAAGAATTCCTGTATACGCTTTGTTCAGATTCCTCAAGTGTTGATATTTTTCCATGTTTGTTTTATCATGTTGTGTGTGTGTGTGAAATGTGTGTGCTAATACTTTTTCTAAATGATTTAAGACTAAGTTGTAGACATGCTGCCCCTTTATTCCTGAATACTTCATTGTGTCTTTCCTAAATTCATTCATAGAACCAGAGTGCAGTTACAAAATCCAGGTAATCAACGTTACTACATTTTGATTACCTAACTCACAGACCTTATTCAAATTTCAGGAATTGTCCTACTAATGTTTTTCCAGAAAAAATTGTTTTACTTTGAGTTTGTGTGAAACCTGTGTCTCACTTATGGGGACTTGTGTGAGCTTGCTAAAGTTTTAGGCTATTAAACAAGGAACAAAATTATATGTATATATAATATAATATATAAATATAATATATATTACATTATATAAATTCTCCCTTATGGTTATAATTAAATATCCATAGCTGACACATTAAAAACGTTTACATCCTTGCACCAAAAACTAAAGCCAGATTCTGGAGTCCTCTGTGCGTTTCTATTCAGTGTTAAGTCTCTGTATAACCACCTCGTCCCCCTCGGGATCTGCACCTCTGCCTTCTCGAAGCTTTCTGAAAGTCTCAGCAATGACTTTGGCTCTGAACCCAGAGTGGGCAAAACAAAGGTCCAAAGGGTTTTTTTTGGCGAAGTGTTGCAAGAAAAGACAAATTGGTCGGTAAATGGGTTTCTGTGGTCCTGGAGATGTCACTCATCATAGCTGCTAAATGTAGGTCATCTGACTCCCGTGGTCAAATCGTGTGTCCTAAGACCTAGAGATAGGCAAGTGACAGGATGAAAAAACAACGTTGCTCAAGGATTTAGTGCTGTCCACCGAGGAGGATTAGTGAAACGCCTTTATAATGCCGGTGTTGACAGACAAGACTAGCATCTGTTTTATAGGCTATCAACTGAGTTATATCAGGCCTCGCCTGTGGGTAGCAGTTATGTTTCAGCCGACGTGATTTGGCCTGCGGTTTATCCAAATCGGTGTAATAATAAGCTGGGTTATAAGGGCGTTTACTTTTCCATATATGCTCAACTATAGTAAACCTGTTATAAAACCAAGCAAATAAGGGCTTCTGTTTCTCCCACTGGTACCCAGTGAGGGTGTGAGAGTAGTCAACATGTTCCCCTCTAAGACATGTCCATCCAGAAAGTTTGTAAAAGTTCTTTCTTTATTCCTTGTAGGGAACTGGTTTGGGTCTTAGGAAGGAAACACATGGCTTTCTTCTTACAGCTTCAAACCCTGTCTTGCCAGCTGCATTTCTTTCCCTCGGCCTGGCACTAATGAAAGGAGACTTTGATGAGCGGGGTGAGTGGCCGCTCCAGAGGGAGGGATGCAGAAAGACTCAGCTTCCTGGAAGGTGCTCATTTGAGGGTATTTCTGCCTTCCCTCTAACACACACCCCAGAGAAACAGCACAGGTTTTGGATGAAGAGCCCACAGGGCCCGATTTACCTGCCAGAAGGACTTTCCATGGGTTAGGGTCCTCGCAGAAGAAGTACTGGGAGGGCAAACCAGCTCCCATGTTCGCCCACCATGTTTCTCCCAGCCCCTTCCTCCCCGCCGGGCCTGGTATGCTTTAAAGCAAATTCCTGCCCTTTTTTTTTTTGTTGTTGTTGTTTAAGTTTTTTTTAAGGTGTTAGCAATCTGTCTTACGTTCTCCCACCCCTGCCGGGATTTATGATCCAGTTCGTATTTTACTACATGATCTTGGCAGGCTCCCCTCGTTGAAATTCAAACCGAAGCAACTTGATGGGGGAACAGACATAAAAATATTAATTTGGTGGATATTAAAAAAAATCACACTGGTTATAAATCTGGGGCTGTCCACTGCTTCCTTTCATCATCTAAATGGTCCTTCTAACCAGACCACAAATCTTGCTGGGGAGGAGGAGGGGGTCTGGATGGTGGGGGTTCCCTTCCTGAGGTTTTGGAGACAGCTCACATCCAACACTTCCTCAAACCTGGCTTTGTTTTCTAAAGGTAATAAAAAGTGAGTACTTCTGGTACAGCCAGGCTAATTAGCTGGACTCACAGAACAGACGGGGCTTAAAAGAAAGTTGGCTTGGTCTAAAAGAAATCACGTTGTGGACATGTCTAAATTTTGATTAAAAATGGTGTTTGAGAGACTCAGGAGGAATGTTCTGCTTCGCCAAGGCTGTGGAGACCATTGTGTTGCTATGGTAGTGGATGGAGAATGGATAAGCTGGATTGGGGTGGCGTGCAAAGATGGCGAGCGGCAGACCACAGCGTGTGTATACCTGTGACTGAGGCTGAGGATGAGGGGAGCATACCCATGTCTCCACTGACACCTCCCACGCCTTTGGATTTTAATAGGGAGCCATCATTAGATATAGGTAGGGGAGGGAGGGTAGTTCATTCCTGTGGGGTAGAATTCAGAAAAAGTGGCAGAGAATTTCTCTTCCTATAATGAGAATTTAATGGACTCTTTCATTTCCATCTTATGGCTGATCTTCACAGTTAAAAGACTCTTGATAGGTACTTTAAAATTTCATGAAAACTCCGGTAATTGGTTTTGAATAACTGTGGATGGTTGGGAGGCTAAATACTTCTAGAAGAAGGTGCTAATAAAAATGGAAAGCTGTCCCCATTACCAATACCCACATACGCAAATGGATGTGTAGCTCTGATGGGAAATTCATTAGCGTTCTAGAATTCCAAGGTTTTATTCAATGGCACAAAATCTAATAAAGCAAACAAATCAGAAATTCAACTCAGCCAGGCTCACAGCTGAAGTGTGTTCCGTAACAAAACTTGGAACACATCTGGATCTTGAGATTAAAGAGAGAGAAACATTCAGTAGCTCGAAAAGGGGCAACCCATTTTCTATAAAAATCAAAGCAAGTTCTTGATTCAAAATACTACCAGGATAGCAGGAAGAAAAATGATTGTAAACCATTTTTTTTAAAGGGAAAACATTTCTAACCAACAATCGGTTCGTATTACTTCTTTGCCATCTTTATTCGCAGCATTAAAGAACGGCCCTCATCTCTGCTTAAAGAGCATAATGACGAGAATTATTTCATCTTAAACAGATTTTTCTACTTGGTTACCAGGCAATCTAATACTGACAGTGCCTTGGACTTGAAAAATGACATTCTCATCTCTAAGAAATGGAAGATGGGAGAAGGTGCAGTCGTTCTGAGCTTCACTCTAAAGCAATTATGATCCCTTCACAACTCTCAGACAAGAATTGATTTTTATTTTTAGATTATTAAGCTGTGGGTGTAAGGAAGTCAGGATACATGACCTAGTTTTGACCTTGTTGATTGAATTCTCAAATTGAGTCAATATTGGAAAGGAAAACTTTAAAGAAAATGTTTCTGCCTTAAAATCTCCCCAAATTTACTTTGCTTCTTTCCCACCTTTATCAAAATCCTTCCTGTTCATACATACATTCAGACGAATAAACAGGATAGTATGTGCAGGATACTGGAACAGAACATAAACGTCTCAGAATTAATTGCAGTGTCCTAAGGAAACCTAGAAATAAGGAGAACTGCCAAAAGGTAATGATGTTATGTTAGATATGTTTGATGCCGTCATTGATACCCTTCCTCTCAGACATCTGGAATACTAAGGAGTCCAGCTTGATACTCACTTTACTAACTGTTTTGGGAGTGGTGGTGCTTACACGTACTTTTATGAGCTGAATGCAATTGTCCCAGTGAGTCTAGACGAGTCCCCTGGCTAGATTAAGGGCCCTGCCCAAGAAGTTAAAGGACCCACTTGACTGTATTTCCCCATGGGTCACCATCCTTCCTTCTCTGACCACGCTGAATGGCTCAGACACGTGCCTCGATTGCGCCAACTTCCAATTTTCAATACAGTCTGGAGTGTGGACTCTACAGCCCGCCGGCTTCCTCCTGCCCCAACCTGGGCTTTTAAGCAGGCCAACCCCCTTGCTGCTCCTTGAGAACGTGTGTTCATTCGTCCCTCAGACTCTCTTATGGAATGTTTTTTCCTACTCGTGCAGCTATCCAGCTTTTACTAAACCTTCCGCGTGCTTCCCCTAACTGTCTACTCCAGCTTTTGCTCATCTTTCTCCCTTCCCACACTCTGCTGCGTTTCTGGGAGGGATGGCCTGGCTTAGCACTTCACAGTGAGATTCTCTCTTCAATTGTGTTTCTTCTCCCCTGGAGATAACTTAAGTTCCTTGAGTCTTGGATTCACCATCTGCAAAATGCTAATATATGCAGAGTTGTTGTGAAGAGGAAACTGGACAAAGGCCGAGGCTTGGCTGCTAGGAGGTGCTTAACGACTGTGTGTGGCCCTCCTTTCTTCCTATGGACCATTTCACATTTCTGCTGTATCTTCCTCTAAACCTCACAGTATAAATTAAAGCGTTTTTGTGTGGTGTTGTTCTTGAATTGTGAAGCAAAAACGGAAGCACTATATTCTAGGCAGGATTATACTTTTCCTTGATTTGGGAGGAAGGGGATGGTCAAGTGCTTGGTTGAGGACGACCCGGTCTGACGTGGGTTAGCCAAGGGAAATGACAGAAAGCAGGCTACTCATGACAAAACAGTCTGAAATTCTGGATCTTTGGTTTTGAGGGGTTTTGAAGATGAGCCGATGCACGTCTCATATTCCTGAGCACTTAAAGTCTCTAGGATGAACTGTGACAGGGCTTGGCCCCAGTAGTGAACCAAAATAATCACACATATTCACCGTTTAAAGAAATGAGATTATGACAAGGAAGGAGTCTCAGGAGGTGCTGACATCTCCTTCAGACAAAAATGCAGGAAGCCTAGGACAGCTTAATTTTCCGAAAAGAGACGTTTTGCGTCCTGACTATTGAGTTGGTGACTGTCCCTGAATAGGCAGCCTGCTCCTTTCCTCCCAAAGGGACCTCCCAGCAGAGTGGAGCTGCAGGTGAGTGTAGCCTCCTTATGATCACACAACATAGGACCATCTCAACTAAGCAGCTCTCCTGCTGAAAACAGAGACCAGATACTGGGATTCATATTTCATGCTCGTTGTGTTTGGTTTAGTCTGTGAAAATGGACTAAGAGACAATGCCTGTGCATACATAAATGCCATAAAATTAGCGTAGACAGCTGGCAAATCATTAATTAACAGCAGTAATGGTCTTCAAACGGCACCCTGGGGAGGCCACAGAGAAAGGAAGTTTCCTGGACCCGGTTTCAGTCTTGTCCATGACCTGAATTCATCCTCATAAAAAGAAAGGAGGTGGGGTGAGACAGAGAGAAAAAGCCAAATAGATGCCACTGTAACCCCTTCTCTCACCCTTCCTGCTCACCAGCTCCAAAGAGGACGGATACTGAACAAGCCACCCCACCCCTCTGTCTGCAGGGCATCCCCCAAACCAGACAGACGCCAAATGAGCAGCAGGCACATGAGGATGTGCCCAGCACAGGATAATTGTGCCATAAATATAATTTAAGTCAGCAGGAAGACCATTATGGAGAAAAACCAAACTTAGAAAAAAATTAGTGCTAGTGAAGAAAATATCATACATTCTTTTTATTTCCATCTAATTTTGTTTACATGATTCATACAGTTTCTAAGAGGATCCCTGGAGAACATTAGGCCGGCACCACATGCATAAACATTCATATATAACATGTAAATTAGAAACAATCTCAGGATTTATATAGAAATTACAGCCACTTCTAGCAAATTAATTCAATGACAGAAAAAGGGTTACTGTCTCTCTTCAAATCAAGAGGGGGAAATATTGAGTACAGCAGATTTGTTTATTCAAGAGGCTTATTCCTTGCCAGGAGCTGATGTCCCCTTGGCCTGGAGATTTCCATTTTTTTATTGGATATGTTGTGGTGATTGAATTTACTTTGAATATAGGAGCAGTCAATGAGGACCATAATGGGTGGGTTTAAGTTATAGTATTGCTAATACAGTCATAAAGTCGATTAGGCTGGAAGAGTTTGCTGTAGGGAAATGATGGAAAAAGGCAAGCTGCTTGAGTTAAAATATTCAAGAATATCGAATCTTAGAGCTGCATGGCCTTCAAGGTGCAAACTTAACCATTTTATAGATGAAGAAACTGAGGCCCAGCCAAGACGTGGTCTGCCTGAGAAAACAAAAGAAATGGTTTACATAGTCAGACTAGAACCCAGTCCTCCTACCCTGGAGATAATGCCCTAAATATGTCATCAAGGCACTCGTCTACTATATTTTAATAGAATGAAAAAGTGACAGTTGAGTAGGGCTTTACTTGGAGGATCGTGAACAGACACACTTTGGTGGTCATTTTGCCACCGGGGATTGTGGTAGATTGCTTGTCAAAATGGCCCCCATTCTTCATCTTCCTTGTTTCTGTCTTTCTCAGTGTGACTCTTCCAGTCCTTGAATCTGGGCTGGGCTTGTGACTTGCTTTGGCCACCAGAACACAGTGATGTACCTGTTCTGTGCCCAGACCCCAAGGAGCTGTGTTTCCACTGCCCTTTCCCTACCTTACAAGGACAAGCCAGGGCTCACCTGCTAGGGGTGAGAGTTGCCAAACTTAGCAAACATTTCAGACACACTGACACTAAAAAAATTCTTTTTTATTTATCTGAAATTCACATTGAATTTGGTGTCCTGTATTTAATCTGTTAACTCTGCTCATGGAGAAAATCCCAGCTGATATGGTTCTGTATCAGTCAACCAACTCCCAAGCAGATTTATGAGTGCCCAGCCAAGATCAGCAGATCTGTCTGTCCAACCCATGGTTGACCAAGGGTGCATAAGTCGGCCCAACCAAGATCAGCAGAACTGCCCTTAGACTCGTGAGCAAAAGTAGGTATTTACATCTGCATGACATTAAGGTTTGGCGATCGCTTGTTCTGCAGTCTTATCGTGGTAGAGGCTAACTGATTTTGGAACTATCCAGTAAAAATATTCTAAGAAAAGGAATTTGATTTTTGTGTCAGATGAGGACAATCGATGTGTTGTGATGATCCGTATGCAAGCAGAAATAACCAGAAAGAAACGTCTTGACATACCCTCTAAGGCTAGAGACTCCATACCTAGATACACATTAATTGAGTATGCATCTTACGCATACTCTGGTGTTTTATTTTAAATGACCCACTTTGTTCTGGTGTTTTATTTTAAATGACCCACTTTGCAGTTATGTCTTTGTTACAGAAGAACTTGCCAGAATGAGATAATGTGGCTTTTTTCACTTCCCTAGACTTCTGATCTACTTGTTGGACTAGTGCCTACTTGTGCTCTGTCTTTCCTACCTTCATGTGTCTTCCTTCTCGTCCTTCAGGGAGGCAGATGGTTCTTCTTAGGGCCCAGTAATTGTGCTTGATCGCCACTCATGGTCACATTTCTCAAAGGTCAGCTCCACCTATTTGAGCCCTGAGAGTTTTGTCTCGTCCTGGCATTTTGTACTTTCCAAAGCCCCTCACATGTATCACACTCTCTCTGTGAAAGCAGTCGGGGCAAGCATTGGAATCTCTCTTTCGCAGATGAGGAAACTGAGGCTCACAGACTTCAGGTGACTTTCCCAAGGTCAGACAACTTAGTTAATGGCAAATTTAAAACTAGAACCCAGATTCTAGTCTCCTAACCTTGGACTCTATCTGGGACACTCTGCTGTCACCTGCATCCCAGGGTTTTGGACAGCTGATGCCAAGACCAGGTGTTAACCAGGCACCTGAATAAGGCTTCTGCCTAGGACTGACTGAAGTAGAGACAGCATGTTCATAAAGAGGCCATGAGAAATCCCCAGACCTCTTCTAAAGTAGGGTTTGGTGCAGATGACTGGTGATGAATCTGTCCTTATCTCTGTTTTAAAATTGTGTTATGGTCTTTTCAAGGTACGTTTTAAGATGTAATATTCTGCTGGGAGGTGTGGTCCATTTAAAAGCAGGGTTACTTGCGGGTTGCTGGTTGAGAACAATGGAACGCAGATGAAGGGAAAAATACTAGGATATTATCCCAGGAAACTGATTTTTTTCTAAATCCATAAAACAAAGGCATGAGCCACCCACACAAGTGTAGTACTTGTCCTGTTTCTCTGCTTCCTCTGGATTCTGGAAGATCAGGAATGTAGTATCGATCTTAGGGGGGAGTAATTATCCTGATTTGCCCTGGACTGAGGTGCTTCTTGGGCTGTGGGATATTCAGTGCTAACACTGGGTCAGTCTGGACAAGCCAAGATGCTGTCACTCTATCCAGTCCTCTGAACGACCCTTTGAGATAAGCTGCTGAACACCCCCTCCTCCTCCACCAAGGGACACCACCTCATGTCTCCCACCTGTTGGTCCTATACACAAGAATGCTTCCACAGACAAGACAATATGTGTATGTTGAAAGAACGAAAAAGGAATGCCTGCCTTGGCCTCTCAGAGCTGGTGTGTCCCTAACCAGGGAAGAAGACTGGCTTGGGCATTAGAAGTATGACTCAGTTTCCTAACTGGTTGTGTTAACTTTTGCCAAGCCACTAATTAATTGCTCCTCTGTTTTCTCATCCATAAGGAGGGGCCGGGAGTAGAGGTCTGCAAGTTCCTTTCTCTGTTATTATTCTAGGGTTTTATTGTATCAGGACCAATGAGGTGATTCCACTTTGCCCGGACTCTTTTCATCCTGATGCGCCAGGAGTCCCTCACCAAGCCCTCTTGGAGGCCTCTCTTTTGGCTCAGCCCAAAAGATGAAGCCCAGCTCAAGGTCAGACATGGGGCAGAGACTCAAGGTTCTTGCTCGAAGGGACACCCTTCAGAACAGTGCTGTCTCACAAAATGTTCTGTGATGATGGACGTTTTCTATATCTACACTGTCCAACATTACAGCCCCCAGGCACATGTCAATGTGTAAATTAAAATACAATGAAATTTAAAATTTAGCTTCTGAGTTCAAATAACCACATCTCAGGTCCTCAAGTAGCCACACGTGGCTAATGGCTACAATATGGAACAGTGTCCATTTAGAACATTTCTATCATAGTCAAAAGTTCTGTTGGACAGCACTGCTTTAGAGAGCCATCTTGAGCGTTTTTTTCAGTAGCCTGGGAGGTAACCGGGGTAGAAAAAAAAAAGGGGAGGAAGGTAGGAAATGGGAGAGATAACGTCCTTCATCACCAGTAAACTTGATGCACTGGTGGAATCATGGGAATCATGTGGCCAGCTTACCGGAGATGGACCATCTTAAGCCTTGCCATAGGCGAAGGTCTTTTAAAAGTTCATAAAAAAGATAATACAAAGAGCATGAAAATATGTCCTTCACTGAAGCCAAAGAAAAAGTCCATGGTGACTTCCGTTTCCACCAATATCCCTGACTGGGTAAACTTTTCGGTCAACCATGGAAAGCATCAGAAAATAAAATTAAATAGCTAAATGTGAAAAGTTGTGAAAAATTCTCTCTCTTGGCAAGGCTCATGACTGAAAGTTTTCCCAAGCCTTTTGTAGGATGCAAGAAATAGATGGACGCTGCCTTGTATATCATTGAGATTAGGCAAAAATCAAAATGCGTGGTTACAGGTTCACCTCTTGAAGGTAGCCTTACCCACCCCTTATTTAGGAAGTAAATAAAGAATGTTTTGTGGAGCTGAAACCCCCAATGATGACATTGGTGATGAAGAGCTGGAACCCCCCCACCCCTGCCCGGGAGCACGTTCTTAGTTCCAGCTCTGCCACTGGAGCTGTGTGGCCTTCAGTGAGGGTGTGGCCCGTTGCTTGCTTGCTTCAGAAAGCTACATGCTCCTTTTTGCTTTGGTGTCAGTGAAGGACATACATGCATGTCTTTTGTATTAACTTGTAAAAGACTATTGACCATGAGAAGACTTACTCTCTCCGGGCCTTAGTTTTTATCTCTAGTTGGAGAAAGATGGTGCTAGGCTGGGCCCTGGGCAGCGTCATTGCTCTTGGATCGCTTTTGCAATCACGTTCCTGACTCCTGATGTAGACACTAGAGCTACCTTTTTTATCGTTAAAACACTGTTTCCTTTAACACTCACCCACAGTCAGTGTTGTCAGTTGCCCTCACCGGAGCCTTCCATAATTCAATCTCCAAGCATTTGAGACCTGTCAAAACTCTAGGTTTTCTGGAACCCCCACACACAAGGATGTTCAGCATTTGGCTAACTTCTCAGAGTCAGGGGCGACACGTCTTATCAAAGTAGAGGCCCCAGAAATCCCATATTTACACAGGGGAGAAAAGAGGCTCCACCCTACTTGTAACTACAGTCAATGTCATAGAAACAAGATGGCCAGGACCTGCTTCCAGCTCGGTCACTCATCTGCTGTATCACCTGGGGCAAGTTCTTTCACTTCTTTGAACCTCAGCCTTTCAAACTGTGAAGCACAAGTAATACTATGGTAGCAGGTGGGGTGCCTGGGTGGTTCAGTCGGTTGAGCATACCACTCTTGATTTCGTCTCAGGTCATGAATCAAGGGTTGTGGGATTGAGACTTGCATGGAGCCTGCTTAAAATTCTCCCTCTCTCTCTCTCCCACTTGTGTTCTCTCTAACTAAATACTACTACTACTACTACTAATAATGATAATGGATATGGTAGTAGGCAAGTCTGGTTTACCAGGAAGCTAATGAAGTTTAAGTTTCAGGGCCCCTCATTTGCATCTGCCCCTTTCAAGACCCTGTGCTTCATTTTGGCTTTTTTGTGATTTCATGGTCTTTTCCTCAAAGGGGGGGGGGGGCTCTAAACTGTATAATCTTCAGGCCCCCAAAACCTGGTGGTAGTATTTAAAAACAAGATGGCACCCGGACAGACCACTCTCTCTAAAGAGATTACCCATCAAACAAGATGTGGTGGAGCCAGCCCAGTCTGCAGCTTTTCTATTTCTTCCAGATGCCAACCTCTCTCACATCCCAGCACACCTGCAGGCCATGCTGGCTTGTGCCTCTCAACAAAACCGGAAAGGTGATACCTACTCAGTCATGAGCACCTCTCGGGTACCACAGTGCATGTTCTCAGAGGCCACAGAATTATCAAATCCAAGATCTAAAATAATACCTTCTGGGGCCCTTTACACACTCCCCCTCTCCCCCAGATATTCTTTCCTCTCCTTTCCTTCAAGTTCCTTCCCATTCAGATTCCACAGTCTCCTTTTAAAACCTGGTCTGGTATTACGTCATCAACATTCTTCGGAGCGTCTCCCTTAGGTCTAACTCTAATTGAATTTCTCTCCTAATTCAGATATGGCGATGCCCTTAACTTCCTTTGTCGTGCTGTTTTGTGCAGATTACAAAGCACTTTCATAGACATACTCACTTGTTCTTCAGAACCTGCTGCATGAGCCTCTTTTTAGAGGGAAGTAACTGAGGTTTAAGGGGTACAAGCCTTGCCCAGAATAGTGGCTGGTGGGGCCAGGACCCTGAGAGGAAAGCTATACTCCATTATCCCCATTGTTGCCAGAGGCAGGTACTAAGCATGCAGACCTTCCATGTGGAGGAGCCGAAGCCTGCCTGACTCCTAGGACTTGTTTCTGCGACAGCTGCCTCTGCTTCTACCTGTGGCCACCTTCTCTGTCATTAGAATCTCCTTCCTTAGTCACAGGACTCAGAATTCTCAGTTTCTGTCCTTGGTGATAATCCAAACTTCCAGCAGGAGCTAAGGGAGGTACTTATGCCTCATTACTACCTTCCACTCCCCGCTCCCCCCTCCCCCCACCTCCATTATTAAAAAAAAATGAAGTCATAGTCCACTCTTTCCTCATTCATTCATTACAGAATTATTTATTGGGTGCCTATCATAAGCATGGCAGTAACATTATATAAAAAAGAAGAAGAAAGAGGAGCGGGGAGGAGGGAGAGGGGTACGGGGAGAAGAAGAAAAAGTAGAATGGAAAAAAAAAAGGCCTATGGCAAATGACATCAGCAAGATGGTGGAAAGGAAGCCCCAGGGCCTCATTCCCCCACAGAGATACCAGAGACATTGACTTAATATATGGACCAAATGGCCTTTAGGAGAGCTCCTAAAGAGGCCTAAATATCCTGTTTTCTAGGCAAAGGGAATTTCTAGTTATTTAGCCAAATAGGCTACTTATCACTTGCACACTTAGCTAAAAGAAAATCTTGGGGTGCCTGGATGGCTCAGCCGGTTAAGCGTCTGACTTCGGCTCAGGTCATGATCTCATGGTTCTGGGTTCGAGCCCCACATCGGGCTCTGTGCTGACAGCTCAGAGCCTGTTTCAGATTCTGTGTCTCCCTCTCTCTCTCCTCCTCCCCAGCTCATGCTCTGTCTCTCTCTGTCTCAAAAATAAGTAAACATTAAAAAAATTAAAAAACAATCTTATGACTGTCACTATGTGTTAAGCATGAAGAGCTTTATGAATATCAATGACATTTTCACTGTGATCTTGTGAGGTTGTGGGTATTCTAATTACTCTGGTTGTACCGATGAAGGAAACAGAGGCATAGAAAGGTTACACGACTGGCCTAGGTTCACACAGGTGGCCAGAGGCTGAGCCAGCTATTGGGGCAGCCTGGCTCCAGGGCCTAGACTCCAGACTGTGTTGAAAATTGGAAGCTGGCACAATCTGGGCACATTTCTGAGCTGTTCAGATGAACAGATGCTCGGGTTATGCTGCTTTTAGGGATCAGCCGTTCAAAACAAAGATGTGCTCTTCAAAGGAGTAATTGAATTCACCCGGTCTTAACTCTTGATGTAATAAACAGAAGATGGAAGAAAGGAGCTGGTTTAAGTTTTGGGTCTCCATCTTTGATCCTAACTCTTGATGGATTTTACCAGAAAGAGGAACAGAATGGCCAATTAAAGAGGACAGCAGGCAATGAGAGAGCAAGATCTTTTAAGAACAAATATTTCTTACCAATGCAATCTACCAGGTCTGGAGTTTCACTATCTTTGCACATGGAACTGGGGAGTACTTTACCATGCCAAGCACTTCCATATTAGCACTCCATACACTCCAACATACTTACAAACATTTAAATAGCTGGACATAGGTGGAGATATAGTCATAGCTCCTAGATTTTTCTATAGCTCAGAAAGAAGCGGTCTTTAGACAATATTTAGTTAATGCATAAAACTGGGAAGAAAATTAGAAAAATCCAGGTGGCTTTTTTTGGAGGAGAGGAGGAAGGATTCCTCTGATTAGGAATAGTCTTGCTTATACCAATCAGGAAGATAATACATATCTCCCCTCTTCTGAACCATGGAGGTAGACTGCAGGAGCGAGGCATGTGCAAAGACTTAGTTTGCTTGCAGACAGTATGGAATCAAGTCTGATGCCAGAACCCAGAGGTTCTATGGGGTTTTTTCAAAAGACTTCATGCCTTTGTAAAAGAGACTTACATAAAGAGCCAGACGCTTTGGGAAGATCAAATGTTTGTCAGCACCTCTAATGATGCAATAATAATTAATTTCTCAGTGCAATAAAGCCATATAATTAGAATGGGTCGGGTGTTCTAAAAATTTTCAAACATGGGATGAGCAAATGGAAAAGCTTTCTTTCTTTCTTTCTCTCTCTCTTTCTTTTTTTTCCCCAGTCTCTTCCTTTATTTTTTTGGAGTGTGTGTGAAATACCGAGAGGAAGTGAGCCCATCTGTTTCTGATACTATCAGGCCTGAAGTATCAGCATGTTTTGTAGCAGTTATTTGATGTCTAGTATGCCTCTCAAGTATTTTCCATAAGCCGTAAGTCTGTGTTTTTACTGACAGGAAGTTTGTTTTCGGGCCGCTTCAGTGTCAATTTGACACTCAGAAATGAGAAAGGAGTCATTGGTCAATTTCGAAGTTCCCCTGTGTTTGAGTCAGTTCGGTTTTGTGGACCGACACACTGGGAGACAATTCGAGGAGAAACAAAATCGAATGGAGTTACAGATTATTCTTATTATTTACATTGCTTTTCATCTGCTCCTCTTCCTAACCACCCCCCCCCCGCCCCTTGCCGCCCCCTGTCCCACCATACCGCTCCCCTCTTTACGTTAGGAAAGAGTGACCCCACTGGGGATGCGGGTAATGGTGGGTCTCACAATGGAAGGAAGGAAGCTGGAGGCTCATCTCTGTGTAAAGGTCGGGAGGAGGGAGGATGAGGTGGCCCGGCGGTGACACAGCTGTATCCTGCGCTGTCCCTCCGGAGCTCCGCGTCGGGAAGGTGCGGGTGGGAGCGGAGGGAGCGCAGTGCTCGGGGCCTCCGGTTGGACCTGCCAGAGGCGCTCCCCGCGCGAAGTCAGCGCTCCTTCCCGAGTCATCTGCTTCGCTGAGAGGGTGACAAGGCCACCCCAGCATTCCGCCGGGAGCCGGGTGCTCTCGGTCCCCCCCCCCCGCCCTCCCCGGATCTAGGAAGGAGAGAGGGGGAGAACTCAACGCTCAGTGCTGTCACGCGCATTTTCTGGGCATTTGGGGCTTAGAGAGGCGATTCTATTCTGCTTAGTTCTAAGGTGGTTTATAAATGAAAAAAAGTGCAGGCTTGCTGAGCATTTTCTACAAATCTTTCTTAAGGTAACTTTTGATGGTGCTTATCGGTACACACAATTGCACAGGAGGACTGTTAGGGCTTTGGTTCCGTGAGAAGCCCAAGGGCCCCTGGGCACCTCTGTGGATTGAACACACCGCGGGCTGACTCTGCCCTAAAGAAATTAGGTCACTATTTCTTAAAAAAAAAAAAAAAAAAAAAAATCTAAGCAGCCTCCCGCCAGTTGTGGAAAGAAAATAAGGAAGTCATTAGCTTCTTTAGCTCAGTTTCTATCTTCATTTTACCTGATTACCATGCCTTTAATTCCCATTTCTTTCTTCTTTCCTATTTCTCTTAAGTGATGCAGGATCATCACTGAGAATGAATGCAGTTTGAATCATTATAATAGTATTTAAGTCTATGTAGTGGCATGGTGTATTTTCTATAGGTTCATATATGTCTATCTGTAAATACATAAAGAAAAGCTACCCACCAAACTGAGGAGGAGGATGCTGGTCTATGGGAACTTTACCCTCTTGAATTTTTGAGTGTCTTGATTTTGAAAAACAAGAAACGAATATTGATGGGTCACTGTATTGATTAAAAAACAAGTAATTAATCTGGAGACAAAAAATAAACAAACAAACCCAGAAACCATAACGCTGAGGCTTGCACACACACATGCGGAAGAAAAAGAAGAAAGTAAGAAGGAGAAAGAAAAGAAAAAATGAAAAAGAAATGAATAAAAAACTAAAAAATATGCAATGCCTCTCATAGGAATTTACCCCACAGAGACAGTCACAGCTGCTGACAAAGATACAATGTCACGTAGCACCGTTTATAATACCAGAAAATGCAACACAACTTAAATGGCTCAGGATGTAGAATGTGTCGAATAAGATCAGTTATGGTCGCTGAAGGTAGATCTGTCAGTCAGTCCAAATAATTTGTAGAAGAATCCTGGACCATGGGAAGATTTCCATTGTTTATTAAGTGTAATGTAAAGGCAAATCTACAGTTTACAAAAGAGCATGTGCAATACTGAGTTTTTTGAAATGCAAATAGATACACAGAAAAGAAGATTTCAAGGGGATACATGTCAAATCTGAGCAGTGGTTTTCTTTGGTTGTAGGTGAATTTTACTTCTTTCGTTGTGCTTTTACAATTTTCTAGAATGCCCATGTTTATTTTGGTTGAAAAAATATATATGCGGTTTTGAAAATGCATTAGGTCATACAAGGTAATTTTCAACCATGGATGACCCTTTAAAATCATGACAATCTGATCCCAGATGTACTAAGTTATCTGCCTATTTCATACTTTAGTTTGGTCTTCAAGATAGCATCCATTTGCTTCAAATATTCCTCCAAGTATTCTTATGAATAATACTGACATTTTGCATATGTTGCACAAGATAAACTAAAAAGAGAGTGTAAAGACTATGTTTAGTAATGAAATACGTTGATTTTCCCAGGAGTAATTTCCCACCCCAAATATGTACTATTGCCACCTTTAAGAAGTCAAAGTACCATTTCACAATTTTAAAAAGAGATAAAAGTTGCTTGGCATACTGTTGTTCACCATCATGAGAATGTGTGAATGACACTCTAACCGGGAAGTTGCTCTATCAGGGATACTGGATTTTTCCCTATACAAAATTCATTTTACAATCAGGTTTAAAGATATAAGATTGCTTAGTTTTTTGGGGGGGTGCTGAATATTACTTTGAAATAAGTAACATGAACTCCCTGAATCTGTGATGCGAAGGGAGAGAATTGAGGTAATTTTCAACATAATCCCATTTAAAAGAAAAAAAGGTTTATTTTACACTTTGGAAATAGAGTGTGTTTCCTTATGTTTTCAGATAAAATTTATCTTTGCTTGGAAAGCTGGTATTCTGACATAGTTTTGTTTTTACTCTATATATTTGTTTTTACTCTACATATTGCACATTTATAGTAAATGAAAGTTAAAGTATTTCATAACTGCTTCACCACCTTTTGGAAACAGCCATAGAATATGGCATCCTTCAATATGGTAATTATTGATTAATTAGTTAAGCTACTCATTTTTTTCAAGCCATAGAATATGACATCCTTCAATATGGTAATTATTGATTAATTAGTTAAGCTACTCATTTTTTTCAAGAGTCTGTTTTCATTACTTGATTATGGCATTCTGGCACAAAACATTTCTTGTTTACATGAAAAAAATGTATTTGTCCATCTCCAGTGGTGAATTTGTGCTGTTGTGGTGTTAAAATAAAAAAATGTATATATTCATGCTGAAAGAAATTTGCAACAAACAAAACAAACACTCCCTACCAGGTTCTCAATTTCCTTTCTTCTGGATGGTGTTTACCCGCAAAGGCAACTGCAGTCTTTTAAAATGTGTATAGAGCAAGCCCCTTCCCGCTGCGAACATATGATTGATCAATCAGTTCTTACAGAGATTTTAAAATGCCACTGTATATTCTTATTCAATTCCTGGGTTCTTGCATCCATAAAAAAAAGTGGCCTAAACTATTGCTCTTCTATGGGGCATATCAATTTCCACGTCTTTTTCTTATAAAACTACCTTGGAAAGATTGATGAAATTATCCATGTCACATAATCCATAAATTTCAATAAAATAAAATAGCACAGAACACAGACTTAGGACTTTCTCACAGTTGGCAATTTGGTCTATATATTTGGAACAAGGTTAATTTCTATCACTTGGACCCCTGTTTGAATATGTCAGAGTTGGATATTACAGGAAACTGAAGGGAACCAAGATTTAAAAACAGATTTCTTTCCATTACCATCTGCCACCACAATGAAATAATTTGGCTTAGAAATTTACAGGATATGTGATACTTTACGAAGGCCGTATTGCTATGAGTTTATGATTTAATGATGAACAGTTCTATTTGTTTTGTTACTGGAACTATAATATCAAGATGGGGAAGATGTAAATAACACTACAGACTAAAATACAATGGTGAGATATGTACTTTTGCTTAATTTAGAGGCCACAAACGTAGCTAATCATGCATTTGGTTAAATACTTGCTTGATGATATTCTTAATTACATGTCCTTTGTGGCTTGCTGGTATTTTCAGGTGCTATTAATAAAAATCAGTATTCCTAAAAGTGCAAGTAGATTGGAAGCAGATGCTGTTAGTAAAACATAATTGGGCTAAAGGAAAAATTTTGCAATTTGAAAACAGAACAATGTCTTTAATGTGTTGGTTTGCTGTGATTATGCATTCATGCAGGATTTGAAACAAGAATACTCAACAAATGCATCTTAAAAGGAATACAAAGTATAGGGAAGGAGAATTTTTGTAAAACTCCAGACAAAATGTTTGTATGAACAATGTTGGAATTGCTGGCATATGCTGAAGAGAAAACTCCCAAATCAGCTTTTGCTAGATTAGAATATGAAAATGCAATTTTTAACAAATCATTTTTTAAAGTATGCAAAAAGGTAAATTAATTTTGGATATGCTGTTTTGTTTTTAAACAAAAAACTTATTAAGTTATGTTTAAAAGTGATAATATTGTGTTTTTAAAAATGCAAATAAGTGACATGGGAATTATTTACGAACCGATCCTTATAGTTTATTTCTCCTTTTTGGTAGTTACAAATAGTTATTTTATGTTCATAAAATACTCATAAAAAGTTCATGTACTTTTTATGATAAAATGAAATTTAAAAAATATGAATGTAATAAAACTACGAATTCTTACAAATTTAAATTATAGTTCAAGCAGAAAATAAAAACAATATAAACCTGAACTTTGAACAATGAGCTTTTAATATAGAACCCAATTTGAATTTTGTAACAAAACAAAACAAAAGAACCATCCTAGTACTTATACATAGAAAGAGGTAGGAAGGAAATATAGGAAAATGTTAATTTAATTCTTGATTGTGAGAATACGTATATGTTTCTTTTTTTCTTATGCTTTTAAATATTTCTCAGGTTTTTAAAAGGAATTTATTTTACTTCAGAATTAGAAGAGCTTTAGTCATAGATAAAAGGAAAAAAATTGATAGCTTGGATTAAATTATCATTTAGATATCTTAAATTGGTCTTTTATTCATCATACCACGGTTTATTAAAACACAGCCAACATAGTCTTACAGGGCTAACTTTTAAAACTGATTAATCTGAACATATAATATTTTGCCATTAGGTTGTAAAATTAGCCACTTATAATTACTAAGAATCAAGTGTACCAAAGTGCTAACGTCTTATTAATCTGTCTTAGAGTTCAGTTTCAAAAACCAATTTTGACAAATTATCAACTGACATGCTTCTTGGCTTAAAGTGGATTTGTATTATATTAATTGCTTGGAATATCATAAGTATTGACATGCATTTTTAATGTTAAATTACTTGTTAGCAATGGAATATTTCTGAATATAATTTCATTGAGAAGGCATAAAATAATGTTTCAGGCCATTTACTTTTAAGACTACAAAATTAAATATGAGTTGAGTTAAATGTAATGAATGAGTTGAGTTAAATGTAATGAATACATTGATACAACTCCAGGAAGGCAGTATTTAAGCAAAATTTCTACCTCTACTATAGGTGAGAAAGTGTTTCAAAGAAAGAAGACCATATTGACCAATCAAACTTTTCCTTTCCCCTTGATCTTAACTTTCCTGGAACAATTATTCTCTATTGAGAGAATGTTCAGATTTTTATTATTGTAGAAATTATTTGGAAATCTCTTTATTTCTGCGCTAGAGGATTAGAAATTGTAGGATCGGAAAGGTGTCATCTGTTCTCCAGGAGGGAGGTAAAGACAGAATTTGGGGGCGGGATTCTGCATTTTCGTTTTTGCTATGAATTTTATTTTTAATATCTGTTTAAATAAACCCTGCAAGCCCGCTCCTTTCCGCCCCCAATCCCCCTTTCTTCTTTTTTTAAAAGTTCATTAAAGGGCCTTGTTGACTATTCAGATTTTACAGAGTAATCTAAATTAAGGAACAAACACTCTCAAATTTTAGTTTGGAGCGAACAAACTACCGTGGAAGCTGTAGGAAACATTATCCAATGTAAAGGCACAGATGGTGTTTTAAAACTCAGTTTCCTGGAATCCGTATTTGTTCTTTTATTTTCCAATTATTTGTCACCTGACATCTTATTTCACAAGTCCCGAAAAGGTAACTGTATGTTCAGTTGGTCATAAAACAGAAGGGAAATTTTCGTAAGAAAAAAAAAACACAAGTAAATCACAAAAATAATTCTCTTATTTAAAAAATGTCAACCGAGTATCCCTGGGGGATATTACTGTTGGAAATAATTTTAACACTTGCATCATTCACAAGCAATTCACAAACGCTTAGTTTGCAAGAAATTTCCATCCTTTCTCTCCGCTTTACACACTTCAACTCGGGCTTTCTCTATTATCTTCTAGCGGAAAATTAGGGAGACAGGGAATTCATAGTAAAGACAAAAATGAATACTAATTTAAAAGTAATTTATTACAAAAATGTTTGTTTGTTTCTTTTTTCCTCACAAAGGGCCTGTGAGAGCAGCGGACCTTTTCTTTTTGGACGTATTGGTAAACGCTTCTTATTTCATGGCACAACCCTGGATGACTTGTAAAAATAAACAAAAAGATACACTTGGAAATATACATTTCCCTTTAATGTGTGAATTAAAACGGAATTAAAACGGTTTTCAGAAAACCGTTAATTTCCTTAACTAAGTTCACGGCCAAAGCTGGGCGAGGTTTGTAGGGACCCACCCCCGGCCCGCCCACACCCCCCAGGAAGAGGGGCGGGGACACGGGGTTCTCATGTTGCACCACAGGCTCTGGACACACGCCCACTCATTATGCAAAAGAGAAAAGCGCCCCCACTTTTCTTAATCCAGCCAATAACCAAACGGCATCTCGCCCCGCGGGAGGTGGAGCCTAGGAGGAGGAAGCGCAGAGGTAAACCCAGTCCCACGTGTCACAGCTCTCTCCGCCTCTTCCTTATTTCCCGTCCCTCCCCCCACCCCCTCCTCCTTGTCTCCCCCTCTCCCCACCCCCAACCGGCCCCTCCCACTCGGTGTGGTACTCCACGCCTCAGGAAGAGGAGGGGAAGTAGGCGGAGCGAGAAACTCTCGCATTCTCTTATTTACATGCTGCAATTCTATTGGCTAAGGCTGGCTACGAGCTCAGGTAGGAGGGGCGGAGGAGCTTTTCAAAGCGAGCTTCATGGATTGGTTCAGCTGTACGATGACGTAAAAAAAGGGCCATCTAAGCAAATGAGAGCTTCGGGCAAACCCTTCTTATTACGAATCTCCTCCTTCTTGCCCCACCTGGGTGTGAGCAACCCAATGAGAGACGAGCCTGTGCGGCTCATTTCTTTGATCATTTAAATAAGAAGTTTAGAAATCTAGCTGTTTAAGTATTCATGAAGAGGCGGGGAGGTGTAGCGTGTCTTCCGGAAACGCTTCTGATTGGCTGGCTTTTTCAAGTAAGTGTTGGTTTTAGGAAACCTGCGAACAGCTCACCTTAAAGGATTGTTGACCGCATTTATTTCTTCCTCAAAAGCACCACACCGTATACACCTATGTTTTTTTTTCTGGATAATTGATTTCATGTGTGGTCGGACCGGCTCAGCTTTGTCACCCTTTCGCTCTCAATATATTTTCTTTTTTGTAACTCAAGTCCCATTTTCATCAGTTTTTAAAATGCAAAGATCTGAGACAGATGGAAACAATTAGAACCTCCGCTCCGCTGATGTGTATAATCTTATTAGTTTAATGGGTCACAGGGCGCAGGACCTATTTCCTATGGATCAAAGTGAAAACAAACACGGTTAATATCCCATTTTGTTTTAGAACCACATCGGATCGGGTTCCCTCTGTCGGCTGTGGTAATGACAGTATTAAGAGATCTCCGTTGCCTTGATGTTTGGAGGGAAAATGGAGTCATTGAAATATTCTGGCTTAAAAACATATTAATATTAACACCAGGGAGCCGGTTGCCAGTTCCCTGAGCTCTCTTGAGTTTATCACAACGGCATGGCTATTAAAGGGTTTCAGTGTTGCTTGTTTTGATCTATTGCCTTAAAGCAAGCGAAAAATCGCGCCCAGTTCGCTGCTAATTATCCCGGCTTCTCAGATTTTGTCTATTCAGGCTCAATGCAAGCATCAAGCTCTCTGTGTAAATTTCAATTTAGAGCTCCTTAAAGATTTTTTAAATTTATCTGTGAGTAGTGGTCACAAACTTTTTTTAATTTTTAAAAAGTTAAAGAGCCCCATAACCGTCACCCAAGTTTGGCCAGTGTACAGACTCCTACACATCCTGGATCCTAGTTAACAACCCACGCCTTAAGGAAATGTTTCTCATATTTGGGGTTGTGTTTGAGTGTTTTATATATAATCTTCTAAGCACCTACGGGATTGGGCCGCGGCCTCTCTCTTCGTGGCACAGGCCCCCTTTGGAAACCTCCCGCAGTAACTTCTCACCCCAATAAATTAAATGCAGCCACAGTGTGGTCCATTACCCGGGAGTGTGAGGTGACGGCGCCTGTCAAAGGTGGCCAGCGGAATACAGACCCTTAAATATTCCTACAGATAATAAATATCTGTGCAAGGAACGGATGTAAATAATAGGTTCATATTCGTTTAGAAAGCTCTGGACTACAGCAATGAATAAACTCACTGCAGACTTGATGAATGCCCCCAAGTCTTTCACGGAGGTGGGGGGCAGGCCTTGAAAATATTTTGCCCTGGGCTGGGAGGCCGGGCTTTAGGCGCTGAAGGCACCAGCGCCTGTGCTAGTTCCTCATCGGGCCTCTAGGAATGTAAATACCACGAGTTTAGACAGGTCGGGGCCCCGGAAAGTGTGAGCAGCGGTTATTGGCAAATCATTTTAATTCCGAAGCTGTCGAGAATATTTGCTTTCACTTGGCCGCATGGGGTTGGGATTACTAAGAGAGAAAACTCCGTTCTTGTCATCCTCTCCTTGTAGGCTGGGAAGCAGGGTCACTGAGTCCTGGGGTCGCCTTTCAGAGCCTCCAGGCAGAGTTCACAGACGCACTTAGAGGCGAAGCCAGCTTTGCCCTGGGGGCTGCAGGCGCGCCCTTCGCAGCACGCGCGGTGCTGGGTTCCAAAACCCAAGCTGAAACGCAAGGAGCGAGTTGCGGGAAGTCCGACGTCTGGAACAGATGTTCCTATAACGGTGGCTGTCTCTCAAACAAATCCTCGTTGCTTTCTTTTAATTTGCCCTTGAATTTCATTATTTTGGCCCTCGATCTTTACATATGCCTCAAGGCAGCACGTAGTCTTCTTTTTCTAATTTATTTGTCCCTTGAGGTCCTCTATGCCTTCAATTTTTATCAGTCGTGTAGCTTTAATTTGGGAAAAGATAATTTTCCCCTTAGAATTGGGGAAAAGGATCAAATCTCCAATCCATTTTTTACTGGAACTTAATCCTGCATTTACTTCCGGATTATGAAATACTTAAACCGCTAAACACGTCTATCACTGGTCAATTTTAGAGTTATTTTATATTTTTTAAAAATGGAAATATAATATTGTTGTGTGTGTGTCTTATAGACCATGTTAATCTTCCTTCCATGGGGGGAAAAAAAAAGAACAATTGAACGTGTGAATCTAAGTAGTTGTTCATCTAGAGTAACGATTTCTACCAGGCTTGATTTTTCATTTTCATCTAATATGCAGAGGATATATACTTCTTTGTATCTAATATGCAGAGACATTAACAACATTCAAAAACAACAAAACCAAACACCTCTTCCCGTGTAGTGGAGGGACCTGACTGCCATCCAACAACAGATGCCCTTTCTTATTTTCTTTTTCTGTTTTCTTTCTCTCCTCCCCCAACCTCCCACTCCTTGGTCCACAGTCTCCTTCAGTTCTTTAGTTTAGTCTGGTGAGCTCAAGCTGTAAATTCCATGTAAACGGGAGCCTTGTGGATTGGTTCTGCGACAGTCGCGATCTGACGCGCAGCTCTGGGACACGCAGAAGCGCAAGCTGTCATTCTCAGTGGAAAGAAATCCCGAGTTAAGGCCCGCCTGGGAAGAACCCCAGAAAGCCGAAAATTGCTACTAGCTGCAGCCCACTAAGAGACCGGGACTGCAAGGATCACCGCCTGTTAGACTTTTGACAAAATGGTGCTTGGCTTTATTTAAAAATTTTGTTCCGTTATTGTTGTTGCTGGGAATGTGGGCTTTTATGATGAAGACCTTCCTGGCCTTCCTGGACAGGTAGGCTCTTTAGCTTTCAGCGTGATGGCTTTCATTTAGGGAGGGCCAGCCTTCAGGTGACACTTCCTCCAATCTAGCAGTCAACTGCAAGTTGTTTGGTCCACATCTGGGGCTTTTCGCGGGGAAAAGCCATGGAAAAGCCTTGACTTGACTTGTACCATCACACCCCAAAGCAGGGCCCCCTCCAGACTGCTCGCCTGGCCCACTGGTGCCACTAGCGCGCTGTCTAGCGCGAGTTACAGGCCCGGACCTAGCCAAGATCAGAGGCTGCAGGGCTTGCCCGAGTTTAAAGGGGGCTCTGCTACCGGAAGTCATTTGACAGATCTCAGGCAGGCCTTTCTTCTCATCTTTACTGCTCTGCAGAGCTTTGCAAATCTCCAAACACGCTGTAACCTTCTTCAAACAGTACTCTAAGACACATTTGAGGGTGGAGTTTTACTTTTAGGACCCGGTGGAATGGAAGCTGCATCTGCAGAGGCCACCTCCACAATCAGGTCTGTCCCCTTTCCAGCTCTCCTTGAGACCCTTACCTCCTCCAGTAAGCTGATTCTCGCGCACCCATCCGCCCACCCAGCCCAGAAGCTCTCCTGTCTGGGGAGGCCTCAGAAGACCTCCTGTTAGAGAATCACCCTGCGCCCCTGCAGCGGCTGGCGGCCGGAGAACCTCTCGGGAATCTAGCAGGACCGGCGGGGGCGGGGCAGGTGATTTATGACCCTGATCAACTTTTTAGGAAGCAGAAATTAACCTGAAGGGGATTAGGCTCGAGCTTTGAAGTTCACGGTTTTGTTTTCCTTCAACTCAGCCCTGCGATCAAACAGTTCTTGGTTCTTTCTACCCTCCTCCTCTAACTCCTCCTTAGGTCTCTCATCACCTCACTCTTATCCCCCAGCAACTCTTCCTGTATGGATTTTCATAACAATAATAAAAAAAATCTCCAGACGAGCGACCTAAGTTCCTGTGACCTAGTGAACAGAGGTAACATTCTGTCCCCTCTGACTTCTTGGAATTGTGTTTTACATTTAAAACTGTTATTTATATTTGGAGGTCGGGAGTAGTAAATTTAAATCCGTGCTCTCGCTCTCGCTCTCGCTCTCGCTCTCAGCTACTTCCTGCTTGTTCCACTCTCGGGGATTAATCGTCCCTGGCAGAGCAGAAACCCAGCCAGGGTCAGGGTGGTCAGTGGCTCTGTGGGTGACCACTAACTTCTCAGCGTGTCCTCCAGGTACCGCAGGTTTGTGGATTTCTCCCCTAGTTGACCAGAAAATTCAAATCCAGACATGAAAGACCCTCACCGCCCCGCACTGTTACCTTGGCCCCCTCCAGACTCGCCTTCCCTCACACCCGCCTCCCCTCATTCCCCAAACTGCAGGTCTCCAAGGGGAATCTGTCTCCTGCGGTTTTTTCCGCAGGCGCCTGCTGAAAAGGCAATTTCCTTGGGGGTGTGGTCGGGGCGAGAGAAAAACAGAAACCAGGATTGTTTGGGGCCTGAAACCATCCAAGTTTTATTGCATCCGCTACAAAGTCAACTAACTCTTAATGAGCATCCAAGCGGAAAAAGGCCGAGGTTTACTCGGTGTTAAGGCAGAGGTGGTTGGTGGTGGTGGTGGTGGTGGTGGTGGTGTGTGGGGGGGGGAGGGGGGGAGTTTGCTTATTTCTTTTTCTCCCAACCGACGTTTGCAACACGTTTCTGAGAGGCTCTTTCCAACGCCAAGAGTACAGACAAGAAAGTCAAAAGGCATCAGGTTTCAGCTCCCTGAGATCGAAGATCATTCGGCACGAGGACTCTAAGTTGGCCCTGTCTACAGCTTGTAATGAAAAGGATAATCTGTCTTGTAATAAAAAACAGGACCCACACAAACAAACCCAGCATCCAACCACGTTCCACCGCGCCTCACTCTTTCTTAATAAGGGCCAGTGACAAAATTCCTTCCAAAAAAGAGGAAGCAGTACATCTTCCTTTTAATAACTTCCCAAAGTGTTACAAATAATAAAAGGGATGCATAAATCATCACGGGCGCGACTGAACGCGGACTACGGAAGGATTTACTTCTCTCAATCCTTGACTTCCAAAGGCGCTCTCATTGGCTGCTTCTTAGTAGCCCGGCCCCCAAATCCGCCCTCTTATTGGTCTGTCAGGATGGATGACGTACGGAAAGGGCGTGGCGTCGGTAGGGGCCAGAGTCCAACAGTGCGCATGCGCCCTATGGCGTGAGCGTCTGATTGACAGAAGGGGAGGTGTGCGCGCGTGCGCGTGAGTGAGACTGTGTGGTGGTGGGGTGCTGGGAGTGTGGGAGTGATGGTGGTGATAGTAGTGGCGATGAGTGCTCGAATTGAAGCTGCTTCTGCCCGCTCCGTGGGTGTAGTATTCTTCGCGGGCATTTTCCGCTAAGTCAGAAGGACTGACAGTTAACAGACTGCGACTCACGGGCCCGGGAGACGGTCTGGAAGCGATTTAGTGAGGAGGGTCTCCAGCAGTAGGCTAACTGGGGAGAAGATACTTAAAAACATCCAGGAAGAGATTTAATTTTACCGCTGTGTCGGCTTGTGCATTTGTTGTAAAGCACACACTAAATCACTCTTCGTATCACAGCCCAGCCTTCGTATGCACCACACACCTCATCCCCACTTTTTCTCAGCCCTGACTAAGCCCTGTCCGGTTCCCCTCGGTCCCCTGTCCCCTCCCCATCGGTCACAGGTACAAGCACATCTCGGTCTCCGGCAGTCATGCAAATAAGGACGAACTTTCAGGACACCCGAAACACTGTGATAATCCTTAACTGGAAGAAAGAGAGAAAGCAAAAAAGAAGTTAAAAGAAGAAAGAGAGAACGAAGAAGAAAAAAATGAAAGAGGAAGGAAAAAGAAAAGTAGAAATTTGTAGCAAGCAGTTAAAACAATAGTGTCAAAAATAAATAAAATACCGAAGAGAAAACCCGACTGGTTGTTGAATGTAAAGTTTAAAATTAATTCCCCAGTCTGGTTAATGTCGTAGAAACAACTCCAGCTTATTGCAATGCTTGTTAACGCTTAGTACAAAATTCTTCAGAGGCGAGGGCTGGCTTAGCGGAGGGGAGAAACGTTGCTCCGTTGCCCTGTTGCATCCAAATTCTCATTTCAGCCAAGTTTCTTCGGCGTGTTGGGACTGGGCAGAAAGGCTGGAGAGTGTTTTCCCAACACAAATTGTTAGGTCCTTGCTTCGTGTTTGCATATATTTTAGAGAGATAATAAAAGTCTTAGAGCGCTGAACAGATTTTAAATTACAGTAGACTTAGTCGAATTTTGTAGCTAGCAAATCAAAGCTTCGGTTTTACGAATTCTGACATTTAAAACTGGCAATTACCTCTTACTAGGCCGTGAGATTTTTTCCCCCCTTTGTTTTCATTTTGAAGTGTGTGGGTCGGAGGGAGGAACAAAAGTACAAATACAAATATTACAGATGCTCCATTTAAGTACTGTCCTGTCTGTGAGTGCGCGATAAATAAATAAAAAGCAGAGTGATAGAAATATGTGACTGTTAAAAGCAAAATAATGTTCTTTTAAATTTTCCCCATGGTGCAGTTTTTTCTTTTGAAGCAGTGCTTTCAGCTTGCCTAAGAATTGAAAACAGTGTTTTTACACTATCACAGTAATTTTATTTAGTAGCCTCATGTTCACCTTAAAGTTTGAAATCGTTTACGACACGAAATTATTAGCATTAATATTCTCTTTGCATTTTGTTTTGCCTTTCACTATTCATCGGTATTTTAAAGCAGCAAACATTAAATACAATTAGCAAACAAGGCTTTGATGGTTGCTTTTGTTTAATTGCATGTCTTTATTTTATTAGGTAAACATACGCTTAAATTTATTTTAAAATAACAAGCAAAATAATACTTTTCTTTCGTTTTGCTAGAACAAAGTGATTTTTCATTCTTCTCCGTCGGATTCTTTCCTGCCCAGCTGCCACAGCCGACTGACAAGCTCCTAGCGACCGAAGGAGTAGTATGCAAATTTCAGATGATTGACACCTAGAGTAGAAGCCAATCACGCTGGAGTAGGTTGCTGATTGGTTGACAGCAATTTTACGTAAAATTGACGTTTTAAAAGCCTAACATCCAATCAAGGCAATTCATGCAAATAAAAGAAGGTGTCATATTACCGGGGCCGGAGATACTTGAGCACGCCCTCACGTGTTCAGTGGTGGATATTGCACAGTTGCCTGCACGATCCTCTAAATAAATGCAGTAAAATGATCAACTCTACAGCTCGCCTTGGCCTTTTCTAAACTTGTATGTCCCTGGAATATAAATATATTATTTTTTCAAAAAAACAAGAGATATGTCGTGCACAAATATGATGGTTTAGTCTAGAACTCTGTGTAACTGTGAATTTCCAACGCACAGAATTTCCCTCTTCTTCCCACCAACACAGGGAATCTCTGTTTTTAAATTAATCCTTCGTGAAGGAGGCTGTTTACCCTCTTGATTTCAAAAGGAGGAGATTTACAAAGCCTTTCCCTGGAGAAACCCACTCTAGGCACAGATGGTCAGGAAATTTGGCTTCTTCAGCGAAATTCCGCGTGGCACCGCCAGATGGCATTAAGGATCTCCTTCCAGTCACCGTACCTTCCCGACCTCCCCGGCCACCTCCCTCCCCCGTGCCCCGCAAGTAATTTAGAAAAATTGAACACCAAACACTTTTATATTTTATAGCTAAGTGAAGTGAGAACGTACTCGCACTGTTAAAGAGCTGCATATTACGAAAATAAGCTTTGTTGATTGTTGCTTTTAGTGTGACAGTTACTCCTGAGATTTTGCCCAGGAAAGTTGGCGAATAAAATACTCATCCAGCGAGAGTGTTTGCAAAAACATTTTCTTAAAGCAAAGCGTTCACCTTAAGCACAACACCGAGCGAGTTTTAAAAAAAGTAAGGGTAAGAAGCGGCTCAGTTTCTGAGGGTGTCTTCAGGGCCTCAGATATTAAACCGAGATCAAGGGTGAAGCTAAATCTCCCAGCGAACGGTCTTCCCGCGAGCGGAGTTTGGCGGGACCCGTGGGGCCGAGGTTGGATCGAGCTGCTGTTAGAGCAGGGTAGCCTTTTCAGGGGCTTATTTTGGGGTCCCGATTACAGATCGGGAAGACGTTCTTTCCGTTCGCAAGTCCCTTTAAATTGGAAGGGAGTGCCTTTGTTTTGCCAACCCCGGCGGCGGCTGTGGGGATGGAAGCCTGGAAAAGATTGACTTCCACTCCTCATCTGCTTTCCTTTTTATGAAAATATGTTTTTCTGTTTGAAAATGTCAGGAAGCGAGGCATTCGTGCTTCTCCTACCTCAAGGCCAGACCAAGGGCTAATGGCATTTGTACAGGGCTGAAGGGAGGAAAGAAGGAAATACCCAAGTAAAGTAGCAAGTAAGGCCATTTACAGGTTGACCGCTCTCTTCTTGGGAAACTTTGTGTTTTCTTCACTCATTTTTTACAAGCAGAATAATTCTACGTTTACTTTTGATCGCTCTATTCCATAGTTATGCAGTTTAAACTTACAGTCAGGAGTTAAAAACCAGATCTTAAACAGGTGTATTTATTACTTAAAAAAATCTTAAACTAGCCATTAGGCCCTCCTCTTGCAAAAAGGAAGATTCGTTGGGTTTGTTCCTTGTGCTTTGTCTGTGGACTTTTATTTAGTCAGGAAGTAACGGTTGGGGTGCCCACGAGGACTCACGTCTGCCCCTGACATCCTAACTGTGGGTAATTGCCTAGCCTAACATCATATCCCTGGAGTCTGCAAGCGCAAGGTTCTGCACATTTGACCAACCCCATTTCTAGTGATCAACCTCACAAACTGTAGGTAGGAAAACTCATCACACCCAGTCACGTAGACATACAAAATTGAATAAGATTATTTTTTAAATTTCGAACTACCACTTTGGATTTGTTAGTTCAAGTTGAACCGTGCGTTTATTTTATCCACTGATTTTTTTTTTCCCTCCCTCCGAAGCAAAATTACGATCGTGGAGCATCACAGGCAGGCTAACGGTAAAGCAAACATTTTAGGGAGCGCTTATTTCTCTTAGAGAACACAGCAACATAAACTCTCAGGCGATTTAATAGAGCACCTTAGCTTTCTAAGCACAGTCTCGCTGCTCTTAAGTTTGTTTTCTGCGCTGCAAAAAGGGGGCAAATTGTGTTTAGACAGCGGCGGGGCCTAGGGGCTCTCCGAGGCTTCGCCCAGGACCTCAGGGAGCTAGCAGCTCCCCTCCCTAATCTCTGAGTCTGAGTTTCTTTTGCTTCCCTTCAGTAAAATCGGGCCCAAAGGTGCATATCGGGCGCCCGCCGCGCGGCGGGACGGCTGCATTCGGGGGCTCGGCCGCTCCGGGTGGAAAAGGCCGGGGGACTGCGCTGCGGGCGCGCGGGGCAGCGGTCGCTGGGGACAGGACTGCTGCGACCCCCAGCATTCCGGTGAGTTCAGGTCCCCGCGCAAACGTGGGCAGAAGGCGGGAACCGCGCGGGGAGTTGAGGTCCGCCAGCGCCCCAGCCCCCCCGCCGCCGCCCTCGCCCCCCTCCGCTCCCCTTTCAGGGCCTCTTCCGGGCTGAGCCTTGGGAGTCCGTTTCCCGGTTGAAGTGATTTCGCTAGAGTCGGTCCGGCGCGGCTGTAAATCAAGCCCCCGCACCCGGTCCCGGCGGCCCTCCGGCGCTGGGCGGGGGCGGGGGCGCGGGGACGCGGGGGGCGCGGGGCCAGGACCGCGGCCACCCGAGGCCTCCGGCCGCAGCTGGACGGGCCGCCTCCGGCGACGCGACGGGGGCTAAACGGCGTGAATCAATCAATCAAGCCCACGCCGCCCTCCCCGAAGCCCGAGCGCCGCCCGCCGGGCCTGCTTTGTGTCTCGCTCGCCCGCCTGCCCGGGGCCTGCGAAGCCGGGCTCGGCCGCTCCGGGGTCCGGGCGCGCGGCGCGTTCCCACGCGGGGCCGAGGTGGCCGGAGAGCCCCCGCACCCCGTCCCACCCAGTAACGGGGGTCCTGGAGGCCTATGACGAATCTCTCGCGCCGCTCGCCCCTCCAGCGCCTCGCTCCTTGCCCCTTCCAAACGAACGAGGCCAATTCCTCTGTCTCTTCCGGAGGCTTGGACCCCCCCAACCCTGTCGTCCCAGAAAGTGCAGCGTAACTAGGGATGGGGAGATTAGTCAGTAGCAACCAGGGACCCCCTAGCAAGTCACATTATCTCTCTGGGCCTCAGTTTCCCTTCTGTAAAATGAAAAGGCTGTTGCAGGATCTCTGCATTTTTTTTGTTTCAGGTCTGATGTTCTTTTGTTTGGATGGGTTTTGCCGGCTGGGTTTCCAGAGGGTCCATTTCCCTTCGCGTTTACTGGTGCCTCCAGCCCCCACCTTCCCCACACTCAGGTTGGCACCAGGACGTCCCAGAGTGCAGCCCCAGGCCCCAAGGTCAGGGCCCTTGAACATTTGAGGAGCTGAGCCCTGGCCACGTTGGTTTCGGAGAAGCCACCAGGGGGCGATAGAGCCCAAGGATAGAGAAGCCGGGCGGCGCAAGCTCTGCAAAAGTTTGTCAAAACTCGTCAGTGCTTCCTTTTTCTATTTGCTTGACTTGTAAATGGGGCAGAGATTTTTTTTCTTTTAAGCTCTCAATTGGTCATCGGCGCTGAGGTCGATGGATGCAGCCTGGGGTTCATGGGGGCATGAAGTACAAAATCATTAATGAAGAACAGGCTAGCCCTCCCCGCTCCTCCCCAAGACCCAGGGACCAAGCGAAACCGAGTGACTGCAAACGGCTAACTTGAAGTGCAAAACTTTGGTTCTGATGCCAGGCACACTTAGTGGGCTTTCAGGCTCGGAGAAAGAAGTGGAGACAAGGACCAAAGTCATTAAGACAGTGAGGATGCACTGTAGTGTATTTTTCTTTCCTGATTGTTTTGCAAAATTGGGTTTATTTTGCGATCCATGGTGAATGGGAGGTAGGCTGATGGGGTGGGAGAATGCAGAGGAAAATTGAGAAAGGTATTCTCAGGGTGGGGGAGGAGATGGGGATGGTTGAGCTCAGACAACTCCAATGCAGCAACTTTTTAAATTCTAGAAAGATTCTGTCTGCGAGTGAGAGAGAACCACGTCCCTGCCCCTGTCTTCAAGAGCAGGGTCGGACTGTTCTTTTATTTGTTTCCTGTGAATGTTTTACAATACGGATTAGCGGGGCCTCAGTGGAAACTGGGCCTCATTCACTGCGAACAGCCCAAGGATCTTTAGGAGAAAACGTGTTAGGCTGAAATACCATCTTTTCCCACATGTGCGAGCCTCTTGGATTGTGTTTGCTTTCAAAGTCCATAAATGTTTTTATTAAACTATATCTTTCTTGTGGCCCCTGCACATATAAAGTACTCAAAGCATATGTAAACGCTTCCATTTTGGTCCTCCTTTAGGAAAACTTTGTAACTCCGCAGTAAATATTTGCTCTAGGGTGAACCTTGGCAAGTGAGAGCTAAAGTCTAAAATCTGGTTTCACTGTGTGTGTTAATGTGCACATGTGTATGTTTTAACTATATATATATACATATATATATGAAAATGTGTGGTACAGTTTGGTATTTGTACTTCTTTGCTGCACATGGGGAAGTATAATGACTGTAATCATTTGGGTGACATTTAAAAATTAACAAATTCTCTTTCAAACTCGATTCTTCCTTGGGTGCTGTCAGCCCTCTCCCCCAAATCATGCCAGTTAACCGTTCGTACAATGTCACCCCTTTCTAACACCCTTTAATGTAGCGATTTTGGGAGGTAGGTGGTAAAGCACTCTAGTGTAGTTTTTGCTTCCTAAATTCCACCTCCATAATAAGAATGTAAAAGTGAAACACATCATGATCATCATTGTTCTTATGTTTATACGTTCATTTCTCTTAACGTTTGTATTTGCAAGCCACGCCAAAAAATTTCAGAGAGGGATATGAAGACAGTTCAGTAGCATGGTGCATACGGAGTTGGGATTTTGGATTCTCATCCCTGGAGGAAAATTCGGAGTGAGGCTACTCCTCTGTCGTGAAAGGGACTTCAGTTTTGTGAAGACATTGGATCTGAGGTTGATTAAAGAGAGCTCTGTGGAAAATTATTTTAAAGTATGAAAACTGCTGGGCTAGGGCTGTGTGTTTAGTTATCTTCGAGGGAGTAATCCGGAGTTAGTAGCTCAGTTCAGCCTTGTGAGCCTTGACACAGTAGTTGCCATCTGTGGGTTCCTGGGTATGTCCTGTGTGCCTGTGTGGGGGTGGGGACACAGTGTAGCTGCTGAGGGAGCCCAGGTCTGCCCCCATTCAAAGGACATTCTCTCTTTTCTTCCTTTCCTTTCTCTTCTTAAAAACATTTTTTTAGTGTTTATGTATTTATTGAGACAGAGAGAAGCACAGCATGAGTAGGGGAGGGGCAGAGAGAGAGGGAGACACAGAATCCGAAGCAGGCTTCAGGCTCTGAGCTGTGAGCACAGATCCCGACACGGGGCTCGAGCCAACGAACGGTGAGAACATGACCTGAGCCGAAGTCGGCGCTTAACCGACTGAGCCACCCAGGCGCCTCACCTTTCTTTTCTTTTAAACAATAGACACTAAAGGAAAAGGACTATGCTCAGTGGCAAATCCAGAATGAAGCTCTTTCCTTCTGTCCCAGAGGGGCCTGGGAACACAGATTTGCCTTTTCCGAGAGAGCCCCTCACGAAGGACTAGAACTCATTGCTTCCGGCTGATGGGAACTGTGCTCCAGCCACCTTTGCTACTTGCTTCTTTTCTTTCTCTTCCCATCATCCCCGTGGCTGCCCTGTACTGCAAAGATGGTTTGTTTTCTGCTCCTCATATGGACTAGAGGGGTTTTATTTATTCCAGCGACTGCTGCAGAGAGAGAATGGAGCCCTGAGCAGGGGGAAAAGGGGCCCCTAGGTACCCGTGTGCTGTGGGGTGGGCTGGCTGTTAAAGTTGGAGTAGCCTTTGTCCGGATAACCCCATGTACACCTCCTCCCGTGCAAACATCGTCCCTGGAAAACATCATGCGGATCTGAGTCACTCTCTGGAGGACCTGCTTCTCAGAGTTTGGTTTGGCATTTCGGGCAGATATAATCCTTCCTCTCATATTTTCCCTGGCCTTTTGAAAAGTAATCCTTTTCGGTCCGCTCACACGGGGAGGCACTTTAAGAGATGGCCTAGAACCATATAAAGGGAGTCCTTTAGGCATGGCCTTTTGGTAGCTGGCAATATTTGAGGCTGTCCCCAATGGGGACTACACCCTGCGAATGAAATGTTACGCAGATGTGAGTGTGAGTGAATCCGTGGGAACAGGGGCTGTCCGTTGCAGACGTTGGGGAGTTAGAGAATTCTGAGCCACGTGGGCTATGCGAGTCTGAAGGAAGGTTCGTTCCCTTTTGGCATAGCTGGTGAACGTTGTTGCCCTGGGGTCGGCCTCAATCCATGGTGGGCAATGAATGAAGTTATCTGACCGCTGAGAGTGTGATAGAACTTAGAAGAGGGGTAGGCAAATACGTTTATGGGGGCTGTAGACATGATGTGGGCAAGCCGTCTGTGCATATTGAGATCCTGTGTCTTTCTTTTTAAAAATTTTTTTAAATGTTTTATTTATTTTAGAGATTGAGAGAGAGAGAGAGAGAGAGAGAGAGAGAGTGTGTGTGAGCAGGGGAGGATCAGAGAGAGAGGGAGACACAGAATCAGAAGACAGGCTCCAGGCTCTGAGCTAGCTGTCAGCACAGAGCCCGACGCGGGGCTCGAACCCATCAACCGTGAGATCATGACCTGAGCCGAAGTCGGATGCTTAACCGACTGAGCCACCCAGGAGCCCCTTAATTCACATTTTGGACGTTCAGGAGACACACGGGGCCAGTGGTTATTGTATTGGACAGTGCAGTTCTAGAGAGTTCTAGCTCTAGAAAGTCTAGGTGCATGTACACAGTCTAGAGTGGGTTTCCTCCCACAGTTCTAAGCTAAGAGTCAACAGAGCTTTAAAGCATCAGAGAAAAGACTGAAGAAAGTAGGTTCTGAAACTTTTCACAGTGTCCTTTTAGTTTTTGAAAAGGATAGTCCTAGGCCCCAACCTATGAATTGAGGAACATTTGGCGTTTGAAAAACGTGGGTGATATCTTGTAGGGATTTCGTTCTATTTTAAAATGTTTATTTTTAAGTATAAAATAAATCCCTACCTGTCATAGAATACCTAGACAATATAACATGTAAAAAAATAATAAATATCATCTGTAATCTCACCAGCTAGAGAAAACCACCATTCAAAGTTCTGGGATATTGAGGTGCTTATATGCAGATTGTTTCCCTAGTTGTGATTTATATCGTGATTATACTGTGCTTATCTATCTTGCTATTATTCCTTCACTGTTACATCAGAGGCATCACTGTACGTTGTTAAAAGTTCTTCATAAAAATAGTTTTTAGTGTTGGGATGGGTGGGCTAGAGCTGGTGACTTTTGGTAGATAAAGTGTGCTCATTACATGGTGACCAGGACAAACAGACTAGTTTATGGAACCTTTGCCCTAAAACATGGATGTCCTCATTCCTCATTTGGGGGGCTTGCCTTCCATGACTGCATCACCCCAGGCAACCAGGATGCCTTCTACACCCATGCTTATTGTTTAGAGAATAGATGTAAATATCTTAGAAAAGAGTCGTCCCTTCTTGTGCCCAGTCACCCACCCAAATCTGACACATTTGGATTATGATGTGAGGGTAAAAAGTAAACTTTTCAGAAGAGATGGGGAATTGAAAACAAGGACGCTATAAAGATATGCATGCAGCATTTTTCTTCTGTCTTGTTGAATCTGTGTCCCCTAAGATATCACGGGACCCCTTGGGTACAGGTACTGTGCCACCTTTGGATGAATCATAGTTGGATTTATTTTTCTTCCCCCTTTGGCCCTCTTTCCCACCATTTGTCCTTTTCGTAGGCTCTGGTGACATAAATCTTGTGGAATGTTGGCTATGCACATAGCATGAAGGATTCAAACTCTTCCATTTCAGGCGGGCTAGCCAACATAAGCAACAGAGGGTGGTGGAGATTGGGGACAGATATGACTGGAAGAGGCAGGGGTAGAGGAACTCTGGAAAGAACACATGATATTTGACAACGACAGCTTTGAGGTTACTCCACTTCTGGAAGTTTATCCGCGGATGACTTGCAGTTGACTGATGATCACCAGGTCCTAATAAAGTCCACTGGAAACTGCACCATTATGAACTGCCATTATTATTTGTTCCTCTATATATCCAAAGGCCCGTGGGCTGTCTCCAGCCATAGTTGGCTTCTCCGGACACAATCTTGATGCAGAGTGGTGTCCGGATGTTATGGACTTCTCATCTGGGAATCCAGAGACCTGCCCTGAAGGACAACCACAGCACGGTGTTTCTCTAGCACGTCTGCTCTCTTCCTAATCACGGCTTCCCAAACTTCGAAGCCCCAGACTTTGGGCTGGAGGGGCTGGAGGCTCTTTAACAACCTTCTTTTTGGCCTCACACCTTCTGTCACAAAAGAACATTTTTCCTGACTTGTTCAAGAATTTGAAAGCACCCAAGTGCTGGGGGTGGGGGGTGGTGGATTTTATTAAGCTGGCAAAAAATAATACAAGTTTACCTAAAACCGGTGGCTCGTCTCTGTCTTGATACAGCAGAGTTTATACTTTTTTTTTTTTTTTCTCTCCTCTGGAGCTCTCTTTGGCCGAAGCAATTCAGGGCAGGGAGTTTGAAGGGTATTTTGTTTCTAAAGTGGGCAGTCTGTAAAATAGTGGACCTTTTAACATTGCACTGACAGACACTTTCAGGGCTAATATAATTGATGTATTCATAGAAGCTTAAGCAAAATAGCTTTCCAAAGGGGAGAAAAACTTGTCTTTTCACCTAAGCACTGACCGATTTGTGGTTTGGATGCTTACACCTGATATTAAACAGACTCGATGGAAAAGGTTTGTTCGCCTCAAGTTTGACTTTCCCTCGTCTTGTAATTTTTGGCCCCGTGTCAAGTTCTTGTCCATTCCCCTGCACGCCTTGGGTCGAGGCCAGCGCCACGGGCTTGCTCTCTCCATGGTGTTGACAGAGTGTTTTTCAGCTGTACCAAAGGCCACAAATTTTATGTCAGACTTCAAGATGCACAGCTTGATAAACATGTCTGCCTCTGGCGATTGGCAGCATTCTTTCTGGAAAAGAAAACAAAAATTGTTTTACATAAATAAGGAAAGTGGTATGAATAGCATAGAATAACACGACTTGGAAGGTGTGCCTGGGTCCTGAGCTTTTTTGCAGTATGTTTTGCTCTTTAGATTGATTTATTTTTGAATTCTCTTTTTACTCCACCACCGTCTCATTGCTTCCAGCAGCCATATGTGTCTAGCTCAGTGACAAATAAACAAATCAACAACTGATTTGCTTGGAAAATTGGAGAATGGTAAACAAACCCAGCATGGTGTTTTAGAAAAGCATCTTGGATTTGTGTAGATTTTATTTTTTGTGCTGGACGGAATGGCCGACATCAAAATACCTTTCATTCACTGCAGTTTAAAGAAATCCTGTGATGCTATGTCTCTTTGATATTTCCCAATGGAGTTTTCTTTACCTTCACTTTTTTGTCTTGACCGGGTGTCGGGCCACTAAGTTTGGGAGGGGATCAGCACACCTGTATGACACAGGTCTCGGCTCTGTGTTAGCTGGGAAACTCATCTTTTTGGGACTGACCGATTCCCACGGTCAGAAGACTGGATAACTTCTTCTGACAACTCCTGATAATCAGAGAGGAGTCTCGGCTTATCACTTGGACTTCAAAGTCTCTTGTTGGGAAGGAAGAGGGAAAAGTACGCCCCGGGAGGTAGCACCCTGAAACTGCTTTGCCATTGGGCAGGTGCCCTGGAAGGTTAACAGTGGCTTCTTCAGGTTGAATCTCCCTTTGGAAGACTGATGAGATGCTAATGGAGTCTCCAGCAAGCCTGTGTGGCCATGCAGTTTAGGGCTCGCCGGGGAGTCCCTTGGCTTCGTATGTGCTCACCTGGATGCTGACGGCTGAAAGATGCGGGCTGTAGGGACTCTGGACAACTGCTTGCGGGATTCCTCAGTGACACTTAACATCCACCGCCCCTCCCCCAGGACCTGCTGAAGAGCCCAGCACCAGACTTCTGATGTCATTGCAGGCCTATGATTAAGCACCAGCTCCAAGAGCAGCCCAGTGACAGGAAGGGTCATCAGTAATGGGTCTGAGAGGGGTTTCAAGGTCCAGGGTGATATTTTATTCATTATCAATGTCGGCTGAGGAACTGTGAATCTGTCTGTTGTTTGGTAGCACTTTATCTGACACCTCCCCAGGGTCAATGCAAAAGCTCATGACTGCTGGAATGCAGTTTGCGTTTGATGAGCGCGTGCACGTGCGCGTGTTGTAAACACTGGATATTAGTGCCTTAGAGGTAACGGAGCTGGATAGTGATGAAACAGTTCATCAGTCCTAATCAACTCTCGAAAGCTACCTCAGAAATAAAAGTGGTTGATCCTTAGACATGGTGATCCACGTGTACACACACAGGGATGCATATATATGTGTGCCTGTATATATACACACATCGATGTTGTTCTTGATGCTTTAGAATGAGCTTTGAATTTACGACATCCTCAGTCACATGTTGAAGAGCCCTTGTGTGCACCTGTTCTGTCTGTGAAGGGCGGGTTCCTAACCTGGGGTGCAGGCTCAGTGGTCCATGGTGGGGGGGCCTCAGCAAGGTCTGGGAATCCTTATAATCATAAGTCACTGTTTGCATGGGGGGCTAAGTTATGCGGCCTCTCCAAGCTCTTCTGGCCTCTCCAAGCTCTTCTAGTCATCTGTAAGATGGGGGAAAATAATGTCTGCCTCACCGGGTTAGTGTGAGGGCTTGCATAAGAAAACGTTTGCAGAGCACTTAACACAATGCCTGGCCCCAAAGTGTTCTCTAAACATTAGACGCTGTTATAACTATTGTTGTTATTATGATGTGCCTCTGTGGATTTTAAGTGGATATAAAACCTATAGATTTTTACCAGCTTTTCAGACGGGGCTTTGGACCAAACAGGGCATGGACTGCTGTCTTTGATCTGGCTACCGGAGAAGAAATCTTTTACAGAGTCTAGGTTGCTTTGTCAGAAATGGAAGATGAAGGCATGTGATTTGTGAGGTTGACCCATCTGGGGAAATTCCTATGGTCCCTGGGAAGCAGGAAGACTAGGCGAAGTTTTTATGTCACTCCTGTTTTTCTTCCACCTTCCATTAGTTAAAAAACGTTTTTTTCCTCTTACTCTTCCCACTTTTTTTTTTTCCTGAATGACGTCCACAGGCATAGTCCTCCCTTTTGCACACACACAATCCTGTCTTCTCTTGCATTCTTTTGGTGTCTTGGTTATTATTATTACAGTGATACCTGTTTAGCGTTTAATTTCACGATTACAAAATAGAAGTTTCAATGGTAAACTGCAGCTTTTCTTGTGACATAAGTAAATGTGGCTATTTCCACTTTACAGGTTTGCAAACTGAGCCAGAGGAGGGCACATTTATTATGTATGTACAGAGTCAGAAATAGTTACTTTCGATTCAGGTTATGCCAAACCCATGTGCCAAGTAAAACATCACAAAGGGGACTTCCTCCAGTCCAGTGGCCCCAGGAATCCAGTTACCACAAACTCTGTCGGGGAGGAAGTGTCTCTCTCCTGTCATAAATCTGCAGACCCTTAGCTACAGCTGAATGGTGGAAACTACACTCCTGATAATCTCCATGATTTTTCACATAGAAACGAAGACCAATAGCTGTGAAAGTTACAGAATACCAAATTACATGTAGTAAAAATAGACAGTCAAGCCCTTCATCTAAAAATTAACTTAACTGTTTGAGGAAAGGTACGGTTATAAAGTTAAATGGCGTAATTTTGTGTATGGAAATGGCTGTCCTTTCTTATATTTAAAATTTACCTTAGGACATAATTACCTCTCCACAAAGCCAATTTCTAAATGGGAAACATTCTCCTGGCTGGATGTTCTTTCCATTTCTTGGGGGCCCCCAGTGGCATAGCACAACTCAGTGATCCGGGGAGAAAGTGTCAGTGCTCAGAAGCAAACTTCCTCAATGAAAGCCTCCCTGGAAACTGGCCTCATTCATCATTATCTGTTCTCATCTCGAGGCGGCCCGCCAGCTTCCCATCCTATGGAATTTGGCGGGAATTCTCCTCTGAGCAGGATGTTCTAGGGGGTGAGAAATTGACCCAGTGTGTGGAGGGGTCTCTGCTGGAGTTCCCAAGGTGGAGACCAGAGGGATCTCTGTTTAGCCAACTCACTTTGTCTTCCTCAAATCTTCTAGCTGACTTCAGAGCCCAGTGTGGTTCTGATGGGGCATCCTAAAGTGTACGAGCAAGATGCTAATTTGGGAACATTTTGCAAATGGTGTTCTCTTTTCCTGTTGGCAATAACACCCTTTCTTTCTGGAGTTCAGTCCAGTAAACCTTCCGTGTTTCCACAGCTCTTCATTAGCCTAGTAGGAAAATCTAATGTTGATTTTGTCTGAATGTTTGTTATAATCAAGGAAGTGAAGTCTTTTGTGCTCTTCTAATCTTTTTTAAAAATTCTTTTTTAATGTTTATTTATTTTTGAGAGAGGGAGGGAGAGAGAGAGAGAGAGAGAGAGAGAGCGTGCACGCAAGAGAGAGCATGCATGAGCAGGGGAGGGGCAGAGAGAGAGAGAGATTGGCAGAGAATCCAAAGTGGGCTCTGTGCTGACAGCGGAGAGCCCAATGCGGGGCTCAAATTCGTGAACCATGAGATCGTGACCAGAACCAAAGTGGGACACCTAACCGACTGAGCCACCCAGGTGCCCCTGTGCTCTTCTAATCTTAACTGGAAGGGAAATCCCATGCAATAACATCATGACTTATAAAGCCAAATATTTGTGCTTATGATCTGGTTCCAGCCTCTCAGAGGCTAGAGGTTGGAGCTGCTTTGTTCATTCATGACACATTTGTCCAGCCCCTACTTCATTTGAGGCATTCCTCTGGGTGCTATGGGGACTTTAAAGATGGATGGGACCCGGATCCTGCTTTCCAGGATGTAGACAAGGTGGGGAGAGGTGGGGAGAATGAGGCATGTGCATATCGAAGCACGAATGTGGTGTGTTGCATGAATGTGAGGCATGAATGAGGTGCAGGATTCCTATGGAAAGTCAGAATCAAGAGAGATTGTTTCTAGCTTTGAGGCAGGGCAAGGCTTTTTGGAGGAGGCAGCATTTAACTAGGGGAGAAGTGTGGGCAGATCCAGAAGAGGCGACATAAAGTGGGGATGGGATTTTGGCTTTCTGTTCCATTAGAGGATAATTCTAGGTACTTACTTTCTTTATGGAAATCAGGGTTAGCGATGATCAGCATGGGCCTTTCTCTGAACCCCCAACTTTAGATTTTTTTGTACAAGTCATGTGACTTGAAGGCAAGGAAGCGTAAAAATAAAAAATGCAAAGAGAAAGAGCAAGTCGACATGGGCATTATGGGTCATAAAGAGCATCTCTTCCACACTGGCATAATTCATCAGGTCATGGTACCAGATAAATATAATCTCGAGTGGAAAAACATGACCAAAGTTTCAAAGTCCTCAATTTCCAAATGGCTATCACGTGGCCTTGATCTGTTTACAGAAGAAATCACAGTGGAATAAGGCAATCACCCTTTCCTGGAAAGCAAGAAGGATGCATTTCCTGGCGCTGTAAATAGAACCTCTGTGAGCCTGGCCACCCCCTCTTCTCAGGAGACTGCAGACGGTGGATGGTAACAGCCCCCATCTTTTGGGCAGGAATAATTAATGGAGAAAGTGTAGGTTTGTGGCTTGTGAGCAGCCAGGGTGAAACGGCTTGTCCATTTCAGCTTTCGCCTAAACCACCGGGACGCATACTTCCTGAGTCAATGGTGATCTTGCAATGCTAACAAAAGACCCCCATTGATCATTGCCCTCTCGTAATTGCTGCCAGTGTGAGGCTGTCCCTCAAAACTTGTAGACATCTCTTGGCAATTTAAATCTGGCCCACGCTAAAGGCCGCACGCCGCCATAACGCAGGGTGAAGAATGAAAAGGCAAATAGGAACTTTAGCAGCAAATCAAGTTCAGGGCGCAACAATGCTTCTCTAGTGATGACACTTAATTGTGTATTGGGAGCCTTTCCAGTGGAGCCTCCGGGTTCTGCTTGACCTGGGAAGTTGCTGGAAAGCGAACTCTTAGGTAGCCCCATAACCTTTCAGAAACGAGACCTCAGGAGGCAGTGTGTATCCAGTAGCGAATGAACATCCTCTTGCACGTGAAAACAAAGGTGTGTTAGGAACCACCAGAAGGAAAGGTGTCACCCTGGGGGTGGGGGTAGAAGTTGGAAGTTTGCATCCTAAACACTGCTTTGCAATTCATCTGGACTCACGCTCAGCAAACTGTCACAAGGGGGCTCGGCGAACGGTGGCCTTGGGCCAAATCCAGCCAAATGCCTGGTGTAAATAAAGTCTTACTTGAACACAGCCACACCCGTCTGTTTAGGTAATGTTTATGGCTCTTTGGCTGTGCAAGACCAGAGCTCAGTGGCTGGGACTGAGACCCGAGGACCCACAAAGCTGCAAATCTTCCCATTTCAGCCTTTTACAGAAGAAGTTTGCTCTAATGGGTAAGACCGGATGACACTTTTCATATGAAGTCACCAAATTAAGCTTTCAGTAGGAGGTTCTGTAATCTTAGAGAAGCCTTGCAATTAATTGTGCTTTGAAGCCTGGAGAGCTGGATCTGGGACATTGAGGCTACAGTCTAGCCTTATTGTGAAGCTTTCAAACTCTTTTGCGTTATTCTGGTTCTGTTTCCCTAAGACACCAGTGCCTGTAGCCAACAGGTTTAGCCTCCCATGAAGTAGGGAACATGGGAAAACTGGTAGAATCGGATGGCCCGATGGCCCGTGGAGCCTTCAAGGTCTAAATGGCTGATTTCTTCAATGGAGGTATAAATGCTCGACACAAGCCTTTGACTGGCGTTTGGTGTGGATGACTATAAACATTTCCAGTGCCACATGCAGCTTTAGCAAAAGTTAGGCAGGCTTGCTCTGGCATTCCATAGTTAATTTCAGATTTCTGGACTGCTTAGAGAAAGGATTCTTCTTTATAGTTGAGAAGGAATTAACTTTCAGGTACCAGATTGCTATGATTGTTAAAAACTTAGTAGTCGTTTGAGTTGAAAGCTCTCTAAAATGTACCATATACTCTTAGTATGAAAGTTCCCGGTTTCGGTCTGTCGCCCACATGGGAACTGAACTGAGACCCAGTGCTAGGGGCTCCGCTTCCTGTTTTCTTCTACTTTTACCCCCAGCCTCATAAACTCTCACATTCACAGAGAAGATGTCCTTTGCCTTGAATGAAAGCCGGTGGTTTGATGTGTTGAGAAAGATTCTGAGGATGCACCTAGGAGCCGTAGAAAGAGCTCCATAATGCATGATTGATGTGTGTGAGGATTCAAGAGGGGAGGTTAGGTACCTTATGCTACACAATTCCGATTCTTGCTCTATGGCTTCAAGGACTTCTGAACTGCAGAGCGGTGGTTTTTGTTTGTTTGTTTTGTTATCAGCTCGCTATTCTTTTGTTAGCAGTTCTGAGATTCTATGTTCCCATCCCTGGGTCTTAGCATCACCTCACATTATGTTCCTCTGGATACTTTACTTCTGTCCCCTGCCTCCTTTCTTACGTTCATCTATTTTTCTTGGCTCTTCTGACTATAATGACTTCTCTGGAGAAGTCTATGTTTAAAAAAAATTTTTTTTAACGTTTATTTATTTTTGAGAGAGAGAGAGAGAGTGAGAGAGAGAGAGAGGGAGACATGGAATCTGAAACAGGCTCCAGGCTATGAGCAGTCAGCACAGAGCCGGATGCCGGGTTCGAACTCAGGAATGGCTAGATCATGACCTGAGCCGAAGTCAGATGCTTAACCAACTGAACCACCCAGGTGCCCTGAGAAGTCTGTCTTTTAGACACTTGTGGTCAATAAGGTGCTTCTTTCTGCTCCCCAGGACCATTGCTTGTGGGTGTGCAGATTGTGAGCTGGACAAGGGTGCTTGGGCAAAGGGTGTGAATGGAGGCCTAACGCCAGTGTGTCCCCTGCCTGTTTCACATTTATTCGTCCACACTCCACTTCCCTTCTCCTTTTCTCTCTTTTTTAAATCCATTATGCATAGATTTTTATTTTATTAAATGGATTACAATCCATTTGTTTCGATGCTCAGGTTGGCCCAGATTTGGCCAATGGGAACCCTTTCAAGCTGGCTCCTTTGTTCTTTTTGACAAAGATAGGTATTTCTATCATTTTTTGTGAATACTTCCTTCCTTTCTGCACAACACAATATTCCAGATTTATCTTTACCTTCCCTGCCCCAGCCCTAGAGTTGGCCACTTCTGTAAGGAGCCCTGGTTCCTTTTAGTTGGGGATGATATTTAGAAACCAAGACCTAGGCGGTAGGTAGGCTCACGGTTAACTGGAGTGTAACTGCTTTTATTTTTTTTAATTTTTTATTTATTTTTTTTAATGTTTTATTTATTTTTGAGAAAGAGAGAGACAGCATGAGCAGGGGAGGGTCAGAGAGAGAGGGAGATACAGAATCTGAAACAGGCCCCAGGCTCTGAGCTAGCTGTCTGCACAGAGCCCGACGCGGGGCTCGAACCCACGAACTGCGAGATCATAACCTGAGCCAAAGCTGGATGCTTAACCGACTGAGCCACCCAGGCACCCCTGTAACTGCTTTTAGAATTTAAAGAAATTTTAAACATTATTAGTGATATTGTGAGTTGATAATATTACTTCCAGTTCCAATCTAAACCCATAGACCCTTCCTTGCTTTCTACGTTTTTTGTATTTCTACGTTTTTGTATTTCTTTTCTTTTGTATTTCTACGTTTTTTGTATTTCTACGTTTTTGTATTTCTTTTCTTTAGCGTAGAACCCTGGCTCTCAACAGTAACAACCCATTTACTCATTTGCTCAGTTCGGTAATGCATTTAATTTCCATTTGAATCTGTTCTCCCTTGGGCATCTTGTAGTTTCTGGAATGGTTTTGTCTTTTCATTTCTTTCTTTGGTAAAACGAACTCTCATTATATGTCTTCCTGTTTCCTGTCCATTTTTAGTCTTAGTTTTGGGATATGTGTAGTTATACATTTATTTGAAAATACTCAATTCAATTTGCAATATTGTGTTATAGGCATCTTCTGCTTCACGGCTGGATTTTGGGGGATCGTTTTTATTAGCTGAAAAACCTTTTACGCTGTTATTTTCTTCTGACAGTAGTATTATATGTGGTTGGTTAGATTTTTTTTCCTTTTCCTACGCATCTTGTGGGCGAGGTTTCTAAATCAAAAGCACCACTTTCTACCACTATAGTAAAGTTCAGTATCTTTAATGGATAATGTTGATGATGATGGATGTGGGGTAGACTGGGAGTGGCCACGATGTCTTATTTTTATATTTGTTTCTGCAGGTTTCTTATTTTTAGTTTCTTCCTTCCTTCTTGGCCTTCCTTGCCGCAGAACCAAGTGACACCACTTCTTATCTGTATTTCTGACTCTTCCTCGCAGGCAGTGATTCTTCAAGGCTACTACTGCTGTCTTGCTCACTTTCAAGTCCCTCCCCAGGGACAGATTCCCTGAACTACCAAGCCCCTGACCACTGTTTAATATTTTGGCAGTTAGTGTTGGACTTGCTCTTTCTGAGATTTTCTCTTTTGTCTTCAGACCTGAAATTTTCTCCTAACATTACTTCTGGCTTCTAGATCTGTAGACTTGACTTGGCACTGGGGAATTGTACATTTCTTTTCATTCCAGGACCTAGACAGAAGGCACAGTGCCTATTTGGGTCATGCTGTTCTCATAGCAGAGGCAGGAACAAAGAGATTGACCCAAATTACTCAAGCATATTTGAAGCTTCTGCTTAGATATGGCATATATAATATTTTGTGCATATTCCATTGACAAAGGCAAGTCACATGGCCAAGCCTCCCAATGAGAGCGTAGCAAAAGTGAGGAGTGGATTATACTCTTACAGGGGCGGGGGGATGTTAAAATACTCAAGTGCACAGTAAATCTTCAAGTGGGAGATTTTATTAAACAGATTTACCCAAATTAATTGACCACAGAACCCTTTCCTTGAGGTACATCTCAAATTCCCCAGAGAATACTTTGGGAAATGCTGCTCTGCTCCGTCTTGAGGTGTTAGAACTAACCTCCAAAAAGACATTTCTTTGAAGGTCTGGGTAAGTGGAGTGTATGGAGTTCTGAGACTCATGTTTCAGTGAGTGAGAACCAGACATTAAAACCTTCCCATGTCAACAAGTCCAATGCCCTTTTATTAGCTACCACTTCTTTCGCCCTCAAGTGCCATAAAACACAGATTTGGAAAATAATTCTTAAGGTCTCATGCTTTCTGATCCTTATGGAGCTCAGCGATCTTGTTAGGAGCCATCCCCTCCCCCAAACATCTTTCCCCCACCCCTTGAACAAACTATTAAGGAATTACCATTTGTATTTCTTTAAATAATAAAACCAGGAGTCTCTTTCTGTACAGAGCGGTATCTTCTCAGATTCCCACATCAGTCAGACCTGTGGATTGTTCAACTCATTACCTATAGCTCCTAGTGTGGTATCAGATATATGAATACTCTATTGCTTTTAGTGATGAAAAATTGCTTACTGAGCACATGGTGTGTGCATGGCCTGGAATCTTCACTCTGTGGGCTTTGGCTCTATGGAAATCAGAGACATAAAACGTAAATTAAGACCACATATTCTTTTTTTATAAGCATAAGGTGAGTGTCTCGTAACCTTGAAGTGATGAGATACAGGTCATTGGGCTAAAAGATAGAATGGAAACGAGGGTGTCCTCATTCATGTACCCAAGTTGGTGACTACCTTGGGCAATTTACCGTTCTTTAGTCTTCCCACTTGCCAAATAAGAGATAGTACACGAGGCCTTGAAGAAATTCTGCTAACAAAGCTTAAAAAGATGAGAAAAGCGTGGCAGGAGGGTGGAAATGCACCATCTAGTACTGTGTTAAGTGGCATTCAGTTTCTTTCTATCCCAATAGGTGTCTTGCAAGATTTTTTTCCCTACAGTTTTCATTATGATAAAAAATACATAACATGACGTGTATCCTTTTAATAATTGTAAGTTAGAATTCAGAGGCAGTAAATACATTCCTATGGTGGTGCAGCCATCATCACACTCCACTTCCAGAGCTTTTCCACCATCCCAAACAGAAAGTCTACTCATTAAACCAAAAAAAGAAATGAAAAAAAAAAAAACCCAAAAACAAACCCATTTCCTCTACCGTCAGCCTCTGGTAACCTCTATTCTTCCTTCTGTCTCTATGAATTTTCCTATTCCAGATACCTCATTATAAGTAGAATCATATGATATTTGTCCTATTGTGTCTGTTTATTTCTTTTAGTAGAATCTCGAAGGTTCATCGATGTGGGCATATGTATCAGAATTTCATTCATTTTTTTTGTCCAAATAATATTCCATTGTATGTATACACCACATGTCGCTTATCCATCCGTCTGTTGACAGACATTTGAATTGTTTCTGTCTTTTGGCTGCTGGGAAGAATGTTGCTATGAACATTAGTGTGCAGCTTAACCCTCTTCTGGAAATTTCCAGTCCACCTCTGCAGCCTTGAAGTCCTGACACTCAGTTGAGCGGAAGTATAGTGTCTAACAAATATAAAAGGACCCCACCGGCAGCAGGCAAATGGTTAAAGTTCTGGCTTGAAGTTTTATAAGCTCAGCTCTCTTCCCTTTTTTCCTCAGGGCAGACCTTTTCTTGGAATCAAGTTCAGCTCTTAGGACCACTCCCTGGGTGGCTGATGGACAAAGCAATAAAGCTGACCGAATCCTGCTCCTTTCCATATTAATGGGGCCATTTGCTGGTGTGGGATTGAAAGTATTACAGCTGAGTGACAGTTGTTTAATATTCTAATTACATAAACTTTCTGTGTTATAGTTTTGCCATTTGACATATGAGATTTCATAATGTGATTGAATTTGTATGTTGGAACTATGTTTGTTAATGGAGACTGACAACAGTTCTAGGAAGAATTTATGTTAAGCTGGCAGAGTGAGTGATGTGGGAAATCCGTGGTGACTGTCTGTGGGAGGCTGCACTACAAACTGACCAGAGTCTTTTCTGTTTCAGTTTCACAAGAAAATTTCTTGGAGGTGAAATCCACGTTTTCACTCATTTGGACACATTGTGTAATGATTGGATGTGAGCTGAGGGAAGGCTGGCTCAAAACCGAGAACTTGTAGAGGACAGAGGTCAAGGGAATTGCTCTATAACGAGATTGTTCGAGGGTGGGAGGGCACAGAAATGCATTTCTGTAGTCTGATTTTATTATCTTTTCTTTCATGAGGCTTTCCTGGCTGTGGGTATAAATATAGACTTGTTAGCAGAGGCTTTAGGCTTTTCTTTGGAGAATAACGAAGGTCTACTCAATCCAAGCTAGATAACTGGGTTGGGAGCCATTTTTCAGACAGCCGCTGTGTCCTAAGAAGGTGGCAGCCTGATTTTTGCCTTTGTTCTCAGCTTAGATCTGAATCAAACTGGGCCTCGGCCAGGAGGTTTCAACAATGTATAATTTAGTGAGGTTAGGCTTCCACTGGTCTCCAAAGGTAGTTTAAACCGAATTTAAACAGATTTATGCAAAACTCCAGTACAGTATTAGTAAGACCCAAATAAATCAGAAAACCATAGGCATTTTCATCTTCTAGAATATTACAGTCTTAAACTAGCAGACAGAGTTTGTATGCTAACAAGGTCAAAGATCATAATGCAAAAAGTTGAGTTCTACCCCTAACCAGACCTCAATTTTTAAAAATGATTGTATATTAATTTTTTTTTAATTATGAAGGTAATGTAATTATCTTACAGAAAACATAGGAAAGAAAAAAATTACTCATAAGCCAACACCCTTAAGCAGCTTCTAATGCGTTTTGGTATAATTCTTTACAGACTTTTCCCTTAGTGTAACTATTTATCTATTTCTCTTTACATGTTTGTCATCATAATTTAAGGACAGATTTGTATCTTATTCTTTTCATTTAATATTGCACTAAAACATTTCCCGTGTTCTATATTGTCTTCATAGCCGTAATTTTAAATGGCTTACTTGAGGCAGAGCAAGAAATGCAGAACATTTGCCTCACTTCCAACTTTATAGTAAACTAGACCATGGGCACTTGCAGATTTATCATTCAAGATTTCAGCTGTTCTCAAGTAATTTCAAAGTCCCAAGGCTTATGATAATTAGTAATTTTATCGAAGCATTTGGGGGAATTTGCATCATGAGATTGGAGTCCGGGAGCTAGCCAGCCAGTTCATGAACTGATTGCCCAATACCAGGATATTAACATAGTTTTTCTATTTTCTGTTTGTCCCCATCAGCATTTTATGGGAAATTATTGTATTCGTTTTTGCTGCATAACAAGCCACCGAAGAACTTTGATGCTTAAAACAACAAACATTTGTTATTTAGCTCATGATGCTAAGGTTGGTTAAAATGCCTGGGAGAATTCTGGCCTGGGATGACTGGCTGGGGCTGGGTGGCCTAGGATGGACTCAGTCATGGATCTGGGATTGGAGGGCTGTCGGCCAGAGCGGCTTGGCCTTTCCAGCACATGACCTCTCTAGATTGAGCTCATGGTGGTCTCATGGTTTTAAGTGCAGAAAGAGAAAGCAAAATTCTCATGCAAGCATTTCTCAAGCATTTTTCAATGGCCTTTCATCATATTTGCTAATGCCCCATAGGACAAAGCAAGCCACATGGCCAAGCCCAGATCAAAGTCCATTCATAGACCTTATCTTTGATGGACAGAGAAGCAATACCACGTTGCAAAGAGGCGTGCAGACTAGAATAGAAAAAGCTATTGTTTGCAAGTAAACAAATACAATTTCATATATAGATGTATGATCAAATTTGGGAATCTGCAGAAGTCTGGCAGAAATCCAAGGGCCACACAACTTGTGATTTATGGGGAGGGGGAGCTTCTAGTCATGGGTAAATATTGTAACTAATACTTTAATGTGACCTTTGTGTATATATATTTAAGACGATTCTGAGTTATTTGGTTAGGATAGATTCCCAGAAGAGGAATTACTAGGTCAACGAGAATGAGCGTTTTTATGTCTCTTAATATTTATTTCAAGCTTACTTTTCAAAAAAAGTTGTTCAGGATCATGTGCTGTCATCAATGTATGTTTGGTTATGCATGTGATTACCTGTTTTACCACACTTTGGTTAGCACTGAGCGTTATCATGAATGGAATTTGCTAGTGAAAAATTAAAAACTGGTTCCTAGGGGCACCCGGGTGGCTCAGTTGGTTCAGCTCAGATTATGATCTCATTCTTTGAGATCCCTGATCTGACTGTGCCCTGAGTCAGACTCTGATCTCACCGCACAGAGCCTGCTTGGGATTTTCCCCCTCCCTCTCTCTCTCTCTGCCCCACCCCTACATGCACGCATGCATTCTCTCTCTTTCTCAAAATAAATATCTAAACATTAAAACAATGGTTCTTAATTTCTATGGGTATTTATTAGTCTTCGAGAGAGATGTCTCACCAGAATGCCACACCGTGGCTGCCTTAGACAATAAAGATTTATTTCTTTACAGTTTAGTGGCTAGAAGTCCAAGATCAAGATGCTGGCATGTTGGGTTTCTCCCAAGGTCTCTCTCCTAGATTCACAGAAGGCCACCTTCTTGCATGTCCTTACATGGCCTTTTTTCTGTGTGCACGCATCCCGGGTGGCGCTTCCTTTTCTTCTAAAGACATGAGTCATTTTGTATCAGGGCCCCACTTTTAGGAGCTCATTTAACCTTAATAACTTCTTTAAAGGCCCTACCTCCAAATGCAGTCACAGTGGGTGTTGAAGCTTCAACATATGAATTTGGGCGGAATATGATTCCGTCCCTGACAAGATGTATCTAGGTTTTGGGGGGCCTAAAGGTCATATAATTTTGCGGCCCTCTTTAAAAAGAATATAGGGGCACGTGGGTAACTCAGTCGGTTATGCATCTGACTTTGGCTCAGGTCACGATCTCGCAGTTTGTGAGTTCGAGCCCTGCATCGGGCTCTGTGCTGACAGCTCAGAGCCTGGAGCCTGCTTTGGATTCTGTGTCTCCCTCTCTCTCTGCCCCTTCCCCACTCACACTCTGTCTCTCTCTCTCTCTCTCTCTCTCTCTCAAAAATAAATAAACATAAAATAAAATAAAAAAATAGAGACTATAAAATCACAAATATAAAATTGTGAGGCGTTCTTCTTGGGTCTTGGAAGGCCCCTGAGGCTGAGGCCTTCATGGCTGCACAGTTAACCTGCCTCTGCTCGTTGCTGTTTTGTACCTTAGTTAATAGTGCACATAAATGCTACTCATTTGTATCTGCCGGGTATATAGGGAAGGATATTGGTTTTGAATAAAAAGTGGCAGGACAGGAGTGTTACTATTTAGCATGGAGGGTCCTCAAGTTTGAAGCTTTGGGTGTAAACTGACATGTAAGGTTCTTGGCAGAGGCCTTACTATCCCCAGGAGCTCAGCACACCGCTTATGTGGTGTGTTTGCCTTGGTGACCAAGAATGTGTCTTAGTGCCTAAAGTCTTACCTCCACCATCTGAGCACATGGCTGAAACAGGATTAAGAGGGAACAAATCCTCAACCTTTAATTAGATGTGGGGCTCAGAATCCAAGTTCCCCGGAGAGAGGGAACACATGAACTTAAGCGTACATTAAGATATAAACGCCTCATGCAAGATTTTCTAGGAGTAGGTTTTCATAAGGGGAAGAGAGATGGCATTGGGTACCTTGACACGTGTGTTTGAAAAGAAGGTACTGAAAAATGGAGTTTGGGAGGCTAGTGGCAAGCTTCACTCTTAAAAATGCTGGATGTAAAACTTTTCACTATTTGCAGATGACATGATACTATTTATAGAAAAGCCTGGAGACTCCACCAGAAAACTGCTAAAACTGATGATTGCAGTAAAGTAGCAGGACACAAAATGAATACACAGAAACCAGTTGTATTTCCATACACTAATAATGAAGTAGCAGAAAGAAAAATTAAGAAAACACTTCCGTTTGCAATTTCATCCCCAAAATAAAATGTGTATGAATAGACTTAACCAAGGAGGTGAAAGATCTGTACTCCGAAAACTACTGAAAAAAAAAAAAAATGTTGGCCAGGCCGGTGCTGGCTTTGGAGGAAAGGGATGTCATGTCCTAGGACTGAGTTGTCTGCCTGGAGAATCTGTTGTTTCAGAAATGTGTTTCTGCTACCATTCTTGCTTCCTTCACTGTCAGATGCAGGGGCCTCAACACAATTAGGGACTCATGGGAAGGGGCAGGACTATCCTGTGACAGGCATTGCCTTCGACCAATGAGAGTGTAGAAACAGATGACCAGGCAGGGATCCTTGGGGGTAACGATGAATTAAGCATGAGTCTTTAGGTAGAGTTGAGGGGAGTTGGGAAAGTTGGTTTGGCAGGGGGCGGGGTGGAAGGCAAAAGTAACATGGGAGTGGAGGTAAAGAAGAGAAAGTCAGAAGAAAAATCCTCATGAAATGATACATTTAAAGATACATTCACTGCATATAGGAAAGGTAAATCTAACTTTCTTTCCCTCTTGTTAAATAATACAGATCATTCATACAGCTATACAGCTCGTTATTCAAAATCACCATGAACCTTCTGGCTCCTGGAAGTCAGCCAATGAAATTCCCAGAGCTGAAAGAGGCCTGTCTTAACCGCCAACCTGAGTTCCCACTGACACAGAGCAAAACATGTAGGAAAATATTAGCATTTCCTATTTAAACAAATAGGAGATAGTCTGGGGACATAGGTTTATCTAATTTGCCTTTGAAAAGATAACATATAAGAAAGCACAGAGTTTAAGCAGGAAAATCACTTTGCACAAAGTAACCACTGATCCAAAGTGGGGTAGTCCTCATTGCCTCCGAGAACAAGCAGAGCGTTGTCTCAACCATGAAAAGAAAACACCCTCTGATTTTCTAATTTTGTCCTGAACCAGATTCTCGGTTAGAATCTAAGGATCTATTTTCTTTGTCCTCCTCCTGCCTCCCTTCTTAATTTTCTTAACCTCCTATTTTTCATGGGCCTATCTAAGTGGATGTTGAAACGGTCTGCATGTTCAGAAAGAGTACATTTCCTACGTAAACAAACACAGCCCGGCTTACAGAGAAAGGAAAGCAGTCTTGTCAGCCCGAAAGGACCCAGCACATGGTAATTTTCGTAATTGAAGTATTCCAGGGATTCCAGAGCCCAGGAACAATCCATAAAACGGGAACTGGACCACACAAAAACACCCCCATGGCTCCAGGCGGGCATGTTTGAAAATAAGCAGACCTTGGAGAGTAGGAAGCAGGGGGCTTGCATCAAATGGTCTTTATAAATGCCCCCTTCTAAAATTAAAGCCCTGTCTAAGCTTCTTCCAGGTAAAAATGTTGTCTGGAGGGCTGGAGGCTGTGAAACCCAAGCGCTGTGGAGAGGAAGCCATATAGACTGCTGAGGTCAGGGCCAGAATGACAAGACCTTGAGATTTTGGTTTTCTTTCTCAAGGTCTTCTCCATGCATCATTGGATTACAGTCTCAAGACTGGGATGCTGCTGGAATTCATATCCATTGAGAATTTACTGTGCTCTAGGCACAGAACTACATGACTGTATACACAGTCTCCCCCTTGGGGTCTTCAAATTAGGGGACAACCCCTAATTGTCCCCACAGAAATCATGGCTGAAAAGATGGGACGGCGAGCGAGTTCCTAAAGCTATTCTAGACATGATTTTCTTTGGAAGTTCTCTGCCACTGTCAAACATGCTTTCTTGCCTAGCTGTTGGGAAAATTCTTGACTCTCTGAATTCTCCAAATAACTGTTATTGGAGCAATTAGATCATTTTTTTAAACAGCAGACGAGATGTTAATGCTTTAAAAGATAGTCTATCTGTGATCCTTGTAGCTTCCATTCTAATCCAGATGAAGTGGTGTGGGCACCAGAGTATAGATGAGAATTTTGGCATCTCCAGGGATTAGCAGAATATAGGGAGGAAAAAAAGAGACCTATTATCTTTCCATAGGGGTGGTCATTGAACCTCTCAGAGATGGAAGTCAAAATTTCCTTCGGTGTAAGTGGTAGCTTTTGACTGGCTGTAAGGAGAGCCCGAGTTTGTTTAATTTGGAGTAAAGTTTTATGAGTTAATCTCTAGTGAGGGAAAGCAGCAGTAAACACAGAACATACTGGTCATTATTCCAAGTATTTCCACATTCTTTCTCATGCATGAGAGGAGAAAAAAATTTCAAAAAAATGGGGAGGCACGGCACTCAAACGTGTGTGTGTGTGCGCACGCGTATAATTTTGTTTTGACCAAACCATCTGGTGTACAATATGCCCCAGTGGTGTGAAGGCAAACATTTACCAGGAGATTCGCATGGTTTCTGCCATGTGTAAACATACTTGCAGAAGACTCTTAACGTTTCTAGAAAGTGGAGATAAACATAGATCTCTCTCTGCATATATTCATACAGCTCAATCCTTTGCAGACCAAACTGTTGTTTATTTTGGTGGACCTTATACACTCAGGTGGGTTCAAGTGCCTACACAATCTGGAAGTGATCACTCCTGCGTCTGAGGAAAATGACCTTTCTTCTCAACATTAGTAATAGGAGCAAAAAATTCAGGGATATTGTGATATGATTGTGTGCTGAAAAGTAGATTAAATCTCAATTAAAGTGTAACATAAATAATACCTTAACTAAGAATGTTAAAAGTGAACTTGAAATGGTCTTAAAAACAAAGGAGGTAATTTGCCTGATTTATTAGGGGAGAGAAAAGGTAGCGTGGTGTGTGTTCTGTGGATTTCATATTTAATGGGACAGACTTCTAGGGAAACTGCTGGGATTTGGGGAAAACTAAACCAAGAGCTCCTAGCATGTTGGTTGGATTTTTAAGAGGGTGGAGGGAGGGAAAATTCACCCGCCCATCCACCCAGCCATCCAACCGATCAACCAGCCAAACAAGCTAAGTGCCCAGGCCCAGGGAACGCAGCTATTGTTTCCAAAGGGGGTCCTGGATATCAGAAAGCCACTAGTGAGGGGGCACTTAAACTTCAAAAGAAAAAAAAGGATTTATTAGGAGGCTTGAGGGGAATGTTCCTGTAACAGGTCCCCTGCCATTCCCATTCCCAGGCTTGTGCATTGCTGAAAACCTTCCCGTAAGATCCAGATACGACTTTGGCTCTTGTGTTAGCTGCGGCTGGAACCCGTCTCTCTGAGAAGTCCAGGATGAAAGGTGCTTCCTCTGAAAGCCTCTCAGCCCTTCGCAAAGCATAGGCCACATTCAGCTTCACTGTGGGTTGGCAGTGGGGATGGGATGGGGGTGCTGGAAGACATGCGTCTGGCTGGTCCTGTGTTAGTAGGCAAGGACGTCACCTCTTGGGCCCTCGGTCCTCATGTGAAATGGGGGAGTTGTTCTTTAAGGAACTTTCCAGCTCTAAAATCCTACGATTCTCAGTGGGCCAGAAAAATCCAGCTTCTGAGCATACAAACCTCGGAGTGGCAGAGTGGAAAAGCTCGCCGAAGGCCATGCAGTAATTGATTGTCAGTTCTAAAAAGAACTTGAGACTGTATCTCTCTTCTGACAACTAGACTCTGACATCCAATCAGGCTGTGGGCTCTCAGAGGGCGATGACCATGCCTATCCTGTTCACGATTGTATGTCCCATACGCCGGGCACATAGCCAGCAGTCCAAAGACATTTATTGACTCAGTAAATGAAAGGATGAATAGAAACCGGGGACTTTCTAGGAGAGGATGCAGCTTTCTCAGTTCTGTGGCATGGGACCCCACGTGATCAGCAAGCCTGAGTTTCCTACCGAGGACGGCAGACGCCCCAGCATCCTGGAAGAGAGACGGAGAGAATGACTGTATGGGAGGGTAAAACATTTCTGTCATTACTATTGATGGCAAAATCTGGATTGCCGTTTCACAGACGCACACGCCAAGCGTCATACTTTTGGAGGCAGCACAAGGAAAATCGATGATAGCTTTGACTTTGGATAGTGACGAGTCAAGTGGCAAATCTCGAACTGTCTAGGGTTGTGCAACAGAGTCACTTTGACGGGCCGCACGGAGGAAGTGGGTTACGTGAGGACACTTCATAAAACAGGTCACAGGTTTTTGAAATAGCACCCAGTGACCCGGTGCATACTCACCAGATGAAAATTAAAGCTTTACGAAATGAAGCTGACTTTTACTCCGTGCACCGTACCCGGATATCTTATGTTAATTCCATTTGGTGTTTATTTCATTATTTGAAGCTACTCAGTACAATTTACTAAGTTGATTTCATGATCAACCCAGAATCAGCAAACAATACTAAAGGATGTGCTTGCAGTGGGACAGTTTATGGCACGTGGGCCCTAGGCAGTTCATCGTTTTCATTTTGATTAAAATGAGATGTGGTTTCAATGATCCACAATTCACCCATTTATAATTTTTTTCATGTTTTTTGAGAGAGAGGGAGAGAGACAGAGTGCTAGTGGGGGAGGGGCAGAGAGAGAGGGAGACACAGAATCTGAAGCAGGCTCCAGGCTCTGAGCGGTCAGCACAGAGCCCAACGCGTGGCTCGAACCCACGAACTGGGTGTGAGATCATGACCTGAGCCGAAGTCGGAGGCTTAGCCGACTGAGCCACCCAGGTGCCCCAATTCACCCATATAAAGTGCATAATTCAGAGGCACCTGAGTAGCTCAGAGGGTTGAGTGTCTGACTTAGGCTCAGGTCATGATCTCACAGTTTGTGAGTTTGAGCCCCATTTCAGGCTCTTTGCTGTCAGCACAGAGCCCTTTTGCCTCTGGCCCCACCCTTGCTCACACTCTTTCTGTCTTTCTCTCTTTTCTTTCTTTCTAAAATAAATAAACATTAAAAAATAACACAATTTATAAAAAATAAAGTATGCGATTCAGGGGTGACTAGGTGGCTTGGTCGGTTAAGTGTCCAACTTTTGGTTTTGGCTCAGTTCATGATCTCACATTCATGGGACTGAGCCCCACATTGGGCTCTTCAGTGACAGTGCAGAGCCTGCTTGGAATTCTCTCTCTCCCTCTCTCTCTGCCGTCTCCACTCTTTCTCTCTCAAAAATAAATAAACATAAAAAAATAAAGTACATAATTCAACAGTTTTTACCATATTCATGGAGAAGGGCAACCGACTCCACAATTTTAGAACATTTTCATCACCTCAGAAAGAAATGCCATATTCTTTAGCTATCGCTCCCATTCCCCCATTGCTCTGGCTTCCCATCCCCAGGCCACCACTCGTCTGCTTTCTGTCTTTTATGGATTTGCCTGTTCTGGACATTTTGCATAAATGGAGTCATAAAATTTGTGGCCCTTTTGTGACTGGCTTCTTTCTCTTAGCATCCTGGTCTCAAGGTACATCCATGTTGTAGCATGTGTCAGAGCTCTGTTCCTTTTTTTCTTTTTCTAAAGTTTATTTATTTATTTTGAGAGAGAAAGCGAGGGGAGGAGGGGCAGAGAGAGAGAGAGACAGAGAGAGAGAATCCCAAGCAGGGTCCACACTGTCAGCACAGAGCCCAACATGGGGCTCGAACTCACAAACCATGAGATCATGACCTGAGCTGAAGTTGGCTGCTTAACCAACTGAGCCACCCAGGCACCCCACCTCGAGTTCTTTAAACTCACTCTTTTAAGGTTCTCAGTCTTACCAAAATTACAAAGACAAGCTACTACATTGCAGTTGGAGCCTCATTTAGGGTCTGTATTATTTTATTTTTTTGAAACCTCTCCTTTGATGCTTTACGTGAAAATATAAGTGACATGTGGACAACCCCCCAGGTGGAAGACAGTGGGTGCACTCTTGCTTCCAAGGACCTTACGACACTTAGAGGATTTGATTTAATGTTCACTGAAAAGCCGCCTTTGGCCTGATCTGATTTCTGGAATTTTCCGGGTTATGGAAGCTGTGCAGTTTTTCATTTTCTTGGCCTTGCCTGTGACATTCCATGCGGACATGGCTGCGTTGGCCTGCCCTGTGTCTGAAATGTTCCTGGCATTTTCCTTGGGTGTCTGCTAAGGAAACAGCGTTGTTCACGATGGGTTCAGAGAAGAGAAACTGTGCCGCAGAGCAAGCCAGAGAGGAGATGGCACCCCTCAGAGGGGGCTCCTGGGCTTTGCACGCAGCCACAGGTCATTGGAACAGAGATACAGTGGTGCTGTGCGGGGTCTGCTGATCTCTCAGCCTCAGCCGGAGGCGCCAGCCGGCCGTTCCAGACAGCGGCCACATGAGTGTACCCTCCAGACCTGGGAGAGTGGGGAGGGCTAGCTTCGCAAGCAGCAGGTCCTGGGAATAAGTCACAGGGGTGGTTCCCGTGAAGGTGGGAGCTGGGAGCGCTTCTCGAATCAGGACGATTTGTGTTTGGAACACACTGCTTATCGAATTTCCTCAACAGGTGCTTACCGAGTGCTCACAATGCACCGGGCAGCATTTAGGGCATTCAAGACACATTGCAGGACAAACTAGAGAATGTTCCTGTCTTCGTGGTTGTCTTGTTGTGGGGGGGCGGGCAGGAATCAAATGACCAAATATGTAGGTATAAGATGGTTCAGGGAGAGACAGGCTTTTAAAGAAAAGTAAAGCAAGTAAGGAACGTAGAGTGAGGTGCGACCATAGACACAGAAGTCAGAAGAGTTTTTCAAGGAGGTGATGCCTAGCAAGGATCTGAATGAAGCAAGAGAGTGAGCTGATGAATTTCTAGGGATTTATATTCCAGGCCGAGGAGGCAGCATGGGCAAATGTCCTGAGGAAGGTGCTTGCTTGGCATGCTAGAGGAGCAGCAGAAGGTACAGGGCAGCTGGCATGAGGCAAAGAGCAGTGGGGGCGGACTGGCAAGGCAGCCAGTAACTCCATCATATCCGGCCTTGCAGAAGTAAGAGGACTGATGTGAGTCCTATCCATGCCTCAGTTTCCTCATTTAATGCTGTTGGAGATCATAAGACATAAAGTGAATTGTCTGGATGTAGGAGGCACTCGGGAAGCGCCGGCTCTCTCTCTCTCTCCTCTCCCAGAGATGGCGACAGGAACATTTGTGCTGCCCACATCCTCATGTGACTTGCTTGCTTCACCAGCCTTGTCACCCTTTAGTTTTACCTTCAGTTGGGCATTTAAAAAGTCTGGTTTGTCTCTACTTTTGAATATCACAGTCTCCTGGGTGCTGACTTTGATGGTGGTGGAGAAAGGAAGCGGAAGGCCTATGCCCTGGGAACACTTTCCTTGGCTCACTAGCAGGGACTGCCCCTGTAGTTTGTTATGGTCCTTGGTGCCCAGGGGAGGAAGAAGCATATACAGTGCCTGTGACCTTCAAGGCACAGGGGCCTCTGTAAAAAACCTGAGTGGAGAAATGGCCGAACTAAACTCACTGTCCCAACTCTGAGGCAACTACTAGGGATGCATCTGGTCCTGAGTCTTCACCTCTTTCCCAGCATCCATCGATTAAGAAGTAAATGTTCTGGGGTGCCTGGGTGGCTCAGTTGGTTGAGCATCTGATTCTTGATTTTGGCTCAGGTCATGATCCCAGAGTCGTGGCATCTAGCCTTGTGTCGGGCTCTCTGCTGAACATGGGGTCTGTTTGGGATTCTCTGCCCTTCTTTCCTACTCATATACTCTCTCTCTCTCTCTAAAATACATACATACATACATACAATTTTTAAAAAATTTTTAAAAAAGAAGTAACTTTTCTGCTGTCAGTGTTTCATTGCTCTTGAGTAAAATTACAGCCAGGATGGGGGTGGCTGGGTGGAGCAGTCAGTTAAGCGTCCTACTCTTGATTTCAGCCTAGGTCATGATCTCATGGTTTGTGAGGTCGAACCCTGTGTTGGTCTCTGTGCTGACAGCATGGAGCCGCTTGGGATTCTCTCTCTCCCTCTTTCGGCCCCTCCGCTGTTCATGCACAGACAGGTGCTCTCTCTTTCTCAAAATAGATAAACTGAAAAAAATAAAATAAAAAAATAAAAATCCTTTAGAAAAGTTACCACCACAAAGAAGGGCATATTAAGGGAGGAGGAATAAGCTAGATAGAATCTGGGATCCTGGTTGTAGTCTGAGAGGGTATTCTGATGTTCCTATCAGCGTAGGGAGCATGTTTTTGAGTCTTGGAATAGTAGAATCAGTTACTCAGATATACCAAAGAGGGACGTTTACATTTCTGAGGGAAAATGGCAAAACTGGTATAGAAAAAGAAAATAATGCCTGATTTGCCTTCTAAAAAGGAACCCAGAGAAGATTCCAGTAGCCTTTCAGTCACTTTTCACTGTCATCCTGCTGAAGAGTGTGGTAGGTGCCCACTCCCTTCCCTCCCCGAGCATTCCAGCTGCATGGGGGGCAAGCCACTCGGATCTTTTTTGAAATGTCACCAGCTCCTGATAGAGACCCAATCTAAATAAGGAATGCTAAGTGAGTAACTTGTTGTTGTAGTTGTTGTTCAGAATTTGAAATTCTGGAAAGTTTTATCCAGCATTTCCACACATTTTTTTTCTTGGGGAGCCTAAACAATGTCTTTGTTTTATACATTTTGCTCAAACAATTCTATTCTTCTCTATTACCACTGTCCTAATACATCTCGTTCAACTTCCCTTTTCTTTTTCTTTCTTTCTTCTTCTTCTTCTCCTTTCTTTTTTTTTTTTTTGTTCTAATGATTTTCATTTGGTAATCAGTGCCACAGGAAAAGAGACAGTTTTAACATTAAAGCAATTTTTCTTCCACCTAAGTAAACCATTAAAGACAATGGAAAGGAGAACAAATGTGCTTCTCAAGAGCCATTTTTCCCCCTCCATTGTATCAGCTCATTGCAGATGCATGTCTACAATTCACTTTTGACTGAATCATAATAAATATGAGACAATATGGTATAAACCACTTTTTTATAATGCGATGCTCACCAATAAATTCCACTTAGAGCCTTAAATCAAATTGGTGCAGACGCAAAAATTATGTAAAACTGGTGGTACCTGCCCCTGACCTTGTGCAGGCCCTCCCAGATTTGACTCAATAAACTTTTTTCTTCCCTAATGATCTGGCAGTTATTCCTGTCAAGAGAATACAATGGGGGTGCTACAAGGTGGGGGAGTGAAGCGATGATTCAGAGACCACCAGGGCCCTTGCGAAGATTAATTTGTATGAGGAACCTGAAAAGTTGGAAAAATCTCAGTGCATTTCTGAATCCACATATTCATTTTGAGCTGATTTCTGTTCCTCTTGTGCCCTGTAAAATTTCAAGGAATGTAGTTGAGGTCTGGAGATTTCCACAAAGAGATTAAGAGAGGCTGTAAACTGAAGGAATAGTGGTTTTGTATTAACTGTGGGGCATGAAGTATTTTCGGTGCCGAGATGCCCTGATTTTCAGGATAGAAACTGAGTCCGACACCTTATAAACATTTAGGGAACATTTCTATTAATGCTCTTAATAACAGAGCATTTGAGTTTAAAAAGGGCCTGCATCTGTTATCTTTACTGGGAGCAACGTATGAGTCTAGGGTTGTATTATTTCATTAACTAGGCAGTGAAGTGACAAAATTTTCTCTAGACATTTAGGTCCGATTTTGTGTTTTGGTTTAGAAGCCAACCCATTCGGGAGCCTTAATAAACACTTTTATTTAATACTCGCTGGATTTCATGATACTAACCAAATACTTATAATCTTTCTACTTTTAAAAGAAGTGGGGTCCTCTTGGCCCAGTGAAATCCTGAAATGTTCTCTCACATCATGTCCATCAGTCAAGTCTAGAGCAGGGCTAGACAGACTATTTCCTGGCTCCTTCTTGGAGTCTAGGTGCTACACTGATCCTGTAACTGCTCGGAGATGGGGGGAGCTTATTCATCTCTTTTTGAGTGGTAAGGTTAGGGGATTTCATGGAGTCTTACCCCAAATTTTGGCTATGTCTAGCTTGGAGGGGCCCCGGGGAGAATGAGAGCAGGGCATGATGGGAGCAAGTGCAGTTAGGTAGACCTGAGGTGCAGCCTCACTTGAGCTACTTACGCTCTGCGGACTCAAGCAAGGGACTTACCCTCTTTCAACCTCTGTTCTCCCTTGTAAATTAAGGATAATATCATTTACCTCCAGGGTAGATGTTAAGATTAAATGACTTTGCAAAGTGGTATGTAAAATAGAAACAGTTATTTTATTATCATCACGTAGTTACAGAGTGGTCCTGCATACCTAAGGGGTAAATAATAAGGGCACCACTTTGAATGACAGGGAATTTTTTAAAAATATAATTTATTGTCAAGTTAGCTAACATACATTGTATATGGTGTGCTCTTGGTTTTGGGGGTACATTCCCGTGATTCATCAATTACATACAACACCCAGTACTCATCTCAACAAGTGCCCTCCTCAATGCCCATCACCCATTTTCTCCTCAACCCCCGCACCCCCATCAGCCCTCAGTTTGTTCTCTGTATTAAGAATCTCTCATGGTTTGCCTCCCTCTCTGAAATTGTTTTTTCCCCTTCTCTTCCCCCACGGTCTTCTGTTAAGTTTCTCAGATTCCACATATGAGTGAAGAAGTATAATATCTGTCTTAGCATAAGGGCCTTCAGTTCCATCCACATTGTTGCAAATTGCAAGATTTCATACTTTCTCATTGCCAAGCAGTATTCCATTGTGTATATAAACCACATCTTCTTTAGCCATTCATCAGCTGATGGACATTTGGGCCCTTTCCATAATTTGCCTATTGTTGATAGCGCTGCGTAAACATTGGAACATGTGCCCGTATAAATCAGCACTCCTATATCCTTTGGATAAGTTCCTAGTAGTGCTATTGCTGGGTTGTAGGGTAGCTCTATTTTTAATTTTTTGAGGACCCTCCACACTATTTTCCAGAGCGCTGCACCAGTTTGCATTCCAATCAACAGTGCAAGAGGGTTCCCATTTCTCCGCATCCTCACCAGCATCTATAGTCTCCTGATTTGTTCATTTTAGCCACTCTGACTGGTGTGAGGTGGTATCTCAGTGTGGTTTTGTTTTGTATTTCCCTGATGATGAGTGACATTGAACATCGTTTCATGTGTCTGTTGGACATCTGGATGTCTTTCTTTGGAAAAGTGTCTCTTCATGTCTTCTGCCCATTTCTTCACTGGATTATTTGTTTTTCAGGTGTTGCGTTTGGTAAATTCTTTATAGATTTTGGATACTAACCTTTTATACGATATATCATTTGCAAATATCTTCTCCCATTCTGACGATTGCCTTTTAGTTTTGTTGATTGTTTCATTTGCTGTGCAGAAGCTTTTTATCTTGACGAGGTCCCAATAGTTCATTTTTGCTTTTATTTCCCTTGCCTTCGGAGATGTGTCAAGTAAGAAGTTGCTGCGGCTGAGGTCAAAGAGGTCATTGCCTGCTTTCCCCTCTAGGGTTTTGATGGTTTCCTGTCTCACATTTAGGTCTTTAATCTATTTTGAGTTTATTTTTGTGTATGGTGTAAGAAAGTGATGCAGTTTCATTCTTTTGCACGTTGCTGTCCAGTTCTCCCAGCACCATTTGGTAAGGAGACTTTTTTTTTTTCCATTGGATACTCTTTCCTGCTTTGTCAGAGATTAGTTGATCATACATTTGTGGGTCCAATTCTGGGTTCTCTATTCTATTCCATTGGTCTATGCATCTATTTTTGTGTCAATACCATATTGTGAATGATAGGGCATTTGATGGATTCAAAACCTTTTGGTTCCAACCCTTACCCCCTTCATAAGGCAGTCTTAATTTCAAAGATATTAAATAAACGGTTTCTATATACTAAGGAGCAATTTTATTTTTTAAGCAACAGTAACTCAATCTATTGTAAACTATAATAGATTATAATGAGACATGGAGGGTGTCTGTGGGGACAGATTTACTTCTCAGATAAAAAAATAGAAAATAAATTTGGAAGAAAGCTTTCTGATTATCCTCTTCTTTGTTAATTGCAACAGTTATGTGAAAATATGATGCTAGAGCTCTAGCAACCATCTTGCAACCATGAGGCAATTAGCAAGAAAAGCCAAAATGCTGAAGATGGTGGAGCTGCAGGATTTTCAGTAGTAAAATTGAGCTGCTGAAAGTGTTGAATTCACCCGCTTCCAGACTTCATACAGTTCAAAGCTCTCATTAGACAGGTTTTCAGTTTGTACATGAACCCATTGGCTACTATAGGCAATATTCAAAGTGCAGCGTGGGATCTGTGGCAGGGGGAAAATGGATGCACCCTTTTCAGAGTTAGGGAGGATGAATGAGGTGAGGAAGAAAGGTCAGATGAACGTTTCAGTTATAAGGAACAGAATGTGCAGTGACCCAGAGGCATCGTATTGTGTGGAGTGTTTTAGAGGCTAGGAGTAGTCCAACTTAGTTAAATGCAGTGGTTGTCTGCTGGACTACCCCTCAGAGAGAATTTGGAAATGTCCCAACGGCCAGGAGGTGATGCTAGCATTTGGCGGATGGGATGCTAACTGCCTTGCAGTTTGAGGGCTGCGAAATGAGTACAAATATCAAACAGGAAATCCATAGGGCAAACAACAAGATCTGGCTTGTCCACCTTGTTGATATAACTTCTCCTCTAGGGACAAGAAGTCTTCCTTTCTTCAAATACTGAAGAAGAGAAAGAGCGATTTCATTTCTTAGGGGCGAGAGACCATAACTATGCTTAAGGAGTGAGGGGCCCTCCTGACAGCCACTCTTGAATGTTCTCAGAATTGTCTTCTTAAACACTTCAGTCTCTCATCCCGAAATGTGTCATTCTTATCGTTAAAAACCAACAACCCAGGAGCGAGGCATAAACGATCCCCACCAATGAAAGTTTGTTCTTATATTTAGAACGGATCCACTCTCAAAACCCCCTAGCTACATAGCTCATTCCTTTAGAATTTTACATATTTACAAATGTAAATGCCTAATTTACAAATGTAAATTAGGCATATTTACAAATGTAAAATAGGTCAAAATACTTGTTTATGTTTCTTGATTAGAAAATAATATGTGCACATGGTCAAACCATGCAATCCCTGAAGTCAAAGTTTCCTACAATTCCCTTCCTTCCAGATAAACCCTATTAATAGGTTGATGACTTAAAATGATTCTATTGATAAAGCAACATGTTTACTTTCACGTGAATGGATAAGACCTAGTTTTACATTTGGGGGCAATGGGCTATGTCACGGGGAGGGATGTTTTCATGAGGAGACCAAGAGGAGGACTTTTGCGTCTTCTCTTTCTTCTAGGTCTGAAGGGCACAGTGAATGTTCTGCCAGGATGCACCAGTCCGGCTGCAATCTGATCAGCTTTGACAAACATCTGTTCTAATTGGTTGGTGCCTGTGCCCAATAGTTAAATATTTCAAATGTTGCCCATCTGCTGTGGACTGAATTGTGCCCTCCCCCACCTTCCCTTTCATATATTGACGTCCTGAGCCCCTAGTGTGGCTGTGTTTAGAGAGAGGGTCTTTATAGAAGTAATTCAGGTTAAATGAAGTCATGAGGGTGGAATCCTGAGCTGATAAAATTAGTGTCCTTACAAGAAGAGAAACCAGAGATTCCTCTGTCTTTCTCACTCCCTTCCCATCCTGTGAGGACACAGCTAAATGGTGGCTGCCTGTAACCCACGGAGAGAGATTTCACCAAACACTGACCCCTGGCACCTTGATCTTACACTTCCAGCCTCCAGAGCGGTGAGAGACAAATTTCTGTTATTTAAGCCACCTGGCCTGTGGTATTTTGTGATGGCAACCTTAGCAGAGTAAAAGATCCTTCTAACAAATATTGATTCTCTCCCTGAAAAATCCAGCAGTCCATTTAGTTGTCTTTAGGGTACTGTAGCTTGAAAGAAGATTGTGTGTGTGTGTGTGTGTGTGTGTGTGTGTGTGTGTGTGTGTTTGGTGGCCATTTTACATTAAAACAGATTCCACGTTCAAATTTCAATAGCATCAACTTTCCAAGGTCAGTGTATTCAGGTACCACCTCTGCCTTCTTCGGACACCCTTGGGTAGAAGGAAGTCCCACTCAGGAAAACTTGCTCAATAATTACCAGCCAGGGAATAACCCAAGGCCATGATTCACAGACATCTTTCCTTTTCCCTCATTCTCAAAATCTTAAAGCTCGGATGAGGCAAAAAAAGAAAATCTTTCCCATGGAAATACTGTATCTCATACTCTCTCTTTGTCCCGAGATACACCAAATCATCTTTTCGGACAAGTGTATTGTGGAGTGGGCCGTGGGAAGAGAAGGGGAGAGCCAGAAAACCATTTGTTTCAAGCCACTTGTTGCAGGGATTTGCATTTGCCCTTAAATTTTAAGTTAAAAGAAAGTATTATTTAAAGTATTTGGTTCTAGTTATCTATGAAGGATGTTTTTCTTCTTCTTCTTCTTTTAATTTTTAAGTTTATTTTTGAGAGACAGACAGAGTGGGGGAGGAGCAGAGAAAGAGGGAGACACAGAATCCAAAGCAAGCTCCAGGCTCTGACTGTCAGCACAGAGCCCGAAGCGGAGCCCGAACCCATGAACTGTGAGATCATGACCTGAACTGAAGTCAGCTGCTTAACCGACTGAGCCACCCAGGTGCCCCCTGATGTTTTTCTTCCTATGTTTAGAAATAGGTGATTGTGTTTTCTGCTATGCATTCACATAATAGGACACACATAAGTTAGGTGATATTGGGACTTCCAGTTTGGTTCAATTTTCAACTCAAATTTATTTGGAATCTCATTGCTTGACAAAATATTCTCAGAAAAAAATTACGTAACTTTCTTGGGAAAAGGTGGGCCTTTTCATGTTTACCTGAAGATAACTTCATTTTACAACTTATTAGAGTTCTTTCCTGACATGGTTCTTCAATATTTCTTACAAAAATAGCTTATTGGTGTTTTTTATTTACTTCATTTCAAATAGCCTTTGAGAGATTTCTTACATAGATATGAGATTTCTTTGGTTAGATTAAAATTTATTGTAGTACATGATACAAAGCTTCCTTTTACTTATTACCTGAAAAATCTAAAGAGTAGCTTATTATATATCAACACGCCCTGAAGGGTGGGACACACTCAAGCCTTCCTCGGTTGTTTAATAGAAGCTCCTAATTTTCTCCTTGTCCATGTTCATACCCATTAGGATTTGTGCAGAATGCTCTTAAAGGTGCCTGTGGCTCCCAAAAATGACCATACCCATGTTTAGAATGGAGGGAACTCTTCCTTGCCATGCAGGGCAATGGGCAGTCACTATTGGAATTTTCTGGTGTGAGAAGAATGGAGAGGCTGGGTTATTCACGTCCGTCCCCTGGGCCATGGGGCAAGTTAAGATAGAGACCGAATTGTATTTCATGGTCATGGGCGCTTCACCGTGATGAAGCTTTCACACAGCAAAGGCAGGAAGGTCATCAGTGCACAAGACCCTCATTTCCCTGTGGTCAAATGGCATACTGTCCTCATGTCCTATTCAGAGAGAATATATTTTATGTATTTTCTTTCTGAATGCAAAAATAGCAGTTGAAAACTTCGATCATTTATAGGCCTTTTATCCTCTTGGAGAAAACAAAGCCACAGAATCTCACTGCTGTGAACCTGTGGCTTCCGACCATGGTGGGTTTTTTGGGGAAAGTGCCAAAAAGCTTGTTTCTGGAGGAGAAACATCAGCATTTTTCTTGTGGAACTTTAATTGGAAAGAGAATGGTGGTTCAGCCTAGACAAGAGATCAAAATGAAACGAGCTGTGTTTTCATCCTCGTCCCTTAATGGACCGTAATCCTGGTCATAAAAACCCACCACTTAAACTTTGGCAGTCTTGCTTTCCCAGGAAGCTTTATTACTAAGTATTAGCTCGACTCAAGACGTCGCTTCTCCACGCCAGGTTTGAGCCAAGGCCACTGGGAAAGAGAATGTGTTTGTGGGCAAGTCAGGGCTCCCCCACGGCCCTGCAATGGGCTACACAGTGACATTTTGTTTGGGTGGAGAAAACATGCTTTAGCCCGTTCCATACAAACCATAGCTTGGGCCAAGGACACAAAGGGAGGTGTAGAGAATCTTGAGCCTCAGGTTTTCCTGAGAGTGGCAAGCCAATACATAACCTTAAACCATTTTAAGAACATTTGCCCCCTTCAAGTGAATCCAGCATGCCCTGGATCATCTCACACAAAAGGGTCAGGACCCACAGGCCACCTGGGGATGGCGTTCCTAACCAGTTCTTTCTCATTCATGACTAGTGCTCGGTCTGTTTACCTTTGTGCCAATCAGTCAGCTCTGGGTGCTCTTGACCTTGGTGCTTGGCCCTGGATGTTTCCTGGTCAGACTGATCTGTTCCATTCATCCTGCCAGTCAGGTCTTCTCCTATGTCGGCAGTTACACGCTGAGCAAGCATCCGAGGGTCTTGCTGTATCCTAAGGCTTCCCCGGATAGTCATAAGAACTGGAATTTGCTCCAGCAAAAACCCATCCCTGATTGCCTTAGGTAGCTTCCATGGCAAAAGTAGACCCACTCCAGGGGCTACCTAGGCTGGGGATGAGTCATAGTTCTTTAATTCCAGTGAAAGGTAGTCCGTGTCCAAATTAGATGTTTTTCTTTTCTGATCAATCTTGTGGCTCAGAAGAATGCAATGGAGATGAAGTGTTTTCATTTCCGATGACCAAGTCTTATTTTTCCAAATATATTATTAAATGATTTAGATTTCTGTTGCCCACCCTCCTCGCCCTAGAGCACTTTGCGGATCCCCCCAAGAGACCCTGCTTTGCTACAGTGCGCCCACTCAACAGCAGTGGTGTGAAAAGCCAGCACGGCTGTGCCTGGCTAGCTTTCAGAGGATGAAATGAAAATCATTTCTGTGTCTGAAACGAGAGGGGGGATATTGTGGAGGCAGGAGGCAATTATCCAGGTTGGACCTGGGCCAGGCCAGTAAGGTTCAGTTGCTCCTCTTGCAAAAATTACCATTTGGTCTTTAACGACCCAGAGTGGTCAGGCTGGCATTAATTTACACCTCATCTCAGGAAGGCACCTCTGAGAATGAGAAGGCCTGGTAATGCAATACTGCTCCTCGGCTCCAAGGGAAGGGGGCTAGTGTTAAATGGAGATGGGAACTGTTTGTTCACAAGAGAGTGTATTCCAGAATAGGGGCAAGAGTTCACAAAAAGGCGACCCTTTGAACAGAAGGCAGTAAGAGCCAACACGCAAGGGATGAGCCCAGACACGATAACCCATCCTGGGATGTGCTAGGTCCATTTGTACCATTCACCTGTTCATTTGGCAAAGGTTCATGGGAAGCTTACCAAGCATCGAAGACTGAGCACCGTGCTGACGAGCACTATGGGCACCATGACATACAGTGATGAACAGACGGTGGTCTTTGCACACAGTCCATTGGGGACGTAGATATAAATACATATTTTCATAGAGGTCTGTTGAAGGTGCTATGATAGTACAAGGAGGCAAGAAAGGACATTTCTTGGGGGTGTGGAGTGCATCAAAGTAAGGAGTTTTCAAAATCCATTAAAGGTGACCTAAGTGTTGAAATATATGCTTTGATGTGGTATTTTTTTAAAAGTTATAATAATAGTTTATGTCCATTTGAGCCTTACATATATCACTTGCCATTCTAAGCCCTTTCTATCTATCTATCTATCTATCTATCTACATATATATAGACTGATCTGTATACATATATGTACATATATATTAATACACTAGATTAATCCTCCCAACAGCCCTGTGAAAGAGAGGCTCTAATTATTTCCATTTTCCAGTTGAAGGAAATAAAGCACAGAGATATGAAGCAGCTTGGCCAGGGATACCCAGAGACTAAGTGGCAGAGTCTTGATTTGAACTTGGAACGAGACAGAAACTGATACAAAAGAATATGATCAAGAAATCAGCATGAACCAAAAGATGACCTTGTAGAACGAGGAAATTTGGTTTTGAACGATGACCTATATTTGTTAACATTAAATATACCCATAAAGAGACCAAACCACCTTGGATTCCTTCCTTTTGACCAACGGAATATTTCCTAACAGGTTATGAAGAGAAAACAAAACACAGTTAACCATAACTTTGAAGAAATCCTGTTTCAAGAGCTGTTGAAAATCATTCTGCTCAATACAAGCCTCTGTAAACTCTACAAACAGTTGAAAGAAAGTAGTTTCAGTAAGTTAGTGAAGTCGGAAAATTTATCAAATGGGGCGTTTAGATAAATGGATTATTGGGCAATTGATTTTTAGCAAATTCGTTTCTGACAGACTGATTCTCTGTTACGGACTTGCAATCAGTTCTCACTCCGGAGAGAACTTAAGACAGGGTCCAGCAGATGCCTCCTCTCCTACCTGCAGTCTGTAGGCTACGAGAGTCGTCAGAGAGATCTGCCGATGCGACATGATAAAGAAGGAAGGTGGGTTCTGGACAAGAGAATTCAGTGGCTGCAGATTCAGAACTCAAACCGGAACTTCAAATTCCATGTCTTTTCTGTGATGCTCTGTTGCCGCACGAGGACAGCGTCATCTGAGCGTCCAGATTCTAGTGAAGTATTTGCAGACCAAGCTCTGAAATCTCATTAGGCCTCCTTCCTGGGATAGCTTTGGGGAACCATACTTGTGGTGTCTTATCTCTTACAGATTTCATGCAAAGAGGCTGGAGGCGAATGTGAAGGAAATAAAAAACAAAACAAAGCAAAACAAAGCAGCTAACACATCTGCAATCCTGAGGTGAGTAATAGATAATGTTAAAACACATGGTACGGGGTCCGGGTGGGGGTGGGGGGAGGCTGGGTGGTTCAGTCGGTTGAGCATCTGACTCCAGCTCAGGTCACGATCTTGCGGTTTGTGAGTTCGAGCCCCGCATCGGGCTCTGTGCCAACAGCCCAGAGCCTGGAGCCTGCTTCAGAGTCTGTGTCTTCCCCTCTCTCTGCACCTCCCCCACTTGCAGTCTGTCTGTCTCTCTCAAAAATAAACATTAAAAATTAAAAAAAAAAAACCCACAGTACCACCTGTCCTGATATCCTGCTTGCGGAGGGCTCTGAGGTCTCCTCCAGCCCCTTCCAGTCTTGTGAGTCTGACAGCTGCTGGAGTTGTGGGATGCTTGTCGTTGGTTGGACCAATGGCCTGGCCATACTGTCTGTAAGTATGGGGTATGGCCTCCCCGAAATGTTGCCGGAAGATCTTTCCATCTTAGCATTTTGGTACCCATCCTCTTTAGAGTTTCCTAGAGAAATTCTTTGGAATATGATCCGCCAGTTTTCAGCACATCATTCCAGCACGCCCACACTGTGCCCAGCATTGCTTCACCACGTCAAATAGGTGTTGATGCCATGTTGGCACAACTTTGGCATTGCTCTGCACAGACTGCACGTGTCTGGTTTGTAAACATAACAACACCGAGCTTTCATTAGGGGGATGAGGCAAGCCCCAGCCCTTGTTTCCCTGCCAGAGTGCCCTGATGGTAATAAATCTGAGGCACTAGCATCACCCTGGTTAACATCTCTTGAAGACAAACCCTCCTTCCAAGAATGTTGTAATGTGTGGGCCTTTCTTTTGGGTATTTCTGCATTTTATGTCTATTACGTATGCCCTGTTATGGACCTCGCCTTTATCCCCCCATGAAGCTTTTAATAAACTACGACGTTCTTAAAACAAAGGGTATTTCTTCCTCTTTGGTGGCCATTTAATGATTTTTTTTTTCAAGGCTGTTAATACTGGAGGCATTCTTTAAACAGGGCTACCCTTCGCCAGGGGCCCTGGAGGATTTGTATTTCAAATGGCAGTACGGTAAGGGAGGAAGCTTTTATGGCTGGAAGAGCCATTCTGCTTTATAGTTGTGAAAATTTGTTTTTGAAACAGGTTTTTATGGATTTACAATACTGCATCAACCTGGCGACCAGAACCTTAGGCAGTTTTGTGAGATTTTGCTCACTTCCCTTCTCCCAATATCACCTGCATCACGGGTCACAAATATCTCTGGGTGGGGGGGGGTGTCCCCATTTCTGCTGACGTGGCAAAGTATGGTCCAAATTAAACTGCCCTGGTGGTATACGGAGGACTGCCAACGTTTTCTTTTCTTTCTTTTTTTTTTTTTTTGGTGCTTTTATCTTCAAAAGGGCAGAATTGGCCCTAAACATATGTATTTTATTTACATCTCGTACATACATGGACAAGAATAGTTAACCAGGACTAAGCCACCTAGGGGCGCCTGGCTGGCTCAGTCGGTGGAGTGTTTGACTATTGATCTAGAGATTGTGAGTTTGAGCCACACATTTGGTGTAGAGATTATGTAAAAAATAAAATCTTGGAGTGTCTTGGTGACTCAGTCAGTTAAGTGTCTGACTCTTGATTTTGGCTCAACTCATGATCTCATGGTTCATGGGATAGAGACCCATGTCAGGCTCTGTGCTGATAACATGGAGCCTCCCTGGGATTCTCTCTCTCTCTCTCTCTCTCTCTCTCTCTGTCCCTCTGTCTCTGCTCTTCACCCCCGCCTCAGAATAAATAAATAAACGTAAACAAATAAAATATTTTTAAAAAGTATAGGCATTAGTCTTTCAATTAAAAAAGGTTTATAATCAGGGACACCTGGCTGGCTCAGTTGGAAGAGCATGTGACTCTTGATCTCAGGGTTGCAAGTTCAAGTCCCACATTGGGTGTGGAGAGTACCTAAAAATAACATCTTAAGAAAATGAATGAAGGCATCTAACATTTCTTACCACAAAGTTGGTAATATACACAATATAAATGTTATAGCTGTTCATAGTCCTTTGTTGCTTTGCAAACTATCTTGATGTACAAAAAGTTCTATTTTCAAGCTGACACTTTATTTTCATTTGTCCATGCAATTTTGGCCTACTATGAACATACTTATAAAATTTAAGTGTTTTCACAGCACTCCAAATAGAACTATCAGGAAAAGAATTGCAACCGTTAAAAATTATCTTTGGACTTCAGTTCCAGATGGTAATTACATTGATATTACCAACTTGTTTTTCATCACAGAAACATTTGTTTTAGTTGTTTGGTCTGACATTTATTATTTGAAACTAGAAACTAGAAATGGTTTGTGTATGGGGCATGACATCTTTTGGAAAGAGATCTTTCTGTTAGCGATCTGGAAAATGGTCATAATTTGGTTTGCATTGCAAATGAATAAGTGAATGGATACAAACATGATCAGGGCACCTGGGTGGCTCTGTCAGTTAAGCGTCTGGCTCTTGATTTCCGCTCAGGTCATAATCTCACTGTTGGTGTGTTCGAGCCCTGCATCAGGCTCTGTGCTAACAATGTGGAGTCTGCTTGGGATTGTCTCTCTTTCCTTCTCCCTCTGCCCCTACTCCGCTTGCACTCTTTCTCAAAATAAATAAATAAACTTAAAAAAAGCTAGTGTGCTTATGAAGTAATAACTGACCTTGAGGAAACATATGGAAGGTTTGGGAAGATAGGGAGGTAGCACCCTCCTGAACAAGGGGTATCTCAGGGCAAACAGTATGGAAATGATTTCATCTCAGGAATTCCTACAATGGTAGAGGTAGCCGAGAAAGAAACGGTCGTGTGGATGGCAGGGTGAAAGGAAATAATCTGGGTGTAGATAAATGTTTTAAAACATTTATGTATTAAATTGTTGGAATTATTAGTAAATGGTTGGGTGTATTAACAAGCCAAGAATGAGAAATGCTCTGGTGCATAGTAATAGAGACGGTGTAAGGTTTGTTTGTAAAAGTCAGCTGTGTGTAAGCCATGGCCTTCCTCTAAAAAGTTTGTTCTAGAAAATCAAGAGGAGGAATTCCTTCCACTTATTATCGAGAAGGGATATAGGAGAGAAGAGCACAGCAGTGGTCACACGCTTTGAGCAGCAAGTGCTAGGTGTCTGCTGCACGGAGGAGAGAGGCTCTCTGGGGACACAATTTCCAAAGAGAATTTTCTCCCACGTCACACGCCACCTCTGACCACAGTAACACTTCCCTAGCTTTTAAACAGCCTCGAAAGGGTGCTCCTTTTTCACAGCAGAAACCGTTTTTGCTGCATTTGAAAATAGGTTTTGTGAATTAATGAGTCCCGTTCTGTATTTCCCTGCTGACCTGGATATGTTCTGTACACAGCACCCTCCTCTTTTAAGTTAGAAGAGAGAGTAATAAACCTTTTTTTTTTTAAAAGAGGAAATCAGAACTTTTCTTTCCGTATTCTAGTGGCAGATCTTTTGTAAATTTTCAAACCAAAAACAAAAGGAGACAAGAGAAGATACCAAACGCCTGCACTCCCATTACCTATCTTTAACAATTACTAACGTTTTGCCAATCTTGTGTGAAGTTGTTATGAAGTACAAGTGTCTGGTGACATTTTCGTGATTAGACGTGTTCCTGTAAGGGGGCGTATACACTGGGGAAACTTCTCATAAAAATCATTAAGGGAAACCCATTTGTTAAAGTGAATAATCACCTCCTTATTCTTCTGTTTTCTAAATAGAATGAATATCTTCTATCTTCCCCCCTTCCTCCTTTCCTTTTTGATTCAATAGGGACTACTTTTTGCAATATGCTGGACCAGAAAGTTCCTCTTCTCCACAGAATTGTTCTCATCTAACTTTAATGAGAAAGCAAAGAGTGTTATAAAGAGGTTTGTGGTGTTGTTGCGGTGGCTGTTGTGATTTAGTAGCATATGTGTTTGGTTCCCGTTTTATGGGTCAATCTTGTATGAGAAAATCTTGAAGCCACTTGTTTCCAGACTTAGTACTGATCACGCCTAGATCCCACAGTTGCTCACTTTGCACAAGGCATCATATAAGTCAGGATTTTACCCCCTGGGAATTCAGGTCAAAATTGTCCCTTTCAGAGAGCGAATGCCTCTGGTACTTACCAGTGTCTTGGGGAAGACAGCGTGTTTCACTGAAGTCTGGGTGTGCCCTCTCCTTTGGGTAGAGATAGGTAGCGAAGAATCCTCTATGTTAGACTTGGCTGGGGACCTTCCCAGCATCCACCATCCCCTCCACCTTACTGAGACAAATCTAATCCCATTTGGGACGGCAATGCACCCAGCCTCACCCAGTGAGATATTAGTGAAAATTCGCCCCGGCCTTGGGGGAAAGATTTTGCTTTTCTGGTTTAGGCTGGCATCACTTTCTTCCTTTCTCCTTTCGTTCTGTCTGGACCAGGGGACTTTCTGTTTTAAACAGGTGTTCAAGACCACCATCTTGGGACCATGGTAAGAAGCCCGAGGATGAGGCGAGCAAGGTGGAGACCTGGCTCACGTTGAGGAATTGCTACACATGCCTGGACCAGCCATTTCAGGACTCTTTGTTATGTTTGGGAAATAAATCCCATTTGATGAAGTTGGTAGAGTCAGGTTTCTGTTGCATGCACTGAAATGCAATTTCAAATGGACGCATGCTAGCACACAGGAAATATTACCATACCTCTGGTAGTGTCTCTCGAGTTAGAGAGACATTTTCTCAGAGAACCGTGAGACCAGGGCTCACCCTTCCAGGTAGTGAATGTTCTTCTTGAAAACAGCTTGTCTTTTCTATGGAGGACATACTGAAAATGTTCCTCAAAGGAGAAAAAACAAAATCTTATCCCCAGTCTGTGCTGACCAAGTGAAGCAGAGGACTGAGGAAATTGCCTGGAGAGACGTGACTTCTCGAGTTCATCACAGGCACTAGTCATGTGATCAAGTCCCAGATGATTTTCAGGCATTTTATGGGATCATTTTTCCCTCGGTGGGTGTAGATCTGCTTTTGGTGTCTACAGTATTACACAAAAACTCTAAGAAAGTTAGCATTGTGTCGTTCCATATTTTAAAATGCTTTCGCTGTTTAGCTGAGAAGGTCCCATATGGGAGTGGCTTATTCTGAGGTGGAGAAGCAGGGCCTGGGATGGTATCACCATTGCTTTGAAATACCCAAAGCAGGAGGTACGGGAAGGGCATTAAAGATTGGTCTTTTTGAGAAGTGACAGATTACCTACCACAATAATCCATGTGATTGGACAAATTGGCTTGAAAAGGAAGACAGCTGGCTTTGTTCCAACACCAATAATACTATTAACAGCAGCGGCGGAATGATGCCAGGAGCGGGGAGGGGGCCGACCTGTCTGGCAGACCTAGATCTGGGCCAGCTGAGGGGAACATGCTCAAAGAACTTTCCCCCACCCCCTGCTTTTCCGTTTACACTTGGCATGCGGCAACCGCATAAGGGCTGTTAACATCGGGCGTTGTGTAACTCTAAACAGGTAAAGAACAGAACTGATTTTTAAGATAGAGAATTTTCCAGCCATTCATCTCGAACACAGAACTCCAGCAGGCCTCATTCTCTGGAAGGCCTCCTTTGCCACCAGATAATTTAGGACGCCTCGATCTCGGCATTTCGTTAAAACCCAAAGCATGTGAGAACTATATATATTTTTACAAAGTTTTCCGTGAGTTGGTTTCTAGCAGGAGAATTTTAGGATGAGTTGACTTAATCCTTGCTTTGCAGAGACTTCTAAAAAAGAGTTCCTTCTCTCAACAACGGGATTGTGTGTAGGAGCTGGTAGACCATGCAATGGTAAGATGTCAGGGCTGCCTTGTGAGAGAAATCTCCCCAAATGATTTCTTAAAGGCCCCTGTGTGTCGCCCGGCATCTGTCCGCCCTCTGCACTAATTGCACTGTATGAGTGTTGGCAGACTTCCAACTTTACCTGAACCAGTTTCGCTCCTGAGCCCAGCCAGGTTGCCTCTGCATTCGCTTATAACAACTAACCACCGTGAAATCACTCACAGACCTTGGAAATAACCTATGCAAGGTGATTTATTTATATATTTTGACTAATAATCTTAACTTGTCATTTCGTTTTTAAAATTTGATGAACGGACTGGGAATTTGAAGAGGGAGCTGTTTGTGTTAAATATATAACCCTGCTTCCTGGCATTTTGGAATGGGTTATTGCTTTTGGATTCCGTTCTTGTCAGAGGGAGGGGAGGGGTGTGTGTGTGTGTGTGTGTGTGTGTGTGTAAAGACTGTGTAAGAGTCCCCCGCTTACTCTCTTCTGGTTTCCCTGATATATCAGTATGAGGTCACAAAGACAATATTTGAGAGGTATAGGCTTCACAGGATGCATTGGTATTTTCCAAATTTCTAGGCACTGACAAAATGGAAAACTGAGAAATGTGGGTAGTGTTTTACTGGTGCCATTTTGATCTTCTCTTGCTGTACTTCCCAATATTAGGTCAAATGGCATTTCAGTGACTGTTCTGTTATTTTGACAGGCAAATAGAAAATTCAGACACCCAAATCGATCTATTTCTTGTCTGTTTCACCATCCATTGCCAACTGCATGATGTTCACGATTTCACTTCACTCTGACCTAAATAGACATGGTTATCTTCTTAACCCTTGTCTGTTTCTATGACCAAAACGAAATGGATGGAGAGCCATGAGACAAGTGTTTGGATATTTCATATCGCAGTTGCAGTTGCTCGAGGGAAAAACAGGAGGACAATTATTTTGACTGAATGTAGTTGACTGATACATTTCCTGCTAGTCTCTGCCTGTGCAGACGTAGATCTGTGTGGCTTGGCTAAACAGCAATAGTTCTGGCAAAAATTATAGAGATGTGGCAATTATCTGCATAATTCAGATAAAAAACTACTTTCCCTTGAAACACTTTCAAAGGAAAAATGGTTTTGTGGGGACTTATTTAGATCGAAATCTAGCAAACGTCCTGCAAAGAACCAGATAATAAATATTTTAGGCTTTGCAGACCAGATAGACTCCATCACAATCACTCAACTCTGTGGTTGTAGCACTGAAACAGTCAAAGAAAATACTTAAAGGGGCAGGCATGGCTGTATTCCATCAAACTTTATTTACAAAAACAAGCAGTGGACTGGATTTGGCCTGGGGGTCATAGTTGCCAACCCCTGATGTAGTCCCACTTCCTCAGTTAACTGATGAGCAAACGGACCCAGTGAGATGGAGCACATCACTCAGAATCACACAACCAGTTATGTGAGGCTAGAATCCCTCCCTTGTCGCTCCCAGTTACCACATTTCCTTACCCAGACAGCTTCCCTCAGTTACTCCCCTGTGGATCTTCTTTCTCGAAGTTGTGTAGATGTAGACAGCCAGTGATTGCTATGCCTTGTGGGAGTAGCAAGCACATGTGTAAGAATGTACCCGTGTAGAGTTGACCACTGCTATTTATGGATGTTAAAATGAATCAAGATATAAGAAATCTGAAGTGTGTGCAGGCTACTTATTTTCAAAATTGGTAATGTTTTTACATGGTCTTTTTTCCTGTCAATCTTTGTGGTCGCCCCAGCTTTTCCTGCAGACGTGCTGGTGGAGATCGGGGTCTGGGACTGGCTCAGGGTGCTGACAGGCTGTGGGAAAGGTCTCAGGCAGAGACTGAAAAATGGAAAACCGACACCTCACGGAAAATGAACAGGATGACATGGTCTGGGATGTCTGAAGAAGTGAAGAAATGAGATGTGAAAGCTGGATTAGGCTGTGAAGCCTTTCTGAGGTTCAGAACTCATCTGTCATGGACAGTCATTGCTTTTGTCTGCCCCATGACTGCTCCATCAGCCATAGTGACTGGGGCAGGATTGTCACGCGTCACCCACCAGGTGAATCAGAAGCCTTCCCCACGGTGTTAGAACATGGCTCTGGCAGTGAGGGTGTCTTTCCTCAAGCCTGAGCTGTCTGTGGCCACGCTCCGTATAGCAAAAGAGGCCCCTTGCAAGGAGAGAGAATGACTCCAACAGCATATAGACCCAGGGAGATGAGATGTGCAGAAAGAATTCTGGTGCCCAGCTGTCCTTGGCGATGCCCAGATCAGCTCTGATCCTTGAGGTCCTTCTCTGGCTCCGTGACCCACGGCAGAACCTCCTGATTACTGTCATCTCCCATGCTCTGATTTTGCTTGAACTATTTTTAGTTGAATATTTAACACCCCGAAACAAACAGCCCTTACCGTTTTTTTTTTTTTTTACCGTAACATTATTGGTAAAAGTATCTGTCTTCAAATGTCAAGTTGTATATAAAATCTATATTTTCATGTAAAAATCTGTTTCTTTTTAGCAAAACTGATGCCGCTGTATTCCTCTGACATTCATTATGCTCCTAAGAGAGGCAAAAGTTCCCTTTCGATGTCTTTTTAGGGAGAAATGTGTAATTATATCCAGAACTCAATGAGTTTATGTGCACATGCTTGTAGCATGCACACATACAATTATACCTACCCCTTCTCGTAGTCTGCAAGAAAGGTTGCTATTTTGAGACGCAGCTCCCTTTCGTAAAAAGAACGAATAATAAAAAGAACAAAGAATAAACCTTGCACAGAGGGTTAGGCCCGTATAGAGGAATTGAGCAGTGGTTTAAAGAGTGCTTTCATTGCATAAGGGAATTCTTTGAGATTTGGATTCATATAATCATATAGCTGTTCTCCTCTGCTAAGGTGAAACAGAAGCTCATGACAGAAAGCCAAGAGGAAAACCGAAAATGAAAATAAGCAGTGTTCACAAAGTATAAATTTCAAAGAAAAGGTGCTGTTCGATAAGAGGCAGTCCGTAAAAATCTTGATAAATAATATATTTTAAAGTATCCTCTTGATTCTGTGCAATGGCTTTGCAACCAAGCCACAGTAGAGACAAATTCATGAAAGAAAATGTCAGTCACTTTGATTTCCAATGGTCAAGACATTCTTCTGACTTTTTAGAATTTAGGTACAGTAAAGTTCACAGATCTTAAGTGGACAGCTTAGTCAATGAATTTTGATATGGAATCACCACTCAAATCAAGATTTGCAATGTTTCTAGCACTCCATCATGTTCCCTCATCTGCCCCCACCCCCACCCCCGCCCCATAAATATTCCTACCAAAGGTAACCACTATTCTGAATCCTTCACCATATATTAGTTTTGCCTGTTCTTAAACTTCAAAAAAATGAGATCAAATGCCATATACCCTTTTAAGTTTGACTTTTTCCACTCAATGTATCTGTGAGAATTGTCCAGGTTGCTGAATGTAACAGCAAACTTTATTGTTTGTTTGTTTAGTGTGTGTGTGTGTGTGTGTGTGTGTGTGTGTGTTTGCTGTGGACTATTCCATTGTTTGAGTACACTGTAATTTATTTAACTATTTCTTTTAAGTTTGTGGTTATTACACATTAAAGTGCTAAACATATTCTTGTATATACCTCTTTGTAAGTTTTATTTTTAGGTAATCTCTATACTCAACATAAAGCTTGGACTCACAAACCCCAAGATCAAGAGTCACATGCTCCACTGACTGACCCAACCATGTTCCCCTCTTGTATATATCTTTGAGTGGACACATATACCTTTTTCTCTTTGTTAATATATCCCCAAGAGTGGAATTGTTGGGTCATAGAGCAGGCATATGTTTAGATCTAATAGATACTGCTAAACAATTTTTCAAAGCAATTGTACTAATATATACCCCCAAATGTTCCATATCTTCAACGCTTGGTATTGTAAGTCCTTTTAATTTTAGTTCTGTTGGTGGTCTTGTACTGATATCTCACTGTGGCTTTAATTTGCCTTTCTCTGAAGACTAGTAATGTTGAGCAATTTTTATATGCTTACTGGCCATTTGGCTATCCTTTTGTAATGCTCAAGATTTTTGCTCAGTTTTTAAAACACTGAGTTGTCATTTTCCTTATTGATTTGTAGGAGTTCCTTATATATTTTAGATACTAGTCATTTGTCAGATATATGAATTATAAATAATCTTCTCTGAGTCTATAGTCTTTTAATGTTGGGTTAATGAACAGAATTTCTTATTATTGAGAAAGTCCAGTTTTTCAAACTTTTAAAGTCAATGCTTTTTGTGTTCTGTTTAAGAAATCTTTGCCCACTTCAAAGTTATGATAATGTTTTCTTACATTTTCTTCTAGAAGCCTAATTGTTTTGACTTTCACATTTAAGTTTATGATCTGACTTGAATTAATTCTTCTATATAGTGTAAGGTAGGGCATCAAAATGCATTTTTATATGCAGATCCCTTTGACCTTTTTAAGCATTTATTGAACAGATTCCTCACTGAATTATAAGGTACTTTTATTGTAAATCTGATGACTGTGTATGTACAGGTCTATTTCGGGGTTCTCTATTTTTTTCCCATTGGTCCATTTCTCTATGCCTGTGCTTCCATTACTGTTTTTACTGCTGTAGCTTTATAAGTGTTGTTATCCAGGTACGTAAGTCTGCCAGATCTGATCTTTAAGATTTTCATGGCTAGTCCTTTGTATTTTTATGTACATTTTAGAATCAGCCTGCTAGTTTCCACAAAAATCCTGCTGGGATTTTTACTGGGATCAAATTGAATTTGTACATTATTCAGGGGGAACCAACATTCTGACAATATTGAGTCTTTTCGCCTGTGAAAATGGTCTATCGCTTAATCTATTCGTTAGATCCTTTTTGGGGTATAGATCTTGCATATTTTTTGTTAGACTTATTCCTAGGTATTTTATGATTTTTGGCGCTATTGTATTTGGCATTTAAAAAAGTTAATTTCTAATTGTTTTTAGTATCACATAGGCACACAATTATTTTTTGTAGCCAACAACCTGGCTAAGTTAACCAAATAAATGTAAAAGTTTGTAGTTTCATTTGGATTCTCTCTGTACACTTAATCACGTCCTCTATGAATACTGGTATTTTACTCTTTCCTTTTCAAGCATTTTACCATTTATTTCTTTTTCTTGCCTTACTGTACTGGGTAGGACCTCTAGTATAATATTGAACAGAAGGAATACAAGAGTGTTGCATGTAGAGTTTTGTCAGTTCTTTCACCAGGTTAAGGATTTTCTCTGCTATTTCTAGTTTGCTGAGAGTTTTTTGTTTTTTAATGTGTTTTATTTTTGAGAGCGAGAGAGAGAGACAGAGCATGAGGAGGGGAAGAGCAGCAAGAGAGGGAGACACGGAATCGGAAGCAGGCTCCAGGCTCTGAGCCGTCAGCACAAAGCCCGACGCGGGGCTCGAACCCACGAACCACGAGATCCTGACCTGAGCCGAAGTCGGACGCTTAACCGACTGAGCCACCCAGGCGCCCCGAGAGTTTTTTAAAGAAGCATGAACAGCTACTGAATTTTATCAAATGGTGTGTCTGTGAGTATGTTTGAGATATGACTATATTTGAGATGAGCATACTTCTCCTTTATTACGTTAATGTGATTAATTATTTTCTTTGGGAGTGTCAAATCAACTTTGCATTCCCAGAGCAAATCCCATCTGGTCATGATTTATCACCGTCTTTGTCTATTGCTAGATATGACTCATTAATATCTTGCTTAGGATTTTTGCATCAGTAATTTTCGTAGGTCAGGTTCTAATATCAATGTTGTGGTCTTCATCAAAAAGTTGGGAAAAGCCTTTTGTTTTTTTATTTTTTTAATTTATTTTTACTTTATTTTATTTTTGTATTTATAGTTTACTGTCAGGTTGGTTTCCATGTAACACCCAGTGCTCTTCCCCACAAGTGCCCTCCTCCACGACCATCACCCCCCTTCTCTCTTCCCCCTCCCCCTTCAGCCCTCAGTTTGGGGAAAAGCCTTTTTAAAAAATATTCTTGGAAAGGTTTGTGTAAGAATTTACAATTGAAGCCATTTGAGTATGTGATTTATTTTATGGGAAGTCTTTAAATTATAGATTTCATTTCTTTAATTGATGTAAGAATATTCTGATTTTTATTATTCTCATGTCAGTTTTGGTAAGTTGTGTTTTTCTGGAATTCGTTTATTTCATCACATTTCAAACTTCTTGTCATAAAGTTCTTCATAATATCATCTTATTAGCTTTTTAATATCTGTAGGATTTGTGGGGATATCCTCTTTTTGTTTTTATTCAAAAATAAATTACTTTATTCAAAAATAAATACATTATTAATTTATTTTTTAAAGTTTATTTATTTATTTTGAGAGAGAGAGAGAAAGAGAGAGAGTGCTTACAAGTAGAGAAGGGGCAGAACGAGAGGGAGAGACAATCCCAAGCAAGCTCTGCACTTGAGCCTGATGCGGGGCTCAATCTCATGAACCATGACGTCAAGACATGAGCTGAAATCAAGAGTCAGATGCTCAAAAGATTGAGCCACCCACGTGCCCCTGATATCCTCTTTTTAATCCCCCAAATTGGTTATTTGTGATTTCTCTCTTTTTAAAAATCAGTCTTACTATATGAATTTTATTAGTCTTTTCAAGCTACCAACTTTTTGGTTTGTTGAATTTTCTCCATTACATATTTATTCTATCAGTGATTTATACACTTACTTCTATCGTAGTTCTCTTATTTTTCTTGGGTTTAATTTGTTGTTTTCTCCCCAAGTTTCTTAAGACGGAAGTTTATCTCATCAACTGTCAACCTTTCTTCTCTTAAGATATATGCAAATACTTAACATACTCATTTATATTTTTAATGTATGCATTTAGTTCTATAAATATCACTTTAACCACTGCTTTAGCTGCATTCTAAAGGTTTTGATAGGCTGTATTTTCACTTGACTCAAAATATATTTTCATTTCCATTTTGGTTACTTTGATGATCTATGAGTTATTTAAAAGTGTGTTCCTTAATTTCCAAGTACCTGGTGATTTGTTATTTCTTTTTCTGGTATTGATTTCCCATTTCCCATTCGATGCTACTGCGATCAAAGAAAATATTTTTATTTCGATCTTTTGAAATTTCTTGAGACTTTTTTTGGTCCAGTTTATGGTTTATTTTGGTAAATGTTTCATATGCACTTAGAAAGAACCTGCATTTTCCAGATGTTGGGTTGAGTATTCTAAGTACACCAAGTAGGTCAAATTGGTTAATCATGTTTCAAACTGTATGTTTTTTTTTTTTTTTTTTTACTGATCTTTTATCTGCATGCTCCGTCAGTTACTTAGAGAGGTGATTCAAGGCTGGTGCCCATTTGGCTTTGGAGAAGGTGGGCAGGGCTGCCTTGGATAGCTGCAGAAGCTGGCCCTCCCCTTAGGGAATATGTAAATATGGCCCTCCCCTTACAGAATATGTAAATAACACCTCCTGAAGGTATAGATTGGAACTCAAGCTGAAAATGAATGTCAACCTACGACTTGGGCCTCGAAAGGCTTGACAATCTCAAGATAAGCCCGAGGCCTGTGTGAAACAGTTAGTGCCATATTTGAATGACAAGTCAAACTCTGTCATTTATATAATTGGCTTCTGGCTGGCTTTTTTATTTCTTGGCTGTGCTATTTCTTTTTTAAGTCAGGCCATAAAAACACCACTTTTCCCAGGCTACAGAGCATACAGTAAGGCCCTGGCCAAGTTCTATGTGAAGACCCTGAGGAATGTGAATGGTGACTAGGAAGAGCACAAATGCTGGGGGGTGGAGATGTGGTAATTACCTTTTATATGGAGATTTACTTCCTAAGCAATTTCTGATTTGGGAAGTGGGACCTGACACTGGCTAAACATGGGTTCAAACATCTCCCCCAAACCTATTTTTATGTGGTGAACATTTCCAGATGGGCATATTGTGCTGACTCCAAATTGTCTATGGCTCTGGGCTCGGTACCGGTGAGGGGTTAACAAGTGAGCGTAGACTTCTTTGGAGCATCAGGCTGGGAAAGAACAAAGGCTTTTGAATTCAAAAAGATCTGGACTTGCATCCTATCTTTGCACTTTCTTGCTGCGTGGCAAGGACAAAATCACAAGCTATCCAAGCCTCCACGTTTTTATCCGTAAAACTTGATTCACAGGATTTACGTTTAGGATGAAATGAGTAGTAAGCTTACAGCACTGTGCCGGGCTATAGAGAAAATGAACACATGTTCTTCCTCCTCCTCCTCCTCCTCTCCGAGTGTCTCAAGTGAAAGAACTGAAGAATGACCCTATTTTTTGGTTTAGTGTTAGACACGGAATGTGGGGTTGGCAGAAGATATAAGAATGAGGCTGGAATAAGGCTGGGAATTGAGAGGATTGGGGCCCACATGTCTTTGCTGTTGAACAATAGCAAAGTTTTTTCACAAAGGGAATGAGGACCGGTTCACAGCAATATTAGACCCTGCCTGTTACCCTCGTTGATGCTGATGCAGTGACTCAACCCAGGAGAATTGTAAGGCAGCCAGGAAACACCTGACGGGCACTCCAGCTTGTGTCCAAACGTGGAAAAAGCCCTCACACATCCAAAGTCGCCCCAAATATAATTCTAATGTTTTACTTTTGCACAGGACTGGGATCTGTCAGCACTCATCGCTTTCTGAGATTTGCAGTAAAGCACATCGGAGGAAAATGTTATTGCCAGTGACTGAAGGAGGGCTGGTAGTTGGGACTCAGCAGGAACTCCAGCAGAAATGGAAATGTTGGCTCAGGCTGGTGGAGAGCAAGTCAGGAATGAAGCGTCACTTTGAGGGCTTGGTGTGGGGGGAGGATCTGGAGCCCTAGCACCTCCAGTAGGGTAATCAGCTTGACCTGGAATAATGGAAGACAAGCATTATGGGTCGATACGAGCCTGTTTAAACTGTGAGAATATGAGGCAGGTACACGTTACGTAAGGTCTGGTCCCAGCATGGACTTCATCTTTTGCAGGATGAATCGAAGATTCCAGAGGATCCTCCTGGGTTGGTGGGAGATTAGGCAGCAGCTGATTAGTGCTATCTTCCCGTGGAGCAGGGAAGGGCTGGTAGGCCCATGGGTTCTTTCTTTCTTGATTTCTTTTAGAATTTAGCTTTAATTTCTCTCAAAGGAATATATTTACAAAATGGGGAAAGGCGATGATACTACAGGGCTTTGATAAGAATAGCAGTCCCTGAGCTCACCGTTCCCCATACCAGAGTCGGGTCTTCCGCCCCCCGGCTCCCTCTCCAGAGGCAAACCTCTTCCACTTTTACCAAGCTATTCTTATGTCCATATTTCTCTTTTTTGTTTTATTAAGGAAGAACTCGAACAGACACAAGAGTTGAGAGAATGGGATGAGAAGCCCCTTTTTCCATTGGTTTCAACCATTATCATCACATGGCCAGTCTTGTTTCTCTCTCCGCTTTATCTCTTTCCTCTCCCAGATTATTTCAAAGCAAGTTCAAGTCACTGAGTCATTTCATCTCTAAATAATTCACTATGACTCTGTAAATAAGGAATCTTGTTTTTAACATAAACACATACCATCATCTCCTTAGTATCATCAAATATCTGGTGTTCTAACGTACTTGATGATCTTATCATTTAAAAAAATATTTTGATTCACTATTTTTAAAATGGTAGGCTTGTATTTGAGCCGCTTATTTTCAAATCCAATAGCTTGGTTGCTATCTTCCAGGGATCCCCGTCTATTTTGCAGAGCAGGGCTGCGATTTCACTGAGAGGTACAAAGGTGGCTGTAGGTGGGTCCTGATGGTTTCCCAGCTGGGGTCCCCTCTCCTGTGGCCTTCCCTGCAGACACTGGCATTTGGAGCAGCTGTGTGCTGGGATTAGCTAACTTGGGGTTTTGTGGTTTTTACTTAATGAATGGGAGCGCAGTGTTGGAGACAAGTGTTGTAAAGTGCACTTACGTAGTCACATTTATTCGTTCTGGACACTGGGAAAACAGCAGTCACAATGCCAATTGTTTCTGAGGTGGCCAGTGTGGAAAGACATCATGGGTTTTGGAACTAGAGAGCAGGGCTCTGTCACTTAGCACCAGCTATGCGACCTTGGAAAAATGACATAACCTTTCCGGGTCTCAGTTTTCCCATGTGTGATACCGATATCCCAATGCTTACCTCTAAGGGAAGTTATTGTAAAGACTCAATGAAATAACACACACATCACACTGGAATAGTACCGGGCACACATAGCAGGGAGTCAATAAATTCACCTGCTCTTTGTCTCTTGGTGTATACATATATATGCTACATATATATGTACATGTATGTAAATATATATATTTCCAACCATAATATTTTACTTTTTATAGACAGAGAGACAGCAAATCCGACTCAATTTTATTTGGCATATTTACCATTGTATTCATTAAAAAATCATCTAGCCTTTCTATTTAAACGTCTACTTATGACTGCCCTAAAATAAAAAATAGAAAACAATTCCTTTCCGTAAAACATCCTTAATTCAAATTAAGAATCAAATTATAGAATTAAAAAAAGAAAATAACTTACCAGTTTCACATAATGCTAACTAATTGAATGTAAAATCTCTTCTCTTGGTTGGGACTGTTTTAATTTTTTTTTTTTTTTAATTTTAGAGAGAGAGAGAGAGCACATGCACATGAGCAAGGAAGAGGGAGAGAAAGAATCTTTTTTTTTCAAATTTTTAAATGTTTATTTTTGAGAGACAGAGAGAGACAGAGTACACGTGGGAGAGGGGTAGGGAGAGAGGGGGAGATACAGAATCCGAAGCAGGCTTCGGGCTCTGAGCTGTCAGCACAGAGCCTGACGCGGGGCTCTAACCCACGAACTGTGAGATTATGACCTGAGCCGAAGTGGGACGCTCAACCGACTGAGCCACCCAGGTTCCCTGGGAGAGAGAGAATCTTAAGCAGGCAGCACGGAGTCCAAAGTGGTGCTGGATCCCATGACCCTGGGATCATGACCTGAGCTGAAATCAAGAGTCGGATGCTCAACTGACTGAGCCACCAGGCGCGCATGTTTGGGCCTATTTTAATGAACACGTGACTCATACAGTTAAAAGTGTTTCGGTCAAGGCTCCTCTGGTTGCAAGAGACAGAAAGAAAGCAGCAACTTGCTTAAACAAAGAGGCATTGTACTGGCTTACCGATGTGGGAAGTCTAGAGTTGTCTCCAGTTATATCATGATCCAGGAGCTCACCAAGCATTGTTAGATTTTTCTCTTTCTCTTGCCATCTCTCAGCTCTACGCATTGGCAGCAGTCTGTAGTTTCTTCCAGTTCTCAAAGGTGACGAGGGTATTCACTTACCATCTGTAGCCTGTGTTGTCCTTGCAGCCCTTAATCCCAGGGCAAGAGGAGCTTTGCTTTCTCAGTCTCTGCCAATCACCTCTCGGGGAAGACTCCTTTTGGCTCACCTTGGTCATGTGCTCACACAGATGGTGAGAGCACAGCATGGAGCACGGGCTGGTTGCTGGGATAGGCAGTCTCACCAGGACCACATGGAGGGAAAGAGGTGAGTCTCCAGAGGAGAAGCAGAGTTGATATCCTATCAGGATACTGTTTAAAGAAAAATAATTGTATCACTTACGTAACTTATTTGTCAAGTGGTTATCGGACATGCTCGCCCAATCAATATATTGTCATTTTTATCAACCTGAGAAGCTGAGTTTTAAGTTGGGCTATAAGGGAGGAACATATGTGGATTAGCAAAAACTCAAGTGAAGCCTTTGCTAACATAGGCATGATGACAGATATTTATTTGTGCTGCCACAAATCAGACAATCTACTAACCCCTTCGTGTGTAGTCTTATATAATCCTCACGCATGATAGCCCTACGAGGCAAGTATTATCATTACCCTCATTTTAAAATATGAGGAAACTGAGTCATAGGGAAAGTTAGGAAACGTATCCAAGGTCACACAGCTAGTAAGTAGAACTGGCATTCATGCCGAAGTTCGCTGCTCTAGAACCCCAATTCCCAACCACCATGTCTTTAGATATATCCTGTTAAAAACATTCTCATTTAAGAAATGTTGAACCCTATCATATATCAAGCACACTGGTCAGACTGATAAAGCATTCACTTGGTTCTAGACGTGGGGAGATGCCCTTGGGTGTTGGGTGCACAAGTGTGTGCTGGGTTCTACCACCTTCACTCACGTGGCAGAGCAGTTGACCTGGCAAGAGACATTTACAGACATGAATGGCTCAGTGATACTGACACCAAGAAACGCCCAGGCTCCATATTGTCCAAGCTGGATCATTGTAATAATTTCCATGTATGTCTTTCCTGGGGCCATAGATTATCAAGGCTCTGCAAAGAACATGAAGGTTGGACTATAAAGCATCAGTCTAATCTTAATCCAGTGAAACAGCTAGGCAACGTTATTCAGAGTTTGCTCACATCAGCATAATCTGAGTGAACCAACCCCAAGGACAAACCAAAATGAGCAAGGAAAGGCATGTAAATGACGTACAGTAATCAGAGGCAGAGGAAAAGACACAAGAAATTTACGAAGCCAGCTGTATGACATGTTCTAACCCACTTTCCATCATCTTTTTTGGCTACGGGATCCTCAGGCAGAACCCAAGTCCCTAAGTCCTTGAAGTTGACAAGGAAGAAAAAGGACATGTGTGTGTTTATTTTGTGTGCATGCATGCAAGTGCATGAGAGTGTTTAGATTCATGGCCAGCAACTCTGTTGCATGTGTTAAAGTGGCTGAAAAATTAGGAGAGTGCCAGGCTCTGCTTTAATTGGATTTTCCAAAGCATAAATAAAAGGTAGGCGAGGGAGATGCATTCTTTGATCGATGTCTTCCCTCAGAGTGTGCACAGCTGGTCCAGAGTCCCTCTCTTGCCTAATTAAGGAACCTTATTCTGCTCACGCTCAGAGTTGCTGCCTGTGTGCTGGTCTGGAAGCTGACATCAAACCCATGTGGCCAGAAAAGCCTCCTCTCTAGAGGTGGAGGAGTACAGAAGACTGGACTCCTAAAGTGTTTTGGAATGTATACAGGAACAAATGTTGACATAATGGATAGTAAAGAAACATGATCTACAGCTCTAGTTTGGAGAAAAAGTCCCTAGAAAACTGGCTTCAACTGAGGTTTAAAAATACACCCAAAGGGTGAAACTTTAAGAGCTTAATGAAAATCAGCCCCTAAAGCTCTTAAAGACCAGCTTGTTGTGGTGGGAGTTGGATTTGGCCAGGTCGGGAGAAGAGAGAAACCATCTTGTAGTCTTGTATTCTATTGTCCATTTTCCTTACTGGGGCCAGGACTCCACAGAGGCAAGGTAGGCGCTTAGGGCATGAAATTTAAGGAGACGTTCACTCTCCGGTACTTGCAATGCCACAGCCAGACACATCTTCCAACCACGCAAATATGAGTGCCCCAAAGATGGAGTCCAAAAGCCTTTACAGAAGTGCTTTTCCCATTTTAATGTGCCTACAAACCACCTGGGGAGCCATCCAACATAAAATGCAGATTCCGGTTAGTAGGTCATGAGCTGGTCCTGAGATTCTACATTTCTAACAAGCTCCTGGGTGAAGCTGAGGCTACGGGTTTGGGAACCACACTGAGAAAAGGGAAGATTCAGATGCCGGCTAAGTAAGGCCATGAGCCATACCCAGGCTGCTGCCTGTTCTTATTAATAAAGTTTTATTGGAATGCATTCATTTACATATTGCCTGTAGGTATGTCCTTGATACAGTAGCAGAATTGAGTAGTTCTGACAAAGACTGTACTGACCCACAAAGCCTAAAATATTTACTATCTGTTCTTTATGGAAAAGTTTGCTGATCCTGGTTTACAAAATCGATTTTTGTTCCTCATCACTCATATTTTAGCCAAATGTCATGTACTTCAATTTCTAGAGATTTGTGAATAATGTTGCTTCTCTTTTGATGTTCTATATTGTTTCTTTGTTACCTCTTACTTTGTCATTTTGATCTCAGCTTAGATGTCATTTTTTCCATGATGCCTTGTTTGATCTCCCCAAATAGAGCTAGGTGATCCTTAAATATATTTTCAGAGGATCTTGAACTTCCTGTTGAGACACCAATTACCCTGGACTATAATTGCCTATTTCATCATCTGTATCTCCCATTAGATCACAGACTTCTTAAGGGTAAGGACAATATCTGTTAATTCTTGAATTCCTAGCACCAGGGACATAGTTCTCAGTTTTAAATTTGATAATTTTATGATGACTTTAGACACCTTTCTTATTTTTAAGCACCTTGAATGGAGAGAGGCCTTGACATTCCAGGGGAGTTCAACCCAGTCTGCTTCCTATTACTGGTCTCCTTGAAGAGGATGAACTACTCAGTGGTCATCCACTCTGGTGAGAATAATGCCACCACACATACCCAACACCACACACACACACACACACACACACGCACACACACACAGTGGTTGTCAGCTCAGATTCCTGCATTGGCCAGAGGACTTACATACCTTTTGAGATTAGAGATATTTGACAATGGAAGAATGGATCTATTTTTTCCGGAATCTTCTGCATTAGGATGCTTAAGAGCTTCAGTAAAAGTTTTGTGGGGGGGGGGGTGTGGAAGGAGGTGGTGAAACTCTTGTTGATAATGATTCTTGGGTTATATTTATCCCTGTTTTCCTTTAATAGGGAGAATGGAAATCCAGCTCAATGGGCCATTTCAAGAAAATAATCAACCATTGGGTCAGTTGCCTTTTAAGAAGCCAAGGAGTGGTTTTCAAAGCTCATTTCCACTCTGCAGGGCCCATAGAATGCTGGGGGAAGAGCCAGAGTCTGCCCCACGAGTTGCCGTGGGCCAGCCTGGGGTCTGGTTGCTGCAGACAGGCCCCCACAGTTTCTTCAGATTCTTCCTTGAACCACACAGCGTGTACTCCCAGGGTGGCCCTCTGGCAGTAGGAAGAGGCGTCCAGGGGCGAGACTTGAACATGTTAAGTCAACCATCGATTGAAGGTGGGTAAGATTAGCTGGGTGAGATGGTCTGAGCTAACTGGATGGGCCTCAACCCATTGATTCTTCCATTCTTCCCTGAGAAGCTTAAATCATCACCACAATGTTTGCACATCACGAGGCATGTACCTCTTTTCCCCACACTCTTCATTTCTGCCCATTAATGGTCAGCTCCACCGGACTCCATTCCCTCGAGTTCACGGGTAACTATCAGAATCTATGTACATCTAGTGCCGCTGCTTTTTCGTTATCACAGATGAGTACTTATGACTTTTTAATATCATAGGCATTTCCTCCACAATTTCTCTCACTCTTTTTTTTTTTTTTTGAAGTGAGATAAAAAGCTCCTTGGGAGAAATTATGTAACTCTAGAAACACCAGCCAGCATTTGAGACATCCTGTGACAGTGAAAAGCCAAATTCCAGATGTTGGGTTTTGGTCCTCCAAAGCGATGTGTGCAAGGAAGGGAGGGATTGCAGGCAGGTCAGGAACTCCTTAGAGGATTGCTGGTCCCCCCAACCCCCCGAGACACACATGGTTAAGCGTTGAAGGCAGGCAGCTGAAAAAGGCTTCAAGGGACAGGTCAAGGTGGCCCTTCAGCCCTGTCTGCTGAGCAAACAACAGTCCTCCAACTACAGATGCCTGGCCTGTCTTCCCTCCTGATGCTCTCAGCAAACTTTTACCGATGGCCATCTGAGGTAGGACATGTAGGATGAGGTGCTTGCAGAAGATAGCTTATTTATTTTCCTTTGTGCAAGAAAGAAAATAAAAGATCCCCCCCCCTTTCAAATATGAAGTAGATGCACATTTCTCTGTTTTAGTTTTGTCATAGCTGAGATTCCTCAGGCCACACGCAGACATACTTTTTAGTTTTGGCAAGAAGTAAACAGCCAAAGCTCATAAATTATATTCATAAATATTTGGTACATTTGGTTGTTTGAGGGGTTTTAAAGAAAAGGAAACAAAACTGAGACTGCGTCAAAACAAGCTTTATCTAGAGGAGAACGAAATCCTTTGTTGTTTGAAGACTTGAAAGCCGTCACCAAGAAACAAAAATGAACTTTTGAAGTTTTCAAAGGAGTCATATTCTGCTTCCAATGTTAACAGCAAGGAAAATATCTCTTGATTTCAATATTTTTGGATTAAGTGTCCCAATGACAGGGTGAAGAAATAGTTGCTTTTAAGAGCCGATGAATCATGAAGAAAAAGAAACTGCTCCTGGAACTAATCAGTGATCTAATATGGAATCGCTCTGGGGTCAGACAGTGGGCAGGAGTCAGAGAATCCGGCTTCTCATCTCCCATTCCTGGGGAGGGAAGCCTGCATTGCCCTCCTGTGTCTGAAAGAGGTAACTAGGTGTACCCCATGTTAAGAGGCTCTAAATCACAAGTATTTTCGTATATCAGAAAGGACACTGGTAGGAATGGTGATTGCTTTGGGAAAGGATTCTTTGCTTCATAAGAGTGTTCACCTCGATTTATCTAGTAAATGGCTTCAATACATTTAAAATAGAATTTAATTTCTAGAAATTTGCAACAAAGTTTGTTTTTTTTTTACTCTCTTTACTGCATAAAGTGAGATATTCTTGTATTCTTGTGCTGGCCAACTTTGTCTCAGATTTATATGGTATCAACTCCCAACTTTCTTGCTCAACACCTCCAGTGTCTCCCCATTGTTTACGTACTGCAAGCTTTTTCAAGTTTGGCATTGTCGATATCGGGGCTGGATAATTCTTTCTTGTGGGCAGCCATCCTGGGCATTGTAGGGTGTTTAACAGTATCTCTGGCCTCTACCCACCAGCTGCCAGTGGCATCCCCGCTCTCACTTGTAACAATCAAAAATGTCTCCAGACATTGCCACATGTTTTCCCGTGGGGGGCGTAAAACTGCCTCCGGGTGAGAACTAGTCTCTCAAATGAAGGGCATAGGTATTTGTTTCTCCATCACCAAAAGTTTGGTCCCCATCTCCCTTGCTCTCTCCTTGAGGCACGTTTGTCTCTGAGTCCCCGTGAGACAGACTTTGTTCATTTATTACTCTTTGTTCACGTGCCTTCCTCCCTTGACACCTTTCTTTTTGCTTGTTCCTGTATAAAGCCTGCCCCATCTTCAGGCATGTCCCTAGTTCTGTCTGCTTCAGAGTTCCCAGCCGGGTTTTTTTTCCCCTTCCAGATGCAGGTAGTGTTTCTTGTTTCCCTTTCAGTTTTTGGGCCAACGGAAGCTCCAGCTATGGTTAGGGCAATCTGAGAGCAAGGAGATCTTGAGGTCCGGAGGACAGCCCTGGAGAAGAATCAAGAATCCAGAGTGGAAATGACTGCCTGGAACAGCTCAAGAGTTCCCTTACTCAGAGGGGACCAGATGCTGCTGAGAGAGGACCAGACTCAGTGAAGCTTTGCAATTGGTTAGCGGTGATGCCTTGTGATGACCTGACTAGACTGATTCCGGAAATCCAGATGGGGATAAGGAACATGGCTCTTGGGGATGGGCGACAACACTGAGGACTAGTTTTCTTGCATGTCGACATCTTGGCACTGCATAACCTACTTCAGACAGTTCATGGTGGCACCAAACGGGTAGCTTTGAAGTTTAAGTGCCCCACAATCCCATCAGATTCTTCTCTAGTCATTTGCTATGATAATGATGATGATGATGATTTTATCATTTGAGAGCGACCAACTCTCCCAATTTGCCTGCGGTGCGTTGCAAGGAGAGCCTGGGACTTTCAGTTTTGAGACTGAGGGAGGGGCGCTTCGGTGGCTCAGTTGGTTGAGTGTCTGACTCTTGGTTTTGGCTCAGGTCATGATCCCCGGGTCATGGAATTGTGCCCCATATTGGTCTCTGAGCTGAATACAGAGCCTCTTTAAGATTCTCTCTCTCTCTCTCCCCTTGACCCTCCCCTCCCCCATTTGCACTCTCTCTCTCTCAAATAATACATGTAATTTATTTAATTTAGTTAAAAAATAAAATAAAATAGAGAGAGTCCAAGCATATTGGAATGAATTTGTCACCCTACTACCACTATTACTACTGCAACGATCACCACCGTCATTACTGCAGTTTCTAGTGTTCTCTGTCAGGTACAGTTTAAGTTGTCCCAACTTTATGCAAAGGTAACTGGAAGCAACTTAAAAAAATGATTTTTGATCTGTAACATATAATCCAAGAGGAAAAAAAACTGTGCCTATCACCCAAACACCTTTCACTGGGTGGTCAGCCCTAATGAAGAGTTCCCACTGCCAATAGGGTTTTCATTATGACACTGGCTGGGTGGGATACTTTGTCGCCTGATGGGGCTCAGAACATGTGTGGTCATGCGGTTGCACAGTCATGAAAAAATATCCAAATATTTGAACGAGTAGGTTAGGTTCTCTTTTCCATTTCCGTAGTTCAGGCCTCTTTACTGGTTAAGCCAACTGGGTGACTCCATCTACACCGCCTGTGTTTGCTGTAGGCAACTGTTCCATTTAGAAACCACCTTAAGGAGGCGCCTGGGTGGCTCAGTTGGTTAAGCTGACTTCAGCTCAGGTCATGATCTCACGGTTTGTGCGTTTGAACCCCGCCTTGGGCTCTGTGCTGACAGCTTAGAGCCTGGAGCCTGCTTCAGATTCTGTCTCCTCCTCTGTCTGCCCCTCCCATGCTCATGCTCTCTCCCTCTCTCCCTCTCTCTCTCTCTCTCTTTCTCTCAGTAATAAATAAACAAAAAAAATAATAAAAAAAAGAAACTTAAGTTCCAGATAATTTAGTTAGTTAACTGGGATTCTTCAACAAAACAAAACGAGCCAGCAAAACTAGTTTAATGGTGCTAATCTGCATAGACTTGGTCACAGAAGTACTTGTCCTGAATTCCAGTCTCATATACATTGCTGACAGGCCTTAGAACTGCACAGACCAGTTAATACTCTCCAACCCCTGTCTCTCTCATCTGTAAAATGGGGATACTATTGCTTCATTTATATCAAATCAGGTGAAAGCATGCTGAGAAATGTAAAATGTTATGCGAATGGAAGTGTTTGTACTGAAAATGCTTTCTTTTGGTGGCTTTTAAGAAAGCATGTTATGTTAACCTTATCCTGGATTTGTGTTCAAAATCCTCTGATGCATTAGCACTTGATTTCACGTATGTGGGATAGCTGTTATTTTTGGCTAATGTCAATATTCCATTCACCGTGCCATCCTGAAGCTTGGGCCCTGAGACAGCACATGTGGAACGGAGACAATGGAATTCTCTATCTTTGGATTCCATTAAATGCCCTCGACTTCACACAAGGCCCACTTGACGGTAACTCTGAGCGGTATTGCTCCAAAGAATGAACTACCACAAAGTATTAAAAGCCTTATTCCAGGTGGACAGAGGCGATAGCACCTAAACACACCTCTAAATTCAAGTTCCAAAGAAAACTGTCCGATTCTATGATTCCTATGTGATGTTTCAGCCTGGGCTATGAGGGCTGGGTGTCGAGGAGAACATTGGGTGGGGCCTATTTTACTTTTTAAATAGTATTTTTGGCATTGAGAACATCATGGAGGTTCTGAGGGGGGGGGAGAGAGAGATGGAGAGAGAGAGAGAGAGAGAGAGAGAGAGAAAGAGTGTGTGTGTGTGTGTGTGTGTGTGTGTGTGCAGGGAAGATGGAGTAGCACATCAACTTTCGAGTTAAACTACCCTGGGTTTAAAGAGCTCTTTACCTGTGACTTTGAATTCATGGTTATTGAATTGATAATACTAATATTAATCATTAATATAATTATGCTGGCTAAGTTGAGATGAGAATGTGGTCTTTGCATCAAGGATGCCTGCCTGGGTGGCTCATGATAAGATAAGCCTGGGAGAGTGCTTGCGGGAGAACGATTCAGGACAAGAAGACTTAGATTTGGCCTTGTTCTGTCAGCTTGTCTGTCCTGTAGGAGAAGAGACCCCTGGGAAGTAGAGGTGTGGAAGGCTGGTGTCCAGTAGGGTCTACTGGCAAATGGAAGAGGAATAGAGGAAAATTGTCACCTAACCGTCAGGCAAAGGGGAGAACCCTTCAAAATGTGTGGCTGGGAAAAGAGTCTTCAAGAGTCAACTCCAGCTGGGCCCAGCCTGGGCCTGTTGAGCGATGGGAAGGTGGCTTTCAAGGTGAAGGACAAGAGCTCTGTCCTTCAGCAGCTCCAGGCTGTTCAAGGGCGCTCAGGTAAACCTCAATCTAGGCTGTGGGCAGAATTCTCCAGTCTTCCTTCTTCCCTCCTTGCTTTCTCTTCAGATTCCACTCACACCACAGTCATTTCCATCTGCTGGAGTCCAGCCCACCTTGAGGCCCATCTCAGATGACTCCTCCTCCCTGGAGTGACACAGCTAACGGTGCTCTCAGTGCCCGGGCTCTTGGGGTGAAGGCAAAATAAACACAGAAAAGGAAACAGTGTGAGGTTTTGGAGAGGGTAGGATTTGGATGGACAACTTTTATGTTACTAAGGATATTTTAAAATGCACAAACAAAACTGTTGTTTTTTTAACTTTATAAAAATTAATAGGGGCGCCTGGGTGGCTCAGTCGGTTAAGCGTCCGGCTTCGGCTCAGGTCATGATCTCACGGTTCGTGGGTTTGAGCCCCGCACCGGGCTCTGTGCTGACGGCTAGCTCAGAGTCTGGAGCCTGCTTCAGATTCTGTTTCTCCCTCTCTCTCTGACCCTCCCTTGCTCGCACTATCTCTCTCTGTGTCTCAAAAATAAATAAAAAACATTAAAAAATTTTTTTTAATTAATATTTTAATTTCAAAGGTAGGAAGAACATGTTTTGGGAATAAACAATGGCTTTTGAAACACAACCGATTTAACCTTACAAAGAAATCTGTTGTGCTGTCCTTTTTGTTTTTTTCTTTGCCGTGTTTCACCTTACATTTCTGAAAAATTCACGATGGGCTTATATCCCCCTGGAGACTGTAGAATTTAACAATCTCAACCCTGTAACCATTTATCTGTTCTTTTTTGGCCTTTCTCAAGGTTCTCACTATGCTGGCATACTATGGGCTCATGCCTACTGTGCCCTAATCTTTTGGTAGGACCCCAGTCTTTCTTATTTATGTATCTTATAAAGCTCTTAGCCTAGAGTCAATCCCCACAGAAGTTTGAATGGATGGATGGATAGGCTACGCTTGAACAAGGTAGACTTCTGGGTGGACCGGAACAAATGATAGGGGCTTTCCTAGGTGACTTTTACTGCCCTAGTTCCAAACTGGCTATGATACTATGATAGGTTGATTGCATTCGCTGTCCTTTTTCCTGTAACCTTATAGTGCCCTACAAGGGGCCTAGCCATTTGACTTATTTGGGATAATTGGATATTAGCACACATGATGCAAACAAGGGCTTGAAAAGGATACTTGATTATTTCCACTTGTGCTCTTGCACTCTGTTATTGCCTTGAAAAGATCATGTTGGAACTTCCTGCTGGGAAATGACATAAGTGAAGAAAGCCAAGTTATCCCGGTCAAAGCCAACCTATATTGACCAACAGAAAGCCAACATGCAGACACACGAGTAAAAAAAAAAATAACACTATTCTAGGCAGAGGCAGCTGGTTGACCTGTAGCTAATAAGAGGCTCATGAGATTTCAACCAAGATCAGCTTTGTTAAAATCTGAAGACTGAGCCAGAAGGAGAGAGAGAAAGGAAAGGAAAGCTGCCGAGAGGGGAGGAGTCAAAGACCACCTTTGCCCACTCAATGGTTATCCCTGGACCTGGACTTAGTGGCAGCCCTCGAGTTCCTGGGGACCAGCCGAGAGGGGTGTGGCGCCTCTCGAGCAGGCTCAAGTTGCCAGGAGACGCCCCTCTGTTCCGTAGGGCTGCTGGCCCTGTAGTCCCAACCTCCAGCAAACGATTTTGCTGGTCTGATACGCAGGTAAGTACTCACCTAATTCTGAGTTTGTTCATTAGACACATATAAAATGCATCTAAATATTTTCACAACAAAACGCCATAAAAACTACCAAAGTTTTGGTATTTAAAACTAAGCCACACTAGGCAGGCATATTGCCTCTTGATGCCTTCGCTGCGTTATGCTTCGTCTTCTCAAGTTTCTCGGCCAACAAGCAGAGGGGGCAGGCTTTTAAATTCTGCAAATACATTATCAGTCAGTACTATCAGCTTTTCTGAATTCACTGCTATAGAACATGCTTTGCCCAGCTCTGGCTACAAATTTCCCTGACATCTTGGTGAGATTTATTGCCTTTTAACGCAAGCCTCCAGTGTCTCTTGTCAAGCCATAGGTCAGGTGCCAATGAACCGTTTCATGCTGGCTTTTCCTAAGTTTTCAAAATTCAGCCCTCCCTGTCAGGTAGGGAGTTCTGCTTTGAAAGGGCTTGGGAAGAGAATAAATAGAATGAATGTTGGCCATTCACCGGCAACCATTTGGCACCCGTGGTCGAAGTGGTCTGTGCACGATGAGATTGCTTCTAGAAAATGCACTTCCTGGCTACACCTACATCTGTACCTATAGAAATCACCTTGCTATGTTCCCTGAAAGAAGCAGTAGCTGGTTTAGACGTAAAATATCTTATGTTTCTCTGTCCTGGGCAATTTGTTAAAGGCTAGGCAGTCTTTGGTTTTGAAGAGGCCATAGGCAGTGGTGAGTATGTGGAATGAGAGATAAGTAGTTCTTCACACGGGCTATACAAAAGAAGCATCTGTGACGCTGTAAAATGACCCATGGTGGTTAACTTTATGTGTCAACTTAGCTGTGCCACAGTGCCCAGGTATTTGATTGAACATCATTCTGGGTATTTCTGTGAAGGATGAATTTGACATCTAATTTGATCAAAGCGGACTGTTCCCATAGCGTGGGTGGGCCTCGTTCAATCAGGTGATGGCCTGAATCAAACAGAGGATTGAACTCTCCTCCCAAGCAAGAGGGAATTCTGTCAGCAGGCACCCTTTGGACTTCAAGTGCAGCCTTGGCTTTCTAGGTTTCCAGCCTGACGACTCACCCTGCAGATACTGGATTTGCCAGCCTCCATAATCACATGAAACAGTTAACTCTCTCTCTCTCTCTACGCATCCTACTGATTTCTGTGGAGAACACTGACTGATACAACATCTGTATTTGGACCCTCTCCCCTGTTGTTAGGATGCAGTTGTCTTGTGGTGGGCCAGAGTACTGTCATTTTTAAAAGATCTCTGGTGATACGCATGTGACCAGCGTTGAGGACTACTGCCAGGGCCACTGTCTTGTCCTTACACACAAAATAGGTCCTGGTCCATGGGGCACCTGGGTGGCTTAGTGGGTTAAGCGCTGACTTCTGCTTAGGTCGATCTCACAGCCTGTGGGTTCCAGCCCCGCCTTGGGCTCTGTGCCAACAACTCTGAGCCTGGAGCCTGCTTTGGATTCTGTGTCTCTCTCTCTCTCTCTCTGCCCCTCCCCTGCTTGTGCTCTGTTTTTCTCTCTCTCTTAAAAATAAACAAACATTTAAAAAATTTTAAAATAGCTCCTAGTCCAGTCATATCACTGTCATTTGAGTCTTGACTGTGCCGCTAACTGGTTGAATAATCTTAGGCACATAATTCTCAAACTTTGAGGCTCAGCCTTCTTATCTCTGAGGGACATTAGATTGTCATGATGATGACGAGGTGTCCCATGCAATGAGTGTGGAAAGGTAGGTGAGCGTGAATCTGCGCGTGTCATACACCTGTTACTTTTGTAATCTTCATGTGTGAAAAACGCAGGGCTCTGCCAGTGGTGGAGGAGGGGTTTCTTCACCCTCAGTCACACACTCTTGGTCTCTCCTCTCAGACAGGCAGCTCAGTATCAGCCATCAGCTGAGAGCCTGGGATCTGGCCTGGTTTTAGCGCAGCTGGGGGCCAAGTCAGGATGGGTGGGACCCTGGCCAGTGAAGATTCAGCACTTGTAATTGATTTGGGGTTTCTGCCGTGGGCGGGGCAGGGGGGGGCGCTCTGCACAGCGGGACACTCTGGGGCTTTGGGTGAAGTCATAGGTCACTTTACAATGTTGGTGAAACAAATTGAAACATTGTGGTCCGATCGAGGAGACGCATCTGAGCGATTTTCATGGTTAGCGGAGAGGCGCAGCGTGGCCGGGGGTGAGACGCTGGGGCTCATGCGTCGGTGAAAGCGATCCGGCCCGGGCCCAGGGGGCAGCCGGCTGCGGGCGGCGGGTTCCTTTCAGGCGGCCGGGCTCCTGTTCAGGTGTCAGGCGGCCCGGCTGGGAAGCACGCTCCGGGCTGCAATTTCATACCAGGACATTCGAGAGGGTTATGGGAAACCATTTTCCCCTTACTCTGTCCTCTTGAGTGACACGGATTCAGGGCGTGTAAAAAGCGTGTCCTTTAATTTACGGCGACATAAACAAACCTGAGCAGCCTGGCCTGAAAGTCAGAGATGAAGGTGACAGGAGAGAAGCCTGGGCATGGATAATGCTGTTAACATCCTTTCACCTCCTGTGACGGGGCTCCTGGAGGGAGGGCTTCCGCAAGCCGGCTATTTGCAACATGCTCTGCTCGCATTAAAATTGTAGAAATAGCTGGATGTGTTTACTCCCTGCACTGGAAATGGGCATTTTTAAGAGCCGAAGGGAAGCGCTTCATTGGCAAGGATTGGAGAATAAGAAATCAGCCTACATTCAGAAAAGCGTAGAGCGGGTATGCAAGTTTTTGCCTTATCCAGGAAAATACACTATTCAGTGGTTACTAATGGGACCCCCCCCCCAGCAAGATCATGAAATTCTTGATGGTATTATGTGTAATCTATTCATTTCAGCATATACTTATAGACTGACTCTGGGTAAGGTTCTGTGCTAAACTCTGAACAGGAAAAAAGATGTTCTTCTAATGTCGACCCTAAAAGGACTTATATTAAAATGCAGTGATTAACACAGCAAATCCCTTTAAGACTCAGTTTCCTCATCTGTGAAATGGGTTTGACTGTGGTGATGATGATGATGTTGATGATGATGATGATGATGATGTAAGAAACACACATGGAACATTTATGGTGTGCCAGGTTCACAATGAGCTCAGTTGTAAGAGCATGTATTCCTTATTCAATCCTCGTAATAACCTGAAGAGGTAAGCTACTATTGGGGCGCCTGGGTGGCTCAGTCAGTTGAGCGTCCGACTTCAGCTCGGGCCATGATCTCTCAGTTGATGAGTTCGAGCCCCATGTCGGGCTGTGTGCTGACAGCTCAGAGCCTGGAGCCGGCTTCGGATTCTGTGTCTCCCTCTCTCTCTCCGCCCCTTCCCCGCTCATACTCTGTCTCTCTCTGTCTCAAAAATAAATAAACATTAAAAAAAAGTAGGCTACTACTATCTCTGTTTTTACTTCCTTCATAGGCTATAGTGAGGATTAAATGAGCTAATGTATATAGAGCACTTAAGACAATGTCTGACATTTGCAAACTCTGTAAATGTTAGTAATAATAATAATGAATATTACGTTATAATTGGTTGCCAGATGCCAGTCCCCTAATAATTGTAATATTTGCCCTAAGTGAGGTATAAGAAAAACACCATGAGGGTTCCGAATGGGGAGACAGTACGTCTAGAATGGGTGGAGAATCCATGAGAGAGTCTGGGAACTGGGCCTTCCAGAACAGATGTGATCATGACAGGCAGTGTGGCTGCAAAGGCATGTAGGCAGGGGCACCAGCATGGACGTGACCCACACAGTGACCAGGAAGTAAGCCAATGTGGGGCAAGTCTGGGGTGACTCTGACTAAGCCAGTTGGCCAAGGGCGGAGGAAATCTCTAAGTTAAGACTGAAAATGTGTGGGGCGCCTGGGTGGCTCAGTCAGTTAAGCGTCCGACTTCGGCTCAGGTCATGATCTCACGGTTCATGGGTTCAAGCCCCGCATCAGGCTCTGTGCTGACAGCTCAGAGCCTGGAGCCTGCTTCCGATTCTGTGTCTCCCTCTCTCTCTACCCCTCCCCTACTTGTGCTCTGTCTCTCTCTGTCTCAAAAATAAACAAACAAAAAAAAATTAAAAAAAAAAAAGGCCGAAAATGTGTGTTGTGAAGCACCTCTGAGCATTCCCGTTTACACTGAATCTGGTAGGCAGAGAAGCCACCGAAGGATTATAAGTGGTGAACGCCATGGTCAAAGCCGTTTGCATCGTGAACACAGTGGCGCTCCAGGAGTTTCCCAGGGAACACATAAAATATTGGCAGAGCCATCAGTCCTGGGATTTAAAATGCACTCAGAGCCAGGCCACAGTCCAAAGTGGATGCGAGTTTGGCTTTAAGGGTAGGATTAGATCAGACCTGAAGGCTCACAGGGGCCCGATTTAGCTGGTCTGGTCCTGGCGTCAGTGGCAGTGCCAATAGTTTATCTGTTTTTAAAATGATCCTGCCCGTCTTGCTTTCGCCTTCTGCCCTTCTGATAGAGACAGTTAAAAGGAACAGCACAGAGCGCCAGCACATAGCACACACCTGAGACTGAGCCGTGTTGGGTGAAATTTGTGTAAAGCTTGCCACTAAATATTGCGGCATCCCCCCCCCCCCACACTCCCTATTACTTCTAAGTGGGACAAAGAGTGATTTAAGGACAATTCCTTATGTATTTCTGGTGTGATTTCAACATGCAGGCACAGAGCTGTAAAGCTGTGTCCCATGAACCCTGTCCTTTAAGAGCTTAGAGTCTCCAGGAGAACCCAAGACGAGAGCATAAATAGCTGTAAGATCAGGTGAAAAGGAGGTAAGAGCATTTGAGAGTGTGCAGGCAGTGTGCTTGGGTGGTGGAGGGGGTGCCCGTGATGATGACTTTTCTTTGGAGAAAGACAATGTGTGTTATAACCCACTCCCCTGATTTTGTCCTCTATTATTTACTGAGCTATTTGGTGTAGTGTCTTGAAGTTAGACCTTGGTTTGAATCTTGGCTCCACCTTTTCCTAGCAGGACTCCTCCGGTCGATTTTTTGAGCTCCTTTTTCTACAAAATAGTGATGATATTGCGGTCCAATATGGCAACGTATCAGTTAGGATATGTAGCTACTTTTGTCTGCAAGTAGCAGAAAACCCAACCCAAACTGGCCAAATGGGGAACCCCTTAGCTTGTGACAGAGGCACTTTAGAGTAGAGTAGCTTCCGAGCGGATCCATCTTATCAAGGGGCAGGCTGCTCTGGTTTCTAGCCTGCCATCCACAGTGTCAGCTCTCCTCGGACCTGCTCTACTTACACTGTAGCATGGATGTTAATGTCTACATGACTTGATCCATATTCACTTCAGTTGAGCTGACTTAGGCCAGTGCCTGCTTCTGAACCAGGGCCAATCATCATAAGTGCCTGTGTGAATTGCTGGCCAGTTGTGAGACCTTATGTAAGTTGCTTAATCTTCCTGTGCCTGGGTTCCCTCCTCTGTCAAATGAACTAGATGATAGTACTTACCTCATAGGGGCAGTGTTAGAATTTAATGAATGATGATCACTTAGATCAGCATTTTGTTTTGTTTTCCCAGACCATCTGCAGCAACCTATTGGGAAGTCATGAAATAAATTTAGTGGGTTGTGGCTATCTTGCAGCCACAAAGAAAAGAAACACAATAGGACGGTAGTGAATAGAGAATCTCAGAGCATGTAGTATATGATAAAGGTAAACAGTGTTTCGCGAAACCTTTGTTTAGGTTTTATATGTATTTGTGCATGTACTTGGTTAAGACAGAAAACTTAGTCATGAACTTGGTACATGGAAAAAAGGTGAGGAACATCAGCTTGGACTGGTCAGGGTGAATGGCCAAGGCTGGGGCTATTCCTTTAACCAGAGCATTGGGAGAGAGGAGAAACTGATGTTGGGGAGAAAGGCAAATCGCTAACCCTTCTCTAGGGTTTACCAAGTGCCAGGCATTGATTTAAGAACTCTGCATATATTAATACATGCAACATTTGCATCAACTGTGTTAAGTTAGGCTCCTTTATTAAACCCATTTTCCTGATGAACATTGAATACTGATTCTCAGTGTAGTGTAGTAAAAATGTGGGCCCTAGGTTCAAACCCATGCTGCCTGATTCTAGAGCCCAGTTTTTACTACATTACACCGAGAATCAGCATTCAATGTTCACTCCCTAGATTATCAGTGTTCAGCACAGGGCCAGGCACAGAGAATAAATGTAGTTATCATTAGGAATATTGTTTTGAAAAGACCAATTTGCAGTCATGAAATGCCCTTTGGTTTCTCTCCAGCCTGAGGAAGTGTAGACAAATCCACAGTAGGGTAGGAAGCTTTGACCTTCTGTCCAAGTCTCATGCTTAATAAAGAAGATACCATGTTGTCCTCAAAAGACATTTTAGGACACAAGCAAGGTTTTCAAAGGCTGTTTCTATCTATGAGGCAGTCAGGGACAAAGGTAATTTCTTTTAAAATGGGCCACCTCTGTCACCCTGAGCTGTGTTAGCTAATGGTTTCAACGATACGTCCGGAAACACATAGTACCAGCCGCGGAAGCATGATGAGGTAGATGCTGGTAGAGGAGATTCAGCTTGATCCTTGTGTTTAGAAGATACTCTGATCTCCTCCTGGGGTGTTTCAAAGGAAACCTGGGAGACTGAACCGAGCGACCTGCGTGTGCCCTGGTGTAGGCAGGAGCCACAAAGAAATACCCTGAAAGATTCTGACCTTATTTTATACAGGGCGTCTAATTTAATACAGCAGAGGAAGAATTTTTAAAAAGAGTCCCAGGAGGACTAATAAAATGGCTTTGAATTTCATTACGTTTGAGATGGAGGCACTAATTCAATTAGCCACAAAATGAGAATTTTCCTACCCCTTCTGTTTGGAGCAGCTCTGAAGCTAGACGGCACCCGAGGAAGTGCTTGGGTTGCCTGCCGATATAGTCTTCCTCGTGAGGAAAGGCAATTCTTGTCCCATTTTAGGTGGGCTTCTGAACCTTTACGTTTCTGGTCTGTGCAATTATGGGGAGGAGTTGGCTCTCTTGCATTCAAATCTCAGCTCGGCCATTTATGGGTGTGTAACTGTGAGCAAGCTACATAACTTTCCCAAGCCTCAGTTCCCTCACCTGTAAAGTGGGGATAGTGAAAGGAGGTATCATTGTCATAAGACATAGTATGAGTATTGACTCAGTTAATATATGTTAAAGCATTTAGAAGAGTGCTTGAAGAGATTGCTGCTCTTCCGGTCTTAGAGTCAGTAGACAAGCAAACAGAAGGGAATCATCACACAAGCGGTCAGTGCTCTGACACGGTAAAAGGCCCAAGGAAGGAGCAGTTTTCTCTGGAATATGTGGGGAAAGGAGGAGGTGTACTCCTTGATTCACAGGAGGCTACATAGGCGGGACTCAGGAACAGCATATCTGAAAACAGGTCTTGCACGCCTATAGTGTCTCTGGGGATTAGTGGGCATTTACCAGAGGGTGAGGCCAAGGATTTATGGGGTGGGCTGGTGAGGTATGAGGCTGGAAGGTCACTGGGGGCAGGCAGTGAGCAGGATTGTTCATTTTGGCAAGACAAGATTGTTCCATTAAATGAGGAGTTCTGTGAGCTTTACAGAATTCAATCATTCTTGTCTGGGTTTTTTTCTTGGATAGAGGATTTCAAATACTTTTGGAGAAAGCTCATTCCATAGCTAAATAGTCATGTCTTGGGGTTGACATTGGATCTTTCATTGGTGGAGGCTCTGGTGAAGCCCCCCTTCACGCCCCACCCCCTCACCCCCACCCTGCCCCCACCACCAACGGGGAATTTGCCATTCTGGTTAAAAGGAGTCTGTAAGAAACAGAAAGAAAATGTCTGCAGTTTGTTCTTCCTAAACCTGTTAAATTGTTAAAATCACTGTTACAATTTGATATGTCCATGGAATATGTGGTTTTTGACTTTGGCAGAATGTGCCCTTCTGCTCTTGAAATTATTCTCATAAGGTTTTTTTTATTTGTCAGTTTCAGAATCCTAATATTTACTGCATAATCCCTACTTATAAATGGGTGATGTTTTAAAAATTCATTTTTAAGTCCATTGTTTGGACTGCAGATTGCACATAGTTCCATAGAAATGGCCATGTCATTTGTTAGGTCTTTGGTCAACTTTACCAGACTTAGTTAACACAAAATATAGCTGAACCATAGCTCACGTTTGTTAAGCCAAAAATACCATTACACGAATAAAAAGTTTTGTTAGGCAAAAATAAGAAGACAGTAATATTGAATAGAAAATTTAAATTTCTGTTATATTTAAAACATATGTGGAACAGGAGAAACTTAACAGAGGGCCATGGGGGAGGGGAAGGGGGGGAAATAGTTAAGGAGAGGGAGGGAGGCAAACCATAAGAGACTCTTAAATACTGAGAACAAACTGAGGGTTGATGGGGGTGGGGGAGAGGGGAAAATGGGTGATGAGCATGGAGAAGGGCACTTGTTGGGACGAGCACTGGGTGTTATAGGGAAACCAACCTGAAAATAACCTATATTACAAAAAAATAAATAAATAAAACATAGATCAGCTTTCCTAGATTGCTACTCTTTCATATCCTTGGTAGTTTATACGGCACCTTTGGATACATTATCCAATTAGACCCTCAAAACCAGCCTGTGTGGGGCATGCAGATAAGGAAACTGCAGGTCAGAGAGGCAGACTGGCTTGTCCGAGAACATACAACTTTCGTTAACACCCGTTTTTCTTTAAGAAAATAAAGGTGCGTTACAAATGGATGATGAAGTAAGGTTAGCTTCACAATGCCAGTTGCACAGAGATCTTGCTGCATTTTGATTAGAAATTTTAGAGATGTTGGCTATAAGATGACAAGATCCTGCAACTCTTTATCTAATCTGTTAAATATTTATTGAACTCCTACTAATCAGTCCTGTTTTTTTTGTGGGGGGGGGGAGGGTAGTGAATCATAGGTATTTAAGGCTTGGCTTCTGGTCTTTATTAGTTATCGTGGTAGAAATTGTAGAGTAGAAGGTCCCTTACCCAGTGCAGGTGGGGCTGTGGGTCTGTTGGTTAATCTGAAATCAGGGTTTAAGGTAATGACGGAACAACAACAAAACACACGTTTTCAATAACAAATATCACTATGTCTTTCTAAATAAACCAATTTACCCAAGATAAGTCAACAGCTTTGAAAAAGGTAGTAGGAAAAGCAAATTTGTTTTAAAATTTTTTAATGTTTTATTTGTTTTTGAGAGAGAGAGAGAGAGACAGCGTGAGCAGGGGAGGGTCAGAGAGAGAGGGAGGTACAGAATCCGAAGACAGCCTTCAGGCACTGAGCTAGCTGTCAGCACAGAGCCCAACTCGGGGCTTAAACCCACAAATCGTGAGATCATGACCGGAGCCAAAGTCGGACATTTAGACCGACTGAGCCACCCGGGTGCCCCAAAGCAAGCTTGTTTTATAGTAGAATGAATATATCTTGCTATCTCTAGGGCATGGGGAAAAAAATGAGAAAATGGTAGACTGGGGTTAGGTGACAATGAAACAGTCATCTGCTAATATTGAGGGCCTTCCTCAGGCTGTGATGGCAACTTTTATAGGATTTATTATTCTATGATTTTTAATTTTCATGAGTACTCCTTAAAACCAGAGACCTTATTTTTTGCTGTGTTCCATGGCAGCTAATTCTGTGCTGAGTACCTAGTGCTGGATAAATGCTTGATGAATAAATGAAAGGCTAATCTAACACAATATTAGCGATGTTCGTAGAATAATACCGTGAATCAGAGGCTCAAGGAGTGGGCTCTCCTTTCCTGTTTAACTGTCTCCCCGAGACAGCCTTAGGCCTCGGGAGATGAATCTGCTTCGGCTGAATTTTCAAATGACATGGCCAGCTTTCTTAAAAATGTATTTCCATTCCATTCCATTACACACTTTGTTATGATCCTTGCGTGCCTTCCTGCACCTTGTGACAACTCCTCACGGAGCAAATACTTTCTACACGGGGACATGTCCCAAGAAGAAGAGAGGTAAAATTCTACCCCCTACCATTTTTTTTTTTTTAATTTTGAAGATTCGAAAAGGGACGGTAGAACCCTTTCCTCTTGCCTCCACATTCTTCCCGGAGTTTATATTTTGCCGTCTGTAATGCGTTTAAACTCTATTGTTCCCAGTGTATTTATTTGTAAAATGGATTTAATTCTGTTCTTGTAAAGCCTTTTAGAAAGGTCTGCCAGGGGCACGCAGGGGTACACAATGCTTAAGAATGATGTTTAAGTTTTAAAAGAGATTTATTTGACCCCGAGGCCAAATGGCACAGCCTGCAAATGTGATAAATCTAGCAAATAAATAAACAAATAAATAAATAAACATAAATGCCTTTGAGGAGGCCACGGGCCAATAGGCAGCTTCTCAGTTGGCATTTGCTTTTACAAGAGCACTTGTTAATCCCACATGCTCAGGACAGTTATAAAGGTTTCATTTCCTCCCCAGACCTTAGTTCCCCCGCGGGTGTATGGAGTGGAACACTTTATTTGAGACCAGAGTCGTGAATGTACTCCCTGCAAGGTGATGACTTCATGTATATTGATATTGCCAGTAGGGGTTTATTTTCTTTCTTGCGAGGCTGTGATCCTTTGAAGTCAGGAACCACGACCAACACAGCTCTTTGCACAGAGCTTTATACATAGAATGTGTTCGAGAAACATTTGTTAAGTGAACGAATGAAGAATGTCTGTTCACAGCTGTATCTCCAGCACCAAGCACCATGCCAGCACCTGGGAGGCACTCAGTAAATATTTGTCAAACGAATGAATTGTGCCAATCGTGGTTTCAGCAGGTGTTTCTATCTTCAGTACTCTTGCAGATCAGAAGCAAGGCAATGCTGGAGTTTTCCCGTTGCTAGAAGGGCACATTGTCATTGTCTGAAAAAGTCAGCGTCCGAACTTATCTCCGTGACATGTGGTGCTGGGTTGTAGAAGAGGGAGGAGAGAAAGACTAGAGACTGAGAGGAGAGAGAATCAGAAGCACAAATGGCCGAACATATCTGTCGGTCTGTCTACCATTCATCTATGTGTCATCTATTGATGCGGATATGCGTACGTATCTAAAACTAGCTGTTAAAATTTATTAATCAATGTGGAAAACTAACATCTACGTTTATTCCTATATCCATCTATTTATATATAAATGTAGTTTGTGCCTTTCTCCGGAGTGCAAGACCTGAGTTTCACTGCTGTGGGGCATTTCTGTCTGTATGCCCACTGACAGCCTAAACTCTGTTGTGCGTCCTTGAGGACCAAGCAGTAGGGCCATCACAAAAGTCAGGTGTACCCATCTCAGGATCCGCTTTAGATAAGGTCTCTGTCTCAATGATCCCCACCCACTGTTTTACGTGGAAATTTTCAGGGGGTCCTTCACCGACGTGTTGCAGATGATCTGTGTAAAGCCTACTCTTACTGCCATTTCTCCTGCTCAAAAACTTTCAGTGGCTCCTCATTATTTATAGGTTAAAGTTCAAATGCCTTAGTCTTGTTTTTAAGGAACTTTATAACCTTCCCTTGGAACTCTCTCTTATGACTCTATTTATGAGCCCGCTTTTCCAGTCAGCTTTCTACTAACTTTTTCTAGAGAAACGGCTGTTCATTTCCTTTTCCCCTTCAGTGACCCTCAGTGAGCACCGTGCTCTATGCCGAGCCCTAGATAACATTTTGTTTGTTTCTTCACCTGTTCCTTGGACACAGGAATGCCAAGTCTCCCTCCTCCCAGCTGAGCCAAATCCTAACCATCCTTTAAGGCCTATCTCACATCCTTCTTTCTCTAGGTAGCCTGCCTTGACAATCCCGCCCATAGTCCTTCTTTCCCCTATTTGGGCTGGTCACTTACTATTGTGTGTTGATATATCTTTTAATGTTTATCTTGTCCCCCTAATTGCATTCTAATTGCATTATCTGCTCCCATGAGGGAAGAATTCCATCACAACCTCTGTGTGTGTATGTGTGTGTGTGTGTGTGTGTGTGTGTGTGTGTGTGTGTCTGTGTGTGTATTGCTTGGCGAAGGCACTCCTTAACTGTGGGCTAATTGATTGTGTAACTACTTTTCAACATTTTGAACCTCTTATTATTTTGTAAATTTGTACCACTTTAATAAATGTGCCTCTGAGGCACACATTATTTATTATTCTAAAATTTCAAATATCAGTATTAATATGCACATGGATTTATTCACTTACTTACTCATACACATCATTTTAAACATGGACATTTAAAACATGAGTTTGTCGGGGTGCCTGGATGGCTCAGTCGGTTAAGTGTCCGACTTCAGCTCAAGTCATGATCTCGCGGTTCGTGGGTTCGAGCCCTGCGTCGGGCTCTGTGCTGACAGCTAGCTCAGAGTCTGTAGCCTGTCTTCAGGTTCTGGGTCTCCCTCTCTCTCTGACCCTCCCTGCTCATGCTGTCTCTCCCTGTTTCTCAAAAATAAATAAAAAACATAAAAAAATTAAAACTAAAACATGAGTTTGTCCTTTTAACTCTCCTCACCAGCATTTTCTTTTCTGGAATGTTGGTGAAAAAGTAAACTTATCACACTCATTATTCTCCTCTGTGAGCTCGAAAGGATTGGAGAAAGGTCTGCCTAAGGCTAAATCTTTCCCTTGTCCCTCCTGGAATAGTTGAAGGGTCATCAGGAAAGATGGTACTGCTGAGAAGTCCAGTAAAATCTCCACCATTGACTAACTATTGACTAACTATGCTACTTTGGGTGACACCCCCAGAGCATGTGCTTCACTGTCCTCATCTATAGAAAGGGGAGAAAGGGGAGCCTGGGTGGCTCAGTTGGTTAAGCGTCTGGCTCTTAATTATGGCTCGGGTCATCTCATGGTTCATGGGATCGAGTTTCATGTTGGGGTCTGGGGTGACAGTGTGGAGCCTGCTTGGGATTCTTTCTCACCCTCCCTCTCTCTTTGCCCCTCCCCTGTTCTCTCTCTCTCTCTCTCTCTCTCTCTCTCCCTCTCAAAATAAAGAAATAAACTTTAAAAAAAGAGAAAGGGTGGTGATACCAGCTGAGCCTGAGGTCATGTAATGCTCAGGAAAATGTTCTGAGAACTATAGAGGTCTATCTAAATGTTAGGTCTTATCATTGTCATCATCATATTACCAACGTCCCGATCACTTTATCACCCCTGCCACCATGTGCCCTCAACTCAAGCATCAAGGTGAGAAATGCTTATTGGAGCTGGTGACTTCTTATGGGAGGCATCAATCTGCCATTTCCCAAAAGTGAATGGTTCACAGGTCATACCTTCTTTTTTACATTGCAACTTCTGAGGACACAGAGTGGGGTAGACCATTTACCTCTATTGCAACACCAGGATCCCTTCTGGTTTTTGTGACTCCCGCTCTCACTGCTGCAGTGGGTCCTTTGGACTATAAAATGTCTCTGGGGAACAGGCTGGGAGTTTTAGTTTAACCTTGTGAGCAGGTGGTCTCGCATATAGTTACTTTTCCAAACCTAAAAACACATCAGCTGTAAAACACACCATTATTTCAAAAATCCCAAAGAAAGGAAGAGCTCGCAATTTTCGAGTACGACACACCATTGATTACAGACACATTCCTATTTCAGAGTTGTTGAAATGTGAAAAATGAGTGTCTGGGAATGCGTCACATACAGTGGGGCGATTGCTGCAGGAGTCTGCTTGGTGTCTTCCCAGCCCCAGTCATGGTGGGTCCCGGGATCTCCGTGCTCCCTCCCCCTGCCCCAGCCTCCTTTGCATACATATGCTTCTAAGCACTCCCAGGCTGAGCTGCAACTGGCTGACGTCCAGCTTCTCCCAGGCTTTTCATTCTGTGTCCTGTAAGGGCAGCAGGAGGAAGAGTTGGTATGGGCAGAGGGTGAGGATAGGCAATGCCACCCCCTTGGTCCCCTTGTGGCTATGTTAAATCAGCCTGGTAAGAAACCGCCCCAGAGGCAGACCCTTCCAGGTCAGAGGAGGCACATCCCTGGGCTTACATGTTCTCTTATCCAGAGGTACTGGAAGATCAAGTGCCCACTTGAAGGTTTTCCCAGCCCCGAGTAGCTCCCATGTGGTAAGGGTTCGTCTTGTGATAGGGGCCTGCCAAAGTGACGGTAACCTGATGCACAAGGCCTGGGCCTAAGAGCAAAGTGGTTTTCTTTTTTTTCTCAAAGGTAGAAGCGAGGGCTGGAGGAAAGCAGAAGGTTTGAAGCTATTTGCAGCAAAAGGCCCAATCCCTGCCCTTGCACGCGCAGAGTGGGGACAGGGGTGGTCACCCGCGTTCTCAGGTGTCACTGCCAACGGCAGATATTTCAGCACCTCTTTTCCTTCAAACTTCTTGGGTTTCAGAGAGGGAGGTAACCGGACCCTTCACATTTGTTACAGTAATGCTGTTTCAGGCCCTGTTCCTTGACCTTACACGTCACCTGCTCCTCTTGAGATATTGTCACCCTGTGGGGTGAGACATCTACTATCCAGACTTTGCTGACAATATTGGGAGTAATGTGCAGCTCTCACTCATGTTTATCATTTAGTGTGGCTCGTTGGGTAGCTTTTGGTAGCAAAGTATGTCATTCTATAGTGGACGGTTCTGTGGATATTGCCTCTGACCCCTGAAAGGTTGTTTAATCTCTCCATAGCCTTTCTTTCTGCAGTAGAAGTCTGTTCTCTAAGCATTTAAGAGGAGAGGCTTTTCAGTGGCTTCCCAGCCTGACTTCAGTAACCCCAAACTCCTTAGTAGAACACTCGTAGCTAACTCTTGGCTACTCTTAAGTCAGGACTCTTGGCTCAAACTAGCCCAAGGGAAATCAGCTCATGACTCACGTACCTGAGGAGTCCAAGGGTAGATCTAGAGCTTCAGATAGAGGTATATGTGGGGGCTCAATCAATGTCTTCTGGGCCCTTTCTCTCTCTCTCTCTCTCTCACTCTGTCTCTCTCATCACCTCCTGTCTTCAGTTCCCTCATTGTCATGGCTTCACTCTACAGGCATGCTCTGTTCAGAAAGTGGGGAAGATGGCTGCCCACATCCAAACTTTTATCCTTTTGACCTAGGAAGGAAGAAGCCCTTCTTTTTTTCTGTTATCATTGTCTGAAGACAGGGAAGTATGTGTCCAGCCCTGGACCAGTCATTCATGGCGGCTCTGATTAGCTCCCCCCGAGCCATGTGCCCACCCCACGGCTGTGGGTGCCTGGACACAATGATGACAGCCCCATTGGGACCACACGCAGTGAAGGAGAGGCAGCTGTCCAAAGGCAGTAGGGGTGGTGGGTGTACAAAAACACACCTACCTTCTATAAAGGTTTGGCCCCTTCTATCTGTCAAGCTCCTCTTAAGATTCCCAAGTAGCCTCTTCCCTACCAATCAGATTGGACTCTTTCCTTTGATGAAGATCTGACTTCAGCTTAGCACCTTATTTTCTTTGCCCCCGGTGTGTCCCCTGGAATTTTTTCTTCCACTTCTATACTTGTCAAAATTCTTCTCAGTTTTCAAGGCTTAATTAAAAGGTTACTTCCTTCCAAACTTTTCCCTGTATTTCCAGTCCTTCCACATGGCAGTCAAAGGATTTGGCTGGCAGCCCATTTATGGAGCTTGTCTGTTCTTCCCTCTATTTGCACCTGCTTATGCGTCTGCCCCAGAAATGCAAAGATCAAACTAATCATTTAGTATTCTACCAGTGTCACATGGGAGATATGCAGTAAAAATGTGTGGGATGGATAAATGTTCTCTCAAGATCTTTTCTGAGAGGATCTCATGTATCAGATGTGCCCAAAGACGCATGCACATATGTTGTCAGAGCTTGAGGCCACGTATGTACTCTCTGCTTACTGATAAACACCCAGCACTTTTGTGTATTCCCAGGAGCACTCTGGGAATGACCTTGTTATTTTAGTTACAAGTATCCTGTCTTATCTGGTGACTTTTCCATCTTGGGATTAGGGAGCAGAACAAGCTGGGAATGGGGTCATGGAAGAAATTCTGTAAGGCCCCCCCCCAAAAACAACCCTAAACTGGGTGGGTTGAAGGATTGAATCACATCATCTCTGCGAAAGGAACAAAAGCTAGGGGAGGTAGCTGAGCATAATGGGTAAGAATGTGGCCTCCAGGTTTGAGGCCAGTTCCCACTGCTTGTTAGCTGTGTGACCTTGGGCAAGTTAACCGATATCTCTGAGCCTCGGTTTCTTTGTAAAATAGAGACAATAGAGCTTTTCTGTGGCAGGATGATCATGAAAACAAAACAAAATAATGCATGAAGAGTACCTAACATAATACCTGGCTTCTAGTAGGTGCTGCCCCTGTCCCATACACACACACACACACACACACACAGCCATATATACACACACAGGTGGTGGTACAAATAATTGCATGATTTTTCTTCAGCGTGACCGGCCACACTGGGGAGGTCCATACTGGGAATGCATTAAAGAATGGTCTCTCTCTCTTCTGACTGTGGTTTTCCGGCTACTACTGTCGCCATCTAATGATCAGAACGATGACAGCGGTGAGAGGTGGGAATATGTGGATGGCCGGGAGTCAGTCACCTCTGTTGAGAGCTGCAGTGCTGGTGACGGCAGAGCAGTGGATGACTGGATGACAGGTTTTTATTTCCACTGCATCCGAAATGTGCAATTAGCCCAGAGAGAGAGGAGAGCAGAAACCCCCTTTGTCCAGGTGACACCTGGGGTGTGGACAAGCCCCCATCTCGGGCTGAAGGATCTGCATGTTCAGGGAAGGGGACTAAGCCATTTTCTGGATTAACTCTGTGTCTATTTGTAATAACCTAATTGTCAACTCTACAGAAAAGGAACCCCAGAAAGCGGTCCACTACCAGAATGATGATAACTCCTGGAACTTTCTCTGATTCTTAGTACCCCTCCTACCTTGCCTATCATCTTATGTATTCAAATGCTTTTTGTATTTATATAGGACAGCTACGATGCTTCACCCAGACCATTGCACATCACATCAGAGAGGAAGACACACGTGTGATTCATTTTCTTAAGCCTCAAGTCTAAGGATTTACCTAAGGACCCAGGAATGTCATGAGGTAAGTTTTGGAAGTGTCTGAGGTTGTGCGGTGATTATCGATTGGCAGGCTCACTTCCTCTTCCACTAATTGGCTGTGGGTTTGCATTTACAAACTGTGACCCGCCGTGTTAGTAATCTGATGGAATATTCTAGAATGTAGAGAAAAGTAAATGGTCACAAGTATGCTTATGCCCTGTGTAGCAGTCCTGGACACGGAAGGGAGGCCCTCAGAAGCCATAGAGTGTCGGGATGGGGTCAGGGCTGGAGGGTTTTAAAGGCTATGTCTGCAGACCCAGTCATTTTCCTGATAGAGCTCCAAAGAAGCAGTACTTTCTGTCCAGAGCTCCCCAAGCGTTTATTTGGTTTCTCTCTTCACTTTAGGATTGATCACATTGCATCGTGATTACTTACACGTCTGCCGCCCTATATCAGTTCAGATATTTTCAGCTGTCCAGAAAACTCAATTCAAACTATTTTAGGCAAAAAGGGGACTTTGTTGGCTCAGTAACCAGAGTTCAGCTGGATCCAGAGGTTCTAACAATGCTGTTGAGATCCAGTCTCTCGCCGTTCCTCAGTTTTGCCTTCCATTGAGCTGGCTCTGTCACTCAGGCATGCTTTGCCTGGTGAGGACAAATGGCTGCCCGAAGCCCCACAAATAGATCTCCCCAGCTCCAAATCCAGAAGAAAAAGGAAGACACGTTTGTCTGCTGAAGGCTCACCTTCACTGAGAACCATTCCCCCGGGCCTGGGGCGCATGCCCTGAAGCTGGGGATGGGGTCAGTCCTACCTGAACTGCAAGGAGTGAGGGGGAGGGTGGGTGCTCAACCAGTATGTGGAGCACCATTGTAGAAAGGAGGAAGAACAGAAGCTGAGCATACAAAGAAAAATAAATAGCCATTGCCCTCCCAACTAGAAGGTGAGCTCTTCCATAGAAGGACAGCGCCCTGTTTCCTAGGGCACTCCTACCCGTGACCCGGAAAGCAGAGACTCCTACATGGTGACTATCGTGAATTGCTAGTATGGGAAGAGCTGGGCTAATTCCTGGTGTGAGGCTTTCACATCCATGCTGTCGCCCATTGGTGACGCGGTGGCTCTGAAAAGGTTTAAAATCATCTGTGCTTTTAGCATTTTGTCCCTTCCATTTAAACAATTTATTTAAGAACGTATTTTAACTTTGCTGTTCAAAGTCAGAAATGTCAACAGCCTTGGTTCTGGCCAATGCCATGTTCTTTGGCAAAGTGATTGGCACTTTGGTAGTTCTTAATAACTTATAGGTATGCCAAACATGTAGTTAGAGTAGGGATTCAAGTTGGCTAAATCTTGGACACATCTCATGAGGGTCTTCAGATTCTCTCAGCTTTGCCTCCACACTCTCAGCTGCTCTCCTCAGTCCCTGCTGTGGCTTTCACTCTCTGAGGGCTGACATCGTTCTGCAGCCTGACGCCATGCTGTCCCACACTCACCTCTCTGGGTTCTCTGTGACATTCCAACTCGGATGGAATTATGCCCTGCAAGCTGTGTCCTAGGGACTAGATGATGCAACCTGGAAGTGTGAGGTGGTAACTCCCCATGGTGCACTCTTTGAGCAGTGGCAAATAGGAGATGGGTAGGAATGTGGTAAAAACATTTCCTCTCCCTCCTCCTTCTCTGGACTTTTGAGGCCCACCATGAAGCATCACTTGGCCTTGCTTTTTATTCTTCCCTGCCTCACTTCTCTTTCATTTCACTTCTGTTGCCCCGAGACTTTACCTGCCAAAAAAAGCAACAGAACTTAATTCCTGCTTCCGGCTCTGTTTTCTAGGAAACCTGGTCTAACACATTATTTTGTTTCTATGTCCCATTTATCCTCAAAGCTGCATAAGAGGTTTTTAAGTCCAGTCATCTTGATCGGCTTTAATAAAATGGGGTTTCTATTTCTTTTCCTATTTGTAAGATGAATAAACTGAGGCACACAGTGGCTGTAACTTGGCCAACATTACAGGCTTTAATCATTGGGCCACTTAAAGACAGAATCTGAATTTCCCATCTCCTCATTGAATGTTCTGCACCCAATCACAAGTTAAGCCTAGAGCTGCATGTACAAAGTATAGGGAAAAATTGGGACAAATATCCCAATCATTCAACCAAACTTAAAATAGCTACATAATTGAACTCAACGTCTCCACTTCACATTAGGACTCTGGGAACATCCAAAGAAATGCTACCCAAATCTTTCCATTATGTTGTTATAAGTGCTACTGATAGTGGTGGGTATATATTTTTAAACAGTCGATTTCATTTCTTTTTTTAAAATTTTTTAAAAGTTTATTTATTTTTGAGAGAGAGAGAGAGAGACAGACAGACAGACAGACAGTGTGTGAGTGGAGGAGGGGCAGAGAGGGAGGGAGATGCAGAATCTGAAGCAGGCTCCAGGCTCTGAGCTGTCAGCACAGAGCCCGACGCGGGGCTCGAACCCAAAGACAGTGAGATCATGACCTGAGCTGAAGTTGGATGCTTAACTGACTGAGCCACCCAGGCGCCCCTCTTTTTAAAAAAATTTTTAATGTTTATTTTTTAGAGACAGAGAGAGCGAGAGCGTGTGAGCAGGGGAGGGGTAGAGAGAGAGGGAGACACAGAATCTGAAGCAGGCTCCAGGCTCTGAGCTGTCAGCACGGACCCCAATGCGGGGCTTGAACCCACAAACTGAGAGACCATGACCTGAGCCGAAGTTGGAAGCTTAACCAACTGAGCCACCCAGGCACCCCCAGTTGATTCCATTTCTTAAAATATTTTGCATTTTGGGCCAAAGTCCTTTGCTTTTTAACTAATGGAGATGAAAATAAAGTTTCAGCAAAGATAATAGACTCTTCACAGGAGGAGAAATGTCATAATTATACATAAAACATTTCAGACTTTCCTAGAGGCTTACAATAAACATGAAGGTAAGGTTAATTAGTAAGTGTATATCTTCTGCTCTGGTGTCATACTGATTTCAAAGTGACTCCTTGCTATTGTTATGCATTTGCTTAAAATGAGCTTTTTAAAAAAGATCTGAAATTACACTCATATACGTATAGAAAACCAGTAATAAAGAGGAATCTTTTACAAGAAAAAATTCTGGTGATAGGATAAGCTCCAATCCAAACCTAAAAGGAAAAGTTAGGGTTTCTGAACTTTCCTCTGTGTGGTGGCTGATATTTCGCATAGGAAGTGGGTGCTTGAATTGCCCTGATTTATATAGAAATTTATTAAATTCATAATTGTGTTATATTGGGGATCCTACTCTCTTTCAAGTATTTTTGTTAAAATTTTTTAAGTTTATTTTACTTTATTTTGAGAAAGATACAGAGAGCAAGTGGGGGAGGGGAAGAGAGAAGGACACAGAATTCCAAACAGGCTCCACGCTGTCAGCACAGAGCCTCATGGGGGGGCTCGACCTCACAAACAGTGAGATCATGACCTGAGCTGAAATCAAGAGTTGGAGTCTTAACCGACTGAGCCACCCAGTTGTCCCTCAAGTATTTTTAAGTAGGTTTTTTAAAAAAATGTTTATTTTCGAGAGAGAGAGGAAAGAGAGAGACGGAGTACGAGTGGGGGAGGGGCAGAGAGAGAAAGGGAGACACAGAATCCAAAGCAGGCTGTCAGCGTAGAGCCTGACTTGGGGCTCGAACTCACGGACTTGACCGTGAGATCATGAGCTGAGCTGAAGTTGGACGCTTGACTGACTGAGCCCCCCATGCGCCCTGCCCCTCAAGCATTTTGAAAGCATGATTGGGAAGCTGATGCTCAGAATGCAGTTACTTCATCCTACTGCTACGGTCAGATACCACAGTGGTACAGTCACCTGCAAGGGACAGGGGATCAATCCAGCATGAAAGCCACTCCTGCACATTAGCAGCCCAAATTGTAAATGTCACACCGACATTAAGAGCACAATGGTGCTTTCTGACATCTACTTAGAAGTGGATGAGTGGTGACTGTTCTAGAAACACAGCCAATTTTACAAATATTTCAAGTACTTAAAGTAGAAAAAACTCTGCCTTTTAATGAATGTGTATCTAAAAGAACCGAAGAAACGTTTTAATTTGCTCACTGTTTCCAAATGTATCCGTTTGCGGAAAAAGGGTTTTAGGTTTGTGATTGGCTCCCAGCCTGGATTTTGATTTTTCCTGGAGCTTGGGTCACAGACCAAAAGAGGGAAAAGATTCAGACTTCATAGAAAATCTTGATCTGGCACTCAGAGAAAGGCCACAGGTATATTCTAGGCTGGCAAGACCAATATGAAATACTATTCACGTGATGTAGTTGGGAATTACAGAAGGCCGGTGCCTAAGCCATGGTGGAGACTGTTAGAAAGGCACAACATCTTTTAGGCTTCTTCTTCTTCTTTTTTTTTTTTTGAGAGAGAGAACACTGAAGGGGCAAAGAGAGAGGAAGAGAGAGAATCCCAAGTAGGCTGCTGCACACTGCCAATGCAGAGCCTGATGTGGGGCTCAACCCCGTCAACCGGGAGATCATGACCAGAGCCGAAATCAAGAGTTGGACCCTTCACTGACTGAGCCCCCAGCTGCCCCAAAGGCATGATATCTTTTCGCATCTCCCCTGTCACCCTTTGCTGAAACGATGGGTCAGGTGTTGATCCTGGAAATCTGAGAATTCATCAGGTTCTGATCAAGTGTATGGAACAAATGGAAACCACCATGAGCCAGATTTTTCTCTCTTGATTTTCTCATCTCCAGAGTCTTAGAAGAAACTTGGAGATTTCAAAAAGCTCTCCATTTCCCAAGAAAGATAAGGAGGTTCCAGAAAGGAACAACAATTGGCTATTTAGTGCTGTGAACTCGTCAACACTACTTGACAGAGAAGCAAATGGTGCAGAACAAGAAAACTGAGCTTTGAACCTTGGAACGTTTTCAAACAAAGATCTTCTGCCAAAGCCTCCTTAATATCCATCACTGCCTCTAAAATTATAATAAAAATACTATGAAATTCAATGAAACACATTCATTTCCAATATACAAACAATGCCAGGCTTTTGGTCCCAAATTAAAGACATGTTTTTCCAGGGCGTTGCGCTTTGTGAGAATTTGTTTTCTCAACAAAAGGTTAAGCAGCACTTTCGTATAAACTGCTTCAGTTTCTAAATGCATAAAACGTAATACATGTTAAAAGGTAGGAAAAAAAGATTGCGGGATAGAATTTGTTTGACAATTAGCTCCTTTAGGCTGTGGAAGCACCATGATACTCAACTTCATTTTGGAACAAGATAAACTTTATCTCCTTGCTTAGTTGAAGCATTGATTGAACGTCGGCATCTTGAGAAAAGTCAACTGTGGCTGGTTCATTTTTGTGCTGCTCCAGTTCAGCTTTTGGGCTCCATGGCTTGTTCCGCCCTCAGCCGAGCTGATGATGAATGCTCGTTTCAGGGATGAATCACTATTAACCTTCGTAACGAGCTGAGCCATGTTACTTTCTAGCCTCTTCCTTTGCTCTGTTATCTCCTTCCATTCCTTCCACTTGTATATTTAAGAACAAAACAAGTGTTTGAAAGTTAAAGGGCACAATATTTTTCAAAGCCAGTCAACCATATAAAAGACACAAAAGAAATTTTAAATATCGGGATTATATTTATAGTCCACTGCTATGCAGAAGGCACTCAATGCTCTATACTCCCAACCAGAGTTAATTTTACCTTTAGAATGACTTTTCTTAGTTAAGGTCCCTTTTAAAAAGCCAGTCTTCTCCTATATGATTATTCTAGTAAATTCATTATAATCCATGGGGTCTAGGAAAGTGAAGCAAAGATTAATGTGCCTGTGTATCTTTAATCTAAGATCTAAGATCATTGTTGAGGTCCAAGGTCTTAACTTAGAAAAATGTAGCCTTATTACTTTTTAAGGCTCTGACAGCCAGCTGTCTCTGTACTTTTAATAGATCAATTCATTCATCTTTTCAAATGAGCTTTTCCAAAATGCTTCCGTGCAGTGCCAAGAATATACTCATATTTAAATTTAAAGCTGATATATTGGATTTTTTTCATAGACAATTATTTTTTTTTTCTGACTCATTCTGTATCTCAATTCCTTCAAACTTATTGCTGTTTTATCATGAGGGCTGTGAATATGGCTAATAGAAAATCGTGGATAATTTTAAAAGTAATGAGATTTTATACCTTTGAATATGGGCATATGTGATATTTTGTAAATTCGTAACATTCCAAAGAACATATTAGAGTCCTCCTCACACAGTATTTGTCCCAATGGGGATTACGGGTGGTCATTCAAATCCCTACTTCCTGTCCCACTGTGGAGAGAGACAGAAAGACAGAACTCTCAGCACAAGGCAACCTGCTAGGTAAACATTTATATTTCTGGCTCAGCATTTTCCTGAGTTGGTGACTAGGAAAGAAGTTAGGTATTTTTATGTTGAGTGCCTCTTACTGAGAGTCTCTTGGTTTGCATGGGAGTAAAAATGAAAGACGGAAGAGTGATGTTTATGATAGATTTTATTGCTCTTTTATAAGAACGTGACAAGAGTAAGCTGGTTCACAGTGGGGGTATCCTCTCACATAAGTAAGAGTGAATCATCTAAACTTATATATAGACTAAATAGTAGCAGCCACTTATTCCACTGAATTTGAACAGTAGCAGGTTTGGTTTAAGGTTATTCCCAATGTAACCAGTCAGTGGGAGCTACTATTAGAATATGCAGTACAAAAAGATAGTACCCAATGGATATTATATATCAGGAAGGAAGCCTTACCATCATCGGGGACCCAAGGGACCATTTAAGTCCTGCCTACACACTGCAAAGAAGAAACAGGAGAGACACAGTGCCTGATATAGTAGAGGTTGGAACATGGGGCTAGAGAGGTCTATGTCAACCTGAGATGGGTGCAAACAGTCAGGAATTCCTTGAGAAAGTAGTAAACCAAGAAGGCTGTCTTTCCAACACAGAAAATTTGATATTCAGATCTTATACCAGTGGGCTTATACCACTGAGAAATGTTTGGAAACCATTGTCTGGTAAGGCCAGAAATTTGAGCATCTCACAATACTGATTCGGAAACCCTTGTGAAAAATCATGAAGAGGAGGGATAGGGTCTTAGGGCTTTGGAGGGTGACGTGGAGCCCCTGGATGGGAACCAACCCATGTCTCCATTCAGCACCCAGGAGCTCCAAGCATCTGCTCACTTGGGGCTACTCCAAGTGACAGTTTTGAAGTAAACCATCCTGAGTAAAATGCTCTCAGTATCTTTTTACATAGTAACTGAAGTCCTTTTTTGGGGACACCCCCCCCAGGAAGTTAGAGCTCTCTGCACATATCCCTGCCTACCTGCCCAATCCCTTAGGTTGGTTTCTTCTCAGCTTCCATAATGAAAATGTGCAGAGATCACAACCAGAGACCTGCAAAGCAATTTGGAAATGTTCATTCACTAGTGAACCCTTAGTGACTCCCATGACTGCTGCAACTTCTGTTGCTCCAGATGGTAAAGGGCTGGCTCCTGAGTGCGTCTTCCTGAGGCTGTAGACCAGGGAGATGACAATCAAGTTAACCTCGTTCTCTCTGATTATGCTGCCCACTTGCTCCTCTGCATATAGCCCCAGTGCCAAAAATCTGGCTCATTCCAAATATCCCCAGGCACGGTCTTCGCGTAGGTGGTTCATATCTGAGACCCAGCATCTGAATGCCTGAGACCAGGGTATTGCTCTGTGGACAGACGTCAGCCGCTCCAGATGGGATTTATGTTCTGGAAGTATAGGACCCCCGCAGAGCTTTCAGAACGAAGGAAGAAATAATTGGTAGAAGAGAGATAGACATCATGGCCCTGGCAGCACAGAGAGGGCTTTATGTCCATGTTCTTACAGGATTTGGCTAAACATTCTGTGTGGTTCATGTGAAAGTGGGAAGCCCTGTAATCCCCGGCCCTGCAGTGAAGTAGAAGTATTGCAACAGAAAGGCCAGCCGGCCTTGGGGCTTGGCAGTGGCACTCTCCAGCACTCGGCTGGGTACAAAGTGCTATCATTACCATTTGGATGTAGCTCCCTGGAATGTGAAAAGGCTACCAGGGAAATGCTAGCCATCACAGATGCTGCCATCACAGGACACGGAAAGACAGCCACGTATCTTTGCAGGATGCCATTATGGCTCTGATTTACCTCCCTTGTCTCAGGCAGAATCCAGAGAGGGTAGAGGGAGGAGAGGGGGAGGGAGGAGGCCACAAGGCAGTTTTTCCCAGCGGATCCAGGAAGCTCAGGTAAACGTACCCGTCTTTGGTCGTTTTGGGTCTTCAGGGTGATCAGCTGAGGCTGAGGAGTCTTTGGGGGCAAACCCAAGTTAGCTCGTGTGTGTCTGGCCTTGAGGAAAGGAGAGAGCAAGGCAGAGAAACGGAAAAGTGGGAAGTGGTTGCTTGGTGCTGAGTTTGGCTTAGAGTTTTGAACTCCATTTGAGCCTTTGGGCTCCAAGCAAAACTCAAGGGGGAATGAAAGCCACAGGAACCCACACAAGGTGAAGGCTTGGCAGGAAGCCCTTTGCGGGGCCACACTGCTTTTCACACAGCTCTGCCTATGCAGGCCTTTCGGCGGCGGATCCACCTTCCACCACAAATAGCATTTCTCTGGGCTCTCGTGAAGCAGTCATTGAATGTATTCAGTCAGGGCTTCGGTTTTCCCAGAAGCAGAACCCCTTTCTGACACCCAACACCGTGTCCTTGGCTGACAAGTTATTTACCCCGTAGCCCAGCCGGGCAAGGAAATGATGTTGTTTTTGTGAAGAAATTCAGCCTGGGGTTGAAGAGATGCGGGGGGTTGTAAAAGGAAAATATGAACAGAGATTTGGAGCTGAGACTTAGACTCTGATGGGTGGGCCCCCTGCCCCCCCGCCCCCCCGTAATAGTCCTAGAAAAACAGAGGTGATGTCATCATCACAGCTGCTGATGGCCTGACAGACAGTTTCCGCAGCGCTACATGAGGCCCTTTGGTGTCCCTGTCAGGAGATTGGCGGCTGAATGACACCAATGAGGCCAGGCCTGTATTCCCTCTGGGAATGCCGCCCTAATTGATAGACAGAAGGCAAAGAGAAGGATTGTTTTTGAACCTGAAAAGAATCCCCTTTTTTTCCTCCCTAAAGCTCATGCCCCCACTCTCCACAGCTCTATTTTCCCCTCCCCCCCAACTTTTTTTTAAAGGTGTTTTGTTCCCGAGCAGTTACAGAGCTTAATGGAACCGAATGACTTTTACCCTTCACAATCTGTCAGTCAAAAGCCCGACTCCAGGACTGTTAAATAAAGTCCTTTCAGAGGCAGACAGGAGAGGAATGTGTCAGTCAGGCAACAGACCCTGTTGTGTTTTAATCTGTCAGAGGGGTGATGGGGGAGGGCAGCGGGCCCCAGGCAAGGCACATTCCCAGCAGCCGTTAAGAGGCCTTGACAAATCCAGGTGTGGAGCCAAAATGTCACCCAATCACCCACATTCTTGAGGTGTGGGCTCAGAGCCCCCAGGCACTCGGGTTTGCAATCAACTATGAGATGTTTGGGCAAACTTTCAGCACAGGCTTCAGACTAAGCATTTTGAACATAAAACCAACCACTAAGTGCTGGGTATCAGGACAAGGCATGGCTTTCAAATTAATATCCCGCTTAGCCGTGAGCCCTGCAGACAGTAATCCTCCGACTGAAGGGCCTTCACGTAGACTCCAATTCCAAACCAATTTTGCAGAGCCACTTTTGTTTTTTTCTAATACTTTCCCTTCACATTATATGACAATCCATTAATCTTGCCCATTAACTTAAAATTGCTGGGCAATTTTTTTTTTGAGGGCTCTGAACAGTTGCTTTTGTTCAGTATGGATTCAGAGCTTTCCCTAATAAAAAATGTCTACCGTTAGACATACTAATGATCTATTCCTTATGTTTCAGTGACATTTCCTTTAAGAGATTAAAAAAAAAAGTTGGAGAAGGATGAGGGTAGAATGGAAATGGGGCAGAGGCAGTGGAGAAGTTAATATTTAAACAAACAGGGCTTGTTCTTATCAGAATGCTACAAAATACCAGTGTAGATCTTTCTACCGGGCCGAAGGCCTGAGTGTTAGGGCAGGAAAGCCACCTGCTGACCCCGACGAGTGGCTCGCTCATGGCCCAGGGGTCGGCAGGACAGGAGATCCTCAGGGTCTCAACTCCGAGGGTTGCTTCGACTCAGGGGTACACGTGGGCATGTTATTACTTGCTTGCTTTTTTCCCTCTCTTTGGGGGATTTTGCACAAACCAAAGGAATTGCTCCCCATTCCCCAGTTTTCATTTCTTCCATATGCCATCTTCCACCTCCCAGGATACGCAGAATGAGCAGAAAATGCTGTGTCCCCTCTTTTTCCCCTTTTCACCCCGTGCCCAGATCCAGGTAGTGGGGTGTCCACCTCCTAGCCGTCCCTGGGATAGCTTTTAATACATGCGTATGTACGTCGCCGCAGCAAGTGATGAGAAATCCCCACATCCTCTTCTCTCCTCTGTCCCTCTCTAGCCGACATGGAGATGCTGAGTTTTCTTCTATCCGTGCATTCGTGCCTGTAGGGGTAAGCCGATTTTAGATGAACTACACTAAGAAGTGAAAGATCTCTGGCACACGCTGATCAACTCTGTCACGCTGAAGTGGGACAAACGCGCACACTTTGTTACTAGAGCTAAACATTTTCCAAAGAAACGGATGTCCAGCTTTTTGCCACAATGTATATAAGACTGGAGAGTTGAAACAGGCGAAACCTGAGCTGATTCACAGCAAAGCAAACCAGCTTATTTCGGCCCCGGGGTGGAGAACCGCACTTCGACGGACGGCCGCTGATAAAGTTCTGGGAGCCAGTCTTAGAATCTATTGCTCCTCTGCTGTTTGTGTGGCGCTGAGTTAGACGGGAGGCCCAGAGCAACTTCACAGGAGCAATATTCCTCTAGAATATTAATGAAGTCTTCAACTTCAGCGCTAGAAATATGTGCGCCGAGGCTTCTTGAGTCCATCCTTCACCGATTATTAATGATCTGCCACACTTATGAAAAAAAAGCCATTTCTCGGCTCACTTTCTGCCTGCCTTCCTTTCCCTCCGCCTAAAACAAACATTGCATCTGGGGCACTGCTGGAAACACAGGAGCCTTCTTAACAAGGGAAACAGTTTTCCTTTATGCCCGAAATGCCAATGGATGCGCGGCTTCTGTTTTTACCATTAATGGCTGCACAAAAACCTGCAAGCAAACCCCTACAGCTGTTAGAAATGCTTCTTAAAATGGCAGTGTGCGCTCTAGTGGGAAAGAAAAAGCTTTCGATAAAGCCCTTGTCCCTGCAAGTTCTCTGTAGGGGGCAGTCAGCAAGGTGCTCTGGCTAAAACGCAAATAAACACACAGGTGAACAAATGAACAAAAATAAACCCAATCTGACTCGTTTCTCTGGCAGTCCCCAAATTCAATGAAAGCCCAGTGAGGAGCAGTTTTTCATCCTTCCGGGGCCAGGTCTAAGGCTGTGGACGGAGAGAGGCAGAGACTGCCGATAAGTTGCGCTCTGTCGCAGTGTGCTGACGCTCTCAGCGCTGGTTTGGTGGTGCCCACGTATGACCAAAGCCTGCTGTCCCCTCACTTGCAAACGTAGCCAGTCCTGCGGTTTGTTGGTGACTGGACAGAACATTCACATATTGGCCATGACATTTCTCAGCCTCCACACTTAGATGATTCTTAATAAACATATGTCCAATTAGGTTTTCATTCAGTTGGCTCCTAAATCTTTTGTCTTAGATGGATGCTATGATGACACAGTGTCCTTCCTCGACGTGTACTCGGAAGCAACTGGAAGCCGCATTTGAATGTGGTTGATAATACGAAATTCACTTTTTTTCCCCTTTTGGACTGAGTTAGTTTCAAAATTCTTTTTTAAAAGCCCTACTATTTTAATATTCAGCAACTTTAGCATCAATTGCATTAACGTGCTCTTGGAGTTTCTTCTGATGTCAAAACCAGATTACCAAAAAGCCAGAGGAGCTGTCTCTGTGGGCAGAGCCTGGGGAAATGAGATGCGAGTTTGTAAATCAGTACATCAGTGACTCAGGGTTGGAAACAGACTCAGAACCTTGGCCGCTGCTCATCTGGTTCCTTTGTTATCAGTTCACACATGATTTCTTCTTCTTCTTTTTTTTTTTTTTTTAAGTTTTATTTATGTTGAGAGACCAGGGGAGCAGAGAGAGAGCAGGGGAGGGGCAGAGAGAGGGAGAATCCCAAGCAGGCTTCATTCACACTGTCAGTGCAGAGCCCAATGCGGGTCTCGAACTCATAAACCATGAGATCATGACCTGACCCGAAATCAGGAGTCAGACATTTAACTGACGGAGCCACCCAGGCACCCTAGTTCTTATGTGACTTCTAGTCAAACCAGATCATCTTTACCATCAATTATTTGAAAATAATAATTTTAGTAATGATGATTATTATACTATGTTGATTAGGTATTATATTATGGTGTAACAGTAATAATATATGCTGGACGCACTCCACATACTTTCTCTATACTTTTCTTATTTACACGACAAAGACCCCTGTGTGGGGTGGTGTTCACAGCAGTTAAGGGTATTACCTCCGGTGACAAACCGCGTGCTTTCGAACGCTGGTACTGCCAGTTACTGCGTGTGATCCTTGTCTATAAAACAGGGGTGATAATAGCATGTACTTGACAGGGTTGTTGTGTAACTGAATGAGTTCACATGTGGAAAGCTTCTAGAACGGTGCCTGGCACGTCCTAAGTGCCGGGTAAGTGTTGTTCCTTGTTATTGTTTGGTTCCACAGTGTGCGGCCTGCATTAACTATTCCAGGTGTGGTTTCCACCAATGAGGAGCAGCATTTTTTTTTCCTGCCCATGATTTATTCATTCCCAAACCGGAAGCCTGTGTGTGCTGCTGTCCGAGGACCAGCGTTCTTTATCAACAATTAGCACTGGCCTGACCGCTCACCACTGTCCATCCTCCACCTCGTTGCTCTGTTGGTATATAAAATACCTGAAAAATGGCAGCAGTGAATTTCTGGCGAGGAAGTGGTTTTTTAAAAAAAAATTTTTTTTTTAATGTGTTTAATTATTTTTGAGAGAGAGAGACAGAACACAAGCGGGAGAGGGGCAGGGAGAGAGAGGGAGACTCAGAATCCGAAGGAGGCTCCAGGCTCTGAGCTGTTACCACAGAGCCTGTCGTGGGGCTCGAACTCACGAACCGCGAGATTGTGACCTGAGCCAAGTCGGACGCTTAACCTGCTGAGCCACCCAGGTGCCCCAGGAAGTGGTTTTGAAAAAATTTTCTGCGGAAAACTCACTTGTGGGCAGACAACCCCGAAGGGACAACCATTCCCCCAGAGCCGTGCTCAACGAATCCCCTGTGCAGGTGGCCACCTTCCCCAGATTGACTGAAAACGTCTGAGGAGCCACAGGATGGCACCTTGGTCTCTGGATCCCTGTGTGTCCTTCTCACTGTGCAGTCTCAGAAGTGCTCAGCCCCGCCCTTGAGGCCATATTCTTTCAAGATGTTTGACCCTGGTCTCATTAAACCTGTCTTGGTCCCCATCCCCCGCCCCGCCCCCCGGCCGCTCTTGATCTGCGCTGTTTAGTGCCACGGCAGGATATTAAAATGGCACCCTCTGTTAAGAAAATAGCCTTGAAACTAGAGACGACCCCATCACAGGGCACACAGCAGAGCATGGTTGCTTAGTAAGGGTATTCTTGAAAACCGAAACCCCTTCCCTCGGCCCGCCCTGGGGTGTTCTCAGGCCAGCTCGCCTAGGGGACGAAGTCACACCCTTTGGACTGCAAAGCACAGACAGCTTCTGCCAGGACACCATGCCCGCTGCCTCCTAACTGCGACCGGATCCGCCACTCGCCTTTCAGGAAGACAGCTCAATCCGCCAGTCGTGGCACGGTTACGTATTTAATTGAAAGACCAGACAACCCTTAATTTAATCCAGTTCAATTCAATAAATATTCATTGAACACCTACATAGGCCTTTAATCATTTATTTTCTTTCCTATCAATAAATCCCTGGGTACGTAGTGCCATAAAACAGGAACATCTGCAGAACCCAACTATTTTAACGTCCTTTTCTGATAACCTTGGTCCTCCCCAAATTCTGAAATGCCTGTGATTTTTGGCTCATTCTAGAAAAGCACTGTGGCTTGCTCTCTGGTTCTCACCTCTTGCAGATTTGCCTAGGTGTGGTAGGTTTGGACTGGTGCCCCCACGAAGCTTTGTTTGGTTCGGGGTAAAGTAAGGGGCACTTGATTTCAAATCTTGACCTGGCTGCAGGATAGTCTGTAACACATCGCCCTCAACAGGAAGCAAGCTATGGATCCATGCTGTTTGTTTTTTTTTTTTAATGTTTTTATTTATTTTTGAGAGAGAGAGAGAGAGAGAGAGACAGTGTGAGCAGGGGAGGGTCAGAGAGAGAGGGAGACATGGAATCCAAAGACAGGCTCCAGGCTCTGAGCTAGCTGTCAGCACAGAGCCCGATGCGGGGCTCAAACCCACGGACCGTGAGATCATGACCTGAGGTGAAGTCGGACGCTTAACCGACTGAGCCACCCAGGCGCCCCAGATCCATGCTGTTTTTAGGGGGTCTGGGGGAGTGGGGGAGGGTGGCATTGTCCAAATTAGAGTAAGTAGTGAGTTGGTCTTTCAGCCTCATGAATACCAACTTTGTTATAAGGACACAGTTTGTTAACCAGCAGATAAATAGTTATGGAGCTCACAGGCAGGATGGTGGGGACGTGAGGACGGATGAGCAAGAAGATACTAGACATCCGTAGTTTTGTCTGCCTTCTCCTTCCACTGGGAAATTTCTTCTTCTCTATCCTAGAGGTTTCTGCTGGATTGTTTTTTAATAATAGAGCCTCATCCCTGGCTGTCTTAAGCAGTTCAGCGTGCTTGTAACAAAGTGCCATGGACTGAATGGCTTATAAGCAACAGAAATGTATTTCTCACAGTTCTTGAGGCAAGAAGTCTGAAATCAGGTGCCCGCATGGTTGGGTTCTGGTGAGAAGCCTCTCCAGGGTGTAGACTGCTGACTTGTATCCTCACACGGCAGAACACAGAGAGGGGCAAGCTCTTTTGTGATCTTTATAAGGGCACTAATCTCGTTCAGGAGGGCTCTGTCCTCACAAACTCATCTCATCCTAATTATCTCTGAAAGGTTCCCCTTCCTAATACCGCCAAACTGGGGAGTCTGGTTTCAAGATATGATGTTTGGGGGTGCACAGATATTTAGTCTATGATGCTGACCCTGAGAGTAGACCCATGACCTAGGCTTTGGCCAAATCCAATCTTCCTCTCACTGGGATTGGACCAAGCCTTGGGCATATGGCCTAAGTAGGGTCAATCATATCCTTCCGCGAGAGCCGGTATATGGGCACTGGGACAGATTTAAGGCATCTTGCTTTTGTATGTAGAGAAAGCTTGTGATAAGAGAGAGTGAGGCCAGTATACAAAAGAAGAGATATAAGCAGAACAAAGAGATGGAAAGAGAGAGAGAAAGAAAAAAAGAATATTGTTATTATTTGAGTTCTCATGCCTGAAAAAAACCCACTCTTTTTCTTCCCAGTTTACGAGCCACTAAATCTACTTTTCCTCGTAAGGTTGTTTACATTGGGTTTCTTTCACTTTTGATGGAAAGGTGCCTGACTAACATGTAGGGTTTAGGGACCAACAGTACATACAAGGTTGAGCTATTCCTCAACTAACTACTTGGCTTTGGCAATCTCTTAACTGACCTATATATCTCCTTCCTCACTTGTTTTTTTTTTTTCTTTTTTTTAATGTTTATTTTTGAGACAAAGACAGAGACAGAACGTGAGGGGGGAGGGGCAGAGAGAGCGAAACACAGAATCTGAAGCAGGTTCCGGGCTCTGAGCTAGCTGTCAGCACAGAGTCTGATGCAGGGCTTGAACCCACGAACCATGAGATCATGACCTGAACTGACATCAGACGCTTAACCAACTGAGCCACCTAGGCTCCCCTCCCCTTCCTCACTTGTAAGTGGAGTTAAGTGTGGCCACAGTGGAGGGCACACAGCGCCTCTAAGGAAATGTGTGTGGAATAGTAGGAATAATTTAGTAGCTAATCCTATAGGGATAGTATTGGGTTTAATCCTATGAAATTGCCAACATATGATCATTTTTGTCCTAAAAAAAAGAAGCAGTTTCATGTGGTTAAACTAATAGCAGATTAGTTGAGCTGCATTGTCAGTTAACATTTACTGAGTACCTACTATGCACAGGCGTTGTGCTAGAGGCTGTGAGGGAATTAAAGATGGAGAATACAAGGTCCCTGTTCTCAGGGAGACCACAGCCAGTGAGGGACACACGACTTACTGAGAAACCATTGCTATAGTGTTGGCCTCACTCTATCAACTAATGAAAAAGACTAGTGTTGGCTTTTTTTTTTTTTTTTAAGATTTCATCTTTATCAATGAACTATGCCTCGTACAATCTAAGAAGGATCTAGATAGTGGCCAATTCAAAGAAGAGCTCTGACATCACACTTCCTAGAACCCCTCCATTTGCAACTTCTCTTTGAATCCCTTTGGAACTGTCACTCATCAGCCCAAAGAGTCAAGGATCAAGGAAAATGCTGAACACAAGATGTCTTTTCAGTCATCTCTGTGCCGATTCACCCTGTCTGCATGAGAATTTCCCCCTTTTGTCCCTTTTGTCTGGGAAAGGACCAACTTAAAATCTTATCTGTGCTGGCTCAAATCCCCAATTTGCATCAAGCAGAGGCCGAAGAATGATAATGGGACACAGCCAACGAATAATGCAAATTTTGCTACTACTTTAACCCACGCATAACAGGGTTCTCCCACGACGTGGCATTTGAGATGCATATTTATGTGCATATTTCTTGGTTTAGATTTCTAGACATTGCAGCAGTCTGGTGTGATGGCTGATTCTAAATATCTCAGTTTCACGGTGTTTGTCCATCAATCCTCCTACATGTAACGTGTACTTAAAACAGAGCCAGAGCCTTGCAATTTGCCTAAATCGGGCTGGCTGCTGATCTCATGTAGAAAAAGAACCACCCATGGAGAGCACAGTTCTTACCCTTCTCTGAGTGGCCATTTAGTCAGCTTCCCTTTGCTGACTCACTGGAGCCTGAGGACTTCTTCCTAGGAAGGGAGTGTTGCTTCTCAGCTTTGAATAAATAGCATGCTCTTCTTTTCTTCTTTATTTTGGGTCCTGTTTCCTCCTTTTACTTAAAAAAAATCACCTCCTTCATGTGAACTAACTTGTTATTTTGCCAAATCTGTCTGTCAGCATAAGGAACCCTGGGACTGCCTTAGCGGACCTATAGGATAAATGCTCTAATATATGTACGATGGGCTGAAAGAGTAAAAATGCATGTGGTAATGGCCGTAGTCACTAGCACGCAACCCTGATGTTTGAATTTATCTTCTGTAAATAAGAGAGATGTTCATCTTCTACGTGTACATAAACACAACAGTTTAACGTAATCCAAACTGTGGTGTGCAGCCTCAGAGCTCCCCTGGCTTTGCCAAAGCCACATGCTTATGTTTGCACATTTTCCAAGGGGTCCTTCCCGTTGCTAAAGGAGCTTAAGTCACTTTTCCATGAATGCCCTGTGATTGGCAGGAATGCTGGCTGTTGTAAGTATCATATTGTTCGGTGGTAGAGAATATATTTTATTGCTGGTTCAATAGCATTTCACAGTTATTAAACCAGAGTCATTGTCTCTGGAAGCTTCCAAAGGCTCCGAAACTTTGGGGCACAGGGAAACAAACACACACATGCTCAACACCTGTCAGTCATCCCCATTGTTCCACCGTGGCTGTCCTACTCTGCCTGTGGTGTTTAAAATGTTTTGGGGGAAATGCTGAGAAAGTGGCTTTCTAAACATATCATGGGTAGCCATGTTCTTTTCGTAAATAAGAATTTATCAGAAATGACAACATTTATCTTGCAATGCTTAAAAATAAAAACACTTGAAGAATGGCCCACTCGTATTATTACAACTGCACATTAAGGCATGCAGATTGAAAAAAAAATGCTTACAGTATCAGCAGATATGACCAATTTTCTCATAGACCCCAAGATAAATGCCTGCCTGAGGTCATGGCTTTGCCCAAGGAAAAGGATCCAAGCAAGAGATGGATGGATGTGATTGGGGGCGGGTGGGGAGGAGGGGACACATATAATTCTCTGTAAGTCAGAGCGCCTCCAGTTTATCTAGCAGATAATGAAAATGGTGGATGACCTTCTACAATTGGCAGGTATTAGGTGACAATTGAGAGCTGTGCCAGGAGAAAAAGGCAGCGCCTTGGACAAACGTAAGAGCTCCCGTGAGGACACAGTGTGGGATCTTAGTTGTTTCTGTAGGCCTAATATGACATCCCAACAGGAGCACAGTGTCCTGTGTGGGTCACCCCCAGGAAGGCACACGTAGGGTCTCCTGCCAACACCCACCTTCCTGGCAATTTGACTAACGTTTTGTTACTTGTCCTGATAGCGCTGAGCTCGTCCCGCAGATTTTGCCCTCTTCAGCTCTTTGTGTACTTTCTGTATTGTTTCCTTTTTCTTCTTCAGAGCAGAGTTTGTGAGGCCCCAAGGACCACACCGACGCTGCAGTCGGTGAATGCCCAGTTAATCTTCTGCCAAAAGGAAAATGTATTCTTATTTCTCTTCAAGTGTCTCTGGCAATGACTGGGCGTGGGCAGAAACTTGTGTTCAACTAAACAAGGACAGAAGATGTATGACCTCTCTTAGTGCTTCTGGCCAGCTCTTCCTTCTCTAATGATGCCACTCTATGACTAGTTTCTAGTATTTTTCTAGAAGTGATTGCAACTTGAAAGGAACATACTCTTTTCCCTATTTAGAGGAACATGCCTAGAAGGGTATGTACCCAAATGGTTGATGGTGATCGTTAGGGGGTCGGGGTCATTTTTTCTATCTTTAAAAAAAAAAAAAAAAAAAAAAATATATATATATATATATATATATACCTTCCCATATATTGTGAATTAGTACTTACAGGGCAGGGAGGGGGAATTTTTGCTAACAATGCTTTCCACAAGCTTTTCAGCATTATGGTGATTTTTTATGGGGTTTCTTGTAAAAAGGTTGTGCCTTCAAAGGGGATTGACTATAAGGGTTTCATCTGCTACCTACATTAGTGCATCACTTTGAATAAGTCAGGTTTCCTCACGTAAGATAAGACCATAACCTCCACTTGTAGAAATTATGGTGAGAATCAAATGGCATGACGTATGGAGAAGACTCTGATACACGTAAAGTGCTACCCAACGGGAGGAGTAACAAGAGCAATCATTTGTTCTCAAGGAATCGATGGGGCAAATGTAGGCCAAGGAATTTGCAACAAGAGAATGTGCATCCTGGTGACCTGAAACAGATGATTTTTTGCTTTGGTTAGCATGAATGGAAGAACCCTTTCCAGGAGCCTTCCAACTTGTGTAAGCAGTTTAATATTCTTAGTGCCAGCTTCCAGCACTGTTTTGTGAAAAGAAAATGTGTGTGTGTATGTGTGTGTGTGTATGTGAGTGTCAGTAACCAAAGTGTCCACGTGTAGTATGCACCGACATCAAACTATATTTAAAAGTAATCACCGGGGCGCCTGGGTGGTTCAGTCTGTTAAGCGTCCAACTCTTTTTTAATTATTTTTTTTATTTTTATTTATTTTTTGAGTTTTATTTTATTTTTTAATTTACATCCAAGTTAGTTAGCATATAGTGCAATAATGATTTCAGGAGGAGATTCCAGTGAATCATCCGCTATATATAACACCCAGTGTTCATCCCAACAAGTGTCTTCCTTAATGCATCCAACTCTTTTCAGTTCAGGTCCTGGTCTCGCGGTTGGTCTCTGTGCTGACCGTGCGAAGCCTGCTTGGGATTCTCTCTCTCTCTCTCCCTGTCTCTGCTTCTTCCCTAATCGTGCTCTCTCTCTCTCTCTCTCTCTCAAAATAAAGAAACACTTAAAAAAATAAAAGTAATCATCATAGCACACATATATAACCCCACTACCTGACTGATGCAAGGGTTTTTTTAAAGACTGTCTTATGTGGGGCCAGAGGTTTGGTAAACTGTCACAGAAAGGTAAAAATCATTTGAAACAGAAACCAAAACCAAAGAGAAATAACAGCGGTCTCTCACAGAACACCCAGCCAACCTGCTGAATGAAACAGCTCTCCGGTGACCCAAACCGCAGTGGTGTTTCCTTCCTCCTCTAAGGAAGACGTGGAAGACAAGGTAGGACAGTGGTGACAATAAACTGCCTTGTGGGGACAGAGGCAGGTTGAAAAAGCAGGGTGTCTGTGGGAATACCTTGACCGTCCCCGAAAACACTGGACACTCCCAGGTCTTGTGAAGATGTCCTGTCTGCACGGGCTCAGAACCAAGTCCAACACAGCTCACGTGCCGGAAGGGGGTGCTCATCTCAGGTCTGGACTGTCCAGCAGGGAAGGGGTTACACGCAAGAGTGATCAAAGATTTAAACTGTCATGTCGACAGTAAGCTGGGGAACAGGCGATGCGGGGGCCTTAATAAATCTGCCCTTGACTTATGGCTGAACTTCATTTAGCAGAAAATTATTTCTGCAGCATATTGAGTGCCGTATTCTGATGGAGACGGGAATAAAAGAAAGGTGGAGATGGGGAGAATGGAAATTCAATCCACATGTGGTGGGGAGGACTCTTCAGTAAATTCTTTCTCAGATGAAATAAGAAACAGAATGTGTAAGACTCTCAGAATATGGTACATTCCTTTGACTAAAATGTCTTCAGGGAAGAACATGGGCAAGGAAAGATAGACATGGAAGGTGGGAAGGGGGAAGGAGGGAGAAAATCTTAGTGATTAAGAAGTGATTGTTCATTCATTTGTTAATTGAGTTAGTCAGGCTCTATTGAATGCTTACTATGAGTGAGACATTGCTATCAAGAGGAGCCTCACTTCTTGAGGAGTTCACAGCAAAGGAGTTAGATCCACACATTCAATGTACACCTAAAATTTGTCACCTCCCCCCCACCCCACCCCCACCCCAGCTCAGTTCAGTCCAGCACGATGGAAATGCTCTGCTGTCCAGAGGAGCAAAGTGCTGAGGAATCTTCTCTGAATGAAGTGTGAGAGCGGTAGTCAGATTTTAGGTATCACAGAATTTTCCCAATTCAACATAAAGAATAGATTTTTCAATCATTTGAAAGCCTGATTCAAAAAAGAAACCAGACATCTCTTTTTTTTAATGTTTATTTTTGAGAGAGAGGGAGAGAGAGAGTGAGAGAGAGAGAGAGAGAGCGAGCACAAGTGGGGACGGGGCAGAGAGAAAGGGAGACAGAATCTGAAGCAGGCTCCAGGCTCTGAGCTGTCAGTACAGAGCCTGACATGGGGTTTGAATCACGAGCCGTGAGGTCATGACCTGAGCTGAAGTCAGACATTTAACTGACTGAGCCACCCAGGTGTCCCCAGACATCTCTTTCTTAGAGGATATGTAATTTAAATCTTCTTATTGCTTTTCCTTATGACATTTTAGAAAGAGAAGAAAGGGGGCACCTGGGAGGCTCAGCTGGTTAAGCATCAGACTTCGGCTCAAGTCATGATCTCGCGGGTCTGAGTTCGAGCCCTGCATCAGGCTCTGTGCTGACAGCTCAGAGTCTGGAGCCTGCCTCAGATTCTGTGTCTCCCTCTCTCTCTGCCCCTTCCCCCCTCTTATGCTCTGTCTCTCTCTCTCTGAAAAATAAATAAACATTTAAAAAATAATTTAAAAAAGAAGAAAGAGAAGAAAGGGTTAAGATTGGGGAACTGTGTTTTTCAGGCCAGTTCATGAAGGCAGGAAGAGTCCTTTCAATCCCAGACCAGAGATAATTTGAATGCAGGAGACAATTTAGGAGGCAAGACTTCTCTTTCTGTATCAGTTTTGAAGCTATTGGGACAAACTCAAGAAAATAACGTAGGCTTTTCCTCTTGTAAATAATTTATCCGCTGTTTGTTTGTTTGTTTTTGTCTCCCTATACTTTCATTCCCAGAGCTGTAATGAGTTTTAGGAACAGAAGGTGTCAGATATTGGCTTGTTGCTCTTGGTGAGATCTCCAGATTCATGACCTCTCTGGGCATTCTAGGCGCAGATAATATGCAATTTACAGAGATCTGCAGCTTCCGTGTTCTCTTCCCTCCAAGATTTGGAGCTTTTTGTTCAAAGGGATGATTTGTTTCTCGTTTGTGGAACCAGCCACATTGAGTGGAGGACCTGACACCCTGTGGTACCCCGAACTTTTGCAGAACCTCAGTAACGATGGTCCACGTTTCTGTGAGCTGGGCTCGCAGTTCTTCCTGTCTAGGGGAGGCAGAACCAGCTGGTTGTCTTTAGGCATTAAGGTGAAGGCTCAGGACATGTACGAAAATAAAGATTTTCATCTGCTCGTGAGCATGGTGGCTGGTTGAATCGCAGTAAGGATATAGTGGGCTGAAAGAGAGGAATTGTGCTTATATTCCTCTCTCAACACTTCAGAGAACAAGGATATGGTTAGCCCAGGGGTTGTTCCATGAAAGACTGGATTATCAGTTAAGGACTAGGTTAACCGTCCAACTTGCAATACCCAAGGACAGTTTGTCTCCAGTAAAGACTGTGTAGGTCTCTGGAGGTAGAACCCATGCAAAGGATCTCTTCTGACTTTCCTATCTGTATCACTATCCCTCTCTCTATCTCTATGTCCATCCCTCTTCCTCTCTTATGGAGAGTTGAACTCTGAGTGACCTGAAGGGGACTGGGGTTGTGGTTGCCTCTCTAGAGAAACCTGGATACAGCCCTGGGGCTGCAGACCTGGACAGGTTGATGAACCAACTATTTCCCAGAAGACAGACTGTTGATAAGCTTTTCCCACTGTGTTATGTATGTAGTGATGTATTTTATTATTTGGGGGATATTACTCATAAGCTCAGTTTAATTTAATATCTTTTTGTGCACACAGTTTTTTTTTTTTTAAACTTTATTACCCGTTTAGCTATGCAAGTAAATTTCATCCCAACATGGCGTCCTTGTGAAGAATATATCACATATGGGTGCATAGAACCTTGCGCTTACTTTGGCCACCCTGGGTAAATTATGTCGTCACTCTGTTCCTGGTTTCCCCCACTTGTACAAGAAGAGAATACATCCCTTTTACTCTCCTCATGGTGTATAAAGACTGAGATGAGCCCCCTCTTCACGTTATCCCCATCAAGACTTAAAGTTCTCTGTGAAGCTTCTAAAACTATTAAATTTTAACAATTTTTATCACTGTAATTTGGTCACTCTAGTTTCGAACCAGGAGCAAAGTTGTAGACATTTGATGGTCTCATCATAAGAGTGAACATTATATGATCTACTTCAGTTCACAGTCAATGAATAAGTTCAAGTTGTCTCCCTTGGACGTCATTTATCTCTTTTTGCCCACATCCCTGCCAGGAGATGTACCAAACTGAGTTCTTGGAGGAATTTTCTCTCCCTGCTTAAGAGAGAACTGTTAGGTAGCATCTAGCCCAGGGTTCAGGGCAGCTGAACCCCACTCGTGCTTCCCTTTATCCCTGACCAGCCTCCCCTTTTCATACTTACACCAAATTCCTTCTCTTTCCTCTTGAATTCAGAGAGTTCATGCTGGACAAAGGGGTTGGAGAACGCAGAGGGACCTTCTGACAAATGTCTTGGTATTGAGGGGTGAGCAGGAGGCGGGAGAAGCTAAAGCGAAAAAAGTTAGGGAGAGAATGAAGAGGAGGTGCAGGGTATCTGGAAGAGGGTTCAGTTATCAATTCCTTTGAACACTCCTGCTTCGCCAGGCAACAAAGATGACTTGAAACATTTAAAAGAAAGGGAAGCCCTGGAGCTCAAACAAAGCTGGTAAATTACAAGAGAGAGCGCTTCGGGGTAGTGGGTCCTCCAGGATGGGGGGTGGGTGGAAACCCCCCCGACCCATGGCTTGATTCAAACTCAAGAGAAAAGGAGAAAAAAAGGAATGTGCCTGACTACACTTTTTCCAAACACCAGCTTGTTTTTTTCGCTTGCCATATCTACGATTGAAACGTAGCCAAATAATTGCAGGGGAAATATTTGGTTAGGTTTTGAAAGACTGTTTGGAGAAACTGACTAGTTGTAAAATGGAATATTTGGAACGACCGTCTGGGAAAGATAAACTTAGAAACTGGAAAGGTGAGCCCAGCAGACCTCAGGGAACAAAAAGGCAGAGAGAGAGGAGGGCACGGTGTGAGGATGAGAGTGAAGGTGTCTACACAATCATTTGCCAGGTTTTGAGTTGGGAATGTTTTCTTGATGTGGCTTCCAGGAAGGATTCTGACGTTTAGTCTTTTATGCAAAGTGGTGTCTTATTATCGAAGGAAAAGCAATTGCCTCCAGTTACTGCATCTGAAATCCTGAGCGGTGCTCCCAGTGTCCATCTCACATCTAGTTAACTGTAGAAATAAAATCAGGGGGAATTTGGCCTTCAGGTTATAGGGCTGGAAAATGCTTTGAGAGGCCTTCTGGTTGGATTACCTCTAAACCCTCCCTGACAGATGAAAATTTATCTTATTTTTAAATGTTCCCCAGAGGAACAGTGTCCACCGACTCCCTTAGGAACTCATTCCAGTTTTTAACGACCTCCACATTCAGGAAATTCCTTCTCCTGTCTTACCTAAACCTACTCTGCTTCAGCTCAAGTCCATTTTCTGTTGATCTGCCCCAGAAGAAATGGAAAAAAGAGGTCATCCTCTTGCATAAACATCCTTTCACATACTTAAAAATTAATTCTTTCTTTTTATGTTTATTTTTTATTGAGACAGAGAGAAACAGAGCATGAATGGGGGAGAGGCAGAGAGGGAAGGAGACACAGAATCGGAAGCAGGCTCCAGGCTCTGAGCTGTCAGCACAGAGCCTGACGCGGGGCTTGAACTCACAAACTGTGAGATCATGACCTAAGCTGAAGTCGGACGCTTAACCGACTGAGCCACCCAGGCGCCCCAGAAATTACTTCTTTAAATCTAAAAAGTTCTGTGTCTCCTCTTTTGATCCCATCAAAGCTCCCTGCTTCCTTTAGCCTTGCCTCAGGGGATCCGCCTCCCAGTCTCTTTCCCACCTTTGCTGTAACCTCAGAACCTCCCTGTTTTCTGCAGTCTTGGTTCTGGGCCAGGAGGGAAGAGAGAATGTGGCAATGCAGTCCTTCCCTCATTTCCTTGGGCTGCCTCTGCCAGAGCTGACGTAAGAGGCCAAATGGTACTGATAATGTACAATTTTAACATTTTTCTGGTCCACGTGATATTTGTTTTCAAAGTCAAATTTTTCTCATACATCAGGTCTGCGGACATGTATAGGGGTACATCTCTTTAGGTTTTAGAGGGGAAGAAAAGAAGTGTGATAGTACATGAAAATAATCTGTGAAGACTTGCTCAGTAGAACACAAAGGTATGTTCAATGGTGGCCCTTAGGTAAGCAAAACTAGACTTTGTCTCGTGGACTCCTTCTATTAGGTATATGCATTTCGCAAAGTGTCCTGTCAGCTCTGCCCAATTTTTATTAGAAATTTTCCATGAGTCAGTTTCTGTTCCTTGGGTGGAACCACTGACCTTGCCCTTGTCCTTGGTGATAAAGCCCTAAAACCTAACCAGAAACTACCATTGCCAGAACTTTACCCAAATGCTACAGGGCGAAGTCTTGCCTTGTTTTCTTGGATTAAAGCTGTTGACTAAACAAACTGATGTACTTTTTAAGATTTATTTTTGCTTTACACGAGATCTTCTTATCTGTTTGTACAGTTTCCAACACGTATACATATTGGAGCATCAGAGAATCACGGAGATGACTTTATTATAACTTGCATTTCTAATTTCTAAAAAATGCTAAGAAAATCTGAAGCATTCTCAGTTTTCCCTCTAGTTTTCAAAACATGCTTATAAGGGTGTTAAATGGGAAACAGGTGCTTTAAAAAACCCTATTGCTATTTTTATGACTCATGTGTTTACTCTTTCTTGTGCCTTAGCAACAGATCATAGAAGAAGCCAGAGAGAGTTGCTTGTCTGTCATTATGAAGAATGAGTTCATAGCAAGTCAGGGGACAGTCTAGTTTGGCCACTCCACATGTGGCCCCTGGGATTCCACATATTCATCTGCAGAGAATAAATAGAGACAAAATCACCATACTCAGAGAAGCTACACTTAGCTTGGTTTTATACATTTATCTCCCATAGTACATATTAGAGTTGGGGATTTTACCTTTAAAAATGTATGCCTTATTATGCTTTCCTGGGTGGCTCAGTTGTTAAGCATCTGACTCAGCTGATCTCACAGTATGTGAGTTCAAGTCCCACATTGGGTGAGCTCTTTCCCAGCTTGGGGTGAATGTGAGCCCCACGTCAGATGAGCCCTGCTTCTCTTTTTCTCTCTCGCGCTCACTTGTGCCCTCTCTCTCTCTAAAAAAAAAAAATGTATCCGTTATTTTGTAGCCATTAAAAATTATTATCTATGAGAAATTTATAATAATATGGAGAATGTCTCCTGGGTTATAATGTTAAAGAAAAGAAAGATACAAAATTGTATATGCATTCTGTTCTAAGTTAAAACTAAAAACAGCAATGGGATCATCTCTTTAAACACACACACAGACACATAGACACACACACACATGAATAAAGGTTGTAATAAATAGGCATACAGAAAAGATGAAAAGAAAGCACAACAAAATGTTAATGGTGCTTGTCTTTGGGTAGCAGGATGAGAGGTAATTCTACTTTGTATTTTTCCGCATTTGCCCTTTTTTTTTTTTGGTAATAATCATGTATTGCTTTTAAAATAGAATGACACATGGGCACCTGGGTGGTTAAGCATCTGACTTTGGCTCAGGTCATGATCTCAAGGTTTGTGAGTTGAGCCGGGCATCAGGCTCTGTGCTGGCAGCTCGGAGCCTGGAGCCTGCTTTGAATTCTGTGTCTCCCCTTCTCTCTTGCCCTTCCCATGCTCATGTTCTGTCCCTCTCTGTCTCTCAATAATAAATAAACGTTAAAAAATAAAAAATAAATAAAAGAGAATGACACATGTTCATTAAAAAAATTATTCCCTTCGATCTCTAATGGCTTTAAGATTTTGCAGAATCTCTCATTAAAATGCACATAGAATGAGTCAGTTCCTAAGCCACTGGTAGTGAAGACTTGAAAGACAGCACCTGGGGAAAAGAGGTGATGTTGGGGGGGGGCATGGGAGGGAAAGAAAATCAAGTTTCAGTGGCAGCATACTCTCCCCACTCCCCCACAGCTACACTCTGGACAGTGTCAGTGGTTTGGGGGGCACAGGTGTTTTTTCAGCTGGATGTAGAAGGAAGAAATGGACATTTAATAAGCACATCAGGCATTGTATACTTCATCCCATTTTATGAGTAAGAAAATTGAGCTTGGAGGCATTTTGGAGTTGCTTAAAGAGAGTAAGAAGTGAGGTCAGGATTCAAGTTCAACCCTGCCTGGCTGGACGGAGGTGATCTGCTTTCCCCAAACTTCCAGAAATGCCCCTTAGACCATAGGGGCAGAGCCTCCCAATGTTCTGGGTGGGCTTTAAGTTTGACAAGTATGTGCCTGGAATGTTCAAAACAGTCCTGATTTAAAAGAAATTTGCATTATTTTTAAAAAAGCTCATTTAAAAAATATGTAACTAAATGTGACTCTAATTTTAGTAGGTTGCTCAGAATAGTTTCTATCAATTTATGCACAAATCAGAAAAATGCTGCAGCGACATCACCAAAATGGTGGCATGATTGATTCCTGACTGTGCTCCCCCTTCCAGGAACAACTAATATCTATTCACGAAGAAGACACATCTGGGAGAATTCTAGAACATGGGGGTAAGGTTGAAGCACCTTACAGAGATCAAGACAGATTGCATTTGAAGGTTAAGGGGAGCAGCTTCCCATTGACCACATTGCCCCTCCCCCAGAACAGCATAGCTCCGTACAGAGAGGTCTCCCCTGAATATTTGGTTCCTCCTCCGGGAAAAGAGGACCCAGCAGTGGGGGATAACCAACCTCTCTCAGCATTGTGGGTTACTTTGAGGGAACTCCTAACTTGATCTCATACTGTGGGGACTACCCGGCAGTCTGCAGGGTGTAGCCACTGGGAATCTGACCATGGCAGAGAAGGGGGATGGGGCTTGCAACAACAAGCACATGGATGGATCTCTGCAGGCTGGGTTCATATCTGCAGTGCCCAAGTAGTAATCCCAACCAGCGGTTTTGCTTACCTGCAGAACCTCGTTGGCAGCTCACACTGACTAGGGGACTGGTGGGGTGTAGATCTGCCTGCTTTGGATCCTCAAACGAGGAATTTTGCTGGGCTTAGAGCCACATTTGCTTATACCCAGGCAAGGTGCTGAGTCACAGTCCCACCCACTATCATGAGTGCATTCCAGCTCCATCTGACCAGAAGGGCTGGTGACAACTCCTGGAAGTTGTGTGGCCCAGCTATGTGGTGGGCAAGCAAAGCTGATCACCTCCAGAGTAAAGTCAGTGCCAAGGGTGGAGTCTTCCCATGCTAAGCACAGATAGGGGGATTAATTCATAGCCAAATCGGAGGGTAGCTCTTGCCCTCTCTCCCCAACTGGAAAGCCTATTTGGGAAATTGAGAGTAGCCTGGAGTGCCCAGGCTGGGGGCTGAGACACAGCCATGCCTAGTGTGATGAGTGCTTTCTGGCCCCATCTGACAAGAAGGGCTGTGAAAACGCCTGCAAGCTGTACGACCCAGTAGTACTCAAGCTGAGAGAAGGACAGAGATAGCTGATAGTTTGCAAATCAAAGCCGGTGGCTCTATTCAGCCAAGGAACTTGGGGTGTGGGTTGGCTTGAGTTAAGACAATGAAGGGCATTAATGATTTTAGAGCTGCTCCTCCCTTTGCACCCAAGCAAGGAATCTATTCACAGTTCCACTATTTTTGAACAGTCTTTATCTTGTCTAAACGGTGAACCTGGGTAGAGCACAAAGGAACCTGCATAGCCCATTCAATGCCCCATGTAACGTGGCACTTCGACAGAGGGCATAACTGGTGGCTTCCCCTGTCTGCAGAGAAAAACTGGTGGTTTCACCTGAGTAGGGAATTTAGGGCACACTCATGATTGATTCAAGACCTCAAACAATGAGCTGAGGGTCTTGGGCTCCAGTCTGTTGCCCTGCTGGGGGAAAGGAAACGAATTTATAGCCACATCTACTACTGAATATAATACCCACTCCCAACCATCTAGTATGCCTGACCAGAGAATCCAGGCAACTTCAGAATGCATCCTACAGCCTTACTTGGGTAGGAAAACTCATCCAACTGCCCTCAGCCAGTGGGCAAACCCCAATCCCCATCCTTAGAGCTTAAACAGTTGCCTTGCCCCCCACCAGAAGGCCCCACTTTTCCAGTGACATTACCAGAAAACACACCAAGAAACCCAAAGTGGTCTGACGGGTGAAGAGCTGTCTCTCCCAAAGCAAACCTGTAAAGTCTCTAAGAGTAGCTCCATTACTCAAATGAACAGATATCAATATAAAGAATCAAGGATCACACACACACACACACACACAAAAAACAGGTAAACATGACACCATAATAAAGCTCCAATAACTGACCCTAAAGAAAAGGATATCTATAAACAGTCAGACTAGGAGTTCAGAATAATTCTCTTAAGAAAGTTTAGTGAACTATAGGAGAACACAGACAACTAAATAAAATTTGAAAAACAATGCATGAACAAAATGAGCTTTGACAAGGAAATAGCAACCATCAAACAAACTAACAGAAATACTAGAGTTAAAAAATACAGTAAGTGAACTGAGAAATTTCAAAAGTAGGCTCAAACATGCAGAAGTATCAGCAACCTGGAAATTAGGACATTGAAAATTACCTAGTCAGAGGAGCAAAAAAAAAATTTGAAGAAAGTCTATGAAAATTATGGGACACAATGAAAAGAAACAACATTTGAATTATAGGAATTCCAGAAGGAGAAGAAAAGGAAAAAAGAGAAAGGAACAGAAAGCATACTTAAAGTGATAGTGACTGAAACATCCTAAACCCGGGAGGGAAATGGACATGCAGATCCATGAGGCCCAAAGGATCCCAAGTAGATTGAATCCAAATAGGGCTACACTGAGACACATTATAATTAAATTGTCAAAAGTCAAAGACAGAAAGAATTTTAAGAGCAGCAAGAGAAAAGAGAGAAGTTACACATAAGGGGACACCTGCAAGACAGCAGATTTTTCAACAGAAACTTTTCAGATCAGAAGAAAATTGGTTGCCATATTCAAAATATTGAAAGAAAAGAACTGTCAACCAAGGCATTCTATACCCAGTGAAGCTGTCTTTCAGAAACAAAGAAGGGATAAAGACTTTTCTGAAGAAACAAAAGCCGAGGGAGTTCGTTACCACCAGACCTACCTTGTAAGAAATGTTAGGGGCACCTAGGTGGCTCAGGCAATTAAGTGTCTGACTTCAGCTCAGGTCATGATCTTACTGCTTGTAAGTTCGAGCCCCGTGTCAGGCTCTGTGCTGACAGCTCAGAGCCTGGAGCCTGCTTCACATTCTCTGTCTCCCTCTCTCTCTGCCTCTCTCCCATTCACACTCTTTCTCTCAAAAATAAAACAAACATTAAAAAAATGTTAAAGGGAGTTCTTTGAGTGGAAGTAAAAGAGCATTGATTAACAACATAAAAATCCAAAAAGTGGCATATGTATCATTGGTAATGGTAAATATATAGTCATAGGTAGATTCTGCCATATGGTAATGGGGTACATCTAGACACCCCATTGGACAATGGGGTCTAGAAGAATTGGACAATCTAGAAGAAACCAAAAAGTTCTTAGAAACATAAACTTACGAAGACTGAGTCAGGAAGAAAGAGAAAATCTGAGGAAACCAATCGCTAGCAAGGAGATAGAATCAGCGATCAGAGTCTCCCAAAGAATAAAAGCCCATGACCAGATGGCCTCACTGATGAATTTTACCAAACATTTGAAAAAGAATTAACACCAATCCTTCTCCAACTCTACCAAAAAATTAAAGAGAAGGGAATCCTCCCAAACTCATTTATAAGGTCAGTATTATCCTGGTACCAAAACCAGAAAAGGACACTACCACAGGCCAATATTGCTGATAAATATTGATGAAAAAGTCTCGGTAAAATTCTAACAAACCAAATTCAGCAGCACGTTAAAAGAATCATTCATCTTGACCAAGTGGGATTTATCCCTGGGATGCAAGAACAGTTCAATACATACAAGCCAATCAATGTGATACCTCATATTAATAGAATGAAAGAAAAGAATGATATAATTATCTATAGATATAGATACAATTTAGATATTTCAGTCTGGTTTCAAGATTTGTGCTGAAAGTCTCTTAGTTCTTGCAATTCTAACATAGCCACAGAATCTCTAGGACTTACTGAGTTGTGAGTTTAATCAGACTTCTAGTAAGCTTGAGAGATGTTTTCCTAAGGTTTGTCTTCAAAGGATCATAGGCTGTAGAATGATCTCGCTAATATTGTGTTTACTGTTTTCTTTATCAACTTTTAGGCCCTTAGAGGTTATTGATCACTGGATTGGAGATTCTCTTACTTACCATGTTAGAGGATGTAGAGCCAAGAAAGTTTGAGTCAGTTGGCTCTGTATTCAAACATCCAGAGGTCACACAGCATTGGGTGGTTGGTAAACTAATGCATTTTGGACTTGGGGATCCAAGTAAAATAGCTGTTTAGCACAGTCAACACTGGTCACTCTGGAAGCCAGGGCTCTAGAATGGCTTTCAAACTCCCATGGAACATCTAAACCACCATACCTTCAAACACTTGAATAAGAGTTAAGGAAGAAGCAAAAGCTTCCCTAGGTGAATTTTTCATTTTCTTTTTTAAAATAAGGAAACGCAATCAAATTTTTGCATCAATATGTGATAAAGTTCTGTTGCTCAGCTTTTAATGATAGCATGAATTCTAAGTAAACATGTATGAAATACAACTTGTCAGCACAAAAATACCGCCTGTCATAGTCATTTGTGTATAAAATATGACCTGCAGGTTTGAACCATATGGTTACATGAGTTCTAATTTACGTGGCATCTTCTTAAGTCAGCAGAATGCGTCCCGGCCTGCCTGTGGGAGGTGGAGTCAGCACCTCACCCAGTGAAGTGGAAAGGGCTCCCTGGGGCTCAGGCCAGTTTCAGCAGCTGCAGTGGAGGCTGGAGATTTGCAAGGCCAATGGCCCTGGCCCAGGCCCGCGAGGGCCATCCCTTGCAGTGGCACGGCTGTCCCTATAATCAGTCTACAAAGTCGGACATGCAAACTTGAAAAATATTAAACACCACAGCTTGTGACTTAGGCATTCCCTCTGTTCCCACTGGTGGGGTTGTGGGGGAAGGTAACACAGCCCCTTCTAGATGTGCTGGGAAAAGCGGACATTTGGATGCCATTTTAAAGCAATGTTTAATGAAGTGAGAAAACGCATCTGTGGCGTTGTGCTTCGTGGCACATATATGCAAGCCCAGAAGTGCACAATGGACACATTCTGTGATTTAGACATGAATTGGAAAAGCCAAGGAAATAAAAATCAGACTCCAAAGTCTAAGCTGAGCCAGAAACAGATGTACTTTTTGCTACTTAAGAAATACATTCTTCTTTTCCCCCTCTAGCTGTGCCCTGTCGCTATCTTAAATGACCTTTCCACCGGGTCTCCCTGAGATGCTTTCAGGGAACTGGTTGGAGCAAGTGACTCTTGACCTTTCTGCAAATTCGCGGGGAGCCCCGGGGTCCTCCGGCTGCCCTCTGGGTGGTCCCTGAAGACATGGTTGCAGATGTCTGCTCCTGATAAGTCTGGAGACCAAAGGCAGGAGGTGACCCATCATGGACTGTGCTGGAGGGTGAAGAAGCAGCTGTGAAGTGTGGGGCCCCAGAGCAGCTGCTCACGCTGGGAGACTGAGGGCTGCAGCCCTGGGCTCTGCGTTTCTTTGGCAGGTGTGGGGGAGGTTACTTTTGCTTTTGGCGGATTTCTTTCCCCTGCCACTGTCAGCTGACAATAAAATCTTTCTGGTGTTGACATTCTTCTGAAGGATACTATCAACACCAAGACCCCAAATAAGGCTCAGATATTCATTCTCAGTAAGGCTCAGAGTGAAGGTTGCAATTCACATTGCTTTGGAAGAGTAAACAGAGCAGCTTCCTTAGGAAGGGGTGTATGGCCAGCAGGTATAAAAGGGGAATGACTGACTAAGGACACACGTAACAGAGAAAATCTATAAATCGTTGTTCCCGTTGCTAACAAATCACCATCGCTACGGAGAAGAGAAGAGATCCAATGTTTACTGAGTAAACCTTACTTACTTACCTACTAAGTACCAAGTACGATCCTGGCCCTACCCAGGACATGTGGCTTCATATAATCTTCACCACAACACTGGAAAGGTGGTATGATTGCCCCTGTTTTAAAGATGAGAAACTGAAGTTCACAGAAATGCAGACACATGCCCTTGGGCACAAAGCTAATAAATGGGTGAGCCAAGTGGCTCCGATCTGTCTGAATCTGAATCCTATGTTCTTTCCCGCAGACTATCATAGTAACAGCTGGTTTGAGGGACTGTTGTTTAAAATTAAGATCGTTTTCTGCATTTCCAGTAACAAGCTAGAACCAAGTTATCGTGACTTGAGATGAGGTATTCCTATCTGGGAGCTTTTCTGCACAAAGAAGTTCATCCCTTTTTGTCCCTTCAAAGGGAACCCGTTTGTTTGCCTGTTTGTGTTAAACCCACCCCAGGTATGTATATGTTGTCTTCATTTCTTCTAGCCCTTTTATTGGTTCTCTGCTCTGTTCTTTTTCTGGATCAGATTTCTTGTTCTCGAACTTCTTCTGGTGGGTTGGATTCTGTGTCTGTTCTCTCTCTGCCTTGGTCTCATCAACCTGGTTTGACCTTCCTCTTTCTGTGCCGACACAGACCGGGCTCCCAGGCATCGTGAGGGCCTGTGATGGGCAAATGGGCAGCCTCTGCTCCCTGGCCTTCCTGGTCCACAGGAGGCATTGGGCCACCCTTTATCTGCACCATAGTGTTAGCACAGTGATTTGTTTTTTTACATAGAAATAGACTGATAGTACAATGCACATTTCTGCTTTCTCAATAATATTGAAATTATTATAATATGGTGAAGCAATGTCTTAATATGGTCACATCTTAAGAAGGTCAAGACCAAGTGCCTCTTGACAGTTCCATTGCTTTGTTTACCTCTGCTTCTGGCTTTTGCAGTTAATGCCTTGTCTTTCTGCCATCAGTGTAGCTTTTCATGTGCAATTGCCTTAGACAAACTTGAAGGTGCTTTGAATCATGCTTGAGGTAGGAGGGGCAGGGGCTTTTGATAAGTCTCTCTCTCTCTCTCTCTCTCTCTCTCTTTTTTTTTAACTTTATAGTTTATTGTCAAGTTGGTTTCCATATAACACCCAGTGTTCTTCCCCACAAGTGTCCTCCACCATGACGAGAGTGAGAGCACAAGCAGGGGGGTAGGGTAGATGGAGAGAGAGAGGAACTTAGGCAGGCTCCACACTCAGCACAGAGCCTTATGCTGGGTTTGATCTCATGACCCTGGGATCATGACCTGAACCAAAATCAAGAGTCAACGCTCAACCGGCTGAGCCACCCAGGCACTGTGGGAAATTTCTTTTGTTTTAAGTAGATCTCTTTTGCTTTACTTACCTCTGTTACTCTCTGTTCTACCATGACTAAAGTTGCCTGAAGGGAGTGGTATGTTGCCAATTAAAAGCCCTACCTTGAGAAGGCTCAAGGCTGTGGTTCTCAAACTTTCTGCTAACTGGAAGCACTTTATTATTGTCTTTTCTCATCAATCCAGTGTTTTGAAAGATTTGATCTTCAAATTGCATTTGTTTTTTCCCATTATTCTATTAATTTCCCAGAAAAACACAATTATTCAGTGGCAGAATGAGATTCATACCCTGGTATGTCTGTTGATTAAAACCTGAATTCTTGGCCCCTATGTTATGGGCCAAATTGAGATAGTACTAGGTTGAACCATATGCAATTGTTAGCATTTGACTATTTTTGATCTACAAACATGGCAATGGCACCACCAAAAATTGTTAGATCTAATTAATATCATTTCAGACAAAACCAATGCTTTATATGTCAACTGGCCCAGGTAGACTTATCTCGAAAAGCATATAACTTCTGGGAAGACTTTTGTAGTGATGGCAGTAACTCTAACACCACCTTCCCTGCCGTGCACCCTTCCCCCAATCTGCCTTGGTGTGCTCAACCCTGGACTTCCAAAATCTCCTTGGGACTAGGGACGTTAGCTTGGGAAACACTAAATAAGATATATAATACAAATCATGTTTGATGGGTGTTTTTTTTAAGCTTAGCACTCACACCTAATTAGTATTCAGATAGGATCCTGGGACCTTTTCACTTAAACACTGTCTAGTTCTTTATCCTTAGGAGAAACTTAGAAGAAGAAAGAGAGAGCATAAATTTGGAGGAAAAAAACCCTCATGACTTGGACTTGTGTACATACTGAATTAAGCATGATATTGCTTATTATTTTAACTATATGAAGGCTTCCTATGTAGAAGTCATTCATCATCATCATCATCATCATCATCATCAAAATAGCTAACATTTGTTTTATAGCTTACAAAGAACTTTTATATACCTTGGATTCTCCTAACATCCCTGTGAGACAGATATTATTAGTTCCCGAATTTTTCAGATAAGGAAATTGAGGGATGCTCAAGTTCATGGTAGTGGGATCTTTGACTGTAAAGCAGAGCTGTCCAATAGAACCTTCTGCAATGATGGAAATGTTCTGTATCTGTGTTGTTCAATATGGTAGCCACTAGCCACATGTGGCAATTGAAATGTGGCTATTATAATTGAAGTTTAAGTTGGAATGGCCACATGTGCTGCATTAGTGCACCTCTAAAACCTGAATTCTTTTCCTCACCACGTTTTCTCCATTTGGGGCAGGGATTCTGAAGACTGAAGGAAAAGGAAGGAACACAAACTCTAGCCTCTGATTTGATGGATACAATGTTTTTCCAACACTGAAAAGAATTGCAAGAGGTTACACATGAACATTGTGTGAAGGCTGCTAGACTGTGTGATTCTCTGATTTGCCTGGGATTCTTAAATTATATTATTCCCTCCCCAAAAACCTTCCAGGCCAGGCTAAAAACCAAACTCTCCCAGTTTCTTTCTAGCCATATGGTCTTATGACAAACATGACTAATTCCTGCTCTGTTTGGTCTGATTCTTGTTAATCTGCCAAATGGTTAGTACCCATTATAAAGCAGCTTTTATCCAGAGATTCTCATTAGCATGTGAAATTAGTCTAAGACTAAACTCCATTTTGCCAAATCCCCCGTCAGTCTGTTCTTGAAATAGAGTCTGTTCACAATAGAGGTTTTGTTTGTTGAGTGTCAGGCTATCTTCCATGAGGTCAGATCATTTGCTTTAGCATTTTTTAAATTTTCAGATATATAACACCATTTGCTGCAGCCCAAACTTTGGTAGAATTATATATACACTTAAAACTTTTACTTCTGCTACTGAAAAGGAATATCATTTATTGCTCAAAAAACAAATTTCTTATGGCTTCATGAAAAATAATTTTAAATTATTATTTTGTTAAATTTCACTTTATCCACTGGTGCATCTAATTATTCCCTTGTCACCAAAATCTCTCAACGTTGTCAAGAAACCTTGCTTTTCTACACTCTTCCATCAGCGATGATAAGTAATACAAAGAATCAGACATGGATGGATTAAGAAAAAATTTAAAAAAATAAAGTTATAGGAAGGAGAATGGGTATATATATGTGATTTGCCTAAATTTTGTGGTTTATTTCTTTCAAAATTACTTTGTATTAGTTTTTACAAAAGAATCCATACCAATCAGAAACATTAGAAAACTCAGCAGCAGTTATCCCAAGACTTTCTTGAATAAGTAAAAATTTTTAAAAAGTAGTTTTGTTTTGTGTTTTCAATGGACACAATGTAGCCAACTCTTTATTTGGTCAAATAAGGACAATTTTTAAAAAGAGAGAGAGAAAAAGAAATGAACATTTTCTATCATCATCACTTTCTTAGAAGAAAGGGTATTACAGCACTAAAAAAAGAAGACAACAATTTCAGAATAAAGACTAACCATCTAAAGTAAACAAATGCAGCCTTATAAGGTTCATTGCAATGTCTCCTTTTCCTCATCTTGACCCAGACCTGGGAATGTCATGTTGGAAGAAAGGCATTTGTAGAGAAGATAACAGGCCACTTGAATCCCACCTTGCATCCTGTTCAATGATTTCATTACACTGTATCGGAATAGTTATGACTGTCTGTGAAAGACATCTGCATTTTCGTTGGTATTTCCTGCCCCCTCTCTGACTCATCTCTCTCCCTTTCTAGCATGTTTGCAAAGCCTGCCTAAAGGAGAAGGCTCCAGGAGAAACGATTGCAAATCATACTATCAGTACAATCTTCAGAGACTCTTGAATCACATATGTGTTTTCCATTTTGTTGACTCTCTTTAAAGAAATATTTATTAGTTCAACCAAAACAAGATGGGAGATAAGTTGAATAAGAAACGTGTGCCACAGTTTTCTCTGTCCCAGCCAAGAACAGCAACTAAGCATTAGGAGGACCTATGGTATACTGGTTAAGAGCCTAGGCTTTGGAACCTGCTATTCTTAGCACATCCGTTTACCTGCTTGGTAATGTTCTGAGTGTTGGTTTTCCCATCTGTAAAACGGGGACACATATGTCTTCCCACCTATTAATGTTGTCATAAAGATCAGCTAGAAGTTTGTTAGCATAGGATCTGGACCGTGGGCAGAGCACTGTTGGGAATGGCAGCTATTGTTACTTTTATCTGCAGGACACTGGACGCTGGGTGGAAGGTAAAGGAGCTTTTGTGTTTCTCATTGTTCAGGGTGCATTGTCACTGTTCACCAAGTATCAATCCTAATCGTCATAGAAAGTGGGTGCATGCGTTCTGGAAAGGGCACGAAGGGTCTGTGCAGGGCAAATGTCAGCTTCTTTGATGTGCTGCTGGATCATAGCTTGTTTCTTAGAAACTCCAGCAGACTCGAATTTACCTCCCCCTGAATGTCAATATTCTCTGGGGTGAAGAATCCAGGAGGGAGAAGTTGAGAGAAATCTCAAGTGTGGGTGGGACTCCCTGCCAAAAAGCTCTCCAAGGAATGCAGGGGGGTGGGTCCTGAATCATCAACCTTTTGTGACGGAGCCCAAGATCTTAGATGCTCCCTGGGAGGGCTTAGCTTTCAGAGAAGACAAGTTCTGGGAAAAAGCTTGTTGTTTGAGGAAAAGTAAATATATTTTTATTTCTTCATCTTTGTCGAGGGGCAGGGGTGGGATGGGGGAGATGGAGTAGGTCATCGATGGACTACAAAACTCCTCTGCAAATCTACTGGCTGAAAGCAACTAATGTTCTAAATAAGTATTTTACTATTTCTGTCCACCAAAACCTGGCTTGGTTTTCCTTGGGAGGTTTTTGGTTAATGGGAGAAGACCGTTTTTTGCTGCAGATAATTTTTTTTTTCTTGGCTATTCCCCTCACTAGGAAAGAACGCTTGACAGTTTGCAATGCTCCAGATTCTTGTTTGAATCTAGAAGCATAGCTTGGCTAAAATATTGGGGCTATAACTTTGGCAAATTATTTACCTCCCCTAAGCTTCCCTTTGCCCATCTCTCAAATGGGGATGATACTACTGCTTAGCATATACGGCCTTTGGGAAGAACAAATGTGATAATGCTTGCAAAAACTTGAGCACAGTTCCCTCGAGCAGAGTTAGTCCCAAGTAAATGTCAGTTGATAGTGTGATTGTTGTGGGACAGGTAGAACTGGGCTCTACGGGTCCCAATTCACTTCAGAGTTTTTTCCTTTGGGAACTTGTGGGGGTGTGTCTCCTCCAGCTCCAACGCCAATCAGAAGCAAAACTAGGGGTGATGGTAAAAGGAATCATTGCTTCTCCCAAGCACAATCTTAAAAAAGTGGTGTGTTTGCAACACATTTTAAGATAACGTGTTGACTTGAGATTTGTTTATTTACCATGAAAAGACACTAGACAAAGCCATGAAAAATAGGTCATTAGAACACAGTCGAGTTAGGGGGGAAGCTCTCCCGTGTGCATTCCTTCACCCACCCCTGCTGTAGGTCCTTGCCCCCTACCCCTGGACCCCCAGCTCATCCCACTGTTATCTGAACACTTCTGCCCCTCTGCCTCCCAGTATTGGGCTCTCAGTCCCCCCCTTTTCTCCCTGTGCTTTCCTAGGTTTGAGTCATGCTTTATTTGGGACCTAGGGCTATATAATATAAACTTCCTCTCCCATGGCTGTTGGAAATGAAGGTAAATTGATGCAAAGGTGCTCAAAAAATAGTAATAAATTTCAAGAAAACAGCCTACCCGTAAGTGGTGCCTTTTTTGAGTTTTCTAAGCCTGGTGATAGTTTGTGTTGTGTCTTCCACATTTTCACCTCTGTGATAAACACTTACTAAATCGGTCGTTAGGCTCAGAGATGCAACAGAGTTCGTGCTTTGACTTTTGTCTCTCCTGTATAAAGCAAACTATTCCCCCATGGGGATCTAGTGCATGCCTTTCAATCTGCTTAGTATTCTGTTTTCCGAGTGTCTCGCAAATCTGGCTGCATATCAGAAAAAGAAAAGCTGGGACAGTGGTTTTCAAACAGTTCTGGGCCTTGGCCTTGAGGATAATTCAGTGGGTCTGCACTGGCGCCTAGAGATGCCCATTATTATCATCTGTCCTGCAAGATTCTGATGGAATCAGGTCAAGGACCAGCATTTAGGAATTGCTCTATCAGTGATAATTACCACCCCCCCCCCAAACACGCTCTAGCTCCCTCGCAGATAATAAATCCCTCCATAGGATTAGAAGCTCAGGGTCTCCCATTTCCAAAGGAGACAGCCCTCAAAAAGATTTTGAATGATAAGAAGCCAAGCCCGATCAAATTCCCAGGGATGGAATTTAACAGTGACTGATTACTCATCATCTGCTAGTTGAGTATCGTAATAAAGATGAATGGGAACTTGGGAAAGATCTCTCCATAACTCACCCATAGCAGCCAGTGCAGCGTAGACCACAGGGCAAGCGGCCGGGCCCTGGGAAGGGCAGTTATTAGTTAATAGGTACACACTGAGCTTATAAAATGTTTTATTAAACGACACAATCCTAAACATTATACAGAGTTCTATTTTGTGGCCCGTATGCTGACTAAATTCCCAGATGACTTTAATGAGCAAATGGCAGCCCATTAAAATTACAGTAGTTTTGCAAAGAAAATAGCTCCCTAGAGGAGGAGAAGAAAACCACCAGGCTGCTACTGTGCTGATAATTGTCCCGAGAGCTCCTTTCTCCTGCCCAAAGCTCGCTGGTGGAAGAAAGTCTGCCGTTCTGAAAAATGTTCCCCTCCCGTCTGTCTGGCCTGTGTTCCAGTGCCTGAGAGACACCTCTTTTTCTTGCTAATCACTTCCCAGCCTTGCTGACCTTGAAGCAATAGAGAAAACAACACCTTGGGTGCATTTTGCCTAATAAAGAAAACGTTATTAACCACTGGGAGAGGAGAGGATGTATTTGTTTTTTCCATTTTGGTATAGAAACCTCAGCTTTTTTCCCCCCAAGAGACAGTATTGTAAAATAATAACCTCCTATTCTACTCTGTTATCCAACTGGAGCCTCTGGCTTATGTTAGGGGTCACTAGAATTTTTTGCTTTGTTTTGTCTTCAGAAAAGGCACTGTTTCATGCTAGACCGAAGGGGCAGTTTCTGACTTCCTCTGTATTTTTCTGAGTGCCCATGCAATGCCCAGACATGATTGGGACACGGCTCTCACTGTCTTAGGATTGGCTCTTCCGAGATGGCATCTGGAATATTTCTTTTCTGTGGACATCATCATGCAAAGGTATTCTAGAACCCTTGCCATGACTGGTTCCTAAGTGGAGATCACTGTTCAGTTGACGAATTCTCAGAGGCAACAGAACAAAAAAGGTAGTCATTATATTAAATAATATAGTATACTGTATGTACTATAGCACATGGTAGCACTATCCAATGGAAATTTCTATGATGATGGAAATGTTTCATATCTGTTCTATCTAATAGGTAACTACACATGGCTACTGAGCCCATGGAATGTGGCTAGTATGACTGAGGAACTGGATTTTTAAATTAAATTAAATTTTAAGCAGTTACTTCTTTTTAGAGCAGTTTTATTTCACGGAAAAATTGAAAGGAAGTTGCAGAGATTTCCCATACACCCCTGCCCTTAACTCATGCATAGCCTCCTTCCTGTATCAACATCCTCCATCAGAGAACATTTCCTATGACTGATGAACCTAATAATGATCGACATGACATTATCACAAAAAGTCCATAGTTTGTATTAGGATTCACTCTTTTTATTTTTAAAGTAGGCTTCATGCCCAATGTGGGGCTTAAACTTACAACCCTGAGATCAAGAGTCACATGCTCTACTGGCTAAGTCAGGTAGGTGCCCCAGGGTTGCATATTCTTGGTGTTGCATATTCTATGGGTTTGGAAAAATATATAATGACAAATGTATCCATCAATATAGTATCATCCAGAGAATTTTCACTGCTTTAAAAATCCTCTTTGCTCTGTCTATTCATCTCGTCTCCTACCCCCCACCCCCAACTTCTGGTAGCCACTGATCTCTATACTGTGTCCATAGTCTTGCCTTTTCTAGAATATCACATATTTGGAACCATACAATATGTAGCATTTTCAGATTGGCTTCTTTCATTTCATAACATCAATTTCAGTTTCTCCTATGGCCTGATAGCTCATTTCTTTTTAGCACCGAGTACTATTCCATTGTCTGGATGTACTACAGTTTATCCATATACCTATTGAAGGACATCTTTGTTGCTTCCACATTTTAGCCATTGTAAATAAAACTACTCTAAACATCCGTGTGCAGGTTTTTGTGTGGACATACATTTTCAAATACTGAGGAGCAGGATTGCTGGACCATAGGGTAACCTAATTTAGTTTTAATGAATTAAAATTAAAATAGCAAGATGTGGCTGGTGGCTACTGTATCAGGTAGCCAAACACACACAGACACACACACACAAGCTTTTTCCAGAAAGAACTTGAAGCCAGATAGGACATATAGTATGACCTTTAGAAGAAAAGCAAGAGTGAGGCAACGTGGAACCAAGAAAAAAGGTTCAACATATATACCAGAGTGATCTACTTCCACGATGAACTGACCCTGACCTGAACTCTACATTTTCTAACAGAGAACACATAAAAAAGAAAAAAAGTCAATTACCCAAACGAGGATATCCAACAGCTTCAAACAAACCAATCATTTAGGAGAATTACAACGTAGTTCTAAGGTTCAACAGGAAGTCTTCCCAGACTTTCTTATTTCTGTGCTGTTTTTCTTCTTAAAACCCTCCAGCACCTTCCTACTGATCTTAGAATAAAATTCAACTTCTGGCCATGTTGTATCAGTCAGAGTTCTTAGTTGGAAGAAGGGAAGTGAGCTGGGGATGATTCCAGCAGCGAAGAAAGTTATTGGAAATTGATGGGAGTGGAAAGCATAGAACCCTTAGGAAGGCTGCAGGGAAGGCTCAGAAAGTAGTCAGGAGCAAGGACGAACAGGTAGAGCCGGGACCAGAGCCAACATCTCACCACCAGGCATTTAGTGAGCACACTGCTCTTGCCATTGCTCATTGCTCTTGCCTGGAATTGATCATTCCAGGCCACTGTGTGATGACCACTCCTACTCCCACGAGATGCTGAGCTCTACTCTGCAACTCTGGCCCTGGTTGCCCCTGGAAACCTATTCTGATGTGATGCTACGTCACCGGAACTCCAGGTGGATTATCTAGGAGTCACACTTCTCTGCGTCACTGGCTTCTGGTTTAAAGACTGGGGCTTGTGCATCTGATTGGCTGAATGTAGACCATGCACCAGCACCCACCTGCAAGGGAGGCTGGGAGAGCAAGTCTTCTGTGTTTTCAGGTTTTATAACAAGAGTGGTGTGCCTCCTGTAAAGACTCAGAAGCTGAGGAATTCCAAAAATCCTTAAAACATAAGAAAGGGGTTCAGCCACTGGTCACTATTCTCCAACTGTACTGACTTTCTTTTTTTTCTACAACACGCTTCTGCCTTTGCACTCACCATTCCCTCTTTCACAAAGCTCTTTCATGATTAAATCTTTTCATGACTGACTCTTCATCATGTAAGCCTCCTTTACAATGTCACGTCCTCAATGAAGTTTTCTCTGGCCAGGTGCTCTAACTCCTAGTTGTCCCTGCTTGTCACTCTCCATCTCCTCATTCTTTATTGTATCATTCTGTCTTGTCTTCACTCTAACACCTGCCACTAGGTGATACCGTTGTGTCCATTTACGGACTTGATTATGTTTGTCTTTCCTGTCCCTGACCCTGGAACAGAGACTCCACAAGAGCTGGGATCATCTACATCTTGCTCTCCATTGCACCTCCAGCACTTAGAATAGTACTTAGCTCAGGGTGAAAGAAGGCAAGGTTTGTTGAGTGGGTAATCAACGTAAATCCTTTACAACATCACATTTGATATAGCAGTATGTTTCATTTAACCAATTTTAACAACTTGAGGACTACTACTAGGCAGATCTTTTATATTGGAAGAATGCTTTACAGCTTTATAGTTTCTCTTCGTTATTTTATTTATTCCTTAAATAACCCAGGGATAGATATATCAGCATATGTGTGGCCCAGAGTGTGGAGACAATCACACCTATTGTCTGCTACCCATTAATTGATCCTCGAGACCAAAGACCTGTAGTAGCTTGTCCAGGTAAGTTGTGCCGATTGCCATAATGTTTTAATTGCTAAGATATTAATTATTTTAACACGAAGAATTTTAAAAATCCAGTTCAGTAGGTCCCATGAGAGGCACTTGGTAAGACTTAAAAAAGGAGGTGGTTTCCTACCCCACCTGCCTGCTCTGATCTGTCTGCTCCAAAATGGAGCTAACTTTTAAGTCCTTAGCTTCTCAATCTCTACCCTGATCTGCTAAGTAGACTTCCCACAAGTTTTATTTTTGGCATTCTCCTTTCTTCTAGTTGATATTCTACTTTTTTGAATGACAGAAATGGTTTCCCACTAAATTTTTTCTTGAACTATCGGTGCCATATTTTTTTTCAGGTTAAGGAAACTCTGTCAATAGCTTTGGAACATTATTTGCATTTTGCGACTTGATGTCATCGAATGGGGAGGTTGCATCATTGAGACTAACTATAATAAAATATATTGGCCTAGTTAAGTATCAACACATGGGGCAAGGGAGGGAGTCATTTTTTCTTTAATTCTTTAATCCCACATCACTGTTCATTTTGAGATTCCCAGAAAGAAAGTCCTGTGGCCCAGGGTGGTGTCTAGTTGGAGGCAGAAATCTGCTTTGGGGGAAGGTAGTTGTAGATGCCTCACCAACTGAGCCCTGTTGAAGGATCTTGAGGACCAACAGGTAAACTAGATTAGGTGAGCAATTCGTGGGTTCTAAGTTGCACACTGCCTCTAGCCTATAACATACGTATAGATATTATAGTGAAGAACTAAGTCCTGGGACAGAAAACCCACCCTGGGGATTCCTTGGAGGCTGTAGGAGATGCCTGGCCCTTCAGACTAGCCTTGTAGCCTAGAGAGTTTAGGAAGTGATGATGTGTGTGACAGATGTGCAGAGTCACAGTTGTTCTTCTTGACCGTGCAGAGCTTAGCCACTGTCCAGATGGAAACTCTGGCCAAATTAACTTTACTATAGAATCTCCTAGATGGGCCCAGGGTTCTTGAACTGTTTCCTACAATAGGGGCAGCACTACTCGGAGAAGGCACATCAATTTTCCCCGTGGTTACGATATCACAAGGCAATAGACTACATTTGGCATGTGGCCCTGTGTGCACTTCATGAATCTACAAGCTCCAAATGAAAACTGGTTTTATTACTGTGTGGTTACACCACACCAAGAGCATGTTTATTATTTCCTTTATATCTTAGAAATGGTTATGATGTTTTAAAGGGATCACTTGTACACGGAGGTATAAGGTTTTGATCAGAAGAAGGCTGGCAGGGGTGAAAAAGCTTCCTTGATCCTTGCCTCTCCTTGTCCTGTTTTGGTCCATGTGCCACATTGCTTCTGTCTGAGGAATGCCTTCATGTTCTTGATGCCAATGTGTTCTTTGCTTCTAGGACCATTATCTCCACTCACCATTGGTTTGGGCAACTGTAGATCTCAAGACAGGTTTGGGAGAGTGACACCAGGAACAGAAAACCTGGCCTTCTCATTTTATGAGTGAAATCAATTTTCTAAAGAATGAGTGGAGGAAAATGGTTTTTCCCCCTCTGAGGCAACTTAACACAAAATGGAAGGGGGATGCGTGAGCCAGTATAAATTTAGTGTAAATGCAGTTGCAGTCATTATTAGGTGCTATCATGTACAGGACACAGTGATGTGCTGAGGATACAAAATGAATAAAGTAGACACGACATGCCAGGATCTCATTGGCCGGTGGATAATGATAAGTAATCAGACCAAAGTTCTCCATAAATTTCTTTTTGAATGTAGAGGAGGGGTACCCTGCTTAACCTGGAAAGTATGAGTGAATGAGTAAATCTGACAGATGATGTCAAGTGAGGAGAGGTGGGACAATAGATCCAAGTCTTTAAAAAGAATTAAGAGGGGCGCCTGGGTGGCTCAATTGGTTGAGTGTCCAACTTTGGCTCAGGTCATGATCTCATGGTTCGTGGGTTCGGGCCCCGCGTCGAGCTCTGTGCTGACAGCTAGCTCAGAGCCTGGAGCCTGTCTTCGGATTCTGTGTCTCCCTCTCTCTCTGACCCTCCCCTGCTCATGCTGTCTCTCTTTCTCTCAAAAATAAATAAAACATTAAAAAATTTTTTTAAAGAATTAAGAGAAAGACACAGGCAGAAGGAGAAGGGTTCTAGACAGGGAGAGTAGCACCTGAAAGTGAATGAAATCCAAACAGTTACAATGGACTGGTCTAGAAAATGCAAGGCTGGGGAGGGTTGAGGGGAAGGTGACGTCATCTGAACCGCCAAACTTTCTGAAGAAACAAACATGGCAGCATCGTGTGAGGTCTGAGTCTGGCTGGAGATCTGTAAAACAATTATGCTGACAATAAGCTCACTTACAAGGGTCGAAAACAAGATGCATGTCACATACATCAAGCTCATTCAGACATATGTCCGGGGAAACTGAGAGACTTAAGTCCAAGCAATATTGTTAATATTCTCCATCAAATGCTGGACTGAGGCCAGAGAGAGTTTGCTGTAATAAATTTTTTTCTTTGGATTTTTATCCTGTGTGATATATAAAGCTTAGGGCTGTCTGTTGAGACACATTCTTTAAGCCAGAAACAACTGACATTCTGGTCTTGTAGAAGCTGAGTATGTATGGCTCCAATCTAAAAGGGATGGAAATTATTTTTATTCAGCAGAGCATCTTTGTTGGAGAGATTATAAAGCCCACTACAAACATTAAGTCACTGAGCCTTCCTCTTTGCATGGAAAAATGTGCTCAATTGGCCCGTGTATAAATCAGTTTTCTTGCCTGAAATGGCAAAGAGGCACTGATAACGGGGATTGACCTTGATAGGTCTGGAGACACACACCAGTTGGGCACCAGACACTTTTGTAAACACTGGCCTAGCAGGTGCTATCTTTTTTAACCCTGGCCTGCAGCAGTCATTTGGGAATTCAGTATATACTTAGGGAGTGCCTTCATGTGCCAGGCTCAGCACCAGCCTGTGGGTCACAGTGGCCAATAGAACAGAAAAAGGCCCCTGCTCTCATGAAGCTCAGACTCTGGTTGAAGGACTTGACAATCACAAAATCAGAAACAGGAGATTGCCAGGGGGTGATTCATGCCCTGAGGACAATCTAATGAGATCTTGGGAGAGAGAATGCCTGGTGGAAAATGGTGAGGGAAGGTCTCCCTGAGGAAGTGATACTGGGCGGAGGCTTGGACAGTAAGAAGGCAGCTACACGAAGATCTAGGGGGAGGGAAGAGCAAAGTCCTTGAAGAAGGAATAGGTTGGCAAGGTCACAGTGTTAAGGGATGGTTCAGGCTGAGGGTTCTGAGACCAGCCCGTCCAGGTTCCGTCTTAGCTCTGCCACATAAAACTGTATGACTTCAGGCATGTTACTTAACCTTTCCAAACTTTACTTTTTCTCTTTGTAAAATGGGAAATGTTAGAGTAGCTGCCACGGACATTTTTATGAGATAAAGCAGGGAGACTGTCTGACAAAGAGTGTGCTTTTTGCTCTTCTTTTTCAATAATTACTTCAACACATTTTTATTAAGCATCTGCTATATTCCAGGCATTACTCCGCAAACTCATTGCCGGGTGTCTTCTGCTGCTGTCGTGTAGTCCTAAAGTTTGGGGAAACATTTCCCTCTTTAGGGCTATGAACTTAGGATTGACAGAAGACATATACATAGGGGAGAAGCTATTTATTGCAACCTCACTCGTGGTACTTGTGAGTTAACTGGATTATTGTACCCCAAAACACTTATGTCCCCAATATATACTTATTGTGTGCCTTCTCCTTTAAACAATATTTTAGGTACTTGAGACAAATCGTGAACAAATTAAAGCATTTGAGCTCATAAATTTTATAGTCGAAAACTCTTGGAAGAGCCTTTTCCATGTCTAATTTGATTAGAGGTTCCAACAATTCTAAAAAGGTACAAGATGCTCTTATAAGCTTTCTCTGGCTACAACTGAACACACACACACACACACATACACGCACACACAGACACACACACACAGTATTTCCCTTTTTGAGCATCAGCAAAATTGCAGTTATGATTTGGGCTCATGGTTGATCATGATGATAAAAACTCTGTTGAGGCTAGATTTGAGGCATCATTTGGGGAAATGTTATTTCAGGTGCCCACCACCTACTGACCTGAGTTGTGCTTTTCACATTGAAAGAATCACATAGGCTGGTTGTGCGGATGAAGTGGGGCAGTACAGACAGAGGGTATGGTGCCTGGCACAAAGGAAATAAGAACCATGGCTGTTATTCATATGCAGATATTTTAGACTCATGGCATAAGGTTCCCGGACCAAACTGTCATTGTTAGATGGTCTTGGGAAAGAACCACACTCAGGGATTGAAAACCCCCTTGTTCTAAATTTGAAGCTGAGAACAGGCAGTACAGGGTGTAACCTCATTTCATCTTGGCCAATGGCAGTATGCTGTCTCTTGAGGCAAACGTGATTAAAATACCACTTTGGACACAGAACAAACAAGTTGGATAAATATGATGAACCAGAAACTCTTGGGGTGAGTTTTCCTGTAGGACACAAATGGGTAGAAAGTCAAAGAAAAGGAAACTATTTAAGAAAAATTCGGGGCGCCTGGGTGGCTCAGTCGGTTAAGCATCCGGCTTCGGCTCAGGTCATGATCTCGCGGTTCATGGGTTCGAGCCCCACATCAGGCTCTGTGCTGACAGCTAGCTCAGAGCCTGGAGCCTGCTTCAGATTCTGTGTCTCCCTCTCTCTCTGACCCTCCCCTGCTTGCACTGTCTCTGTCTCTCAAAAGTAAGTTAAAAAAAAAACACATTAAAAATTTAAAAAAAAAAAGAAAAATTCACATTTTGTTTTTCTAAGCAGAACAATGTTGAAAATTTGAGTAGTATGAGACTTGAAAAACATTCCAAGCATATAACAAGCTTTATAGATACATAGTCATCCAACAAGTATTTATTAACACACGCTATATTCAGGCCCTATTTTCTATTCTAGGATCCTAGTCCTCAACTTCATGGTGTACCTATTGTACTCATCCCAAACTTATTCTGAAAGTATAGCTAAAATTCACCCAACTTCCAAACAAGTCAGCATATTAATAGGGAAGGTGGGAGTTTTCTTTTGATTAAACTTTGAAATTTAATTAGTAAGTCTCTGGAGAGTGCAGTTGACATTACTGTTGACATTATGCAATCACTGATCCAACAGGATCTTGGCCAAATTTGTTCTAATTGTAGAACAGGGAGAAGAAGTCTATAGATTTGTCAAAGTCAGTTTTCCCCAAGCCTGTTCTTCTCCAGGAAAGGACAGAAGTTGGTTTGCACACCAGTGTTGTATAGATGGAGACATACATTCAATTTCTCCACCATCTGCTTTTCTATCTTTATATCCTACCTTTATTTGTACCCAGACCTGAGACATTACAAGAAAAAGAAACTGTAGACTTCTATCTCTCATGGATATAGATCCAAAAATCCTCAGCAAAATATTAGCAAACCGCATGCAATAAAATATAAAAAGGGCAATACATTAGAACCAAGTGAGGTTCATTCCAGGAATGCAAGGTTGGTTGAACATTCAAAATCAACATTCAAAATCAACTAATATAGTTTACCCTAGTAACAGACTAACAAGGAAGTTATTTGATCATTTCGATAGAGAACAAACATTTGACAAATTCAACAATCATCTGAGATAAAAACTCTCAACAAATTAAGAATAAAAGGAAAATTCTTCAACCTGATAAAGGGCATCTGTGAAAAATCTACAACTAATAAAATAATAATAATCTATAGTTATCATACTTGTGGTCAGAGACTCAAAACTGTCCTCCAAAGATTGGGAACAGGCAACGTTCTGCCCTTTTGGATCTCATTTTCTGTAATCGAGTAGCAAAAGAAAGAAGGTATACATCTTAGAAAAGAAGAACTAAATATATTTCTGTTTTTAGACAACATGATTGTTTATGTAGAAAAGACTAAAGAATCTATAAAATGCTCCTTGAACTATAAAGTGACTTTAGCAAGTTTGTTGGACACAAGATCAACATAAAGAGGCACTTATATTCCAGCAATGAATGATTGTAGATAATGAGAGGTTGGTGTTCACTGTGGATGGACTTATAGAGAAGCAAAGGGGTAATGCTAGAATGAACCCAGTGGTGCTGGATTGGAGTCAGAAAAATCAACATAAAGTCATTATGTTTCATATATGTACCATCAAGTAGACACTGAAGTAAATATGTACAGATATATATGCATGGGTCAGTATACATATATATATGTGTGTGTGTCCTAGCTCTGTCCACTAAAAGCAGGGACACCCCTCAGCAATGAACACATCTGATAACGTTAGTTTCTGCAAATGTTAATCTCCAGATTAACTGTTAGCTACTATAAAGTAATCTCAGGGGCACCTGTATGGCTCAGTCGGTTAAGCGTCCGACTTTAGCTCAGGTCACGATCTCATGGTTCTTGAGTTCGAGCCCCGCATCAGGCTTTGTGCTGAGCCTGGAGCCTGCTTCAGATTCTGTGTCTCCCTCTCTCTGCCTCTCCCCCACTCACGCTCTGTCTCTCTCAAAAGTAAACATTAAAAAAAAAAAACAATTTAAGTTAATCTCTAAATTCTTTGTCGTTCCACTAACGTTCTTTGATCTGGTCCTGGATCCGATGTACAATCTCACATTGCATTTGCTACTTACCATCTCTTCTTACTCTCCTCTGATTTGTGATACTTCCTCAGTCTTTCATAACCTTTGAGGAGTACTGGCTGGTTATTTTCTAGACTGTTTCTGAGGTTGTGTTTTTCTGAGTTTGGGTTTGTCTAATGTTATGTGCTGCTTTTTTGATCACATTGCTCTTGATTTAAATACAAATACATAATCAAAAAATGTTTTTTCTCTGACGGACATTGTCTGAGCAATCTTTTCTGATGTCAAATATACACCTCTGTCGGGAATTAGTTTTTATTTGTGAAGCCTTTTCTGAGGCTCTTCATGTGGGCTTTGTTTTTTTCTGGTTCCATCTTTGGAGGGGGTGAAGAACAATCCTAATTTCAATCCCCCTCCTCAGGGTTCGAGGTGATAGCAAAGGAATAGGTGTGCTTCCCTCAGGTCTGGGAGACCAACCACAGAGGCAGGGCCATGCTTTGGCCCATGTAGAGGTGCCTCTGGTTTTTTGAAATGAGGGGAAAGCTCTTCAGCCCAAGGTTCTGTCTCCCCCCTTTCCAACATGGGAACTCCTCTCCTGAGTTGCTGAGCACATAGGTACCCACCTCTGCAGGTCTCTGCCTGTCAAACGCTTGCTTTGGGTTTGGTATTAGCCTCTTACTCTTTAAACAAAGGGAGTGAAGACTCAGTGACATCTCCAAATGCATTCTCTTCCTTTTGAAGCTTTGAGAGACTCCTTGCACGGGCATAAATCAAAGGAGAGCGAGCTTATTCATTTAGCTCATCAGAAAAATCCCACTGTCATCATGTCACATACAAGAGTTTATTCTTTTAATAGCTTTATTCTTTTCCCATTAAGAAAGGAATTGTTCCAGGACGCTCATTCCATACTGTATATTAGCCATTTCATTTTTCACAGAGGGAAAAAAGTACCTTTCCACACATGATTAATACTGCAGTTGAATACCAGAAGAGCCGACCATGTGCTGGCTTTGGGCCATCCATCAGCAATTTAACATCTGTAATCTAGCCACAGTGAGTCACCGCTCACATCATGAACAAATCATGGCTGGTCCGTGGTCAGAGCAGTTTATGGACGTTTTGTGAGCAGAACGCGCATTCTCTCCTGGGATCTGAAAATGAGGATGGCCTATAAGGAAAGCCACATATGAGAAGACCTATAGAGTTTTGTCTTTAAAGCATTCCTTTTTAAAGAGTTTATTTATTTTGAGACAGAGAGAGAGAGAGAGAGAGAGAGAGAGAACGAGTGGGGGAGGAGCAGAGAGAGAGGGAGAGAGAAGGGAGGGAGAGAGAGAGAATCCCAAGAAGTCTCTGTATTGTCAGCACGGAGCCTGGTGTGGGGCTTGAACTGACGAGATCATGATCTGAACCAAAGTTGGACGCTTAACTGACTGAGCCACCCAGGCACCCCAAAACATTCTTATTGTATTCTTGCCAATGGGAGTTCAAAGCCCTGCTCTTTTCCCCTTAAAGGAGATCAGGAAGACTAGAGGAAGGCTCATGTTCTAGAGACAATGGGGCAAGCATTGTCAGAATGGGGCTGTTTGCAGGATCAGAATGGTGGCATAAATATTCTCTGATATTTTTTCTCCAGTGGGTCTGAATCGATAGCACAGTGCATCTTGGAACCATGTGGGCTGCATTGGCGTCCCAGTTCACAACTGAGCATTTGTCTTTGGATGGGCCGCTTAACCTCTCTGACCTCCTGTTGTCTCTGGGGTCTGTAACCACAGTCCAGGGCCCATGTGAGGCTCCGTAGAGCTGCACTAACATAGGTGCTGGTGCCTGACACATAGTAGGTGTTCACAGAACATATGTTTCTGCTCTTCCCTGCCTCTGTCCTCCTCTCCAAAGAGAACTACGTGTCTCGGTCAGGATTAACCTATCAAGACAACTTTTCTGGAAGTTAGTTGAAGGGCAGATCCTTTAGGGGAACATGAATAGCTTTATAAATTGCCTTCAAAAGTCGCACCAAATCCTTTAGTCAGTTTTAAAGGAACTGTTTACCGCTGCATATGGCAGTCATTATTTGGAATAATAAACCCTCTGAGAATCTGAACATTCATGGGCCAACAGATGGGTCAACCTGCTTCGCAATTTAACAAAGTAATTTATTTCAATCACCGGGACAGGGCATGTGAAGATTACTAATTCAGTTCACAAGCAAAAGGAACAAACACCAATACGTGGCTGAATTGTGCAGTCATTATGGAAATGCACACCTGTTCAATTGGTTCTGAGACAGTCTTCATTTCGATCAGTCTTGCCTTTCCTTCGAAGGTGTGTATAAATTGCCGTGGATTCTTCTGCCGAAACTCATGTGCTAATTGGTGTCAGGATGAGATAAAGATCTCTGGGAAAATTTATACCATAGCGCAGGTAAAATTAAGGTCATCAAAGTCGGCTTTGGGAAGTAAAACAGGTGTATGTGAAGTATATTCTTATAATAATTGGGCAATGTGTTGTTCTTTCTTCTTGAAGCAGTCTGCCTAGGGTTTAATAGGGAAGGAAGAAAGCCAGCATCTTTCGTCCTTCATCTTCAGATCTGCTTAAATCTTCCACATCTTGACCTCCTCTCTCTTTCTCCATCCATGCTTTCTTAGGAGCCAAAGGGAGTGAGGAATAGAAAAGGCGGACAGAGAGTTTCTCAGGAGATGTCTGTACGTGCTCAGAAGTGGAATCCAAGGTGTTAAAGAGACCTGGCGTGGAATACCCCTGATCTTCCCATGTCTTCACCCCACACCCTCACACCAAATTGGACACAACTTTCATGATATTGTCAGAAAGCTTCCCACAGAAGATGGCTCCTGGCTCGCGTTTAAGATCTGCTGTAGGTTGGACTAGATGATTAATGCTACGGGATGGTTTTGTTGCCCTTTTTGCAAGGAAGATCCCTTTCTTTCTTCTATATAGTCTTCCTCCACTTTGAGAACTGTAGTTATTAATTCACAGTAAATGACTTCTCTCTTTCTCACCATCCCTCCCTGAATATTTATTTATTGAGTTACCTTCTCTCTGCCAAAGGTCAGGCTGGCTATTGCGCTTTTAACCCCATGTCATCCCTCAGGCTGCGGGGAGACGGGGTGGGGGAGTGGGGGGGGGGAGGATACAGCAATTATCGTTCAGCAGAGAGATTGCTACAGTTGGAAGTAAATGTGGGTTATGAGGGGACACCAAGCCAGAGCTATTATAAGACATTTCTCTTTTTTTTTTTTATAAGTCTCCGTGCATATTAGGACAGTGAATAAATATCCCAGTAGGGTTGAAAACTTGCAATGTATCTTGCATGTTTATACTTATCAAATTTTCAACACCCCCACAAACTCAGGGGCTGTATATATAAACTCATTTAAAGGCAAAGTCAAGTCTCACTTTGAGAAATTCCATGGAGCCAAGGTTTGGGCCAACTGGCCCACCTTACCCCCTGGCCCACCTGGCCCTTGCAGCCCTGCCCTGTCAGCTCCCCCTTAGCTCCATTGGGATGGCCTACCTCCCCAAATCCCTGCCCTCCTCTCCCACGCACTTCAAGCTCCATGTGTCTCAAACCCACGTTTTCACCTTTCCCCCAGTCTCCAAATCAGTATTTCTGTCTTCAGTTCTTCTTGAGGTAGCACCGTATTGTCACTCCCCTAGCACTCCTGCCTTGTCATTGTTCCTGACACTCTGACCTGTTTTTGAGAGCTGTTGGCTCTTCCTCTGCGAGTGCCTCCAACCCCTTCAGCTCTGTCCCTCCTCACTGCCCTTGGCCTCAGCCAGGGCCCTGGGGCTGTTCACTTGCATTTTATCAGGTCTTGCCAGAGACGTCTCCTCCTCCAGCCTCTCATCCACACACTCCACCCCTTGCCCACCTGGCAGACTGATCCTCCTCATGCCCAGACCTCCCCCAGCTCCCTCTTGCCCACAGAATTAAACTGAAACTTGCCAGCCTGAGGATCAGCCCTTTCTAGAAGAGGCACTTTCCATTCCTGTCTCTTATCCCTCCCTTCACACACTTTAGGTGCATGATAAGCAAGAATACTGGCTGTTCCTCAAACTAATCTTTGCTTTTCCACCTCTGAGCATTCATGTTCACTGTTCCTCTGCTTGCACGCGGTTGCTCAAATTCTGCTGGGGGAAACTCTACCCTTCCTTTAAAGTCCACTTCAAATGCTTCAGGAAACCGTCCCCCCTCTCCCTGCCCCCCTTGATCCAGATGCATGGTTCTCTCTTTTGAACACTAGTAGCTCTTTGATTCTTTTACTGTCTTATGGAACCTATCTTTTCCTAACTGGCATTCAGCTCAGTCCCAGTCCATGCATACTTAGCAACTACCCATTAGGAGCCAGAGACTGTGGTATGTGCTGGAGGTAAGCAAGATAGATATAGAAGGTCCCTTTCTGGGGTGCCTGGGTGACTCAGTCGGTTAAGCATCTGACTCTTGATTTTGGCTCAGGTCATGGTCTCACGGTTCGAGATTTGGAGCCCTGTGTCAGGCTCCACACTGGCAGCATGGAGCCTGCTTGGGATTCTCTCTCTCTCTCTCTCTCTCTCTCTCTCTCTCAAAATAAATAAATGAACTTTAAAAAAAAGATTCTTTTCTTCATGGAGTATATAGTGTAATGGAGGAAGCTGATAGGTCAATAGTCAATTATAATCAGATGATCAAGTAAGATCGTATCTGATGGTAGCACAGACGGGCTGCTCACGTAGACTGTAGGAGAAGCAGGCCCAGAGTGGGGGAAGAAGAACCCACACACAACCTTCAGTTATTTATATTTTAACTTATCTTTTCCGGGTGGACATGTTCTTGAGGGAACCTGGGTCATACTGCTGCATCCCCTTCATGTCGGAGTATGGTGCCTACACATAGGCAATGAAGCAACTGTGGAAAGACATTTTTCGCAAATAGCGCATTAAGTCTTAAGCATGCAGGAAGTTTCCTGGTGGAGAACTAAAAGTCTTGGGAGAAAAATAAAACAGAATAAAATGCAAAGAGGATTTCTGACAGTAAAGCTTGTACATATTTCCAGAGCTTGAATTGGCCAATGTGCTGTCTCCACGTGGAGAGCTGTCTTCATCATTTGTCCCATTTTATAACTTTTCACAAATAAAGATACAGGCTTTGGAGCTGAGATCAGGAAAAGGCATCTGAGGTCCAATGGCTTTGTGGCACCATTAGTCTCCTCCGGAAATGGCCAGGACCTTTAGTAGAATGGGTTACGTAGAGTCCACAGTAGGGGTTGGATAAGAAAATGCTGAGCACCGAACATGTTAGAGTTTGGGGGCAACTTTCTAAATTTTACAACATGGTGGCTGCGATCTACAGACTGGCAAGCTGTTCGCCAAACCCTTTTCTTTTCCTTCCCAGGATTGGATGTGCAGTTCTCGCCTCACTTGCGCTTCATTTGGTCAGGCGATTGAGTTCTAGCCCATGGAATGTGAGCAGGCCTAATGGGCACCACTTCTGCCTCCATGCTCTGTCTCTTTCCTGCAAAGCGCCCTGTGGAAGATTCCGGGGGCAGAGATGGAAACAGCTAGGGTCTTTGTATTCCCATGTGAAAGCTGCCAGCTTGCTAGGTATGCCATGTTGGGCTGTCTGGTGAGCAAGAGGAAAATTTCCACCAAGTCAAGCCACGGAGACTGGGGTTTATTTGTTAGAGCAGCTTACATCACCCTAACTAATACAATCCACTCCATACTGTGTTCAGGAAAGTGAAGACAAAGAAGTGAAGCATCCTTAATGGGTGCACTGTGAGGCTAGACTTGCCTTGTGCTGGGTTTGTTGCTTTGTCTCAGAGTGCCCTTGGCGGGCCTCAGGAAGCGGTTGCTTTTAGATTTGTTCAATAGTATGTTTGAAGTTGTTCTGCATTAAATTAAAAAATCAGTAGTCTGCATGTGGATGCAAATTCCTAATAGCTTTAACAACTGAAGAAAAATTTCCAGATGTTTCACAAAGCACTAAAATACTGTACATTGTTTTCTTTTTCAATGAGAAATTATTCACAGGGCAATAAAAAGTTGTTTCTTCAGTAAACAGATTATGTTTCAGTCTGCGGTGTGAACACTTAAATGGAACGGTGCAATATGCCGCTTTTTAAAAGAGGGTTTTAAACATGTCAGTACAAACCTTTCAGCCCTCTGTCCCATAAATTCAACTTTTTAAAATGAAATCAACCTGAGCCTTGTGAAAGCTCACACTACTATATCAAAACGAGTGAAATCTGCCTGTTTATTGCCACTGACGGAATGTGGCAAAGAAACATTCTTTTCACATGGGACAATTTCTTCAACTTTACACCAAGTGAAATTTAATTGCTTTCGCTTCCTGGAATCATTAGGCATGAGTCCCGCTGGAGGCGGAGCCAAAAGGAGAAGGTGAAAAATAAGTCTGTGTTTAATACATCTCACCTTGGAATTTTTATCCTTCTTCCCTCTCTTACAGGTTATGTAGCAGGTTCCAGCCCAGGAAGCCACTTCAGACAAATTTAAGGAAGAGGGAAATTATAAAGGAAAAGGAGCAACAGGTGTCCCGTTGTGACCAGTAATCCTCGCAGAGGTAAATGGCATTCAAAGCAGTTCCTGATCGTTACTCTCAGTCCAACAATTGGAATTTCTGATTCTTTCAAGTTCATTTTTGGTGTGTGTTTTTTGTCTTCACACACACACACACACACACACACACACACACCACAAGTAGTAAGTGCAGTGCCAGGTCAGCAAAAAGAAGCATGGGCAAGCCTTTCTCTCGTGGGTGCTTGTATTCCAGGTGGGACAGTCACAATTGGATGAAACAAGTGCTGTGCAAAATTGTTATTTGCGTTGCGACAGGTTGTTTCACTTTTCAAAGGGATTCATAGACCCTTTTATAGTTAGTTATAAACCATCAATTAGAGTTCTTTATGGAGTGTTTGAATGAGTATTATGGTGAATACTTGACAGGAAGAAGGAGAAAGGGTAATATTAAAGGCCTTTGATAAAGTCACTGCCGTAAATGAAGGTGAACAATCTTCACGGACAAGGGAAGACAAAGGGGAATGAGAGCTACTGGGAACTCAGGGCTTCCAGATCACACTTACTTTGTAGAGTGAAGTACACCTGTGTTACATGTCGTAAATGTCCTTCCCTGCTTCTTAGAACCCTCATCGCATGATAACCTGCAAAGCATTCATTGTGATCATAAGGAAGGACATGGTGAATAGATGTCTGAGATTTGAAGACCCTTCACTCTTGGGAGCCATCAAGGATGGGATACAGAGTTGAAAAATGTCCAAAGGGGAAACATAGCAAGACATTTGGGGGGGGCGGTGAGTGGAAAAACAAGTGAGAGCAGCAATTTCTTTATAGGCAGGAACTTCAGTTTGTACACATGTTGGTTTCACAGTTCAATAGAATTGGATCCTGAGCATCCCGGAAATCAGTTTTGTTTTTTGTTTTTGTTTTTCAAAACAGTGCACACAATTCCTTCCTAATGGATATCTATAAACTCTGTGTGTGTTGTGTGTATTTAGACGAAGAAAATAATTATTCCTACTAAAGCATTTTAAAATGTGGATAAATTGGGGTGCCTGGGTGGTTTAGTTGGTTGAGTGTCCGACTTTGGCTCAGGTCATGATCTTGTGGTTTGTGAGTTTGAGCCCCATGTCAGGCTCTGTCTGACAGCTCAGAGCCTGGAGCCTGCTTTAGATTGTCTCCATCCCTCACCCGCCCCCGCCCTTGCTCGTGCTCTGTCTCTCTCTTAAATATAAATAAACATTTAAAAAAATGTGGATAATTTGTGTGCAAAAAAAAACCCAACTTGATTGAAGTCTCTATATTTCATTATGTTTGATTGCTCAGACTTCCAGTTTACTTTGAAGGTATATTTTTCAGGATAGGAGGATAGAAGGTATTTCATCTGATTGCTCATTAGCTTGATTTTAAGCTAATAAATATTTATTTTTTTAAGTTTATTTATTTTGAGAGAGAGAGAGGGAGAGAGAGCATGAGCAGGGGAGGGGCAGAGAGAGAAAGAGAGAGGGAATCCCAAGCAGGCTCCATGCTGTCAACATAGAATCTGATGCAGGACTCAAACTCATGAACCCTGAGATCATGACCTGAGCTGAAACCAAGAGTCGGATATTTAACTAACTGAGCCACCTAGGTGCCCAGAGCTTATACATATTTATATAGGGGGTTTGGGGGCCTTCATCTGTCCTATTGAGCCAGGCCTCCCAACTGTTAGGGGAGGGACCAACCTAAAAATCCTCAGCCTCTTCCCTTTCTCTCTCTTACATCCAGCAGATAGTAAAGATTTTCTCCTCCTTGAATTTGCTTCACTGGCTTCTACCCCAGTGTAAAGTTTAGTTTAAGAGAAGTTTCTCCTTATTAAGAACTTTGTCCTACAAGGAAGGAATGCTTTCTGAGGGCCTATGTATAGTTTCTCTTCTAGGCTTTGGGTAGGTTATACTAACGAAACAGACCCAGCCTCTGCATTTGTGAGGCTTAGTTGGGGAGACAGATATTTAAAAATAGACTATCGCAACTGCTGCTATCTACTATGTAGTCAGTGTGAGGAGGCCTGCAGGGGAAGGTTATGGAGTCTGTGAGGGTGTCTGAGGCAGAACTTGGCAAGATTTCTTTATTGACTCTTTCTGCCAAGACTTGACAGTTGCGTAGGATTTGATTGGGAAAAGCAGATATGAAGACCATTTGGGGCAGAACATCAGTTCAGGGAGGCTAGGAATCGTCAGCTTATGGGAGAGGAGGCTAGGGCAGATGATGGGGTGGGTGAGAAGCAGGCTAGTCATGCAGGCAGGGAGAGTAGAGTGGTGGGAAGTCAGTACATATTACAAACGGTTTGGAAAGGGCCTTGCCTAAATGAAAGTTCCTTGCAAAGAGTTTAACCTGTTTTTCCTGGGGGGTTCCAAAAACAGTTTTTTTGTGTGTCACCTGGGCTGAATATCCTCTTGATGGGGCTGCAAGCAGAACTTTGTGGGCCATGGTGAGACTTTGTATAGTGATCTGAGAACAATGGGAAGCCACCAGAGGGTTTTAAATAGAAGGGTGTCTTATGTTTATCAAATGCCACCAACAGAACTGTCATCTTGACCCAACAGAATGAGTAGCTCCCAATGTTGAGACTTGAAGATTTTGCAAAGAACATTATAATGTGTGTGTGTGTGTGTGTGTGTGTTTATGATAAGTCAAGACAATTAATTTTTAGAAACTGATTAAAAAGGGAAGGGGTTCGTGAAACATGAAGACATTTGATCTGCCTAATTGCTATGCAACCTAACATCACACAACTCCACTAAAAGAGAGCTGAACTCAGTATTAGTATCTGACTTATAACTGTTTGGGACCAGTTGATTTTTGCAGTAATCTCAGACATAAAAAAAATTGTATTCTTAAAAGAAATCCATGGTGAGAGGAGCAGAAGCTAACGTTGACATATCAGTCTTTGATATGGAGGTACAGTAGGCAGACATGAATTTTCCCAGATTAAAAACAAATGTGTAATGGAAGTTGAAATATAAAGAATTTGTCCATTTATCTTCTTGACTAAAGGGAGAAAAAAGCATCATACACATTGTAGATCATTTGAGTTTTAGGCTGATGATTTGAAACATTTTTATAATAATTCAGTGGCTCCTTTTGAATAACCAGATGTTAATAATGGTTCCCTGCTATGTGATTAGGAATGAATCTGCCAAGGAAAAATGAAGCCTCCTCTCTTGGGGAAAGTTGAGTTACTTCTGTTATTTGCACAGGCTTCCTGGGGAAGTCTATCAACATCCGAATAAATGATGGGAATAGGAGTCTGGCTGGTCACCATGGAATTATCAGCCTTGTTTTTTGAGTTAGACCTTTATTATTTACACACTCAGTTTGAAATACGACAAATGTAGTAACCTTCCAATGATTTTATTCCTTGAAATCCAGCAGTCCTTATAGGTTTTGGGTTGAAAAGCCTGTGCTATTTTAAGAAAAGTTTCTGTTGTCATTGCTTGTGAAAGCCATGACTGCTGCCTAAATTAAGAAATAATATGAATAATATATATGAATAACGATGGGGGTTTCCTTTCTTTAGGTTGAACTTTTTTTTTGGAAGAAAAATAGCATTTTTTTAAAAAAGAAAATAAACATCTAGAAACCATAAACGTCTCTTAGAGATGTCTCTCAGAGTAACCAGCTTGGATAGTTTTTGTTTTATTATTCTATGCCTGATACAGCACCTGCTTGAATTTTCTCCTTAGTATTGAAGGTCCCAGGCTAGGGCGTCTTCAGTCTAGATTCCCTTTCAGAATAATTATGTTCAAGCATTAAAATTCTTCATGTGGTCTTTATCTATTTTTGCAGTCTTCATGTATACTTAGGAGCTGAGCATTTCTTGTATAACAGTTAAAAATGAAGATTTAAATAAAAAGACCTCTAGATCAGAGGTTTTCAAGGCATGGTCCATGGACTGCTTCCTGGGAATCCACAAGATCGAAGTGTTTTCATACTAATAGCAAGATGCTATTTGCCTTTTTCACTGTGCTGGCATTTACTCACAAGATACAAAAAATGATGGCGGGTAAGCCTGTTGGCTCCTTAGCATAAAATCAAGGCCAGGCACCGAATTGTACTAGCGCTCATGTGTTCTTTACCACCATTGACTTACAGAGGGGAGAAAAAGCCAATTTTGCTTAGGAACATCTTTATGAAGGTGTAAAAATTATTCATTGTATTAAACTTGACCCTGAAGTATACATCCTTTTAATATTCTGTGTGACAAAATGGGACATGAGCATAGAGGCTTCTCCTCCACCTTGAAGTACAAATTGTCTTGAGGAAAGGTCGTCTGAGATACTCTGAGCTGGGAGCTGAACAGTCATTTCCTCCACTGAGTCCCCTTTTCACCTTCAAGTATAATGTACACACTGTGGATATTTAGACTTGGCAGACATAGTAGGTCTTTTTATGAGAATAAACAAAGTATGCTTATTATGTCGAAGAAGTCACCCATTGCATGTTTGACTAATAAATAATGAATTTAAGCTTTCAAGAGAAAATTGGAATTTAAGTTTTCAGGAGAAAATTGGAACTTGGAATTGGAAAACTTGGATTCACCACCATGAGCTTGATAAATTCAGAATATTTAAAGACTTTTCTGATGACATCAGAGGTGATGGTGACACATGCAATATTTTAGATATTATAAAATTAAATGGGATAACATTTGGAAGAGTGAACTATCATTTCCCCAACAACCAATAGTCGATGTGAAGAAAGCATGCATGGGTAAAAGAGTTACGTATAGTGCAAAGTAGAAAATGGATTTTAATGTAACAAAGTATCAAAAGTTAATTTTTATAGTTTCAGACTCTATAGCATAACTAACCTTTCAGAAACTGCCGCTTGTTGAATTTTGGTGTGGTATCAAAGAAGAAGATCCACAATTATCTGATAAAATTATCAAAATGTTTTCCCTTTTAACCACTTAATCACAATGGTAGACAATCAAAACAACATATTGCAACAGAATGAAAGTAACAGCAGATGTGAGAATCCAGCTGTGCGAAGTTAGACAAAAAGAAAAATTAGATGTGCAAAACTGTAAAACCACACCATTCCTATTATTCAACCTAATTAAAAAATTTTAATTAGGGGCGCCTGGGTGGCTCAGTTCGTTAAGCGTCTGACTTTGGCTTGGGTTATGATCTCACAGTTCATGGATTCAACCCACGTCGGGCTCTGTGTGGACAGCTCAGAATCTGGAGCCCGATTCTGTGTCTCCCTCTCTCTCTGCTCCTCCCCTGCTCACACTGTCTCTCTCTTTTTCTCTCTCAAAAATAAATAAACATAAAAAATGTTTAAAAATTTAATTGTGGTAAAATACATATAACATAAAATTTACCATCATCACCATATTGAAGTGTACAATTCAGTAGTGCTCCGTGCATTCACATTATTGTGTGATCAATCTATACAACTCTTTTCATCCTGCATAAGTAAAACTATACCACTAAACAATTCCCCATTTGCCCCCTCCTCCCTAGGCCCTGGCAACCACCCTTCTACTTTCTGCCTCTACGAATTTGACTACTCTAGGCATCTCATATAAGTGGAATCACAGTATTTATTTTTTTTTTATGACTGGCTTATTTCACTTAGTACGCATTTATGTCTGGGGAGATAAAAAAATGCTATTTATGTTAACATACACTCATTGTTCTCGTAATGAACAATAAAGACTTTAAAATTCTCAGTTTTAAATTCTAACACAGTCAGTACCGATAGGAACAAATCCCCAGCTCTTGGCGGTGCTCAGTAATTTTTCAGAGTATCAAAGGGTCCTGAAACAAAAGTTTGAGAGCCAGTGTTCTAGATACATTGTATCACGGAATGCTTATCACTCTGTACGGTGCAGAGAGCCTGCGCCATTTCTCAATATGCTACGGCTAGCAAGTGCCCGAACTCAGATGCCGCCTCTTCCAGGAAGCTTCCCCAGCACAATTAAGTGCTCTCTCTTCTGCTCTCTCCAGGTGTTTTCTACCCAACTTGATTGTGCCAGTCACTGCACTACTGTAATTTCAATTCCATTGTTTGTCTTCCCACCCTAAGCTGGCTATCGTGGCAGGAGGTATGATATCCATTTCACATCTCTATTTATTTTGTATCTATATTAACTGAATATTTACTAAGTGGATGAATGATGAAAGCCAGATGGTGGTCAACAAATTTTGAAAGTTACAGATCAACTCTATGTCCTAGTGCCTGAGGCAGAATTTTAAGGGGCTCTGAATTGACTATTTTTAATGATTATTATATAGTTTAATGGGCTTGAGAAGAAATAACATACATGTTGAACTTGTCATTTCATGGATTTCATTTTAGTACGAGCTTAATGTTAAATGCCAAGTAACTAATATTGTAGTGAGTACGTTGGAAAGGCGCAAAATTGCAAAGGCGGCACTCTAATGCGGACATTTGAAAAGCTTTGTCTTAGTCCCAAATTGTATTGCTTCTGATGAATACATTTCTTTTTGTACATCTGCGGATTAGAAGAAATCTATCGGTTGAGATTTCTTGAAATTTTTATAGTACGTGCAAATACGAATTAATACAGAATATAAGAATGTCATCCTGTGGGATTTGAAAGCCAGTGCTAATATAGCTTAATAAATGTTTTTTAAAACCTCATCTTTTCTTGACAATGACTTTATTTCTTACTTGTCGAAAATGTGCTTTAAAGTCTTTCTCTTGGATGTTCTGTTTCTCTAAAGACGTGGAGCCACTGAGGAAATTTTTTGAACTTGACTATAAAGAGTCTGTGTTAAAGATTAAAAACTCACGGAATGGCACATTAAACCCTCACACTCTTCATATGTTATTAGCAATAATCATGGTTAATACCTATAGAAGCTGCCGTATTAAAGAGATTTTCAGTGCTGTGAACATTGTTTACTATTTGTTTACTATGATTTGGGTATTTATTGATCTAGGACTCTTTGCAGCCTGAAATTATTAGGGTTTGGGGTCTAAATTAGGCAAGATATTGGAAGATCTTAAATTCCATAAGGGAGAGTGTCTGGAAAATGTGCCTTTTGTTGGTCTCTGTGGAGTAAAGCTTTTGATCTTCTGCATACTTGGTTTTGATTTACCTCCAAAGCCACGTTGACCACTTTGGCGTGCACGGCTACAGCGGAGTCTTTTAACTAAAGTGATAGGACAGGCTTCAGTCCCCATTGCATTCAGACCAGATGCAGGTCTTGTCTCCCCCTCCCCACTTGGAGAGTGTGGGGAGGATGCGTTATGAATAATGTCTTTCTCCTGGGGACCCGGTCCGGGGATCAGAATGCTTGGAAGTGAGTTGGCCTGCTCTTTTATCTCAGCCTGTTTAATTCTGAAAATCACCGACTGTCTGAATTGAAAGGGAATCAAAGACAAAGCTATTCAACACGCTTCTTTCATGGTGAAGAAACTGGGAACTAGAGAGACTAAGTAATTAGCCTTGGTCAGCTGTGAATTGGTGACAGAACTGGGGCTGAAACTCAGGTCCCTCAGTGGAAGTTTGGTTTTCTTTCAGCCACCAGCTAACGGAGAATGTTCGTGGGCGTCTTGGAATGTAGTCCTAGAGTGTATAGTGAAGTAGGGTCAAGCCACCCCAACTCTCTCTCTCTCTCTCTCTCTCTCTCTCACACACACACACACACTGTATTCCAGCCTCAGGCCCAACACTGAGCAGCTGTGTGACTATACGCAGGTCACTTATGTAAACTAAGGCTCTAGGAGGTGATCGGTTCCACAGAGATGCTCTCTCCTGCACTGGCCGTGGCCTAGATTCCATGAGACCATGCATGTGGAAGTCCTCTGTGAGCTGTAAAACGTAGACGAGTGCCAGGAGCAGAAAGCCAAGCCCTGAAATGCTTTCATTTGAGCACTGGTACAAGAAATCTCGTGAGGTGGTGAGTCCTGCTGTGCGTACTCCTTTGCATAATTCACAGCTCTGTGATTATAATATTGTTAGAACCAAAGAGGCAGTCCTCCCCCTTCCTCTCCTCCTCTCTGGCAGCTTCATAAGCCCAATTCTCAATTTCAGACCTTGCTGGAGGTCCCCTTGGAACTTTGATTTGTTATTTCAAAGCTTTAAAGGTATAGACATGTTTAATAAAAATATACTTATTGCTTTGGGCTTTTTCATTCATTCTGTGATATCTGGCAAGCTTGTTATACTTGCTAGAGCCATGGGCTGGGGTTTGGGGGGGCCGCATGGCTGGCTTTTGACCCCTGCTCTGCTCTGTGTCCCTTTGGATCACCGTGTAAAATAAGAAGGCCGGCTCAGAGGACCCCTTAAGGCCTTGACTCAGCCAGCCCAGGCTGCCTTAACAAAATACCGTAGACTGTGTGGCTTAAACAACAGGAATTTATTTTCTTACAGTTCTGGAAAGCTGGAAGTCTGACCCCAGGGTGCCAGTGTGGCCAGGTTCTGGTCAGAGTTCTCCTCCAGGTTCCAGACGGTTGGCTTCTCTGTGTCCATACACAGCAGAGAGAGAGAGAGAGAGAGAGAGAGAGAGAGAGAGCAGTTTGAAGAGAGAGTTTTGTCTTTGTTTTGTTTTGTTTTGTAACTCTACTTTTTATTTCTTGCATATGTTAAGAGACAAATGCGTACAAAATAATGGTAACTATCCATGTTACAGGGCACGCAATATATAGAGAGCTAATTTGGGACATCAGTAACATAAGGGGAGAACAGAGCTTTATGGGGTGCGGGGGGGGGTTGGTAAAGACTTTGTACCCTACTGAAGTTAGCTGGTATCAGCTCAAACTAGACTGTTACAAATTTAGGATGCTAAATGTAATCCCATGGTAACTCTAAAGAAAGCGTTTAACAGATACACGCAACAAGAAATGAGAAGGGAATCGGGTTCACTACAAAAAAATCAACTTCATACACAGAAAGGCAGCAATGGCGAAAATGAGAGATAAAACAGGCAGAAAACATAAAGAAAACAAAAAACAATATAGCAGAAGTTATTCCTTATACTAATTACTTTAAAAGCAAAAGGATTAGACTTTCCAAACAAAAGACAAAAATTGACCAAATGGATAACAGACAAAAACAAAAAAAAATGTCTCTTTTCTGGTAAGGGCACTCATACAATCATGAGAGCCCTGTCTTCACCATCTCAAGTGAATGTAATTATCTCCCCAAAGCCCCACCTCCAGGTACCATCATACTGGGGGTTAGGGGCTTCAACATAATGAATTTGGGGGGGGGATGCAATTCAGTCCATAGCAGGCCCCTTCTAATCTAAATGTTGCAAGTCAACATTACATGTGAAATGTAATGCTAATACTGAGAGATACCAGAAAATTCTTGGTACAGAAAATCCATAAAAGAGCTAACTCCTGGGGAGAACATAGCCCATTTGGAAAGCGACTGTAGTACAAAGCCACATGAGAACGAGGAACTAGGGCCTGCAGAAGTTCAGAAGAACGAGAGAGCACTTAAGGCTGGGAGAATTAGGAGGTCTTCCTGGGGAAGGTGGCGTTGAGTTGGATACTGAAAGACGGCAAGATGTCGATAAATGATGGTGGGTGTGGGGTGGGTGCCAGGCAACAAGCACAGAGCTGGAAACGGGTTGGAGAACTGATGAGTCAACCTGCTCACCTTGACTTGAGCTGGAGATAGTCCTGGAAATACTGCTTCAACTCAGACAATTCTGAAAGCCAAGCTGAGAGTTTTGGAACATAGGTGATGCCTGGAGAACCTCTTTATTTTATTAACAGCCAAAGTGGGCTTTGGGGAAAGGAAACCCTACTTCAGAGATGGGGACTGCCTGGGGGCAGAGGAGAGATGAAGAGAGAGACCATTCTGGAGCATAGAGAAGTGGTCTTCAATGACTTCTCGCTTTCTCTTCAACATCCAGGATGTCTGTTGCAAAAAACCAGCCTTGGACTGATTCACCACTGGAAGCCGCAGTCGTCCTTCTGGTTTTGGCTTCTGCTTTAGGTAATCAGATTTATTTCCTCTTGTCAAGTGTTATACTCTGTTGGCAGAGTAGACAGAGGCTCTCGGGTACATCCTGATAGGTTTCTGTAGCCAAGACGAGAAAAAGTTGTTTTTAGGAGCAGCTGACACAGGGGAGGGCTGGCATTTCACCAGTCCCTGCAAACCACCTCTTTGGCAGGACTGGACTTGGTGGGGAAGGAAAGCATGAAGAACGTGCTCTACATACATGACATCCTGGGAGCCGTCCCCTTGAAAGATAGAAGACTTTTGGTTCCGTTTCCAGTACCCCTGACTCCTACAGGTTGAAAAGCAGGCAGTCGGCTTGTTTTTGTAATCCAAAATTGCTTAGGCTTCTCCTGCTCTTGAACCTTACTGTTTTGGGCTGCATGGCAGGGCACCTGCGCCCTCCTGTCCGAGCCTCCTGATCTTATGTATGGGTATGCTTCCCATGGGTTCCCTCTCAGGGCCCTTTTTGCTGTCTGTTTCCCGCAAAGGCACTGAAGCAGTCTGGTTCCTGGGGAACCGACCCTCTACCCCTCAGTCTGTTCTGGACACTGATTACCGGAGTTTCTGAAGATTTTAGAAGCTACCAGCCTCCTTCAGCTCTCACAGTACTGGAGCCACTTTGTGGTCAGGGAGAAATGGGGAGATGCGGTCCACGGTTTCCCCTTGGAGTCTTCTTTGGTGTCTCTGGCTGGAGCCGAGAGCACAGACCTTCTTCCCTGCAGGCTGTTTACTTCCTAACAACAAACACCCAAACCTGCTGGTCCAACAGATTTTCAGATGCGGCCGGACCCTGAATCCCAGAGCCCGAGTACTGCCACAACGCTCACCAGCCCTTCCAAAGCTTGCTTGTGCTCCATCTTGTCTCTGTAAGCTTAAAGCCAGAGGGACAGTGGAGCAGGCGCCAGGAGCACCGACGGCAGCCGCTCACATGGTGTTGGGGGCTCTCTGGGCAGGGGGCAAACGGGTTACCGAGAACCACGTGTAGATTTGAAGTATCATCCAGGAACATTTCATTTTCACAAACCCCCAGAGACAGGCTGGGTTTTCATGGAATCAAGATAGAGCTGGGGTTCTCAGAGGGATGAGCTTTGTGAACAAGACTGTTGGCAGCTGAGTCCACTGGTTTCCTGGGTAGATTTGATACACCTGCGCCAGACATATGACACCACACATATTCCATATACTCTTACCATGCCCTGTTTGGTCCTCCTGGACATATCTGCCTCTGATGTCATCTGAGCTCATACTGCACTTCCTCAGTCGTTACAGCTTTTTATTATTCACTTAACGGGTGGACCTATTGACATATTCCCTATTCACAGACATTTAGGTTGCCGTTAATCTCTTTCTGTTTTAACCGTGGTGCTCTAAGTATATCTCACATACATCATTTCACAGATAAGCAAAGTACTTGTAAAGGGCGATACCTTTCTAGAGGCGGAGTTGCTGGATCAACTGTATATTCACTGAAACTTTAGGTAAATATCACCAAGTTGTTTTCTGTAGAGACCATCCGTCTCTCCACCTGCACCAGAAACGTATGAGAGTTTCCATTACCTCATGCTTTTACCAACCCATTCTATTTTTAAACGTCTTGGTCTTGCCAAACTGGTCCATGAAAAAATGCTTTCTTATAATAGTTACAATTTGTTTCTTATTATCTTGAGAGAGGCTGTGCACCTTAAGAGAGCACCTTTAAAAATCATGTACCACCCAGTCCTTTCTGAGTAGACAGAGGACAGAAGGGAACAATAATTCAGAAACAAAGGTCTCAACCAGCTGGAAGATCATCGTAATACATTCCTTGAGGACGAGCGCGTGCCTTTTCTCGTTTCATCTTCGCTGACGCACAGAACTCACCATAAACGTGTGTCAGGTTGAATTTGTGTCACTTTGGTGTAAGAGGGGGAGTCTTTTTCATATCTGCCCTTCAAACTTTGATGTTTTCCTTTCAAGAGTTTGGAAGTGCTTTCCTGAAAAATTCAGTTCAAAGAGTTCAAGTTTCATTTCTTGTTAGAGTATTACCTCCTGAAGGCTCCCTTCAACAATAATACCATTATTTCCATGACTTTGTTGTTGACTTTTCAGAATCATTGTGTATCTGTGAGGAAGGTGTCAGAGTCACACTGATCTCAGGGCATGGGGAGAAAACATTCGGTGAACTGCCTAGACTCCAAAGCTTGAAGGAAACTTTCTCAACAGCCTCCATCTGCTATCAAAGTTTTCATATTGCACGAGCCAGTATTAAATGTCAGTGAATTACAGCTTGTTGGTGCATTAACCTTAACTTTACCAAAGGAGTTCTAATCACTGGATCCCATGGGAAACATTAGTATTATCATCTATATTACAGCCAGTATTGAAAACTTTATTAGAATGCGGGATGATATATCAAGATCTCTAAAAAAAAAAAAAAAAAAAAAAGAATCAGTTTTGCAATTTGTCTTTGCAACCATTAAAACTTTCCATAAACATAGATCTATGCATCCAATAAAGAGCGTACAACGTGATGCTTTTTGTACACTCAAATATTTCAAAATTTAGGATCATGGTGGTAGTGGCAATAAAATTGAATATCTGTGTTCCTTGTTCTGCCCCTTCCCCCTTGGGCATGGAAAAATATCTGTTTTTAGCCACCAGGTTCCATGCTAGATGCCATGTAAAAGCAGATTACGAATCAGATCTTATTGCCTCTCTTCTTCCCTTCCTGCTTCCTCACCTTCTTCCCTTTCCTCAGGTAGATGCAGCTGCCACATGCCAGTCACTGGCATTGAGTCAAAAGCATATGTAGTTATGCTTATGATTTTTCTAAGCCTTTGTACAGGCCCATTATTTTTTTTTTTCTGAAAACCTTTTCATTGGCAACAAACTCTAAGAGAGTAGTTGATTCCACCGCCCAGAAATAGTGGTTCAAGCCCCACTTTCTTGTGCAAAAATCTTCTTTTTGCATGTCAGAGTGCTGGGTATTCTATCATTAGGGTTTTTATCCATTTAGTTTTTTTTTTTTAATGTTTATTTGTTTTTGAGAGAGAGAAAGAGAGACAGAGCAGGAGCAGGGGAGGAACAGAGAGAGAGGAGACACAGAATCCGAAGCAGGCTCCAGGCTCCGAGCTGTCAGCACAGAGCCCGATGCAGAACTCGAACTCCTGAACTGCAAGATCATGACCTGAGCCTAAGTCAGACGCTTAACCAAATGAGCCACCCAGGCGCCCATTGCCTCTCTTTGAATTACTAGCCTTGGCACTATGGATTTAAACATGGAATGGACTGGCAGAGTCAGAGCAGTGCATTGGAATGTCTGTTAAGTTAGACGTTGTGTGATGTTGAAGCTGAACCCCATCTCGTGGAAGTCTGTCAGGATAGATGGTGCCTACATACTAATGAACAAGTTGGATGGTTTGTGTGGGGAAGACACTAACAGTAAATGGGAACACAGCCAAATGAACATATAACACCGAAAGTTTGGCAACTCCGGGAACAGTTATCTTGGGCCAAGAGTGAGAAAACAGATGGGCACTCGGACTAGACACCCCCAGGCTGGGACGGCTGATGTGCTCATCACGATGCACGATTATCCAGTCTGCTCCCACCTCCTGCTCTCCTGGTGAAAGGTCTTGGGTGAGAGAGGGTCCTGATATAGGAGGCAGAAGGTCATCAGGAGAGACACTCAAGTGGGTCACTCTGATGCTAACTTGTTCCCAGTCGAGATGACTTCCTGAGAGTTTGTCCAAGGAAATAATTTGGGCGTTTAGTTTACCTTGGAGAGATCTGAGGGCTTAGCTGAAGAGAAGAGCCAAATGCATTAGGATTAGATGCTGCTGAGGTGGCAAAAACCTCAAAATAACAGTGACCTCATAAGAAACTCTACTATTATTCATATAAAAGATGAACAGATGTGTCAATCTGGAGCTGATATCTTGTTCTACAATGTCAGGGACGCTTCTACAGTGTCAGACTCCTTCTACCTCGTTGAACATATGGTTTCTACCATGTGACACAAGATGGTTGCTCAAGCTCCTGCCATCACATCTTTCCAGAAGCAGAGGAGGGAAAAAGGGAAAGAAGGGCATGCCCCCTCCCTTTAAACACTGTCCTAGATGTTTAAACACAGCCCTTCTTGCAGTTGCACACCACAATGGAGGCTGAGAATTGCAATTTTACTCAGAATCCCGACATGTCCAGCCAAAAATTAGACGTTCTTCTTATCAAAGAACAAGGGGAGAAAGAATTTTGTAGTATAGCCATCAGTCCTTGCCACTTGAAGGCAGACAAGAGGAACTTCTTGAAGTTCTGTGAGTAGTTAGGGTTGGGCTTCCAGGGCCGGTCACTCCAGCTCTGCAACCCGGGCATTACCAGGAACTGCTGTGCGCTTGTGGGGTGAAGACAAGGTTGGGGCGGGTTGGAGAGGGAGCTCATTTCCTTAGGCCCATGTCCATACATACAAGCACTTGGATCCCACCCTGGGACGGACGCACCACGTGGACCAGCCACGTCTCCTGACACGTGCCCCTCAGAACAGCCCTTGTGCAAAATGGTAGAAGGCATGACTCCGAAGTTGGGGTTCTAAAATAAGTTTGTACCATGTCACTTTAGAGACACGAAGCAGGCCTCTTTACGGGGAAAAGTCTCAGGACCTTTAGTGTGGACGAGAGCGTGTTGTGGAACTCCAAGGGTAGGATCGGGCATGTGGTATCCTCCCTCACACCCCCACCCCAGTGCATCTCCAGGATACTAGGGTGTTCGCTGGTGGACTCAGAGACCCACAGGACAAGAGACTCTGCAGGTGAATCTCCTGGTGCTGTCTCTGGTGATGTGAGTAACCGGTGCTGCATGAGAAGACTGGGGGGAGGGGCAGCAAAGAGAGCGCAAGATACTGAAGTCCAAGTTGAAAAAGGAGGAAGTTATTTGCAATCTGGATGAGACAGCAAAGGCATGAGGATTAAAGTGGAAACTCTCAAATAAGACAGGTGTGGAAAAAACTCTGATTGATCCTCCTCCTTCCGGGATGGCAGAGAGAGAGAGGACCTGATTGTTTTGACCCAAAGAAAGATCAGCAGTGCTTTCAAAGCAGTAGGAGCGGGGAGAGCTCCATGTGTAACCCACAGGCCGACCATGAGACAAGGGCAGCTTGAGAAAGCCAGAGTAACATTAGACACGTCCTTCCACAAGTCTATTCCACAAGCTATTCAGGATAAAGGGCTCATCATAAACACTGCTTACAAGCTGAGATTTAGCCTTCCAAAAATATGGAGAATTATCTTTCCCCCAGATATAAAACTTTTATTTTAGGGAAAATGTCTCCCTTTTCCTAAAAGGTGTAGGGAAAATAAACTTCCATAGTAGGAGTCGGTGGTGGTGGTGGTGGTGTTCATATGTAGCAGGGAAGTGGGACAGGCCTCCCCTATGTCCCTTTTACTCCTCTCTGAGTGCGTCTCCATATTAACTGCTACATGGAGGCAAGTCTATGTCTTTGGAAACACCTTCTTTGATGGGGGGAGAGACAGAGAAGGAGGGACAAGAAAAGGAGGGTGAGAAAATATCATTTTTCCCTTGCAGCATTCACTCCTACCCCTTCACCCCATGCTCTCTTACTTCTGGCTCTGTCTTTCCACGATTCCTGAAATTCGCTCATTGGATACAATCTTCTGGATGCCCTTTCTCCCTCTCCATTTTTGGGGGTGCCCATTACTGTATTTTGACTTTATAAGAGAAATCCGAGCTTGGCTACTGGCTTTTCTAGATGTTGAGAGCACACAGCCGTGGCTGTGTGATAGTGGATGCCCCCGTGGAGCCTCACCCATGGTCCAGGCTAGGGCTGGGGTGGTGTTCTGGGCTGTGACTGAGGAGCAAGTGGCGGTTCTGCCAGCAGGTGCTAGGGGAGGCCTGAAGTTCATGTGCATGCACACTCTCCCAGCTATCTTAAGCCTCCCTCAGCTGCCTTTCATGATTATCTTAACCTGATTTTACTGGAATAAATATGCCCAAGATCGAGTTAGGGGTGGAGACAAAGTACCGCCAATTCTCCCTTCCCTCCGTCCATCAAGCTAACCAGCCACTTTGTGCAGCTCAGCAGAGTGGAACCGAAAATTCCTTAGCCACGCCTATTGGAATTTAAAATAGAGAGTGATCGTAATTTCTGAGACAGCCTCTACTTTCCATATTTGAAGATTAGTAGCACGGTGTGTATTTCTAGAAAGACTGTGACCTAAGAGATGCTCCCAGCACTCCCCTAGAGGCACTATTCTGTGCGCAAGCCCATCTCACGCGGTTATGATAACTTGCCCCAGTGCTCTGGAAAACTAAGAGGGAAAAATGAGAGAATCCACTGATGTATAATTTACGTCTAGGCAGTTATTTATTGGATTCATAAGCCTGAGTTATTGATAAAGAGAGAAGGAAAGAGCAGAATTGTCAGTGGCATAATAATCTGTGCCAAAGGGTAGCGGCACCTGCGTACTTCAGGAGGGCAATAAAAAACGCACACGTGTCCAGCGGACGGAGACGCTCAGTGAGCTCTGGCCGGTGCCGCTCGAACAAATCTATACTAGATCCCCAACTTGAGAAGCTCACACCGAGACTTGATAAATGTGCCACTTCATTTCTCTGAGTTGTGTATTCCATATGTGGCTAAACACTTCAACACGTCCGACCACATCCTTTACTGATTTCAGAATTTTTCCAAACAGAGTGGGTTTTAAAACCTGAACTCTTGGTCCAAGAAGAAAACTTTTGTGGACAGACCAAGCAAAACGTTCAGCTGGCCGTGGCTGCGGAGAAGGAAGACAATATAGGCATTTACAGGCTGGGCCTTCTGGAATCCTCATTGAGAAGTGTTGGATGCGGGCTCCGGAGAGGTCTGCCCACCTCCCCATCCTTACCCTGGGCTGCAACCTCTTTCAAATATCACCCGTGAACAGAAATAGAAACAGAGGGCTTCTTTCTTTCCCTGAAGGGGAAAAGTGAGTCTTAAGTTTTGTGATCTGTATAGAGCAGGGGCTTTATTTTTTAATTTTTACTTTTGATCGTCATTACGTGTTTTGGAAATCAACTGACATTCAGTACCCCACCCCCACCCATGCCTTTCTTGGCAGCAATTAATTTTTAGGTCTGGAATACTTTCAAAACCTATGAAGAATTGACTTCCACGAGCCAATTGGTTTTCAATCACAAATGTCAGATACATAAACAACGCGTGTAGCACTGTCTCACATAACACAATTAAAAGATGTAAATACAGGGTCTTTCAGTCAAATCAACTGTGCAAATAAATACACTGTGGAATGTGTTACATATGTGCATCTTTAAAGTTATAAACACACACATCTGTTTAAATCCTGTAGGTACGGAGTTTGCACACAAGTGAAAGTTGGTGATACTATTTTTTCTTCCTCAAGCTGTTAAAATAAAATTGCATGTGTCTGTAAAAAAAATCGGGTGCAATCTACAAACGATGTGTATTTCCAGCATGTGTTTTTATATAAAATGAAATTACCCCATCTTACCTGGCATTTATATGACTTACGTTCCCCTTTGTTATGAGCAATATTCTGATAGGATTGTGTTTACACTGTACCTGCTGGAACTTGAGGGATTCAGGTGATAGCCGACCTGGGATGTAAGCTCAGACCTTTCCCCGAGGCAGCTCTGTGAAGTGGGCAGGGAAGCAACCGTAAAACGAGGTGAGCTGGGATTTGCTGACATGGAGGCCGGCTCTGCTGTAATATTAGCACATCTGTTGGGCCAGGCACCCTGTCATCTACATGGCAGTTGGGGGGCAGGTAGAGGCCAACTTTCTGTCAGGCAGCTCAGCACAGAAACTCAGAAACTGGGTGCAGAAGAAGGACGTTTTAATTCTCACATCTACTCCTTTAAAGTCAACACATTTTGTGGGTTCCAGTTTCTATCATGCTGCAGAATCCTTTGTGCTGAAAAACACACATTTTTAATGCTCGAAGATGTTGAGAACTAGTAACTATTCTAAACGACCAGCAGCCACAAGCACAAGCACATGGGTACTTGGCCCCTCACATGCAAATGACCTCATGCACAAGAGGGAAGTGACGTCATGGATCTTGAGCCCCGGCTGCAACCGTCCAAACCTTTCTGGGGCTGACATTCATGGCCCTGAGGCCCAAGCACATTGGGTCTCTCTTTCACTCCTCAGCAAAGGGAGACATTTGGGCCAATGTGCATTTTCTCAGAGTGGTGGAATGTCTCGTGAAGGTGGGCCGTGTAATAAGCTGTTGACCTGGAAGGCGCAGAGGGGCTATGATTTGCTCTAAGAGCTGGTTAGTAACAGGGCCAGGTGTAGAATCTGGGTCTAGTCCAGTAATCTTGTGTTTTGCTTTTGTTTTTGTTTTTTTGTTTCTTTGTTTTTTCGGTAGTTTTAGGTTAGGAAAAAGACTGAGGAAAAAGTACAGAGGGTTCCCATAAGCACTCTCTTCCACCTACCCCCAATTTCCCCAATTTTTAAAATACCATCTTGCCTAGTGTGGAACATTTGTTACGATTGATGAGTCAGTATTGACATGTTATTGTTAACTCAAGTCCCTAGTTCATATTTTCACTCTTTATGTTGTACATACTATGGGTTTTGAGAGAAGTATAGTCACCCGTATCTACCATTATGATATCATACCGAAGAGTTTAACTACCCTAAAGGTGTGTTGTGCTCTACCTATTCATCCTCACCTCCTCTTCCCCAAACCCTGGCAACCACTAAACTGTCTCCATAGTTTTGCCTTTTCCAAAATCTCATATAGTTGGAATCCTACTGCATGTAGCCTTTCAGTTTGGCTTCTTTCACTTAGCAATGTGCATTTAAGGGTCTCCTATGTCCTTTGGTGGCTTAAGAGCTCATTTCTCTTCAGTGTTGAATGATATTCCGTTGTCTGGAGGTACCACAGTTAACCCATTTACCTTGGTTGCTTGCAAGTTTTGGCTATAATAAAGCTGCCATAACTGTAGCCTTTTTACTATGGCACATTCCTTTCACATGGATTCAACATCAAATGTCAAGTCTTTGCAAGATGTATTCCTAGAAGTGATTGCATTTGGCAGTGTTTGCGTCCAATCACTTTCCAGCAGTACCTGTCCTGTGTCAACCTTGGAAACCTCCAAGACTCCTCTATTTCAGCTCTGACCATCCCTACTATAGCATACCCATTCCAGAGTCTGTTCCTTTATTCCTGCCTCTTTATCCTGTTTAGAATGTCTTCTTCCCTCAGGTCTGCCAATCTGAACCTTACTCACCCTTCCAGTCTCCTTCACATCCTGCCTCTTCAAATAAGATCCCCTCAACACAGAGAAAAGAATGGTCAGATGGATGTGGTTTGACTCCTAGCTCCACTGCCTTACTAGCTCTCTGCCCTTAGGCAAATTACTTCTTGGGGTTTAGTTTTCCCAGCTGTAAAATGGGTCTATCAACATTGCAGATTGCTGCGAGGATCTACGTAAAGTGCCCAGAGTACTTCCTGACACCTCAGTAAATGATGATCCTCTCCTTTTCCTCCTCTTCCTTATCATTGTCTTCATCACCTCCAAATGCAGAACTGATTTCTCCTTCTCTGGATTCTCTGCTGTGCGTGTTCATGTCATGTCTCTAAACTAGAATGTGTGTGTGTGTGTGTGTGTGTGTGTGTGTGAGATGTGGTGGGGTGTGGTGCTTAACCCCTTTGACACACACAGGGCCAGGGCAGGGCTTTCGAATTGCATTCCTTTTGACATTAAATTGGTGAGATTCAATAACAACACCCCCTGGGGTCTGTGGAATCCTGTTCCAGCTAATCTCTTGGTGTCTGCGTGGTAGTGGCCAACATCCCTAAACACCATTTTTGCTGGGCTGCAGGAAGACACTCTTGGGCGCCCAAACTATTTCTGAAAGACTAAGAGGACAACCATCTCAGGGTCGGGGATATCTGAGAGTTTGCAGCTAGTGTTCTTCTATGCTCTTCCCCCCATTACTCAAGGCTAAGGGTCCCTTTGGGGGACCCTCCTCCCTTCTACTGCTACTTTCCTGCCCCAGATCCAGGCTAAAGCTGGGGAAGGGGACTGTGATGAAAGCCACAATGATGAACGTTTTATTGGGAGTGAGAAAGGTATAAGAGTAGAAAGATTAGGAAAACAAATAGCTTGTATTAAAGTGGCCTCCTACCAATCTGATGGTATCTGAGAGTAGGATCTGTAGAAAAAATGCAGTGTTATTAGGCACATAATCCAGTCATTCATGGGACCTGTTACCTCCAAGGAATCAAGTCTGTTGTGCAGGCCATATAGTCGGTCTTGGGCTTTATAGTATAGGTCAGCAAACCTTTTCTGTGAAGGGCCAGATAGTAAATGTTTTAGGCTTCGGGGATCATATAGTCCGTCTCAACTACTCTTCTGCCCTATTGTAAACGCAGCCATGGATAATATGTAAACAAATGGGGGTTAGCTCTGCTGCCTTGAAATGTAAATTTCGTATACTTTTCACATGTGACAAAATATTATTCTTTTTATTTTAATTTTTTACATGTTTATTTATTTTGAGAGAGAGAAAGCCAGAGAGAGAGAATGAGCAGAGCAGGAGCACAGAGAGAGAGAGGGAGAAAGAATCCCAGGCAGGCTCCACGCTCAGTGGGGAGCTGGACACAGGGCTCAAACTCATGACCATGAGATCATGACCTGCGCCAGAATCAAGACTTGGACACTTACCTGACTGAGCCACCCAGGCACCCCTGTTGGTTTTATTTTTTTAATCAACCATTTAAAAACATAAAAACCAGTTGTAGCCCATTGGGTGTACAAAAACAGGTGGCAGCCTTTTAGGCTGTAGCTGGTTGACCCCTGGTTTCCACCATCACAGAGAAAACTGGCTTAGGAGCAGTTGGAGTGAATCAGGCGCAGCTCTTCCGTGGGTGGAGATAATGAAAGAGGAATTGGGAAGCCCTTTGTCTCATTGCTTTCATGCTGAACCTAAATCCATAGATCTACCTATCACCTCCAATTAAGTTGGTCACGTCAGTGCAGTATTTCCCAACCTTGGCACTATTGACATTTTGGGCTAGATGATTGGTGCGGTGGGGGGGGGGGAGGGCATGTCCTGTGTTTTGTGGACTTTGGGCAGCACCGCTGACTTCCATCCACTGGACGCTAGAGGCATCCCTCCTCTCCCCAAGTCCTAACAACCCAAAACATCTTTGGATACTGCTAAATGTCTGCTGAGGGCAAAATCGATCCTAGTCCAGAAAAGCTGAGTTAGTCAAACATTCTCAGAATGACAGGAAATTCAGTGACCCCTTAGCAACCAAGTAATTGGGGTAGAGAAATGCGTGTGCGTGTGCGTGTGCATATGTGCATCCCCTGACTGGGCAGTCTTCTGTAGATCCCCATGGAGGGAGGAGAAGTGGATGGTTTGCCTTCTCAAAGACAAAGGTGTAGTCACAAATAATGCTCCCTGGGAGGGGGCACTCCCCCCGGAAAGATGACCCTCTAGTCCAGTCATTAGCAGACCACTTCTGATTACCAAGCAATCAAGTCAGGCTCCACAGCAAGTAAATAGGACAACCTGCTTTTAAGAAAGCCTTTATATCAGGGCTACCCTTTGAATGATGATTGAAAGATCTTCTGTTTTTAATGGGGGAAAATACTTCTTCCTTTTTATAGAAAAGGAGCCTCAGCAGGAATGGACTCGTTTCACTTCTTGACCAGGAGGGGAAAAAAAAAAAGATAAAAGAAAGTAGGGTGGGGGGAACGAGGCTCTTTCTTTGGAGGTGGGCGGGGGAGTGTTTAAATTCCAAGAAAACTCTGACCTGATTTAACCTGGGTTTCCAGTTTAAAAATTTTAACTCAAAACTGCTTCGGTGTAGAGATTGGACCCTGTTCAGGGTCTGGCTCCTAGTGGAACACCGTTCTACCCTGGCTCTTTGTCGTTTCTGGTGAAACTGACACAGAGGTGCATAAGGATTAGTTTTGCCATTGAAACAAGTAGATACTTCATTGGCATTGCCATTCGCTTTTCTACTGGGGTAGCCATGACTAAGAACACAGATCAAGGTTAAGCTACTTGCCAAGAGTCTCCACATCTCCCCTCCCCACACTCTACCCCAAACCCCAAATTCAAAACCAAACCCAAATAACCTAAAGCCCTTCAATCCTGTGCAGGAAGTTAATTGGAATCACCCAAGTGGGTTATTGCTCCTCCTTCACTCGTTTGCCACAAATCAGTTTGTTTTTATTTGCCTCAAAACCCCCATTAAATAGAATTTGTCTCGTAGCGTACAAATCATTTCCCATGACCGAAATGCAGATCTGTCTCCTTTTCCTAGTAAAGAATCTGAGCTATGTTTCTTTTCAACAAATCCCTATTCCCCAACCTATATTATACATCTCACCATGTTTTGTCTGCTTGTCTTCTGATTCCAGCTGTGTCATTTTAGTTATCATGCCTTTGTGTCTCAGGACAAATATCATAGAGTAGGAGCAAGGTAAGGATGCCGGTGATACACTATTAACCCAAACTTGGTTCTTACAAGCCGGCATCCCTAACCAAAGACCTCCACCCCCTCACTGTTGACAGGAGCACTTTTTTTTTTTCCTAATGCATATTTTAGTCTTGATTGACCATCGACCATATGGCATGATTGTCCTGGGGGTAAATTTATTATTAACAGCTCATAGCTGGAGTTAGAATAACTACACATGGCTGTGACATTGCACTAATTGACCAAGACACGTCTGAGAACAAGATGCAGAAAGTGGCCATTGCAAATTACTTCAAGCACAAATGGAGAGCTTAGTGGGAAAGAGCGATTTCAGATTAGAGATTCTGTATCTTAAGACCAAATTGGTCAGGGGAGAGGGGTTGGCTAGAGAGAGGAAAGGAGGTAGATGAGTCACACAAAGCCATTCTTCTGAGCCTCCATTAGGTCTTCATTCAAGTGAATTATTTTAAACGGATTCCTGTTAATGAGAAAGCAGCAGCCACACTTAAAGTGGCATTAATCCTGAATTTTTAAGTGCTCAGACAATTAAATCACTAAATCCATTGGGTGCCTTCCGTCCATATTTCCCTGTCTAATCCTGCTGTCACAGGCAAGGCCAGGCAAGATTTGAGAACAGCATGTGCTGTGTTAGCTCCATCACTTAGCATTAGAGTCAAAGAAGCCAAGTTTGGAGGGGACCCCGGGTACTGTCTGCACCAGTGAGTGGGGTGACGGGGTGCCGGGACACTGGCCAGGGGAAGCGCATTCGTTAACAGGCTACCACAGAGCTCTCTGGGGAGGGCTCCTGAAAATTATGAAATGTGAATAGGCTGTTTGTGCATCTCTCAGTAAATTTCTTTCTCAGATGTTTCTAGCCAGTGCGACGCGATTGAGAAATGGCTGGGGGAGAACAGAGGATAAAGCCAATGAGCTCAGTGTCTTATAAATCAGCGGCACCGAGCTGAACTGAAACTGTCAAACTGTGGAAAAACCTGCTGCCATGCAAGCTTGTGAGGCTTTTCAAAAACAAAACTGAACCCTTGTCTTGCTCTCTGGATGGGAGAGGGCTTAATTAAAGTTCAAGGAGGAGTGAGGAGTGGAAAAAGAAATACGGTTTGCTAGGAAAATAAAAAAGAACCAACTCAAGGTGGTACATATGTAACATGTCCCAATTCTGATCTTGGCTCAGGCACAGAATTACAAGTGGGGTCATGAAAAATAGCTAAGTGCTGTCATTAGTAAATCCTGCCAAGAGGTCCAATAATACTCTCTGCTCCAAAGCCAAACTAACTGAATAACCCTATAGTCACCAATATCATCCTCCCCACTGCATGGATGAGGAAACTGAGGCACAGGAAAGGTAAGGACCTTGCCTGAGGTCATATAGCTACTCAGAAGAAGAGTCAACTGAATTGGCACCAGAATCCCGCTCCCAACCACAGCGGCACTGGTCTCTCTTTAGGGACATCATGGATCTCAGGCTATGTCACCCGTGCTTGGGGCAGTAGGCAGGTCCGGTCCTGACACTTCTCATTCTAAGAAAGCCTTGCTGTGCCTTTCCATGCCTCAAATGTATCCAGATTCTGGAGTTGTGCCCCTGTTGCTTAATCATTCCATGCTTAAATGTGTCTGAGATTATGTTAGTGCTTTTGTTTTTTTAAGTCTTTATAACCAATTGCTGAAAAACAGCTTTAAATTTGGAAAGCGCTGGCATTAGGGGGACCCAGCTAGGTTTCCAATAGCAATGGTACGTCTGCCAGATTGCATTGTCTCCGACGTGTGAAGGGGTCGGGGTCAACCCCTTGTGCACCAGAAAATAAGGCCTGTGCACCCGGCCTGAAGTTGTGTTACTGTTGCCGGGGAAACCATAATTGAATTTCCTGAATTATACACAGTGCGATAGAACGTTGAATAACCATATTTATTTGCCTTCTAGGCCCTGTGGCATCTGTTGTTTAGCTCACAAAGGCCCTATTGACTGAAAGAGGGGTGTGTTGATCCAGAAAGCTGTGATGGGCGCACGAGGCGGTGGGAGCTCCGGGGCTCCTGGGAAGGGCCGGGATTTCTTCTCCCGATCTGCGGTCGCCAGACAAATGGTCTGACACAGGCAAACCCACCCATACAGCCAGAGGCTCTGGTGTGAAATTGATCCCCCTCTTCTCTGATGCTCTCACTTCTCAACCTAGGGGAAGAGAGAGGCAGTGTGGGAAGGGGCAGAAAGGAAAAGGAGAGGTAGCGGGAAGGAGGCAGAGGGGATGGGAAGCTAGAGATGAGTGGGGGAAGAGACTCGCAAGGCCACGGGGGAGCTCATCTGTGCCGGGGCCACTCTGCATGGGAGACATCTGCTGGGGACAGGGCATGACTTAGGGACAGATACACAGGTGGGGGAGACACATTCCAGCTCTGACCACCTAGTCAGAGCTCGAGATTTTTTAAAAATATTGTATAAGGTCTACAAGCCAAAAGCCGGGGGTTGGGGGGGGGGGGATTAGAGGAAGGGTCCCTTAGCTTTGATGAGCACGCTGGAAAAAGATCTGTGAGTTTGATGACATTTCAAATCGTTCTTAAAAGATGAGTAGGAACTCAGTGGGAGATGGGCTTCTTGAACTCAGGGAACAGGAGAGGTGAAAATACATGTAAGGGGGTGTAAAAGCCTCACGTGGGTCCTGGGTAGTCCCTGAACTGGTCACCCCCCAGCCACCAGCTTCGTCCGATACTCATTGCTACCACTGAATTAGCCCACAAACAGTGACTTCTCTGGGGCAGATGAACAGGGAGCAGAGGAGGGAAAAAGGTAAGAGAATCAGACTTCAAGCATGGGACACTGAGGCTCAGAGCACGCCCCTTCCGTACGGAGTCAGACTGCTGAGGGCCACAGAGATTTGCAGCCCGAACTGAAGTCTGGGAGTGTCTTCAACTAGAACTCGTTTCTGGGGCACCTGGGGGGCTTAGTGAGTTGAGTGACCGACTCTTGATTTCAGCTCAGGTCATTATCTCATGTTTCGTGGGATTGAGCCCCATGTTGGGCTCTGCACTGACAGGACGGAACCTGCTTGGGATTCTCTCTCTCTCTCTCTCTCTCTCTCTCTCTCATTCTGCCCCCCCAACCCCCCAAAATAAATAAATATACGTTAAAAAAAAAAAGAAATAGTTTCCAACTGACACGGTGCAGCTTTCTAAGCTGTCATGGTGTGGGGTGCGGAGTGATTTCTTCTCTCTCGCTGGCTTCACTTTGGTGTTTCAGTAAGGGGGTAACCAAAGTCCCATCTCCATCCGGACATGCCTTTCCAGATGCTCCAAATTATCTGTCTCGTCTGCCCTGCGGAGAAGGCTTTTTAGAAACAGGTTTCTTCTAAAATCACAAGGTGTAAAAGAAATGACTTTTCCCCCCTCTGTTTAAGCTTTTTAAAATGAATGTTTCAAGCATTTATAGAAAGTAGAGAGCAGGGCACATGAACCCACAGGTTCCCATCATCCAGCTTCTGCCTCCGTCAGGGCTAATCATTTCATCCCTCCGAGGCTCGCTGCGCGCACGCCTGAAAATAACAATCCCTTCATAGGATCACATTCCTGGTCAGTATTAAAATGACCAGTGTTAAAATGTCCCCAGTGGACTCATAAATATTTATTTACTAATAAGCAGGACAAAGCCTTTACACCGGATTTGGTTGTTGTGACTCTTTTAATCTGTGGGTTCCCCTTGGCCCCTTTTCTCTTTGCAATTTGTTTGTTGAAGAAACGAGGTGATTGGTGCTCTAGAGCTTGCCACATTCTGGATTTTTCGACTCCTAATGAAATAATAAATCTAGGCAACGATTATCAACGGTTGCAAAACCGTTAGGTGAGAGGCCAACAGGAACTTCGAAATGGACATTAAGGTTGACTAATCTGAGGTTCACATCACCTCCTGTGATGGTTGCTTACCAAGGAATTCAACTGGAATCCCATTCATCCTTCAGCTCTAACTACCAGTTTATAGCAAATACAAGGGACAGAAGAGTATGGAACATCACACGATAGGCTTTTTTTTTAAATTTCTATTTCAATGTAGCAAACATTTATTTAAAATGTATTTGATTACTCCGTTAATATCAGGCATTAGAGTGTGATGTTTCTCCAAGGATTACTGAGGAGTAGGGTGTATTTCTGCCTCTCTACAGGAACTCAGATTTCTATAATGTTTTGTTCTTTTGTTTGCTTTTTTGTGCAGTATAATCTACTTCCTAAGGGGGGCTGACTGTACCGTAACGATTTTTGTGTGCCTCTGTGATCGTCCTGTCTTCCTCCACCCTAGCTCCTCTCCACAAGGTTCTTTCCGTTTCACTGTGGGCTGAGAAACCAAATGTCAACTTCTTCAGAATATATAAAGTAAAGGTTCTAAGTGAAAGCTGAATAAGGGCTCCTATTTGTAAACGCACAAATATCAGCGGATAGAGTTCAGTAATAATCATCAAGTTTTTAGGGTTTTTTTTTTCCCTCCCTGAGTCTGGATAGCAGAAGCTTTTGGATAAATGAGATGTAACCAGGGTTCTATACAAATACCATTGGATAGAAAGTTTGGTCCCAGCACCCAACAACAAGCCACATTGTGCACAGGAAAAGTGGCAACATTCCAAGTTGGAAAAACCCAGCACTGCACACGTACATGAAAGTTTGATGAGAATGTTGCCTGGATTAGGTCATTAAAGACAAGGAAATGTCACAGCCTTGCTGTTGACATTCCCTTCTTCTCAAAACACCCTCTTCTTTCGGGTTCCATGAGCTAACACTCTCCTAATTTTCTCCTGCCTCTGGGGAGTCTCCTCCGTCTTTTTCCTGGCTCGTCTTCCATTTTACTGACGGTTAAAAATTGGAAAAGTTCAAGGCTTGATCCACTGCTCTGTTCTTCCCATCCTACACCCTCTGTCTGTGAGCTTGTCCATACTTATGGTTTTAATTATTATCTATATGCTGATGACTCTTAAATCTATATCTCCAGCCTAGGCTCTCCCCAGAGCTCCCAGCCATAAATCCATTTGCCTATTCAACATCTTGGCTTGGCCATCTCACAGCAGTTCAAACTCCACGTGGCCAAAAGCTGAACTCATACCTTTTCTCTCAAAGCCGTACCTCCCCCAGCATTCCTGCTCTCGAGAAACGGCACCGCCATCCAAAAACGAGCAAGCAGACACTTGGCAGTCCTCCTTGAGACCTCTTTCTCCCTCATGGGAGATGCCGTATCCACTGCATCAGTAAGGGTTGTTGATTCTCATTTCCAAATCTGTCCATGCCTCTTTGTCTTCACGTTGACACCATGGTCCGACGTCTCCCACTTCCACTCCTAGGTTACCTCCGAAGTCTTCTATTCACACCATGTCTTCTCTTTGTTCAATCCATTCTGTAGCCACGGTTCTTCAAAATTGTACAAAATGTGCTGTTTATAAGTATCTCGTCTTCCCAGTGCCTTGGGGATAGACTGAAATCCTTATCATGGCTAACAAGACCCTGGTGTCTCTACCTCCTTCACCTTAATTCCCTCATTTCACAACCCCCCTCCCTGTTCTCTGGGATCCAGTCATACTAGTTCGTAGGAGTTTGGGCCTCAGGACTTTTGCACAGGTAGTTGCCTCTGGTAGGATTGCTTTCTTCTCTTTTCTTCTTTTACCCAGTTAACCCCTATGTGTCTTTCTGAATTCAACCCTTTTAGAAAGTCTCTATTGGCTGCTGGTTTGTCTCCCTAATGCCATGGTCATAATCCTTGTTCTTTATGATTGAAACTTCACAATTAAAGCAATTGAGGCCCAGAAGCATTATGCAACTTGCTTAGGGATCCTAGCTCCAGGTGGTGGTGGTGCTAAAACACACTCTGGAATCCTCTCATTTTAATAGCAGCTGGATCTGTTGTCAAGTATTAGAGTTCTGTGTCGAGTTTCAGCCTCTAAATGATGTGTAGAAGCTGGAATGAGTTGAGAGAAAAGGGATAAGCTAATTAAAGGGGAGGCAAGGAGGACCTCTGAAGAAAGGTTAAAGGAGACAGGACTGTTTAGTCTAGTACAATGTAGAGACATGGGGAAAAAAAGGCAAATTTAAAGTTTTTTAAGTTCAGGAAGGTAGAGATGGCAACAAAACCATTTGTTTGAATGACCAGAGGCCACAAAAGATTATATTAAGTTGTACATCTCTGTAGCCAGAGAGGGCTTGGTTTACAAAGGAAAAGGTGATCAAAGAGTGGAACAAAAGAGTTAGCTCTTCAATGTCTTTTTTCGGAAATGGGTCAAAGCAGGATCAATAAGTATCTAACCTACCTGGTGGTTTCCGGGTTGACCTACCTCAGGCAGGAAGCTGGGCCGGCTGACCTCTGACCTCTGGAGGTTGTTTGGAATGAATGAAGGAAAGAATGAATGTGGAAGCGAGCCTCGCCTTCAGTCACGGGCTAGATCACGCTCCCACCCTGCCTGGGGTGGAAAAAGAAATACTGAGTGGCATGCGTCCCCAAGGGCTCCTCAGCTGATCACACTCAGTTGGCCTTATCTGGCTCCCAGGTGTTTCCATTTATCTCTGATAAACTGTCAGCCAAGAGCCAGCTTTGTGGTGGGAGATAGGGGGGGATGAGTGGAGGGGAGGGTGATACCCCAGATGTTTTCCGAGAAGATGGGAGAACGTTATTCTTCAGTACTAATGCATTTCGTCATCCCCTCCGCTCGCAGATGTTAAGTTTGGGAACACTTCCAGGTTCCTTTTTCTCTCTTAAAATAAAATTAGTTGTGTATTTAAAACATCCAGGACCCAGTCATCCCCAGGGATGTATCTCTTTTGCATATGGATAAAGCTTTGGGAGTTTAAGAGGATTCTGAGTTTTACTGGCTAGAATACTTCCAGTCTAAGGAATCCTGTGGGCTACCTCTGCTGGAAAACAGGAAAGATTATAATAATCAGAGGTGGCATTTTCTGAATGCCTACTGTGTGGTGTGTAAAATCAAATCCCAGGGTAACACGGCCAGGGTTGTATTAAAATCCATTTTACAGATGGGTAAGTTGCCCCCGATTTGTGTTGTTTCCCCAAGTTCACAAAACTACTAAGCAGCAGAACCTGTTCAAACCCAGGACTGTGTTACTTCAAATAATAATTGCAACCATTTTAGAGCTTTCTTAGAGGCCTGTCAGTCATTAAATCCTACAGAGAGGTGCTATTAGGTCCATTTTGCAGGTGAGGAAACTAAGGCATAGAGAAGTCCAGTAGTCAAGCTCACACACCTAGCAAGTGGCAGAATAGAGTGCCAACGCAGACAGCTTGGTTTTGGAGCTTGTGTTCTTCACCAGGACCTTGTTCTGATTTTCATCCCCTTTTTACACTCCATGGACTGTTAGGATTGGCTGGATGCAATTTTTTCCTCCAACTAGCTGATCTGAGCTTTTGATAGCTTGCGGTAGAAACTTCTCTCCCTGGGTCGTCTTATCTTTCCATGGATTTTCTACGATTTGAGCAGCTACAGTTCCCCCACCCAGGGAGAGTGTTTGCACGCTAAGCCATTGGCTACAGGTGGCAAGGTAGTGGCTCCAGTTCAAGTCTCTCCCCCGGAGTTGGATGTTCCAGAAAGGACATTATGTTCCGCAGGGCTGTCTCTCTGGTGCAGGCTTTGATCTGGGAAAGGGTGAGCCTCACTGCAGAGCTGAAACTGTCTCTCTGCTTTGTTTATGTGAGCGTCCTTCCAGGACTCTGTCTGCTTTTGGGGTGGGAGCGCCCTGCCAAACCCCCAGGCTCTCCGTGCCGGCTGCACAACCGGCATACCTCGTGCCTTTCTGAGGAGTCCTCTGCCCTGGATGGAGAGCGGTGTCTAATAGTAGCTTGGAGACTACAGAAGTTTCTCTGGCAGGATGAGTGATCTACCACATCGAGCTCTTGCCTTTCGGTGTTGCCCTCCAATTTTTCCAGGCCCGATTCTGTAAATCATTTCATCTCGTACAAAGACCGGGCTGGGAGCATAGATGATCTCAAAGGGGAGGGTTATTTAAAACTCCATTTAAGAATCTATCCTCCTTTCGACAGGTTAATGCAGCTCGAATGTGGGACTGAAAATGTTCTGTGCATGCCAGTGCACAGGTAGCTCCGGGGTCTTTGAGAGGAAGTACGATGTGCCTCTACTCCGGGCGACTTTGGAAAAAGTGACTTCTCTATGTATTGACAACTGATTTATTATTGGAAAGCACGTAAGGTTTTACACTATGCAAGTGCTCATGGGGTGGCTGGTGGTGGAGGGCAGGATGAAGCGGGGAAAACTGAAATGTTTTGGAAGAGACAAGTAAGCCTCAAAAGGTCATGGAGACTATCCTCTTGCTTTCTGTCATCACCAGAAGATGGAAATCTATTGTGGTTTTCAAGGTAGATTAAGGTTAAATAATTCACAGAACTGGAAGTGTTTGGGGCCAACTATCTGAAGTCTTTTGCATTGTAATTTATCCTCACTTGCCCTTACTCCAACAGTGAAAGAATTGGTTGAAGGCAGATTGTGACAGAGAAGGTCCAACAACCACGAGCTGGTGAATGGTCCTTCAGAGAGGAAGATTCTTTAACATCTCTGGTTTTCTTTCACCTGTTGACAAAATAGTGGCCGGCATGCAGCGACCATATGCTTTGGAAACGAACATTCCTGAATGTTGATGTTAGAAATTATCTTGTGGTTTTTTTTTTAATGTTTATTTATTTTGAGAGAGAGACAGAGTGACCAGGGGAAAGACAGAGAGAGAGGGAGACACAGAATCTAAAGCAGGCTGCAGGCTCTGAACTGTTAGTTCGGAGCCCAATGTGGCAAATCATGAGATCATGACCTGAGCTGAAGTTGGATGCTCAACCGACTGAGCCAGCCAGGCAGCCCTATCTTGCTGGTTTTGGGAGTGAAGGCAGAACTGCCTCCTTCTAACTCGCTTGGAATAGAAGACTGAACTTGATTTTCAGAGATAGAATGCATGCAATTCAGTGCGAGGCAACGAGTTTAACAAACGTAGCAAAACATTTCTTTCTGTTGAAACTTTTCCCCTTCAGATGGGAAACTCTTTCCATCAAGCAACAAATCCAGGAATGGAATTTTGTGCGTTGTTTAGTAGAGTTATAATGGTGAAAGCATCTCACAAGGTGATGTAAGCGGATGAAGCTGGAAAGGAGAAAAGAAAAGCTGATAACCTTCGGCTCAGCATCACAAAAATGTTATTTTGTTTAAATCTCACAAAAGGTTCTCCTTTTCCCAGACTAGGAAACAGACAGAGATGTGAGTAAACCTTTCCAAGGTACAATTAATCTGTGCCTGAACTTGTAAAGGAATCATGGCTCTTCAAACTGGTGCTCCTTCAATGCACAAGGCCACCTCACTTCCTGCCTACGAGAAAGCGTCATGAAGGGCACCCCATCTGCCTCCTTGCAGGGACTCCCAGGGTTTGCAACAGAGCTGCCTCATGACCCAGGCGATAGTGTCACACTGAGAAGTAGAAAGTAGATGGGGTCTTGCATTAAGCTGCCCGGGGGGGCCACTACTCTAGTTCAACTGTTCTCTGGCTGTGTGGCTTGGGGCAAATTACTGAAACTCTTTCTATCGAAGTTACCCAATCTGTAAAAAAGGGGATAATACTCCTGCTCAACTCATAGGATTCTGTGAGTAATGAAATGAAATGGAAAGCGCTTCACCCAGTGTCTGGAAGAAAGGATGCTCACCATCTATTTTCTTATTCTATTTGGAGCTTACATTATGTATAGTTATTAATTTCTTTATCATGAAACCGCCCACAGTGAAACATGGAGATTCTTATGAAAGGCAAAAGTTAACACTTGTGAGCGTGATTGGATATGCCAAAGAAGAAGTAGAAAGTCCTAGAGAGCATCATAAAATGGCTGGCCATACTCGTTTTTCAAGCAAAATAGAAACTCAAAATTAAGGAGCAAGAGTAGAACAAAGGTGAAAATTATAAGAAATTACAGTGAAGGCCAGTTCCCCATAATAACCAGTAGCCCAAGAATCATTAAGGAGAAGGAGCCAGACTAATGCTTTTATTATAGGTAATTCCATCAGTGCCATTACCACCTGCGTATTTTTTTTAAAAAGGCGAATTAAAAAAAAAAGACTCAATTTTGTTAAAAATTAGGTGTCCATGGCCTCCAAAATGAGCTATGAAATACTGCCTTAAGCCAGAAAAAAATGTTAGCCATCTTGCAAGGGTATTCTTTAAAAATTTTTTTCAATAGGTCAGTTTCTTCTTCTTTTTTTTTTTTTTTACATTGAACATTTTGAATTTTCCATTTTGTGAAGGGTCTAAAGTTTTTGCCAAGAGCGATGAGATTTGTGGGTAGGAAAAAAAAAGCTCATAAAACACCCCTTTGTCTATCAATTTAACTAATATCTATACAATTAGAACACGTATTAGTTTCCCCTGTATGCTGGTGGGGGGAGTCCATTCCGGATATGTCAAAATAGGACCTTTTTCAAACAACTCAGACAAGTTAAAATTTCTCCTTAAAACAGAAGCTTATTTTTTTTTTCCTCCTAGATTTTCCTTCAGGGGGTCGAGCTTATGACTATATTCCCTCTACAACCCTGCATTTCAGGGCCATTTTCTTCAGCATTTCACCTTGGTGGTGATATCATCCCTCTCTGTTTCAGGGGGAGGGAGGGATTAATGAAAATAAAGGTCAGCCCTTCCCTATCTCCTTTGGGGCCGTGTCATCTTAGTTTTGATCATTTCCCCCAAATTAACATTTCTGTATAAACCCCTCATGTCTGTGTTTGGCTGGCAGTTTTATGGCTGACCAAATTTTGCACTGGCCAAGTGTTCTGGTTGGCTGAATGTTTACACAGGCTGTTAATCAGATTGGGGGTGGGGGTGGATGTGGGGACTGTCTGTGAGCTGGAGCCGTCCTGCTTGCTGTCGTGTGCAAGGGCCTGCACTTTGTTACTACAAATTACATAATGACATGTTACATTTCAAAGTGTATTTTTACTTCAGGGAAAATTAAACCAATAAACAAACAACTCTGGTGGAAAAAAAAAAAAGAGGAATAAAAATGAGATCCCTGGTTTCCAGATCTTCCTCTTCCAAAAGGTTCTTAATTAAATTGTAGCTATAAACAAATCTTTGTTTTATTGAAAAGAGAGCAATTGCATATAAAAGCTATATTTGAAAATTAGGATTCGAAAGTTCGCTGGACTAGGGTCTGGCCCATGTTATGTGTTTTATGATCTGTCCAAAAGGAAACGGCAAGCTCGTGTAGTGATGGTAGATTTTCAATTTTTGATTGCTAATCCCTCTCAAATGTTGCTCCTGCCCTGCTTGAAAGGAGTATGTAAACACAGGAATTATCCTAGGTTTTCCAGGTACTGATTCAAGCAAAGCTGCTTAGCAGAAGGATGAACTTGTCGACTCTGGAGTTTTGGTCATGCAGCAAATCTGGTCTCTTCCACATACTACCTACATTTTAGCACCTTTGAAGCAGTTAAAAAAAAAATCAACCCCTCTAAAATCAACTTCCAAAGCTTTCACCGCACACCTACAAATTCGACATTAACTTTTTTCTGTATGCTATCGAAATTAAGTACATGCTCTGGATCCAAGATTATGGTAATAGCACTTTTGGGTAATAGTCATGCGCATATGTGGTTCGATTCTGCATTTACAGGTCCCCCCCCCCCACCTGAAAGTAGCACGTTCCTAGGAAACCCTTTATAAGCTGAAATGGCAGTAAAGCGAATAAGCAATTACCATTAATTTATATGAAAAATTTTTTGAGCATTCCCAGGCCCCAAATATAACCTCTCTTAGGCTTTTCTGATACCTTGGAACACATCTGGCTAACTATACACGAAATAAATCGAGATACAGCACACATCCTCACAGACACAGCTCAAAGCTGTGGCGGCTTGCTGCTGAGATGCTGAGTGCAGTCCCGGGGAGGGAGCTTGGCGGGGCCCACTCGCTGCTCCGGGTGCGCCCTGCCTCTGTCACTAGCGCCCTGTAAACCAACATTGAAGGCTAGTTTTGCTTTTCTCTCTCTCTTTTTTTTTAAATAAAAGTGAAAATCCTCTTTGGATTTTTTCGGTTAATGACAACAGGTACTAATGGAGGTCTTTTGGTAAAGTGACGTAGTGTGATGTACACTTTTGAAAAGTGGGGGATACTTCCGTGTGCCGTTCAGACACTTTTCTCTAGAATAAACTATGTTGTCAAAAGAGAATGTGTCCTTACTCTCTTTCCCCCGGTTATGTGGAGTACTGAGAATAAAGACACTATTAAACTGCATGTAAGTGAATTATTTCACCAAATCAATCTCACCCACATCAGGTGTTATCGGAACCATCTGACCTGGAATTTACTGCGTTTGTTCAGGTGTTTGGCTGCTACTAGGAACTGCCACAGCCCAGTAAATGGCTGCATGAATTGTCCCTTTTATATTTTAAACATATCCCATGATGCTTACATTTCTTAGGCGAAATTACGATGTGATTTAGGATAATTTATCCGTACAATCCACAACATGAGAAATCACAAGAGCAGTTGAGATGAACTGTTCACATCTTCCTATTGAGTTTATTTATTCTTAAATTCAGGATGTTTAAAAAGAGGTCTTTTCTCTTCAAATCTTAGGAAAAATTAAGGGGGTTTTGAACCTCACAATTAAAATTTCAGATTTTTCAATGTCTGAAAAAACTTAAGAAGAAGAAAGGAAAGCAAAATAAAGGGCAGATACATAGTGTAGATGGGTTTTTTTTTTTGATAAAAGGAAACCATTTTAGACATGGTAACAATAGCCATGTAAATGCATGGCACCCTGTTTTATTTTGTGGCCAAAAAATATATACTTTCCTCTATCTCATCTTGGATCCTAGACAGTTCTATGTGAATAATTAATTTATATTATTACTTATGAAGGTTCCCAACCCCTAAACCAAACGGACCATCCACTCTTCAAGTAATTTTGTTTTTGACTTCAGGCGGCTTAGCGTGGGGACTGCTGTCTGGGGCATTCTGTTGGGGGTTGGTCTTGACTTTAGAGGAGCAAAAAAGACCACCAGAGTTTTCACCATTGTCACTAAATAGCAAAGGGAAGAGAAGAGTCAGATATTAATCTAGAGCTTTCATTCTATGAATGACTAGTCCAGTAGGAAAGAAGATTTTGAGCCAAGCTGTAATCTATCAATGGACCAATAAGCCAAAGTGTGCCTGTGAATGGGTTAGACGTTTTCATCTTGGCTTTTTGGCTTAGCTAGCATTTGACATGGTAGACGGCGGGGGGTGGGGGGGGGAAGGGGGGGAGGCAAGTCACAGCATAGCTTGTTGAATGAATGAAAATGGGTAATGTAACAATAAAAACAATGATAATGAGGCCCTTCCCTCTCATTTTTTGATAGGATGCTATTAATTTACCAATGGCGACAACTTCTCTCTTCTGCCTATTTTGACTTCCGTGTCATGGTTTGTATCAGGGCTTCTGGGGAGGCTTACCATCAGCACCACAGCTCCCCTGCACAAAGCCAGACAGGGGAAAGAGAGAGGCTTAAGGTAGAAGGAAGGGTGAAAGTTCAAGTCTCAGATGGCAGTTCAGTTGTAGAAAACAGAATGAGAAAGTGGTGGCCATGTCACTTCTTTCACCTTCAACTTTGAATTTAAGTCCTGAAATGTATCTGCTTCTGTTTCTATCCATCTGTCTTTGGATCACCTATCATCCACCCACCTGTCTATCTGTCTGTCTATCTATCTATCTAATTTATCACCTGTTTGTCATTTATCAATCATCTACCAATCCATCACCTATCAGCTGTTTCCTCTTTTTCTGTCTATTCCTTCAATTCTCTCCCTTCCTCCTTTTTTCCTTTTGAAAAATAAGACCGGTACTAATGCAGAAGTCTTCAATTAGAACTTAAAAGCTAATACTACTCTTATTTTAGAGGGGTGGAGGTTGTTTTTTTTTTACTTGTCTGACTTTAACTCTCCTATTCTCTTCTGATACTTGTCCTTATTGCTACGTATCAGAGAACCTCTTTGAAAATGTTTCTGTTTAATGGGGTTCAGGAAAATAAAAATTGACTTTAAAAAAAGATAAAATGAAGCTCTCTGATATGGACATGGTAATTAATATCTGTGGAGGCCCATTTTCCTATGCATACAAATCTGGTTAAATGCTCTTTTAAATTTAAAAGATGTGCACATCCATAAAACTCATTTACGTGTTTCTAAATGCTGTTTAAAATGTTAAAGTACACACACACACACACACACAGCTTAACATGCATTATAACAGTATGCAACCTGAAAAATAAGTTTCCTTGAAAGCTGACCTGACTTTACAATGCAGCAATAGACTAATCAAGTATCATTTTATATCATGTATATGCCTCTGAGTGCGGCATGCAAATATGCTATTTAGAATATTTTCCTGATTGAATGAACAAGCCCACAGGTTTCACCGTTTTATATTTGTTCTTTTAAAAACATGAAACTCATTTTGAAAATGCTGGTTTAAATGGGCGTTATTAAGTCTTTATCAGGTCTGAGCATTTCAGCCTTTTGCATCCAGAAATTTCTCAATCTGACAGAATAAGAAATGCATTTACATGGCCTAAGCTCTTAAATTGTCCCTTTCAATTAATGCCCCATCATGGAGCAATCTGGAAACCATTACTCAGTAACTCTTCATTATAATTGCTTGCAGCTGAGTATCCAGCCCTCGGTAATATAAGAATAAAAGAAAACTCAGTTAGTAACAAGTGCAATTGATTCCATTCAGAATTCCCCTGGTGCTTTGCCGTGTTTGGCCTGCTTGAGAGGGTTTGGTTTTTTTTTTTTTTTTTTTCCTTTTGGGGCCAGGAAATGAATTGGCAGACATAAGATGGTTTGTGTGGTGCTTGCCTTCATTTTTCAGCTGGTCCTAGTTAAAAATGAGACGATGGGGCTCCTGCTTTCTTCCCCACTGGCTACGTTTTTTTGTTGTTGTTGTTGGCTTTTTTTTTTTTTAAGAGGGCCTTTCTGGTAATAGATAAGGCTGCAAACCTTCAATTTGCTACAAACTAACAGCATACAGAAACTGTCACCTTTAGCGGCCACAGCCGATCCTGGGACTTATTTCTGCTAAGGAGGGGGTTTTAGAATTTGATTCACTTCCCCCTTGATCCTGCCTTTATGACAGCAAAGTCCCTGGTGCATTTTGAACAGAGGGGGAGTGTTTATTTGTTTGGAGGCTATCAATCACCAACTCCAGAAATGTAAAGATCTAAAATTATGATAGATGAAAATGTGAAAATGTGACATGGTAAACTCACCACGCCCCCAGACCACCATTCCCCCATCCTCTGTGTAAATCGGGAATTGGCTTTTAAAAATGGTGCAGGGAAATACTCTTATCACTCATTCCCCTCAGAGACCACGCAGCTCAGTGCTGATGCCACACTCTGGCATGTAGCATCCTCGTCCCGCTGGACTCAGCACCGACGACCATGGGGACGGTCAGTTCATAACAACCTACCTCCCTTCTCCCCTATAGATGATTGAGGCCAAGTGACAAACGTGCCCTACTTCATGAATTTAATTTATGTAAATTATAAAATACAATTTATTATAAAATACAATTTATTATAAAAAAAAATTGATGCTTGGCATGGAAAAGTGGAACCCCACAAAACTAACTGCTCTTTGTTAATTTCCATTCTATGGTGTCATAGTAATAGGGCAAAAAGAGCTCTCTATGAAGTTAAATGACATTTCATTTTGATTTGCTGTAGAAAGAAGATTGTAAAATCTTCCATGACTAGGGAAAATTGCTATAAATATTTTAGTGTATTTCTTGTATTTTTTTTTATGCATTTATTTTTTTAAGGGGAGGTTGGTTTTTCACATGGGTGTAATTATTCTGTATTTTCTACCCTGTTGTAAACTTAAAAAAAAAAAAGTCTGCTGTTATTGTTACTACATGGTGTGGGGGTGGGAAGAATATTAAACTAGAGAGAAGCATTTTCATAATGACCTCAAACAAGAAGAATAATAGTTAGAGCAGAATTCTCCCTGACCTTGAGGTGGGGTCCAGGATCTCAAATGCATAGAACCAGGAATGCCGACTTTCCCAGACTCTCAAGCTCCACCATGATTAGAAGGAACTGCAAACAAGCCTTAAGGGAGAACATGTTTTCCATTGAGAATTAAATAAAAATGAACACTCAGAAGCAAGTTTCACGAGGGCCGGGAGAATTGGATTATTTTGCGTGTGCCTGATTTCACATTTCCCTAAGAGATATAAAACGATCAACTGAGTATCCTGAATTTATGATAATTAAAAATCATCAATTTCTCTGGTAGTATTTAAAGTTTTTCTCTAGTTCCATTTCTTTAGGAAGAGCGTGGCCTATTAAAAACTGGATTCATTGAGGCAAACCATAAAAGACTCTTAAATACAGAGAACAAACTGAGGGTGGATAGGGGGGTGGGGAGAGGGGAAAATGGGTGATGGGCACTGAGGAGGGCACTTGTTGGGATGAGCACTGGGTGTTGTATGTAAGCGATGAACTGCGGGAATCTACCCCCAAAACCAAGAGCACACTGTATACACTGTATGTTAGCTAACTTGACAATACATTATATTTTTTTAAAAAATCTTTAATTGCATAGATAAAAAGCATGTGATAATGAAATCAGCTGATGTCCAATGACTTTGTGCAGCGACTTTGAATTCAGGCCAACTACTTATATTAATGGCTCCTGATCTAGGAGGGTTTTGGTAGGATGAGGGTAAAGTCCATTTCCAATGAAGAAGACGTGTGTAGTAGCTTAGGCTTCTCTATTTGAAATCATCAGTCTCCAAAGTCCAACTTTTATATGCTGGTCTGGCCCAGAGCTTCAGTCAAATGGGTATACAGCTACTCACTTGTCTACCGATTTTTACTGTTGAAAGTCTTAGACCTCTTTCATGGGAACTGGTCACAGATTGCTTCTGTATCTTCATAAACCAGACAGCCCTGTCTGCTCAGTTCTCGGGACTGTTTACAGGACTTTGGCTTTGTTTCAGGCTTTCAGCACCTTTATTCAAATCCTCTCTCCCTTCCCTGCTGAGGTAGTATTTAAGCAATTCTCCCTTTTCCAATCAATCAGCAGATCTTTCTTGAGGTCTAATTGAGTGGAATATTCCACCCCTGCCCAAGGCTGCTAATTAGTACTACTTGTGGCCTGGCTTCCCGAGCCCAAAATCTTGGATGTAATCCACTCCCCACCCCCCACCCCACCTTTTTATTTTAAACTGTAGTAAAATGCACATAACATAAAATTACCATTTTAATCATTTTTAAGTGTACAGTTTAGTGGCATTAACTACATTCACCGCTTGTTACGATCTTCTCTTTTCAGCGAAAATGATATCTAGTAATGTTGAGTGATTTAAAATGCTGAGAAAAGATCATGTTTTGTTTTTAGAGGAGGTGAAACACACAAAGGACTGTACTCCCTACTGTAGAATGAATTTATTTTGCTTATCTGTATTTCTTGTGATAATCTACAGTCCAATACTCTACCCAATCTAATGGTAAATTCTGAACGTGGATTGTTTTCTTTTGTACATAGACATCCTACGACCTGAAATTGTACCAGTGGACAAAAGGAGAGTATTAAGGATAGGTGGCTCTCCATTGTTTGTGGAAGGGTAAACTTGTACAGGGTGCAAACCAGAGGCCCCATGGACATCCACCATTGGATGTGCTTGATTAAGCCAGCTAAGTATTTTTAAAAGCATAAATTGGGTTTCATCATGCCTGAATTAGGATAATTCATATAGAAATATTTATTCACAGTTTTTCTTACAACTTGGTAGGTCTGGCAACATGGGCCCATGTTGGACTTGGCAACCATCAACAGAACCAGGGAGTAGTGGCCCCTTCAGATAGGGCAGGTGCTCTTTGTTTTGCCCCAGGTCCGCACAGTCAGTTTCACTCTTTATTACTTTGTTGAGACCCTCACCCCCTACCCCCCCACTTTGGAGCATATGACCTCTACCATATCGTAGAGCTTCTTTAAATTCCCTAATTGCCTTCTTAGTCATCACTGGTGACAAAACTCACCTTAATGCTGCGTTACAGGCATTTGGGTATTTACTATAAACTAAGACCTTCATGATCAACTTGGAATAAGATGTCTGTCAGGAGAGAAAATTAACGAAGGTCTGGAGAAGGCTCTCTTTAGTCCCTGAAAGAAAGAGACAGCTTCTTTAATATCCTGCATCTGCCCATTGACCTTGAAGATAATAATCCCTGAAAGGAACATGAGATTGGAGGTCAGGAAGCAAAAGAAAGGGGCAAATAAAGAAGGTTAAGGAGTAAACCCACATAAGGTGGTCCTTCTCAGGGGTTAGGAATGGAAACTGGGTCTAAGGGGGAACATACAGCCCTTTCCTTGACCCATCTGCATTCCCTTGGTCTTTGCTATGTAATTTGGGAGGAAGAGGTGATTGCATTTGTGCATTCTCCCAGCTTCCAGATTCCTTCGCTCCACAGGGTTCCCAAATCTGGTTTGTATTGGCACATCTGGCTGAATGATGACCAAATCAAATCTGAAAAATCTTTCTCAGCATTAAAGGTCTCCAGCCTTTAGTGTCCATAAAAGCAAACAAGATAAAGTTACACTAAAAATAGGAAGAGTAGGGAAAAAGCTCTTCCAGTGTTTACCATAAAAATCAAATGACTCCCAGGACCTCAGTGACTAGTAACTCCCGGGCTCCTTGCATCACACAGAGCCATTACTACTAAAGAGTCTTTCTTACAGTTCCAAAGCTTTGTTGTCTGCGCTCCCCGTGCATCTGGGAAGATGCCACCTGGACCCACCATATAAATGCTGCTGACATCTCACAGTTGCTAACTAATGAGATGACACAAAAAATTGCTTTGCCTAGCACAGCAAAATCAAGCCTCTCAGATGAGCCTCCCTTTGACACTGGAGACCAGGGAAGGAAAGAATAATGAGCAAATGACTTCATAGGTAGGTTTGTAGCAAAAGGCCAGCCCCAGCTGTGTACTAAGGAGGCCCTAAAACATTGTGGGCTCCCAGTTACTTCTCTGAGCTTCTCACCCCCAACACCTAACTTCCTGTCATGTCTGCTTAATTGTTTCAAATTTCTGCACACATGTCAAGAGTAACAAAGGAGCTGTGTGATCTTTTCTCTTTCCTTTCCTCTCTTAGAAGACTCTCCCTAAGGGCAAGCCCAGGATTCTCCTTATGAAGAAATCTGAAAACCAGGAATGAGAGAGGCTACAGACAGAAAGTCAGCCATGATTCCTTCCTATCTCCATCTTCCATCCGTGAGAGAAGGCCCACAGTCTGTAAAAGCCATGGAGGCGGGGGCAGCTGGGGAATCCACCAAATCTGCTTCCTCTTCCTCCTGGACTTACACAGACAACTGCATTTCTAGCCTCCTTTGCAACTGGGTAGCTGCATATCTGGGCTCAGGCCAGAGCAATATAAGTGGCAGTCATTTGCCCCACCTCCAGGCTGAGCCTATGACACTTCTTATGGGAGGTCACCCGTGCTCATTGCCCCTTTGGCTGTTTGGGGTGGAAATTACTTCTAGGACAACGTCGGCAGTTCCCCAACGAAGATGCTAAGCCCCAAGATGGAAGGAGTCTGAGTCCCTGAATCCTCTTATGGAGGGGACACTTCTGATGAGGAACAATCTCATCAGGCTGTGACGTGAGTGAGATATAAATTTGTTAAACCGCTGAGATGGGTTCTTCAAATGTAGCCGTTAGCATTACTTTAGAAGAAAAAATACAGACATTCACTGGGGCTTTCTGAAGAAGGTGGTAAGGAAATAAGGCCTAGAAATAGTCTGTAGAAAGTAGAGAATGGTGCTTAGCCTTAGTGTAGATCAACGCAAGAGGAGCAGAATAGTATCTAGTGTGAGTCATTCAGAGCCCATCTCGTATTTCCCAAACATGAAATCCTTGCCGCTTGGAGATATTGACATCTCTTCAGGCAATCAGGAGCCAACCATGCCTGTGGAATGGGCTCTTGGGAAATGTCAGAACGTAAGAGGCTGAAATTCTTGGAAAAGCTTATAACTGGCAGAGGGCTTCATGGACTAAGTAATTAGGTCTATCCCAGCATTACAACCTTCCCCCATGCAAAGCTGGAAACAACAGGAAGTATTTATATGCTGGACATTTTAATTACAGAGTAGGAGGAAGACACATACACAGAGAAAAGGGATGCTGCAGTACATCAGCTACAGTATTCTTAGAAAAGTAGGAAGGAAGTTCTGCTTTCCCAAACACCCTCCCCTGTTTCCTGAATTCAAAGGGAGGGGATTATGAGTATGTAAGAAGTGACAACTCCAGTTACTCTGACACTATTGGTGTAGAATATTACTCAAGTCCTTCCTGAATAATTGGATAACCTAGTAGGTGTGTCACTTTGCAACTTGAAGATGGGATTGAATTTGCAAGAATGCTCTTCCAGAGGCTACTCAGTTCCTGGGAGACAGTTTCTGTGAAGGAGTCACTATGTCTGTGGTGGCATCTGTTTGGAAGGGCATGAACTTCTCACTCTTACCAGCCGTAGATCCGTAGATCTGGAAAACTCGAAGATGAACCCACACACAAGATTTCCACATTGAAATAGCAAGAAAACTATTTTTTTATTTAAAAAACACTATAAATGTTGGCTAAATTTAATAAGATTAGAGATATATAAGAAGTGTATGTGTGCATATATATATATGCCTATATATATATATATGTTCTCAAAAAATTTGGACAGTTAAGCACAAAACTATTCTCAACCAAAATTTCTTTAAAAAAATTTTTTTTAATGTTTTTATTTATTATTGAGAGACAGAGAGAGACAGGGCATGAGCATGGGAGGGGCAGAGAGAGGGGGAGACACAGAATCTGAAGCAGGCTCCAGGGTCTGAGCTGTCAGCACAGAGCCTGACACGGGGCTCGGACTCACAAACCATGAGATCATGACCTGAGCCAAAGTCGGACGCTTAACTGATGGAGCCACCCAGGCGCCCCTCAGCCAAAATTTCTTAAATGATTCTGGGCAAAAGATGAAAATCGACTCTGAATTTTTCGTAGTGGGGAGTTCTGGACTCTGGGAAAGAACATCTTCTGGTGTCAAGGAGGCCATAGGCTGGGGAAGTGTGTTCAGTCCCTTCTTCTTTCCACTGTGTAAATTGGCCTGCGTCATCTGGGAGAGAACTTTATCTATGTCACCTTCTGAAGCCAGGGAATAGATGTGAGGTGGACAGCTGCCTTTCTTCTTTCTATAAACCGTGTGATCTCTATTTTCCTTATTGACCATAAAAACAGATTAAATGGAACACAATTTATGTGATTTCAACTGTGTACTCTTAGTGTGAATTTAAGTCTAACCTGTGAAGGGTTGATGTGCTTTAATACTATTTGCCTCTGAAATGTGTGTGTGTGTGTACACATAGATATGATTACTATGCACATCTCCTGCACATTCTGAATCCTGCCATAAGCCAGTGAATAGCTACGGTGCCGTATTAAAAATGTTCTCTCTGTCTTGAGCGCATTCTGCTACGTGTGTTATTTTTCTGGTGTGGCTTCTTTGTCTGGGGGTAGCTTTTAATTTTTTTTAATATTTATTTATTTTTGGAGAGACAGAGAGTGAGCAGGGGAGGGACAGAGAGACAGGGAGACAAAGAATTTGAAGCAGGTTCCAGGCTCTGAGCTGTAAGCACAGAGCCCCACGCGGGGCTCAAACTCCCGAACCATGAGATCATGACCTGAGCCAAAGGTGGCTGCTTAACTGACTGAGCCACCCAGGCGCCCCTCTGGGGGTAGCTTTTAACACACAATGTGTGCATATGAGACTACCTGACTCAGCTCAGAGAAACAAAGGAAGACTATTGCCCTACCTATGAAAATATTGAGAGTTCCGGCACATCTAGGCACTGTTGGTGAAATGTTAAAGAAAACTACAGGCTAATGTCAGCAAGGAATTAAAGATTGAGGTCTTTTGACATTATGAAGGGCATCATACATTCGTCCTCACCCCATGAAAATAGATCAATAACAGAATGAAGTGGAGCTTGCAGAGACTATGGCCAGAGACGGCTGACTGCTTTGGAATTGGAGAAAACATGTAGTTATAACTGTACATGCATCGTGGCTGCGCAGGGAAGGGATTGGTATGGAAGGTTCTCCCCACCAGGGCATAAAACGAGGTCTGCGCTGAAGCGATGGTCCTCCAAGTGTGTTTGCTGGACCAGCAGCAGCATCACTAGGAATGCTGATTTCTCTGGCCCACCTCAGACCTCCTGCCTCAGAAACTCTGGCAGCGGGCCCATCAGTCAGTCTGTCCTTTACCCAGCCTCTGGTCATTGTGATGACGGCTAAAGTTTGAGAACCACCATGCTACAGTGCACGCGGAGCGGGAGGTGTGACTTTGCAGTCCTTGCACATGACTTCAGTCTTCCTGTTGTCTCTTGGCATCAGCCTTTTTTTATACTCTACTGCGTTCTAGTGTCTATGGAAACACATTTTTCATGACGACTCATTCCAAACCCAAGCTCAAGTGAAGACACAATCATCTATTTCAATGCCAGAGAAAATCTAGCTGGGTTAACTTTCCTGAGAGGCAATATGGGATCTCCAGCGGGCACCGTGCTGAGCGATTCAAGGGTAATTTGTTTATGGTCACTTTGTACCTCGCTGTGACCCTGAAGCTCAGATAGGTCCTATTCTACTACACCCCACCCTCCATCTGACTGTTTTGCCTCCTAATCAAGCCAGACCGCCTTGGTAGCTCAGCACACACTTAGCTTCCTGGGGATGCATTTAATGTTCCAAAAACCTACCATATTCAGCTTGATGACCTGCAACACAGCAGAATTTGTAAGGGATAAATATTGTTTTTAAATTATTCTAGGGGCGCCTGGGTGGCTCAGTCGGTTAAGCGTCTGACTTCAGCTCAGGTCATGATTTCACGGTTCCAGAGTTCAAGCCCCGTGTGGGGCTCTGTGCTGACAGCTCAGAGCCTGGAGCCTACTTCTGATTCTGTGTCTCCCTCTCTCTCTGCTCCTCCCCCGCTTGTGCTCTGTCCTTCTCTGTCTCTCAAAAATGAATAAATGTTAAAAAATTTTTTAAAATTAAAAGAAATTATTCTAAGTACCTTAAACACAAAGAGGTCTCCCCTCAGCAATTGCTCTCCTATACTCAGATGATCATCCTTGCATCTGAGTTTGTATTATTAAAAGGCTTCTAGCAGGATTGAGCCCAGAGATCCCGGGATAGAGACAGATCTAAGAATTCTATTCAAGTCTGAAGGTAACACGGAAAAGACCTTTTCTCTGGGCCTCATAGAAATAAGTGCTCACGCTGCTGCTTAGACAGAATGCAGTCATTTTGCTGCCATGGAGGACAAGGAGGATGTGACTAAACATTGCTTTTTATGTGGGCGCCATGCCACCTGCCCCGATCTCCAGACGTGGGGGGCGCAGGCCGCTTTGCTGGGTTTGATCAGGTTCCGCCTCTAAAAACAGGAGGACCAGAAACGAACGAAGAGAGCAGGCAGAGAGCTCCAGAGAATGGAGCACTGAGCCTGACAGCCTGTCTGGCACCTGCACCGGCACACAGATATTACACTTTGTAACTGCCATCAGATGTCGGAGACCTCACAGATGACAGCTCCACGGGGATCTCGAGGAGGCCACCTACACAAAGGTCCCTGGCTGGCTCCTTCTTTATCTCTGCTCCCCAACAAGAAACCAATAGCAGGAAAAGATTTACAGTTTGGTAGGCAGGAGATAAACGATTTCGGTGTCTGGATGCTTTAAGTGCAAATTTTTGTACATCATATGGTTAAAATTGATCACTCCATTGACTTTTGTATGGGCTGAGCCCAAACTAATGATGTTAGGTAATCAATGAGAAAAGGCTGTGCATGAAGAATTAAAAAGCGCAATAATGGATTGCTGTTGCAAAAGGCCCCTCACAGCAAGAAATAAGTGAGGGCTGGTCACGTTCAAAGAAGGCTGGACCCAAAGCTGCCTGCCTCCCACCCCCACCCCACCCCTGCTCTGATGCTCTGAGCAGAGTCTATTATAGACCAGTCTAAAAAGCCTGGCTCATGAAGTTAGCCCTCTGACAGTTATATTTCTTTTCATGGAGATTCTGATTTCTCTGTGCTGGCGTTTCCTGCCCCTGTAACTTGCCTTTTACTCCTAAGAAATAGATCCCAGGGTGCTGCTGTTCGTTATAATTAGCTCCGGCTATTAGCTCTTCCTGTTTAAGCGGGCGTGAGGGGACCAGACCTTGGTTGTACCCACTCAGAGGGCCAGATCGTTGTCGATCACTCTTTTCCTGACTCCTAACATATGCCGGGGCCACAAGTGTCCCTGTGTAACTGCCGCACACCCAGGGCATCTGGACCTATGAGGACCAGCCCCCGCCCCTGACTTCCCAGCAAACATGTGGAGAATAATAAAAGGACATTAAATTAGACCTCATTACCTAGCCAGTTGGGCCGTCCGGCTCTCCCGCACATAATAATGAGGTCTGATTTATTGTGATCATTATGCAGGCATTACAGGTCACTAAATAACATGCTCTGCCCACACATGTCTTCTGAGCTAATAAATATCCTGAGAGGAAACATTCTTTAGGACGCGAGTCTCAGGTTTGGATCGGTAACTCCGGGCTCACTAATTGCATGAAGGCACTTTGCGTATTGCTCACCGGATCTTGGGAACCGAGATAGGAAAAGTCTAATTATCAGCCTGGTGGGATGTGAATGCGAGACGAAGGGGAAACCATCCACTGGATTCTTTGACCTGTGGGACCCAGGTCAAGGAGGGTATGCTGGTGGAGGGGACAGAGCTGAGGCTGACCCCGGGCAACTCAACCGTGATGCGAGTCTCATAGCATAGCATCCAAGGTGTAAGGCCTTTAGGAGCTGGACTGCGTTCTCTCTTTTCCTTGCACCATGTATTCCTGACACTGGGAACTTCCGTCATGCTGCCCTCTCTGACCTCTGGGCCTTTGCATGTGCTTTGCCTCTCTCTCTAGAATACCCTGCCCCACTTCTGCCTCCCCCTTTATATGGTATTATCATGTCTGGAGACTCAAATGTCATCTTCCCCAGATGGCCTTCTGTAAGTATTTACTCCTCCACAGCATATCAGGTAGTGCCATTCTCATTGACTTGTCTGTGTTCTCCACCAGACCGTAAGCCCCTCAAGAGCCCAATCTGGATGTCACTGATGGCCGGACTCCTAACACCTAGTGCAGCACCTGGGGCATAACAGGTGTTAACTAGCTGCTGGGCGAATGAAAAAATAAATGCCTATAATCAGGAGAAAAAGGACACTGAAAACAATGCCTTTGTATGGTGGTAATGACGGAGGGGGGGTCGCTTTCTCCCCCTGATAATCTCCACTCAGGGTAAAGAGACCCATAGCCCACCCTAGACATCATTTTCATAAACCTCTCTTATCCAATCATACATCAAATTGGAAACTTCTTGAACAGGGAAATAGGATCTTGGCTGATCTTTATCCCTCAGAGACTCACCTGGGTCTTGGGACATAGTAGGTGTTCGTTAAATGCTAGATTAAGCCGTAGACACTGGTAGCTGGGTTTTCCTACCCAAAAGAGACCGGGACCCTGGGGTCACTTTCCTGGAGCATGTGGGGAGAATGTGGTTTGAGGCTGGGGAGTTAGGCTTCTTTTTGGTCCCCCTTCTAGTTAGAGCTTTGCCAGTGGGCAGGGAAGATTGAGGCTCTGGGAGTCAAGTGCTCTCTGCAAGTCCGGCGGCCCCAGAGTGACACAGTGACGCCTGGCTGTACGCTCCTCCTTGCTGCCATAATCTCAAATCACAGAGTATTGAGGCTTCAGCTTTAGACATAATAGAATTACAAGCAAATGACAAGCATCAGTGGATTGTCATAAGTCCTATATTGATAATGTCCATATTTATCTTTTAAAATTGCAATATGTTTTTTTTTTTTCCTAAGGCCCATTTGCCTTGAGGAAGACACTGGGGATTGGGAAAACAGGATTAAAAATAATCCTTTTTTTTCTAACTCATAATGCAAAGTGTGTAACTGGTAAATACTAAGCAAATCTGACCATATATCTACATTATTTATGGGAATAATTTAAGATTATTTGCTTTATAGGAATTTTGTTGGAATGCTTTAAAAATTACTGAAATTAAATGAAATCAGGCTCCTTGAATTATCCATGAATGCAGCTTCACGTAATCAATACTTTAGCCATTCTGGGATGACATTACATCTCAAGACTATTTTCTAACTTAATAAGATTAGAAATAATAAACTGATATTATTTCTTTGTGAATTGGGGCCTCTGACCCGGTAATTTAATGCCTTCATTATTGTACTCGAAGAACACTGAGACCCACCGAGACCCACGTCTTAGCAACGACATTCTGTCCAAGTGCTAGCCCAATTCCTCTCTCTTTCTTTGCGTGGTGGGTTATGTGCGATTGAGGAACATTCTGAAGTTATTTTTAAAACACTCCCACCATTATTTTCAGGAAAGTGGTGTACATATTTTAAATGGAAAACTTTTATTGATTCGATAGTAAAGACCAGTAGACAATGAGATGACTTATTCCCGAATTCTATTATTACAGATATTTAATGCCGGCCAAGCGGTGAGCTCTGTAGCATGGGGCCATGAGAGAGTTGTTTTGTTTGTTTCTCTTGGTCCAGCCTGGGATGGATGCATGTTGTGGTTCATGCGGCTCTTTGCTGCTCTCTGGGAGAAAATGCAGGGAAGGGCGTGAATGTCTGAAAGCGTGGCAGGATCTGAGCCTTGAACTTATCCCACGTTCTCAGGAGCTCTGCTCCTGCCCCTCCTGAGTTGAGCAATCCCGAGTGTGCCCGTATTCAAGCACTTTCTCATGAACCTTTGCCATTGCCTGTGCAGCTCAAAAGGAACTCCTCCCTGTTTAAAGTGTGTTGATCCCTCATCTCAGCCCAGGAGATATAAGTCAGAGCCCCTCTGTGAGGCTTGTTCCCAGAGAGTCACCTATGGTGAGAAACCAGTGGAGGATGTGATTCCCAAGGCTCTGAACCAAACTCTAACTTGGAAAATGCAATGAAATGGATGGGAACGTTCTATGAATGACGGCCTTGGCTGGGAGGGGCTCAGCTAAAAGAAGATGGAATGTATTCTATTTATGGAGCATGTTTAAAATGCTGAACACTAAGGGCAGGAGGCAGTTATGAGTTCTTTAATTGAGAAGGACAATAGGAAATTGAAGTCCCTCTGGGAGACGGGGAATTATTTGCCCACTGGGTCTGTTGATTGTGGGTGACTTGCGAAACCAGATCTGTCATCAGGAAGCTCTGTTGATAGTTATGTGGCAAGGATGACTTGGGCCCAATTAGTTCTGGACTATGCCGCAGTAATGACCGTGGCAGCCCACTGTGCTCCAGATGCTGTTGCAAATACTCTGCATTCATCATCTCATTCGCTGCTAAAGTCAACCACAATTGCATGAGGGGGGCATTACTATTCCATACTTAAACACTCGGTGACACTGTGACTTGCCCAAGGTCACCTAGTTGGAGAGATGGAGCCAGGACTCAGATCCAGCTTGTCTATCTTCAAAGTCATGTGCTCCAACTACTAATTCCATACCATTTGGTCATGCATAAAAGATGCAAGAAAGGGTCATGAATACACAACACAACCTTAACATCAGCTGCTTTCCAGGGGAAATATTTTATTTTGTTCAGTCTCTTTTCCCTCATAACTGGCCCCAGCTTTACGGCAGAGTGTTATTATTTCGTTATTATGAAAAAGTAGTGCATGCTTCAGACCACTTCTAATAAGCCTCTAAAGGCTCTGGAAAATGCCTGTGCTCAGTAAAACCTCATGTTGAGCACAGAGCATTAACATAAGATCTGAGCTGGATGCATTTTCCCAAGGCCCCAAGGATACCTTTGCCCATGGGAACTGGAACGTGATAGGGGATGCACCTGTTGAGCTACTCGGTCCATTGCAATGTCTCTTCAAAGGTAACAAACTCTGCTGAACAATGATAAAGTAACCACCTCTGAATTGATAATGAGAAACTCACGATAATCCATAGTTATAAGAAGAGTGGAAGGTTCATAGTTAATCCTGGAATGAGTAAAAAATTGGACATTCAACTAGTCATGATGACTGTGACTAACACTTATTGAATGCTCACTGAGTCAGACGCTGTTCTAAATCCTCTCTGTGCAACCCAAGTTCATTGTATTCTTAGAGCAACTCTGTGAAGTGGATGCCATTTTACAATTCATTTCCGCTTCTATCTTATTGACTGGAATGAGTCACGTGGCACAAATAGCTGCATGGGAGGCCCACGCTGAGTGGCCAGTGCCCAGATGAAATTCTGGGCATTATTAAAAGAAAAAGAAAAAAATGAATCAGGGGGACAGTGAATAGTCTCTGCTCCATCACACCTTGAGCCAGTGAACTCATCCTTGGAATAGCCCCTGAAAAGAAGCCTTTCTCATCTTTTCCTTAAACTAGATTTCTAGATTTCACTGAGGTGCTGGGCATTCTGAATAGGCAAAAGATGAGAAATGAACAAGCATGAACACTGCTTCTTCTGTAAACCTTCTTCCTTTGGGAGAAATTTTTGTCCACAAAGCTTTCACAGCTCTTTGCCCGATTCTAGAAGCTATAGAGGTTGTTCGCTTGTTTATTCAACAAGTGTTTATTGAAAGCCCATGGTGCACTGGGCCCTGGACCTACAGAGACACACAAGACAAACAAGGTGCTTGCTGCTGTGACGTTTATACTGTTTGAAGGAGACAGTGGTAACAAGAAAACAAATAAGCCATATAATTTCAGAAGGTGATATTTCAGAAGTTGATAGGTACTAGTAAGAAATTATAAGTGAAACCATGCAAAACTCAGTAGTTTATAATAACAAGCATTCGTTTTAGGGGAGTACCAGCTACATAATTTGGGGTCCTGGTACAAAATGAAAATGTGGAGCCCTTTTGAAAAAAAATTAATAATTTCAAAATAGTAACCGGAGAGGAATTAGACCAAGCATGGGGCCCTTTTAATAAGGAGCCCTGTATGACTGAACAAGCTATGGTAACAATTTATTAATAGATTTGAATTCAGTCAGGTTTTATACTTATCAAGTTCATAACCATCACCATGCTTAGTATTAAGTAAATCAGTATGCAAGCAGAAGCTTTCTTACTCTAGGTATTTATAGCAAAGCTATAAGAATACTTGAAACTTTGGGGCCTCTGGGTGGCTCAGTTGGTTAAGCGTCAGACTTCGGCTCAGGTCATGATCTCACGGCTTGTGAGTTCGAGGCCTGCATCGGGCTCTATGCTGACCACGTGAGCCTGGAGCCTGCTTTGAATTCTGTGTCTCCCTCTCTCTCTGTCCCTCCCCCACTTACGCTCCGTCTCTCTCTCAGAAATAAACATTTAAAAAATTGAAAAAAAGAATACTTGAAATTTCATATGTAAATATATGGATTTCCATGGGAAGTCACATATCTTCAAACAGAAACATGTGCATTTTCAGGGTTATCCTCATACAGAAATCAAACCTGGAAGAAATACTTTTACAGTAGAAAATGTATTCGTGAAAACACAGAAATTGCCAATTGGCTACCGTAGTAATGTAGAACCCGTGGAACCAGCTCCGTTTGCAGGGGTGTGGGTAGGTAGGACCGTGGTCCAGGCTTCAGACTGAGTTCATATCGGCTCCACATGTTTCCATACGTTTTCCTTGGACGAGGAGCTCCTGGAGCGTGGTGTCTGCCATGGGCTGTAGGAAGACAGGGTGTGCCAAACTGTGCAAACACGTTTGGAGCTTCTGCTTGCAAAGTGTCTACTAAAATCCCATTGGCCAAAGGAGTTACATGACCAATTTCAAAGTTAAGAGGTGGGGAAATACATTCTTCCCACCAAGATGCTATGGCAAGGGTATGGATACAAAATTCTATTAAGGGAAAGAGTGAGTATTGAGAGCAACGATCCTGGTATTCATAGTGAGTGTGATGAGAAGAAACTGATTTTAAGAACATGAGTGACACAGAGCACCTGGGTGGTGCAGTCAGTGGGTGTCTGACTCTTGATTTCCACTCAGGTCATGATCCCAGGTTTGTGGGATCAAGTCCCGCCTTGGGCTCCATGCTGAGTGTGGAGCCTTCTTGGGATTCTCTCTCTCTCTGCCCCTCTCCTCACCTCCTCTCTCTAAAACTAAAATAAATAAAGATTATTTTAAAGAAAAATAAAATAAAATAAAGAGTGACATTCTTTCATTTAACAAGAAGAATGGATTATAAAGGGCAAGCGTGGAAGGAGGGAGGTCAATGAGTCAAAGAGAAAGATGCTGGCTTGGATTATACTGGTAGCAATGGAGATGAAGATGAAGCATAAAAAATGAAGGATATGGTTTAGAGATAAACTCAATGGGACTTTCTTTTGGGTTGGATGGGTGGGCAAGTGAAGAGATGAATGAAGAAAGAATTCTATGTTTTTAATTGGAGCAACAGGGTGAAGGGTGGTGCTATTTATTGAGGGTGGGGGACAGGTGGGGATTAATTAGTGGATCTGTGTCCTTAGCCAGACCACAAGCTTTGCAAGGAAAAAACTAAGTCTTATTTATCTCTAAATTCCCAGAGACTTGTATAATGATTGGCACATAGTAGTTGCTTGATAAATGAACCAAGGAAGGAGGCTCAACAAAGGAGGAAAGCAGATACTTATTATAGTGGGGATATCCACATCGATTCATTCATTCAATTAATTCATCAATCATATTTTGATCATAGTCCCAATAGTTCTTTATCTTGTTAACATTTGCTGACCATCTACTCTGTGCAAGGCAGTGTAGTAGGTGCTGGTAAATAGAAATGGTTACAGCAGCTGACCTCAAGGAACTGACGGTCTAGTGAAAGAATCAAATAAGAGAACCCAGGATGAGAGCATGCGATGAGAAGAGTGAGTGTGCACAAAGGGCTGTGGAAGTGGACAGGAAAGCCCTCTGGGGAGAATTCGAGGAAGTCTTTCCTAGAGGAAGTGATACTTGAACTGAGTCTTTAAGGAAAGTTGGAGTCAGGGCACTGAAGAGACTAGAAATAGTATTGTAGGCAGAGAGACAGCATGTGAGAAGGCTCAGAGGCTTGACTGAATGTGGAGCGTTGAGGGAAATGTAAGAGGAGGACACATGGGGAGTACTAGCTCCGTTTGGAGTAGTAGGTCAAGGCTAGGTCCTTAAGGCGTTTTGCATTTCATGTTCTGTGCTAGAGGCAATGGCTTGCTGTTAAGATTTTAAGTAGAGTGACATGATTTATGTTTTGGAAAGATGTTTCCTGGAGTAAGGTGGGGGTGGATTGGAGTTGAAAGGGGCTGGGAGCAGAGAGGCTGTTAGGAGTCTTAGCATAACTTGGGTGAAAGATCATGGAAGGACAGCCTGAGGCGCTGGTGGTGGAGATGGAATGAGGTGGGCGGGATGAATGACATCTAGGACAGTGAATCAACAGGACAGCCTGAATATGGGGAAGAAGGGAGAGGAAGGCATTGAGGACGATTTCCAGGTTTCTGGCTTTGGCGACTACATGGAGGGGGATGCGGCCATTCACAGCAATGAAGATGGCAGCTGGGAGAGAGTTTGGCCTGCAGAAGGCCATTGAGCCAGAACCCACATCTGAAAAGCCCGTGAGCATCATCAGAGAGAACTCAGCAAAGCAACTGTTGCAGGAGCATGGTATGATGTCAATATTGCTTCCCTGGGCTTCCTTGATTCTGGCATTTGTGAAGACTAAAGTTAATCCAGTGAATCTAGCTATTATCCTCCTTTTCCCTGGGCAACTGGTGGCAAGTCTGCTAGGAGGTGTTTCTACTCTAAGGGGGATCGCACAGCAGTCTGGAAGATGGTGCCCTGTGGCAATAGCTAAATTCCAATGGTCAACATTGATGCTATTGGACATTTGGGCATGCAGAATTCTTCATTGCCAAGGGTGCTGAATTGTACACTCTAAGGTGTGGACAAAAGACTTCATGCAGGTGCATTAGAATGCCACTAGATACCAGCAGCAAACCCCCAACTATGACAACCAAAAATGACTCCAGATATTGCCAATATTCCCTGGAGGGCAGGTGTCTGAGAATAATTCTTGTCCTTCCTTGGCCCGTCTCAGCTATAGTAATAATAAATTAATAACTGTAGCTAAACATGCATTGAATACTTTTCCATGTACTGTCCTGAGAATGTTATCATGTTATTTGCAATATTTTACTTAATTCCCCCTAGAAATTCTATGTGGAGATTTCTACTTGTGTCCCATTTTACAGTAGAAGAAACCAAAGCATGCAGCTGTATCTCTCCAGTGCTGAGGATATCGAGTTTTTGATAGCCTATATGATTTTGCCACTATATTCCAGGTGAATTTCAACCCCACCATCTAGAAAGCTGACAGCATCTGCCCAGTAATTACCCATATATTCTACAGAAAATCTGACATTGGATCCTTGAATATATATTATATTTTACTAATCCTTATTGTATGCCAGGTGCTGATACAAGCACCTTCCAGACCTTAGCTCATTTGGTTCTTACAACAACCTAATGGTGTATGTTCTACAATCATCTTCATAATACGGATATGGGAGTAGATGTACAGAGAGAATGAGTAACTTGCCTGAGGAATGAGCAGCAGAAGCGGAGGTGAGACCCACACTGCCTGGCTCCAGAGTCCAGCTCTTACCTAGTACACCGTGTCTGGTGCCTGGTAGCAGCTGAGGTCATTGTGCTGTTGGGTTTGACAGAATATCCAGGGGGCATGAGTGAGCCAGGGAGGCAGTTGGTAGCCATGTTTTTGGAACACAAAGACATGCACATTATGTATAGTGTGTGGACAAAAGACCGCATGAAGGTGCATTAGAATTCATCATGGGGCATGTGAACACCTTCCTAGTGGCTCTCCTCACTCACTTAGGTCTCCACCCACCTTGGAGAGTTGAATCATGTCTATGGGGAGCTCCTGTAGGCAGAGCAGGCTGTGGTTCCAATCCCATCCCTCTGGTCCAGACAAGGACAAAGCATTGCCAGCCAGCTCTCCGTGACTAGGGAGGTAGGGCTTTCTCCATTTCCCCTTCTACTGGGGGAAAGAGGAAAGAAAGCCCAGAAAAGCCCCGCTGGGTATTGTTCTCAGAACTTTGGAGCAGCCCACCTGCTGTGGGTGTAGAGACAAACCCAAAGCTGGAAAGGTGGACACAGGGGTACTGGCTTGGGCAGATTGGACAGAAAGACAAATGTGGTGAGCCATGGGTCATAACAGGCCAGTGACTGTAGGGCTTAACTAACATCAGCAGAAGCAGAACATCACAGCCCAGCCTCTGAAGGGGCAGGACAGGGTGATGACAAAGAGACCAGCAATGGCTTTATCCGAGCAGACCCAAAGGGCCATCTTCCCAGCTTGGGGTGACCCAGGACGGGGAACTTCAATATTGACCTGGACTTTGACCCCATCCTAAGCCAAATTTCAGCGGGCTGAGAAGACGGCATTTTCAGATGATCATGGCCATTCTTTCCAGATTTCTCCGCCTTGCCCAGACCTGTGAGGGTGCGGTTGTCTTAGAGTTAATCCTCAGAGGCGTCATCCTTAAACCTGCAGGAGCTGACCCCACAGGAAGCAAGGATAGTGAGCAATCCACAAGGTCTCTTCCCTCTGGAGAGTCTCCCTGTGCTTTCTAGACCAGAAAAGTCTGAAGAGACAAAGCACTGGGCATCGTGAGCTTGCTCAGTGTTCCCTCAGAGCCTTCTAGTGCCGAGGTCGTGGGGGGTGGGTACACACACAACACTGAGCCTGGCTCACTAGGATGCCCAAACAGCATCCCACAGAGATGTATCAAGAATGGTTCTAGGGGCGCCCGAGTGGCTCGGTCAGTTAAGCATCAGACTTCAGCTCGGGTCATGACCTCATGGTTCGTGAGTTCGAGCCCTGCATCAGGCTTTGTGCTGACAGATTCTGTTGTCTCCCTCTCTCTCTGCCTCTCCCCAACTCGTACTCTGTCTCTCTCTCTCAAAAATAATAAATAAACATTAAAAAAATAAAAAAAATAGAAAGATTCTGTTTAAGACAGGATGCTGGGGGTGGAGGGCAGCCTGGTAGGTAAGGAATGCAAGAATGACAAAGCTGTTGATGTAGCTTTGATGTGAGGGTCTGAACCCCAACCGCTTACATGAGTAAGGGTTCTCTGTGGTCAGGTCGGCCTAGACGGCCAGCTGCCCTTGACATGGAACTTCTCTGAAATTAGATCTATTCACTCCGGTAATTGCCTCGGGATCCGAACCCAGGTCTAGCCGACCCTAAGTCCTTGTCGCGGCACTGAAATCAGTCCGCGAGGCATTAGTGATTTGCTACATGTACGCAGTCGGTGAGACAGCGCCCTGAGCCCCAGCCTGCTGCAGGGTCCTTCCTCTGCCCACGTCTGCTCTGCTGAGTCCCTCAGAGTGGGTGGCTTCCAGCTTTCCCCGCCCCACCCTGGCCCGCTCTGCCCGGACAGGCCAGCTTCCTCTCCGCGCACAGTCACGAGCTCTGTAAACCCAGGCAGCGGCCGGGAGTTCAGGATTAGGGCCCCGGCGGGAGTCATCCGGGAGGGAACACAGGCGGCCCCTGCTTGTTTTGGGCAAGCACCAACTGTGGACCACCCAAACGGCTCCTCAGCCTGGGCTCTACTGGGGAGCTCTTGACATGGAGTTGGCAGCCTTCCTGCTCCTTCTCTACCTCCTGATAACTCCCCTGGGCCGGATGCTCAAGTACCATAAGCCTCTCCAAGCCCCTAGACCGGTGCTCCGCTGGGGCTGAAGACCCAGCCCTTGGCCAGAGATGCGCGGTTCCCACCTCCCACCCCTTCAGGGAGGAGACAGCTGTCCACCCGTGCTCAGGCAGCCTGACTGAGACCGATGGTGACGGCTCCTTCCCTCCTGGCCCACCTTGCTCCTCCTCAGCCTGTGTGCTCTCCCCGGGACTGCCCGCCTCCGCGGCGAGGCCAGCAGTGAGCTTCAGACAGGGGCGTCCCCACTCACTGTCCCTTTTTGTGTCACCGTTGTGTGCAGACAGGGTGGAGAAGGTGAGAGTCATTGTGTGGCTTTAGAATCAGAAATTTTGGGCTCTGAATCCCAACTAAGCCACTTAGGAGCTGTGGGACCTTAGGAAAAGCCATGTTCCTTAACTGCGTTGGGGTCTCTTTATCTATACAGTAGGGCTAACACCACCAATCACTCAGGGTTGTTATGTGGAGTAAAGACAATGCCGCAGGCAGGGCGATCAGGGCGAGACACGGGACAGGCTCTCCCTGGGTGGGAATCCCTGCAATCACTCACACACACTCACCTCATACTTCTTGCTGCTTCTGGTCCATCCCCTGCATGGAGACCTCAGGCCTCTTCCCCAGCCACATCCACATGCAGAGGGACAAAAGGGCACATGTGTAACCATGACTCCTTCCTGGGGGATTGGGGGGACGCAGGACAACAGGGCTACTTCTCCACATAGAAAGCACAGGTACCAACCCTTCTGCTTAGCACGGGAGGCCCTGACGAGGCCCCCACCACATTTTCAGGCTCCTCATATATTTCTCCCATTCATGGATCCACTAAATGCTGCGTGCTTTGCACGTTGATTCTGTTCTCTTTATTCTTTTCATCTGGAACACTTTCCTTCCAATCTCTGAAACCCTGTTCATGGAAATGGCTTGTCAGTCAAGGCCTTTCTTAGCGCCTCTTATTGGAGGTTAGTGTTGCAAATAAGTGATGAGGAAAAGCACCTCTTTTGAACCCCCCCCCCCCAACTAGAAGAGGTTAATCCTCCTATCCCTCCTGGAGACCACTGACTATGACAAGGGCCACAAGACAGGGATAGGGTGCCTTGTGGGATAGCTTTTTGTCTTCTTGTCCCATTCTCTTTGGAAGACCATCAACTGTATAAAAGCAGGGACTATATTTTATATATTTATCAACTCTATCTTAAGAGGACATAGTCTAGGCCAGGGTTTCAGTCTCGGCACTATTGACATTTGGGGCTGGGTAATTCTTTATCGTGGAGACTGTTTACTGTCCTGTTCATTGTAGGATGCTTAGCAGCAACCTTGACCTCTACCCATTAGATGCCACTACCACTCTACCCCTCCAGTTGTGACAACCAAAAATGCCTCCAGACTTTACCAAATGAATCCAAGGAGGAGTGAGGAAACAAAATCACCGTTGATCGGGAATCACTGTTCAAGGTGCTTAATCAATACATTTAAAAATTATTGTAAAAAAAATCAAGCATACATATAAGTAGAAAGAAAGAAGGGGTAATGAACCATACATATCCACCCCCCTCTTCAATAACTATTAATTTTTTTCTGGAGTATTTTAAAGCAGATTTCAGGCAATATGTCATTTCATTCATAAATACTTGAGTATGCATCTCTAAAAGATAAGGACTTAGAAAAACATGACCACAATGCCATTACATCTAATAAGGTTAATATTTTTAATATTATCTAATATTCAGTCAATGTTCAGATTACAGGTAATCATGGACTTTTTTTTTAATTTTTTTTTTTACATTTATTTATTTTTGAGAGACCGAGCATGAACAGGGGAAGGGAAGAGAGAGAGAGACACAGAATCTGAAGCAGGCTCCAGGCTCTGAGCTAGTGGTCAGCACAGACCTGACGCACCTGGCTGGAACCCACGAATTGTGAGATCATGACCTGAGCCGAAGTCGGTCGCTCAACTGACTGAGCCACCCAGGCGCCCTGGACTTTTTTTTTTTTTTTTTACACTTGGTTTATTCAAACCAGCATCAAATAAGGCCATGAGAGGCATTTAAATTTCTTCTCACCTACCTTTTTCATGGCACTTATTTTTATAGTTAATAGATATTATTATTTACATTTACTTTTTATTAAGTTTTAAATATAATTCCAGTGTAGTTAACATGCAGTAATACATATATTTAATGACTGAAAGCGAGAGGTGCTGAAGCAGATTTTGAAGCAAAGGGAGAAGGTTGTTGAAAATTGGTATGAAATTTTCTTTCGCAAAGGTGTAACGCTCTTGTGGCCGTCAGCACTGGTTTGGTTCTGCTCAGGGTAACCACTGACCCACTCGTTGCCTAAAATACCGCTTACTTCATGCATTTATAAATAAATACCTTCATTTTCATTTTAAGTGTATTTGTAATGCTCAAAATTTGAATTCAACACACTCCCTGGAAGTGAGAATGAGGCTCTGTATAACTTAGTGAAAACACATGGTCTTCCAACCCAAAGTCAAGTGGAAAGGAAAAGGCAGCTCCTGTTGATATTGCTTCCTTCTTTAATGATCAGGAAAAGCAGATATTTAAAGTAATTGCTTGGCTAATAGTTCCTTTGACCAGTGGTGGGGTGTACTCATGTTTAAGCATGTTTTCCAGATTTTAGATAATGACTTTTTCTTTGTGTTTACAAGATTATTTCTGCAGCAAAATAAGAGAAAGATTTATTTTTCTCTGCAAAAGTAACCTCAGGGCAATAGGCAAAATTATATATCTATCACAGTGCATTGTTGTTTGCGTGTGGAAGCAGCAATTTGTTTTCCTCTGTTGAAATGTTTGCTTTCTCTATGACAGAGAGAATATTTGGAGATCTATTATGTATGCATTTGCTCTATACATATATTCTTGCCCTTGGGTAGAAATCTAGTGTCCACAGAAGAATGTGACATTTGATTGAAAGCCAGTGAGCCTGGTAGTTTTCCAACAGTTACAGTTCAGGGTTCTGCTTGAAGCAAATACCTCCAACTGTGGATAATGGACCTTCCTTGAGAACCTGAGACAAGTTGCTGGTTAATGTCTCCGAAACAGCCTGTTAAGACTGTTACTACAAATTAGAGTCTGGATCATTCCGAAACCCAAATAGACTTCTTTCATCTTCCAGATGGCCGTCTGATCGGGAGCTGGGCAGGATCACGTTTCAGGTTGTGACTTAATGATTCGGGACAATATTTATGGTTATTACTTGACAGAGGGCAGTGAGGAAAATTAAAGCACAGCCCCATGCTTCATTTATGACAAAAAACAAATTCATGGCAGGGTTGTAGATTAGAGATGGCACCTCCCAGCCCCAGGCACAGCTCTGGTGATGACCTGCTTGACCAGGTACAACTCAGTAAGGCTGGCGAGTCCTGCTCTCAAAACTCAATGCCTTCTCTCTAGAAAAAAACCAAGTGAACCTCAAAATGGAAATCTTGGGAAAGGTATAGCTTTGAGTGAGAGATTTCAGAGGAGACAAATAATGCAATTATGTTCTTTGCTGGAATGACAATTACATGCAGCAGCAATATTTTGTTTTGAGGCACGTTTTTAACTTTATTATTACAGTTGGTAATATCAACAAGAGAAAATAATCACGCCTGCCAGTGGTGGGCATTCTGTTTATGTAGTGTGTAATTTCTGTATTAACTTTTCCTTCTAAAACATGCTCTACCCGATATAATATTTATCTCTTACATTACCCAGAATTTTAGGAATTCTTTAATTGGGTGCTATGGGGAAGAGAAAAAGAAGATGGAGGAGACAAGACATAGAAAGGGGATAAATAAAGCTAGAGTCAGTTAATGAAAGTGTAGATTGTCTAGAAGAAAAGCCACGAGAAAGTTTATCTTGCTCCATTAATCCTCTACTCCGTGAAATGAGAATGCCCATATTGTTCTGGGGGAAAAAAAAGAAAGAAAACTAAACCATATGCCATTAATACATTTGACCAACTGTGACATTTTTTTAAATAAGGTTTTAACTGGTTTTATTACACCAACTGTGTAATTTCAAAATGACTCTGTCATCTATTATATCTATTATAAACAAGTACTTTGTTTAACCAAGCCAATAATAACCTTCACAGACAGAGAAGGTTGGGGAATTGAGAGACCCAAATCTTCTGATTGTTTAGATAAAGGGAAAGAAATTCTCTGGCTAGAAATACAAAAAAGAACACTATCTTGAAAAAAAAATGTCTTCAGCTTATCACCTTATTGCTAATAATTTGATATTCTCTTCTGTGATGTGCAGGGCTGGCTTTCCAGTGCCTGAAGCCCACCTCCAAGCACGCGCCATCTTGGTTCCACTCTCACAGTCTTGTTTCCAAAGGTGTAGCAAAACAGGGCCATGTGAAGGTGACCAGGGGAGCCCTTCCAAGGTGGGGGGGCTTTGCCAGAGAATGTGTAGTCAGGCTAACCTACAGAGGAGTCTCTACCTCCAGAAGGCTTTGGGCTGTTAGCCCAGACTACAAGTGACCACTGATATGCTGAAGGACAGAACAGAGAGAGGTCTCCTTGCCTCTTTATATCCTGTAAGGTGCACCCACCTCTCTCCTGGATTCAAAGAAAAAGCTTCAGCTCCCTGGATATTTTCAAGCTGCTGACCTGCCTTCCTTTTGAGATAGTCCCATAACTCATTTGCCCTGTGCATCGTTTTTATTTCTTTCTAAGCATTTGGCTTTGTTCCTGCTTCCTGGAGAGGCTTGGGCTCTTTCATTGTGCAGGAGGGTACACTGGATGCTCCCTCAGTGTGCCTACTGTTTTCCTTGGTGGGCAGTGTTCAGGGGGAGTGAGGCCACACTTGTCTCCTTTACTGCAGCACACACTGGGGTAACATTGAGCTAACTCAGCGGGGAATGGTGCGGGTGGAAGAGCATGGGCTTTAGGATGGATAAGGCTAGGTTCACATCCTCCATGTGACCTCTGAGCTTCCAGCTTCATCTGTGAAATGGGAACAATCAGTCCAGTCTCCCAAGGCTGAGGTCAGGATCACATGAGACCACATGTATGAGATGCAGAAAAACAGTCCCTAGTTGAAAGGTTGACCTCTGATCTCCAAACTGCCAGGAACGTGTGCCACATTGTGCCTCAGACCACAAAGTTGCAGCAGGAACCAGAGCCCAAGGCTGTTGGACCAGTGTTCCCAGTTGTCCAGGCTCTGTACTGTAACCCCCTTCCCAGCACCAGCACCCCATGGCATTGTCTTCCTCTGAATAGACCTTGCATTTGCAACTTCCTCACATTTAATTGTGTGATACTCTTCCGTTGTTGTCTTATATCATTAGAGTCACAAATTTGCCAAGCTGAAATTTACCCAATTTACCTTCTGGGTCGATGCTTCACTTTACAGGGAAAGTCCTTGAGGCCCAGAAGGTTGTGTGACTAACTAAGGACACTGGAGCTAGCTCGTGGCAACACTGGGTCTCCAGATGCACAGGCCAGCAGAGTTTTCACCCCTGAGTCTTATGCTATTATTTAACTTCTGTGTTCATGTCTTATTCCTACTCATATCTCCACCCCTAACACACCCACAGCCATCCTCAGATTTAAAGTTCCTCGCAATGGGGCACCTGGGTGGCTCAGTCAGATAAGTACCCGACTCTTGGTTTTGGCTCCGGTCACGATCTCATGGTTTGTGAAATGGAGCACCGTGTTGGGCTCTGCACTGAGAGCACAGAGCCTGCTTGGGATTCTCTCTCTCCCCTCTCTCTGCCCCTTACCTGCTCGTGCACTCTTTCTCTCTCTCTCCCTTTCTCTCTCTCTCAAAAATAAATAAGTAAACTTAAAAACAAATAAAGTTCCTTGCAGTCATAGCTGCTCGCAGGTGGACCGGCATTTGAAGGGGGCAATCGATGAATACTTGCTGAACTGAGCCAGTTGAGGGTTGGGGGAATTCCTGAACGCGTCAGGAAACAAACATTTTATCAGTAGCCTCCCCTTCAGTTTTACAGACATATTGATCTGAAAAGCAATGATGATAAAATTTTCATGTAGGAAGAGGAGACTTAGCCTGAACCAATGGTCACTGGTTGTCCCCTGAGAGCTCAGTTGTTGTTGTCAAGGTAAGAGCTAGGGTATCTGAATTACTGCACAGGGTGAAAGATTTCCTTAGTGCAGAAGGACAGGACATAGTCATTGTCTTTCTGTACCTTGTGATGAATAGGACCTATTTATGACAGACTAACTCTGTCCTCAAACTCAACCAAGCAGCTGCTCCTAACCTGGTTAACTTTCGAACACACCGGTGGAGGGTGATGTTACAGAACCAAATGGAAGGCATTGCACAAATTCAGTGAGAGAGGTGGATGCAGGCAGAGTGGAGGCCAGTCTGCCAATTAGGGGAGAAGTGAAACAGATGGCACCTGACACGGGCTGGGGAAAGCAGGACGGTTTCAAATACATATTGGATTCCGTTTTCACCAAGAGGTCAGCTTTAATCAAGGTCCCAATGTAAATATTACCAATATAAACCAAATAATGGAGGTTAAACTGTCGCTCTCGAGGTCAGTGACTCTTGGTCAAGCTGGAAGATCTCACATCAAATGGATCCATTGGAATTTACCTGGAGGGTCTCCGTGCCTGACCATGAAACCTGACTCCGCACCGTCTCCTCAGGCTGCTGGATGGAGTGCAGGGCGATGCAAGCGCCCAGTGCTTGGCTACCAGGTGCCCTGGGGACACAGAGAGCTGCGGTTTCTCTGTGGCTGAGCTGCAAAGCGGACGTTTGTTGCCCAAGGTGTTGTAGCTTTTCTTGTGGCACTTGTCAGAGTCGGCGGTTTCCAGGAGGGATGGAAGGAGGATGAACCTCTTCTAGTTGGGAGGGGGGGGTTCAAACGAGGTGCTTTTTCTTATCACTTATTTGCAACACTAACCTCCAAAAAAAGATGCCAAGAAAGGCATTCACTGAGGATGGAACTAGAGGGTATGATGCTAAGTGAAATGAGTCAGTCAGCGAAAGACAACTATCTTATGACTTCACTCATACAAGGACTTCAAGACACCAAACAGATGAACATAAGGGAAGAGAAGCAAAACAATATAAAAACAGGGAGGGAGACAAAACATAAGAGACTCAAATATGGAGAACAAACAGAGGGTTACTGGAGGGGGTGTGGGAGGGGGGATGGGCTAAATGGGTAAGGGACATTTAGGAATCTACACCTGAAATCATTGTTGCACTATATGCTAACTAACTTGGATATAAATTAAAAAAGTAAAATAAAACAAAATAAAATAAAATAAAATGAAAAATTTCTGACCTTTAAAAAAAAAAAGAAAAAGAAAGGCGTTTACTGACAAGCCATTTCCGAGAACCGGGTTTCAGATAGAGATTGGAAGGAAAGTGTTCCAGATGAAAAGAATAAAGAGAACAGAATGTCAATGTGTGGACACAGGAAAGCAGCATTTAGTGGGATCCATGAATGGGAGAAATCCATGAGGAGCCTGAAAATGTGATGGGGGCCTTGTTGGGGCCTCCCGTGCTAAGTAGAGGGGTTGGTACCTGTGCTTTCTGTGTGGAGAAGTTACCCTGTTGTCCTGCGTCCTGCATGCCCCCAGGAAGGAGCCATGGTTATAAGTGTGCCCGTTTGTCCCTCTGCATTGGACATGGCATGGTCATGGCTGGGGAAGAGGCTTCCACGCAGGGGAGGGACCACATAGAAACTTCTCTGCTGCCTGAGCTTTGGGTTCTATTTTGAAAAACAAAGCCTACCAGTCACCTTTTATTCCCTGCACCTGATGAAAAATAAAATTGTTGCTTACATTGCTTTTGTTCTTCCCATGTGCTAATCATTATGCCAAGGGGCTTACATGCCTCATTGCATTTAAATGTCATGGCAGTAGATGAAGCAGAGTCTCTAAGGATTGCCAACTTACGTATGAGGAAACTGAGGCAGAGAGAAGTTAGGTAACTTTCCCGAGGTCATACAGTGGTGTAGCCAGGGCTTGAACCCAAATCTATCTGATATCAGTCTGTGCTCTTAACCATGGCTCGTATTGTTTCCTTAAATGAAAGCATCACACTGGCGTCTTCTCAGCATTCATAGTTTTGAGTTCTCATTCCATTCTAACCAGGTTCTGACTAACTACAACTTGCCATCTGCATGTCCTAGTTCATTCTTCCCCAAATGGGCTTTGAATCAGAGCTATGTAAAGATCTGGATGGATCGTAGCCTCAGAGATAAGTCCAAGCGCTGAACCCAGCGTGGAGAGGCGGCGTGTTAGGCTAGTTAATGACTGAGGGTGTGGAAGAGCATTCAGTGGATGTTCCCCCAGCGAGATGTCAGCAGGATCCGGGAGCTGCGTGCCTGTCCAGGTGCCTCCTCATCACTGAGCTGCACGTCCAGGAGGGAAACGCGGGACCCATCTCACGGCATTAGCTTTGCGCTTCCCCTAGCTTACCACCAAACCGAAAGGGGAGCGGAGGTTTCCTGCCTGTGAAATGCACCTCTTGTCATCTTTACAGGCATGCCAGACCATAAAACCCGAAGAGATATGACTGGAATAACCACATTATCTCTTACGAGGCAAAAAAGAGAGGAGGGTGAACATGGAGATGGATGTACAAGAGCACGGGTCTAAATAAACAATCTACATAAATTTGCATTTGCACGGGAGCATGGTTATAAAATGTGGTCTTCATTAAAGAGAGAGGCTGGTGATGCACCTTAGCGGGGCCTGACACGTGTGATTTCTGATCATCTGGCTCCCTTGTCTTTTTAAAGTCAAATCCTGTATATGGACTATTTGCCTCATCTAAATAAAGCAACAAAATCACCTCAGATGAAAGCTGCCGACATCTCTAACGTGTGACTATTATACATATGGTATAATTAACAAGGCTGAAAGATGTAGATTCACAAGCCCTGTTTCCAGGGGGCTTAGAAACAAATGTGTCCTGGCGATATGTTCTGGAAAAATCACTGAAAGCAGGTATCCTGGTAAGGAACAAATTGTAACTCAGTGATCCCAAAGGAACAATGAATAATCAGGAGTGACCCAAAAGAACTTCTTGATAGAAAGAAGGGAGGAAACAGTTGGACTCTTTCTCTCCCAACCCATGACTAAATAAATAGAATGAGAAAAATGACCTTGAACGACAGCATGGGGGACATCGTTTAAAAAAAAGACAGGAGGATTGTTCTGTTTAGGTTATCTTATGTTCCGTGTCAAATGGAGGAAAAGAGAGGAGGGTATCTTGGGACTCTTTCTGTAGAAGAAATAAGGAAGAAGAATAGTGTCCAGTCTTGCTAAAGATATTTGAAAACAGAACTGGACTGTGGGACAGACCCTAAAGTTAAAATAAAAGGGCTGACATTTCCGACTCAGGTTCCAGTTATTAACTGTGTGATCTCGGGTAAGTTACATCACTGCTCTGGACTTCAGTTTCCTCATCTGCAAAACTGGAGCCTTGAACCAAAAAGTATGAAAGGCTATTTCTGGTTCTAATAACATTTGGCTTGAGGTTCCTTTGGCAAGGGGTCCATATGTTGTGGTTTGCCCAAGATGGTCCTAATTTATGCCTATTCTCCTGGCATAATTATTAACAGTGCACATTTTCACTCTCAGAGTATCCTGGCTTGCACCATAAATTAATAGAGTTACCCACCTATAGCAGTTAATAACAATTTTTCTTGATATCATCTTAGATCATGTCCCACAATACTGACATGAACCAAAAATGAAGCAAATATTTGGACAAACAATTTTTTTCCCAAGAAACAAATAATAGTAATAATAAAAGTTCTCGTTTATTGAGTTAACCGCATGACTGTCCTTGCCTAGGGCTTTCCAAGCATTAGCTAATGTAATTCTCATTACAACTCTAGCAGTTAGTTCGATGCTACTCAGTTCCCTTTTACACTGGGGAGCACTAAGGCATCAGAGGTTAAGATCACTTGCCCAAGCCAGGATTTGAACTTCAGTCTCTCTGACTCCTGAACCAGCATGTAAGCTCTCGGCCATGCTCTTGCAATATAATGCATTTTACTAATAGCCACAGTACCCCTGCTCCCCAAACGCCTTTGCTCCTTTTAGCAGCCAAGCTTCTTGGCTGTGAAAGGAAAGTCTTTGCAAGTTCTAAACCATCCCACATGACATTTAGACTTACAGATGATCATCTTCCACAATCACCATGATTTCCTATGAACAACAGTTTCTGCTTTCCAACAAAGACACTCAGACCCCTGGGTCACTGTGAAAGAGTTTCTGGCACCCTACACTTCTTGGTATTTACCGAACAAAGCCCCGCCAAGAGATTGCTCGGACATTGGGACGTTGATTAAACCAAGATGTTCCTGGTACCCAGCAAGGCAAACGGTTGAGTGATAAAGCAGTCTGAGGTTCTAAAATCATTTCCGAGGCAAAAGAGGGTTTGAACAAAATAAATGATTTGAATGCAAGACATAAACAACCAAACAGGCTTGTAAACGAGACCAGTAATGAGGCATCTGGGACACCAGTTCTTCTCCTGATGACTTTCGGGCGAGCCTTGATGCCTTTCAGATTTTCAAAGAAAAATAAACGGTGACAAAAGAACAGCAGCTGTGAGCACAACAAGGAAATTAGTTTGAGCAGATTTGTAATTAAGCACTGAAAACGGATCAGTGCGATCCCTTCCTGCATACCAGTACCTTTTGCTTTTTCCCTGTTTTCAAATCCTGTTTTTAAAAAATAAACACACACTTCAGCTTTAGTCATGCATGTCCCAACCTGGGATGTTAGCTGAAGATATTACTTTTTCTGAGCAAAAACAAGAACTTAGCTTCTAAGAACCACAGAACACCATGAAGTAAAATAACATTGACTTTGGGTTCCCATTTTGTTTTTATTTTTGTCATCTTTTAACTTCGGAAAGGCAGAAGAGTTGTCTTTGCCCAAAAGATTGTATATTTATGGATAATAAAGGAAGGGTGAAGGATCCTGGGGCATTTTGGGGACAATTAATTTTCATTTCCCAATACATGATGAAGATGAAAATTTTATGATCTTCTTGATTGTCTTTATACCAGGTAACAATGGCGTCACAGACAAATAAAGTTTAGGTCACTCTAAAGGTGCCATTATCCACTGAAGGTCTCAAAAAATAGAGCAATATTGGGGGGCCTGGGTGGCACAGACGGTTAAGCATTCAACACCTGATCTTGGCTCAGGTCGTGATCTCGCAGTTGGTGAGTTCCGGCCCTGCATCGGACTCTGTACTGATGGCTCGGGACCTACTTGGGATTCTGTCTCTCTTTCTCTCTGCTCCTCCCCTGGGTATACTCACTCTCTTTCAAGGTAAATAAACAAACTTAAGAAAATTTAAACAAAAAATTAAAAATGACAAAAAAATAGAGCAGTATTTTCCCACGGGATGGACTTTAGTGTTAAGTATATTGATTATGCCTTCTAGGCCAGAGACGGCCCTCTTCCCCCTCCCATGCCCATCACTGAACTCCTCCCACCCCACATCCCCAGTAAGATTTACCCTTGTGGGTGTAATAGCTGACATTACCCAGCAGCCATTAAAGGACCTAGACCCTTCTTGAACTGGAAATGAGCGTGTTTCTCAGAGGAGCCCATACCTACTTCCTGGTCCGCCCTGGGAGGGTGCCCTTCCTCCTGGATCCCATCCCGTCTTCCTGTAAATCACCATGAGCCCAGAGGAACGTAGGAGGAGTGGGCCAGACCCAGGTGTCCTGAATCATTAAGCACTCTGGCTCCTCCAGGGGCCGGCAAGACCCTCTGAGCTTTGACAGCAGTGAAATGTGACAAGAAAGTAAATATCCTAGTGCCCCACTTATCCAGAGGTCAGGCGTCCCTCAACCTCTGCCTTCTGGAACTCAGTTGCAAAGCAGGAAGGAAGCAAAGCAGGCTTGAAGCAGCGGAAACACCAGTCACAAAGCAATGCACTTTAACTATGTCTAATTGACTCTTAATTAACACACACTCCTAACAAGCCCATTTATGTAGACTCCCAGCCCACCACAAATTAAAAGCAGAAAAGTAGAGGGGGGACGAGGAAGGAGGGAAGAGAGATTAGCAGTGATCACACCGAAGGCAGTAAGAAATGATGGCCAACAGCCTGACATCAAAGGGAGAGATAAAAACAAGCCCCTGAGAAACAGACCCAGAATTAGCAAAATCAGCAACCCATGGCTATTTATATCGGGTCAAACAGCATGGCACATCTGTTACTGACCACGTAGTTCCTGCTCTAAAAGCCGTGACAACCTGCCTGAAGGGGAGAGCCTGGTGCTGGGACCCCAGGACCCGTGGCCAGGTCTCCCTCTTCCATTCCCACAGCCCCAAAGGGCTCGGGATCTCCTGGGGAGCCTGTTGTAAACTCAGAGCCTGGAGCTGGGACCCTGTCCCTGGAGGTTCTGATCAAAAACGTCCAGGCCAGCGTTTTGCATTTTCACAAGGCCTCTCCCACTGTGACAGTGACTCAGAATCACACGTTCAAAAACAGTGCTAACTCCTTCACCAAATTGGGATATGGTTGAGGCAAGTCAATTACTGCTCTGGGTCTCGCTGCTTCCGCCGAAGAAAAGATCTAGTATATCATCTCTTAATTCCCTTACAGACCAACCCGCTAACAGCATCTACTAGTTTTATGATTACCTCCCAGGCAGCTGCTGACTAGCCAAGGAAGTGTTCATGATGATGACAGACTGACTCCTTTTTAAAAAGGAGGCCTAGTGAGGCATATTCCATCAGTGTCTCCGAGCTTTCTTAATTGCAACACCCCGTCAGTAAAAACTTGGGAGGTACTCACTTTTGGTAGATGTATATTTTAATGTCTTTGTAATTTGTGCACATGCTGCGAAACTAATATATTATTTATACTATAAAACATACACAAGGTGACAAATTAGAGGTTCTACTATTTGCTTCACATACATCGCTTTGAAGACCATTGAGACAAATTTCAGGACACATTCTATTCAACACCCAGAAGAATATGAGTGATTTTGAGGATACATTTTGCTTTGTTTGTCATTGTGCTCTCAGGGCCTAGCACGATTCCTGGCTTATGGTTTAGGAATGGTTATGAATGAATGAACAGAAGGTAGGAAGGAAGGGGGGCAGGGAGGAAATGAGGGAAGGAGGGAGGGAAGGAAGGAAAGGAAAGGAAAGGAAAGGAAAGGAAAGGAAAGGAAAGGAAAAGAAAAGAAAAGAAAAGAAGAGAAAGGAAAGGAAGAAAGGAAGGAAGGAAGGACGTCTTTGAAGTGACAAAGCTTCAGTTATCAGGAGTTTCTATTTATATGGAATATCTTTTCCTTCCATGGTAGTCAACAATGTGACCGAACATGGAAAATAAAGAGTGAAGTTGAGAAGTATCATTCATATTTGAGGAAACTGCCTGTTAGAATTTAGGGAGCATGATCAATATTTATGAAGCTCAGAAAGCCCTCTCTGGGGCAGAATGACTCACAGTTCATGAAAAGGTAAAAGCATTGGTTGTTCTGTAACGGGTATGTATTAAATACCATATGTGTCCTTGATGGGTTTCGTGTGTGTGTGTTGAAGAGATTCCTTGGGAAGAAGTAGGGATTTCCTTTTCCAAGGATACGCCCTGTCAGATGCAATTTATCTAACTTTTAATTAATTAATTAATTAATTGTTGGGGGCAACCAGGTTATATTTTTTAAATGTACATTAAAATTAACATATACTAGACAGTTCTTTATGCAAAGACAGTTTAAATTCCATTCTTATATAAAACATAGTGTGTGACTTACATCATATGAAGAGTCACTTTGCAGAGCCGTATAAGTGCACACCGCTAGCATTCTGCTTGCTGAAGTGACCGAGGCTGAATTATAGTCATCTTGCCTATTGGTCACTGACGTGGCCATCTCCTCAGTGAGTTCCCAGGATCACTGGAAACTGCTGGGTCTGTGAGAAAGAATTATCTTGGGGAGGAGAGAGCAGACCCACATTCGAAGAAATGGAAAAGGTGATAGATACATAGTTCACTTGGGTTTGAGCCCCATGTCAGGCTCTGTGCGGACAGCTCAGAGCCTGGTGCCTGCTTCAGATTCTGTGTCTCCCTCTCTCTCTCTCTGCCCCTCCCCTGCTCGCGCTCTCTCTTTGTCCCCAAAATGAATACATGTTAAAAAATTAAAAAAAAGAAATTAAAATAGGTCTTCAAAATACAAAAATAACCATTCCATTCGTTAGCTGTCAGAGCAATGAAATCTTCACATCATGTAGCTTCTAGAAAACTACAGCGTAAACTCTTAAGAGAATGAAGGTGAAAAAAGCACATAACATTTCAGTCTTATTATGAAAATAGTCTTAACCTGATGAACCTACTGGATGGGTCTCAAGAACTCCCAGAGGTCCCTGGACAACACTTTTTGAACCACTGACTCCCTCAATTTCATAGCAAAAGCCCGAAGCATGTGTACTCTTGGAAGAAGCTGTCAACCAAGATGTAAGAGTGACATCTGGCTGGTGAAGACTGAGGAATTTCATTTGGATGGAGGCTCTGTCGGTGACAGCTGGTGGCCCACCCAACTGTGACAAAGCACCGTACCATGGTGTGCTGGATGTGAAGGATACGGTATTTATAAGAATGACCTTTTCACCTCTGAAATATTTGGAGCTGCTGACCTTCTTTTCTTGACATGATCCTTGACACAGCAACCCATGTTCCCGTGAATTCTTTGCGGTGACCACCTCTGGAAATCATTAGCTCCTGGGTGTGGGTGAAGAATACCGAGAGGTGGCTCATCTAGGGCTCAGTCCCTGAGCAGTATGCTTCGGAACTGAGATCTTTCCATTTCGGCTGGAATTTTCTGCTGTGTCAGAAATAGGGTAGACGTACTTATTCTTGGGCAAATATTTAACACTTTATTATATACATTTTAATTATACACATGCACAAATATTTGTTGAATGAATGAAGTATGAAGCAGGAAATCAACTGAATGTATTAACTGTGGTCTTGGAAGGGCATACCTCTTCCTGGGACAAAGTGGAGGTAGAATCTTCTCTCTTGATGGAGAGAGGCTGGTTATTTGGACATGGGTCAGAGTTTGTCACAGTGTAAAATAGTGAGGCTTCCTGTTCAAAAAGCAAGAAAATATTTTCTTTTCTTCACAGTCTCTTTCTTAACTTGTCATGGTCTTTTTTATTTGCTGTCTGATGTCATTTTAAGTAAACAAAAATTAAAATGTTAAATTATTAGCATGAATTACACCATTCATCTTTATAGCATGGAATGCCAGTTTTCGATGTGGATAGAAGAACACTTAACCTGTCCTCGAAATCACTGACATTATGCAATTTGTTTTTCATAGTGTGCACATGCATGTGACTTTAATTCTTACCAGAACAGTGGAAACACTTCACAAAACTAAGTCCACTGTTTTTATTTCACTTCTTGAAGTGTGCACATTCTACCACACTCTGGAAGCAGATGGCTTTCATAACACGCTTACCTTGTACTCAGTTTGAGTCTCACTAAACTCCAACACATGCTGGGGCTGCGGGAATGCTGTGCCCGTGAGGCATTGCCAAAGCTGTATGTGACTAGGGAAGCAAGGACCGGGGGACACCCGTACTGTGCATGTCCCCTTCATTCACATGCATGCTCCCTTGTCCCATTGCACCTCACAAGTTCAAGGGTAAGATTTTTATGAATTTCAAGATGCTGACATCTGTGGTTTAACCAAGCAAGGGACCCTTCTGAGCATAGGCCCTGGTTGACGACACAGGTCACTGGCCCACCGGGCTGTCCTGACTTGGGGTGATGGTCCTGTGCCGAGAATGGGGGCTCATTCCAGCCACGGATCTGCTCTTGGGTTTCAGCGTGTGCACAGCTGTCACTAGGGTAGGACGCCCAGCATCCCACAGAACAGTACTCTTTCCACAGGGCCAGGCATGTTGGACAGCAGCGGAGGGAACCCAAGTTGGTCTCTTGGGGCGCATGAAGAAAACGATCGAATCTATTTGTCTTTGAACTTTTTAATGTCATTCTTTAAAAATTTCTGTGTTGTGCGTGTGTGTTTTCAGAATGCACAAAACATATCAACAGAGCATTATATGTGTATAATCAACACATCTATATTGGTGTTTGTGCTAAAAATGTTTTATTGGGAGGAATGCCTGGAAAACCCGTCAAAGGGCACCATCCCAGAAGACAGTGTAAACAATGAGTGAAGGAGGAGAGTCCAGGGGCCGAGGAGTAGCCCGTTTTGAGTATCTATCAATGGTTTCCTGATGGGGGTCAGTCCATACCCCCACCCCACCTTCCGTGGTGGGGGATGATGAGGCTCAGATGAGTTCCAGCCAGACAGGTGGGACCTGAGTTGGTGTGAGCCCCTTGAACTGTAAGGGGAGAGTCCAAGTGTATCGATGGAGGAGAGCCTGAGATGAAGCCAGAGACATCCCTGGCTCCTGTCAGATGTCCACGAATAAGAGAGAGACTGAAAATGTAAGTGACAGCAAGAGAAGCCAGGTCAGTAATAATAACTTACAGAGTTATATGACACTGAACTCACTACGAGGTATGTCTTCTTCTTCCCATTTCACAGATGAGGAAATGGACAGCCAGAGAGCAAAGTGTCTTGCTGAGGGTCACAGAGCTAGTGATGACCGGGTATGTCTCTTTCCCCCCGGCTCACCTGTAGATTGCAGCAGGTTGAGCAGAAATACCTCCATGAGGCAGGAACTCATATTGTTACCATCGTCACTTTACAGATGAGGACCCCGAGGTTCCCAAGAACGTGGTGGTGACCAGAGCTTGTTCTGGACAGAAAGTTGGTCATGTGGCCCATGGCTGGGTCAGCTTGGGTCAAAGTCTGGAGGCCAACTGCCACGGCTGAGATGATGGCCAACATCCTGTTCAGATGTGAGCTCAGTTCCCTCAAGGACTGGAGGATTCTAAGGGATGAAACAGTAACCCCTGGTTTTAGAAATGGGTGGACACAATCTTCAGCCGCGGGACTAGAAATTATAAATTCCATTTATGTTATCTTTCAAAGCAAGTTCTAGGGCATTAAGAATCACTTTACAAAGATCTCTTTGGTATTTACGATATCCCTAAAAGGCAAGAAAGCTGCTTTGTCTCATATTTACATCAATGCAGAGCTAGAGAGCAGGGACAAGGTCTTCCCACTATGACTGAGAGAGACGCTGTCCGGCTCCAAATCCCCGCGCCGGCTCTGACACGAGGCTGCATATAAGGCAGCTTCTCACTGTCCTTCCATTTCTCGTTTTACCTCATTTGGTTAAACCACACAAGCTCAGGGCTTGGAACTTCCGTTTTCTTATCTTGAACATCATGTGCTGTTCCAACTCCAGCCAGCCACCCAGGAAGGAAGCATCCTGTTCCTTTTAAACAGACGGCCTGGCCGGCCACATGGCCACGCTGTTGACAAGCTCTGTAAGTAACATTCTCTCTATTGCCTTGAAAACATTTATCAGAACTGCAAAGTGCATGGAGTTAGAGCTTAATAGTTATTTCTGGTCTGCTTATCTCACAATCGAATATGAAAAGGAAAACCAGAGGCAAGAGAGGGAGGGTAAGGACGAAGCGGGGGTGAAGAGACGGGGCGGGGGGGGGGGGGGAGGCGGGGCAGGTAGAGAATCAAGCACGAGCCTCTTTTCTTATCCATTTTCAGTTTTCCTAAACCCAGTCCTAACTGAACAAGTTAATATATCAGGCCTCGATCTATGTCACACTTGTTGGGAACCTGAACTATGCCGATGTTTTATTGTGGTCAACTCGCTGTTCAAATTGCTATTATATGTTGATCATTTTGAGTATTACTTAAAATACGTTCTTATTCTTTCTCTTTTCGTTTTTAACATTGATAACTTGGTTAAGTATTTCATTAAATGTGGAGATGTTGCAGTACATGCCCTCCTTTGGGCTGGAAAAAAAAAAAGAAATATGCATGGCAAGTTCTTAATCCTCTGTTTTTATTTTCCTGAGGTTTCTGGTGTCTCAGAACCTATGCTTTAAACAAGCTGTTTCCTTTTGATTTACACTGCAGAGAATTTTGAGAGGTTCTAAATTAAATGGGTAAAAAGTGTTTCAAATGGCGCAAAAAATATTTAAAAACGTGACCTGGAAAAAGGCCTGAATCTATTTTACTTAAAAAGGTATGTCAGGAATTAAACTGTGAATTGGGTAGAAAGGACTCCATGCCCATTTCTTTGTACCGAAAGAAATTTTAAAGTATCCATTGAATTCTAGACTAGGAGGGTCACGGGAAGGTCATGGGCGATCTGAAGCAGCTCGCGTGCCTGCTCATTTTGGCACCTATAGTATTTGCACAGGTACAGAACAGAATGTTTCAAACAATAGTTTTACTCAGAAAATTTGATTCTGTGCGACTGGAAAGCTGTCTAGCTTCGTTTGCCCTTCCTCAACCTGTTGGGTTCTATTCCTGTCTCCAACCTAGAGATGGGTTTATCTCTTCTGTTGACGTTCAGCACGTGCTTGCTTGAAATTCCTCTCTCTTCCTCTCCCTTGCTCTACTATCCTATCTCCTTGGTCTCCCGTGGACAGTCTTTGAGAGCAGGGATGAATGTTCCAGCAACAATAGTAGCTGGTACTTACTTCCTGAGGGTTTCCCGGGAGCTTTTTGATTTACCTGGACCTAAGCTCTTCAGATGTTCTATCGCATTTAATCTCCACCACGATCTTGTGAGGTAGTTTGGTGAATACCCCCATTTTAAGGTTGAGAAAATGGAGACAGAGAGATTAAGCAACTTGTAAAAGGTGTGTCAGGATTTCAGCCCGGGTGGTCTCCTTCCAAAGCACATGCTCGTGACCAAATATTACACTCACCCTTGTCCCCTGGCATGAAAAGAGAAAAGGAATATAATTGTTGAGGGGGGGTGAGTAATAAAGGAGGGCACAAGGGAGGCTTGTGGGTTGGAAATGATCTGTTTCTTGATCCAGATGCCAGATTGGTGGAGCAGAATACTTACGCACCTTCTTGTGTATGCATTACACTTCTCTTGTATAAAACAGAAAAGAAGAAATGGGCACAAATAAAGAATTAAGGTATATGTATATCACCAACGGCAAGTTGAACTCAGGCCTTGCCGCTAGGTAACTTTGGAGTCATGACCTGACCTCTGCCTGGGTCTCAGTTTATTCATTTGCAAAACTGGGGAGAGATGATTCCTACTTCACACGGTGGGATGAAATGGTGTTCTTTCCATACCGATTCAGCAGTGAAGGTAATCACGGTGTCCCGGCTGGCCCAGAGAAGGAGACATTGGGCTTCACAGCTAGTAACTAGGATCCCTTTTCCCCCCCAAAATAAAGTGTAGGTACTCAAAAGCCAGAGCAGGTGTGTTTCTTCTCCAGGTGAAGAGCTCTTCTTGTCACGACAAATTGTATGACCAGATCCAAGGTCAGCCAGCCTGACACTAATAAATCCGCTGGCTACCCCTGTTCAGAAGGTGCAGACATTGGAAAGAGTACATTTTCCTGTCTATGGTGTAAATCTTGTGCTCCAGAAGTAAACAGCTCAAATGAAAATGAATAGATCTATGTTATTTCCTAGCATTTACGACAAAGGCCAAACTCCAAGGAGAAGCAAATGAAGAAAGAAAACAGTTTAGTTATCTCAGATAGTATGACTGTTCCTCTGTCTGCCCATCGGCTTGACGTGTTTCAAACCTGTGATGCCTAAAATCTTTGTTTCCTTCTTTTGTATACTCCATCACACGGAGCTAGCCTGCGAGCACTTCTGAGATGCCCACCGTGTATACCCTTCACTGTGCCCTTCCACGCCCGACGCCCTGACCATTCTCATTTCACCAACGGTCCGGACTGCTTGCCACAATCCTGTCAAAGCAGACAAATTAAACATGCCAGGTGACATGTGGAAGAAAAGGCTTTCTGATTTACTATGGAACTGTTTATGGATAAGAGTTATTTCTCTTGGCCTGGTACCTGCTCTCAAGGCTTGATCACATTTCAAGGCACTGCTGCCATTTACTCGAATTATTCCAGGCCCTCTGATGTCTGCGCTCGGCCGCATCCGAACAGGGCCGTAATCCTGAAGCAAAGCTGTTAATTGCGAAGTGCGAATGAAGGGAAATTTAAGTCTTTCTCCAGCCCTCACGTCCCCACTTCATGATTTTAAGCATCGGGAGGGCTCTCTCGAGTGGGAAAAGGACTAAGGGTCACATCGCGATGAAAAAAAATAAATCTTTAGCGTGGACAAGTTTGAGAACATTGTATTTGTTTGGAGGTGCCTGGAGAAAGAGAAAGCAAGCTCTGTTTCCTCCCCCGATTTCTGTCTGCAAATAGGACGCTGTCCTGTTTCTTGTGGTGTCGTTCTTTATAAGAAAGAAAACCCTAGTGGTATGGGAAGGTCAGAGTGGGGGTGATCGTTCTCCCTCTAGTTTTTCAGATGTCACAACCAGATGAAGGATAATTTAAGAAGCCCTGCGCTGGGTGATGGGTCTTGCAGAACTGCTTGTCTGTTGGACCTGGAAGAAAGCTTAGCCCCAGCAAGGTAATTTACGACAGAAGACAAGCTCAGCTCCCTGCAGGCAGCACCACGAAGTCCTCTGAAGAACTCCTGCTTTATTGGAGAGAGCTGTAAGGCTGCAGACAGGATGACTTACGGCTTTCCAGTGGCTCTCCCCTTTCTCCTCTTCCTTGTTGTGATTGTTATTTATTATTTGTGGGCAGGGATGAGAGGGTTCACTTTGCCAACTTTTGAACCCTCTCTAAATTCATGGCTCTGAGTTTTGAACCGTCCCTGAACCTTCCTGCATTTGAGTTCCCTGCATTCTGCAGCGTCCTGTTGTGGGCAGAGAAAGACCCTAGCAGGGTTTATTTTAAAAGGTGGAAATAATTCCTTAAACATCAAATAGTTCTCTCTTTTTTAAAGCAGCCCATTTTGATGAGTCAAGTGTAAATGAATTGAAAACACATGCTCCAGATCTTCCCCCACTTTGTGCCGCAAGTTCATGGCTGAATTATTAAGAGGGCTTCACTGGATTCAGAGTTGAGATGAAGTAACGGGGCAGGGGATGGGCCCAGACACATTCGTTCTCTTGGTTTCTACTGCTTTGTTCCTTATTTAATATAAAACGGGCTTTAGTTGAGCTCTGAAAGCAGGAGAGAAGAGGAGGAGACATTTATAAGCAGCATCTTGCCAAGTAAGAGATCTGTATTAGGAAATAGAGCATTTTGGCGAAGGATTTAAATTCTTGGTTTAATGACTGTAACATTAGGAGACAGAAAGAACTTTGAAATCCAGGCTAACTCTCCCCTCGGTTGAAGCCCTTCTCATCACCTTCATGCCTGCAGCTAATTTGGTGCTTCCTTCCCACCCTTCAAGTCCTGTCCTTAAGAACCCTGAGAGGTTATTTGGGTCTAGTGCTTTCTATGGCCAACTGCCTTAAATGTGTCTTTGAAAATGTGCCCCGCAGATACCGACAGCTTTAGCAAGGCAGCCTGGGGTGACATGGAGGACAGCCCAGGAGATCCTGCTCTTCCTGTGGTCCCTGTGTGCAGGGGTACCCAGTGCTGCTTCAGCCTCTCACTGGTGTAGCAACATAGCAGGCTTTTGGGAGTCAGGGTGCAAGAAACGTGTGCCAAATGTATATCTTGGTAGCTGGGCAACAAACGCTCATCGGATGCCTACAGGATGACATGCTATAATGCATATTCGGGACAGAGTGGCCCCCGCCACCCCCCACCCGGCCCTAAACCAGACAGAGCCACCCAGGGAATGTTGACTTTTGCTGCTCACATTCTGCACACGTGCTTGGGAAAACTGCTTGCCATGTTCTACATGTCGGCCGTGTTTCCCCACCTGGCAGAGACGGGCTCGCCCTTTGCCACCCACCTTGCAGGGTGGATGTGGGGAGAATGGGAAATCCCACAGAGACCTTAGGGATCCCTGGTTTAAAGTCAAGCGCCCACACAGAGTACCAGGCATTAGGAAAGCATACCTTTAGCATTAGCATTGGACGCTCAGGGGAAAAGCGGGTACGCTTTGCATGCAGTTAGCAAGCAGCTGAAAACATGCTTTCTGCTTCTTTGTGGAGAGGAAAACGCAGTTGTTACAAGTTACTCTGTGATGACAGAACGTGCTGAAAAGGAACAGCCAAGAAAACCCGTTCGCCCAGCCCGGGCCCTGGGGTCCTGTGGCCAGCTGGGATTATCTAAAGTGGGCGTCCTTCGAGAAAGCAGGAATTCTCTTCCACCACAGACTGTTGAAACCTCCCCATTCAACTGTTTTAAAAGCTGCGGAGAATTAAAAATAGAAGCTTTTTGGAAGGAGGAGAGGGCCCTATGGGGGTGCTTTGTTTGCTTTGGTTTCTATCTCTCTCTCTGGAATGCAGTGGAAACCTGGAGGAGCCAGCACTCCCAGAAGGCCTTGCGGAGAAACGAAACCCCCTCGCACCGGGATGAAGGGTGAGGAGCCCTTTCTGGGTTCTGGTTTTATCATCATGTCTGTTTATAGTAGGAAAGTAATCACTCCCTTCTTGAATTCAGCTCATGTCTCTTCTGAACGGTGCCCCTCCTTATTCAAACATTATAGGGCCCAGCACTTCAATAGGTCACGAGTAAGCAGCTAATGTTAAATACAGATGAGCACTGCCAGGTGAATGGATGACTGTCACCCAGGTGGCAAAAGTGCCATTCACGCAAGGGATGGGACGATTGCAAATGGCAGCCACCACAGTCAAAATAGTTGAATGGGTGGGTGGGGGTGGGGGGTGCACAGAAGGACTTGCATGCTCTTCTGAAGGTTCAAGAGAGGGTATGAGAGGAGGGGGAGGGGATTGAAAGGCAATCTGTAGACCACCGGGCACTGATTTTATTCCCTGGGGTCCTCAGGAAATTCGGAAGAGGGTCTTAGGTCTTGGGTCTCAGCCTTTGGCTTTTCTCTCCCTGTTTCTCCCTCTCTCTGTCTCTGTTTCTGCCTCTCGCGTGCGCGCGCGCGCGCACACACACACACACACACACACACACACACACAGAGCACGGTGGCTTATTCTCCTGGCTCAAATTATACAAAACACCAGAACTATACTGGGAAAGGGAGAATTCCAAGTGTTACTCCAGAAGTATCTGAAATAAAGTTTTTTAGGAGGGATCCCAGTGGGTTGTCTGGCCCCCGGACTTTCATTCTTTTCTCAGAAATCCCTGTGGGGACAAGTCCCAATAAAAAGCAGTAAATAAATATAGAGACGTGGAACATGCTGGTTGAAAGAGTGAGGTTCCCCACACCGCCCCTGCTCCGGCCCCACGGAGAAGTAGGGGCTCCCCTCTATTTCCTGCTTGCTCCCGCCCACCTGCTTCTGAGGCGTGGTGCCCCGTGCTGTGGAGATGGGCCTTTCCCCCTTCCAGAGGAAGAACTCTGAACGGGGTCTGTGTGTGCCCAGTTAAGGTCTATACAATATATAAGATGCTGGGGTGGATATACCTTGGCGACTCCCTTGCAAAGAAGAAAGATGTCTGTTGTCTTTCTTCAGTGAAAGAGGGATTATGAGAAATGTCCCTCCTCCCCTTGCCTCCCGAGGGGGATATGAAAATAAAAAAAGTTAATGTTTTTGACGGACACTGTCTTACTCAGGTGACAAGCAAAGCAATATTGTGTTTATTATTATGGTTATTGCCGCGTCCCCGTGTACACATTGCTCTCTCTCTCACTTCACAAGGGTGGGTATGGTCTCCCTGGGACAAGACAACAGTACAGACTGCTAACGAGAAAATTCACGGGGCCACACTCGACAGCTACTTCAAATTACAGTTTCTCTGGGCACTGATCACGCTTCATTCCAAAACGAGGAAATCTGAGAACCTGGCTACCTTGGAAATAATGATATGGACGTAGAAAGGGCTGAGACAGAGCTAAATGTGTTAATTATTATTTTGAAGGATGCAAAACCTAGCCAGCTGACGAACGTTTGATTTATACAGACCTGCGCTGTCTGGTCATCGCTGGCCACATGTGGCTAGTAAAGCATTTGAAACGTGGCTAGTTTGAATTAAGATGTGTTATAAGGGTAAAATATACACTGGCTTTTTGAAAGCGTGTAACCAAAAAGAAAAAAGAAAAAAAAAGAATGCAAATTACCTTATTAATTCTTTTATATGTTATATGTTGAAATGCCATGACTGCATACATTTATTAAACAGTTTACTAAAATTAATCGTAACATTTATTTTTCTTGTTCTTCCTTAAATATGGTGTAGGGTGGCCCTCCCCTGTAGTGACTCCCAGGAATTTAAAATGACATATGTGGCTGCACGTGTGGCTTGCATTATATTTCCGGGCAGCCCTGGTACAGACTTTATTAATAGACAGTGGGGGGGACTGATATCTGGAATTCAGTATTTCTTCCCCAGGTCACGGTATCAGGGATACGATTGGCCTGAAAGGACTCTGTGGTTATACATAGTATCAGGAAAAATTGAGAGACCCTTTGTGATAGATGAAAGAGAGTGTTCTTGGTGATGCATTCGTATAGTTATCTCCACTTTTCATTGTTTATCCAGCTTTTTTATAGTTCTGCAAGTTGTAGGAAGCTGATAATAATGAAAATGATTCTTATCTAGAGAAATGCAAATTCCTCGTGTCTAGTAGAATGTAACTGACCATTGCTCTAAGGAAAGACCCGTTTGCCCTTCCATGTAAATTGATCCCAGCATTCCTTATTGCCCATATATGTGCGATGCCTTGAATTTTGACCCAATGGCAACATCTTGCTTCCTCATTAATTAATGAGTTTAAAAAAATCTTTGGCACAAGCTCATTTTATATTCATATGAGAGTCATGATTTTATCCTCTTAAATAATCCTAGAGAATTTAGGAACTCATAGTCATCAAGATTAATACTGTGGCTTTCCCCCCTCCCTTAACCCCTAGCCACTCCTGTGGCCCTCGTGGTGGAATTATTGAAGCCCTGAGGTGGGATAGAATATGATTTTTTTCTACAGAAAGTGTTTTACCTGACGGCCGCAAAAACTCTACTCAGAACTAGAACAAGCTAAGTTGTGGGTTATTCTGAAATTTGTGAGCCAACCAGGGAATCCTTCCACCCAGTGGAATATTTGATTCTAAGAGGAGACGTGCTTAGTTCCAAATAAGGAATGAGAAACGTAGCCTACAACACATTGGTAGGGGGTACCCTGTCCTTCCTGCCTCTCTCTCTCTCTCTCTCTCTTTTTTTTTTACCGTATTGTCATTTTTTTCAAGAACTGGTTTCCTTCAAAACAGGGTATGACAAGATGACTCAGGCACGTCAGTATTTATTTCACATGCCCATTTATTTCTGTGAATAGAATTGACTTTAACAAACATGAGCACACTAAAAATATAAAATAGGTGATTTCACACACTCCTTTCTATGAAATTTGCAAATACGACACTTAGAATTATATGTTTTGTTTCTTTTCCTTATTTTTTTTAAAGAAGTTGACTTTTATTAGCAGAAAGATCATTAAACTTTGTGAGAATTGGCCTTCAGCATTTAAGTTTTTATGGAATACGTGAAAGTTTACTGGTCTTTCACCAGCGGAGACGCATGATTTTTATATATCTGTAATTCTGAAAGGGAAACATTCCTCGTACAAATGCAGAACAGTCCACTTATAAATTTTATGTTTGTGGGCTATTTTCTTATATAAAGCAGCCACCTTGGAGACTCCATTTAAAGTACAATTAAACAATATTCTCACCTGTATAATCTGCCCATGTGTAATTAGTTTCTTTTTTGGTTCTTTGGTAAGTAACACAGGAGGCTTTGTGGCATGAATCAATCCCTTGACCCAGGTATTTCCGATACTATAATTTACTTGGTAAAAATGAAAACCAAAATATGCCTTTTTATAATTTTGGTTGTTTGAAATTAATTTTTGAGGTTTAAATTGGCCATAGATGCTTTTGCTTTTTTATACTAAGAAATACTTTTAAAAATTGTTGACAAAGAAAAGCATGAATTTATGCAACTGTTTACTTGAGAAAGATAACATCTTTCAAAAAGTTGATTTATTTAAATGAAAACCTTTGATAAAATTTGAAAGATCTTTATGTGCTTTTGACATATGTTATAAAAGTTTTGAATATCTTAATTCTCGGTAAAATGGGTAAGAAATGCTGGTATATTACAACTCCCTTCATTATTCAAAAATACTAGAACGCTATATTTTAAAAAGAAAACCAAGGTTTCATTTGCATGGAAAATTTGTTTCTTATGGAAAAGATTTCGTCCTGACTCATTTTCTACAAAGAAGAATGACTATATGCCTTAGTTTTCTTTATCTGGGGTTTCTCTAACTGGGATCGTTCTCCTAAGTTGGTTTTACTTGTTTCTTCTCTCAGAAAGTTTGTTACAGCAGTAACCGACAGTTAGATAAACGGATATACGCAACGACATAGATCCTTTCTGGAAAACAAAGAATTGGGGAATCATTTCTAGAAAATAGCTTTATTTTTTATTAACCTGATTATATTTAAAAGGTTAACAGAAGGGTGATGTCATTGTCATCTGCTGTGTATTCAGGGCTAAAAAAGCTTTGGAAAAAATACTATTTATCACATGTGGCTATACTAATTAGCAATACTATCGATCACATAAATAATATCACATACTCTTTATGACATATGACTTTCTATGCCAGGAGGTCCTCCATTGTTAATATGTCCATAATTCATGTGAAAAGTAGCTAAGAAAGGAGTAAATTCTGGAGACACAGAGTACTTCGAGTATTTGTAATATGAAGTCCAGGCAATCCATGAAATGCCTGTAGTTGTTAGGCAAAGCTTTGTATTTGTTTTTATCTTAGAAGACAGATCTTTATCAAAATTGCAAAAGTATCCCTGACCATCCGCTGCCGGAGTCCAGCTCCAATCCCCATTCAGAAACACTTCGGCACACTTAGCTAGGAGGATTGTAAAAGCAACTGCTTGTCTCTATAACATCCAGATGAAAATGAAAAATGTTAAGAACATCTCATCACTTTATCCACACACTGCCCACCTCAATACAAGGATTGTAATTTTCATATGGATTTTTGGTAGTGTGTAACTTTAAAAAGATATAGTCCTTTAAATAATGTGCCATCTCAGGCTCCTTTTCTCCAAACTCAGGGCCCCTTTCTGTTGAGGATCATACTTGCTTGTCTCCTGCCCCCAGTCTCTCCTACCTTCTCCCTGTGAATTAACCAAAGAAAACCTCATGGTGCTCCTGACCTAAGAGGTGTGGATAACTCTGACCCCGTGGGTAGCAATGCAGTACTGTGATCCATTTAAGAATGTGATCAATGTGTGTTCATACAATGGGTCTGTGTCAGGAATAAGTTATTAAAGGAATAGTGTGTTGTCAATAAGGGGTTTTATTAATTTAGAAACTCAGGACTCCAGTATTTTTTACAATAACGTGAGCAACAGAGTGATGAATCCTTTACAATCAACCGTGACAAAGGTGATGTTGTCAAAGCCTATTTTTGCTGGTACTGTTCCAGAAGTTTATCCACAATTGATGCCACTTTCTCAGGCTTCAAAGTTTTCCCCGTATCCTGAAATAGAGGCATAGTTTAACCTGTGGGAGAGCAGAAGTTGAAGGAAATTGCAAAGCAACATTTGAATAATGAACATCCTGCCAGGAAAATGTGTCTGATCTCCAGGGAAAGGGCATTGGAAGACGTGCAAGATGGCTAGGGGGATTTTCTCTGACACAATTTTGAGTTCTTTGACAGCAGTAGCTCCCCGTTTACGAAGCATATAGAAGTACGATCAAGAAGCGAGGAAGTCCTAGAGACATGATTGGAAAGAGAACTGCAGACAAGGAAGTTGTTCAAACCAGCTCACTTCTCATCTCGGTATTTTCAGAGTTTTCCCCTCATCCCACACTAATGACAGGCCCGTAGGAAAGACAAACCTTTTCCAGATGCTTTGGCGAATTTACTGTGTTTTTCTTCTACAGACAATAATAAATAACTTTCAATTAGGACTTTACAATTTAAAAAGCATTTCATTTTCACAATGATCCTTTAAACTTGCCATAATAATTACTATTGTTATTATGCTGATTTTTATAAATAAGAATATGGAACTTCAGCCTATTTTTGAATCATCCAAGCAATAGGTGGAGAGGCAGGAATTTTTGAATACAAACCATCCAATCTCAAATTCCCTGCTTTTCTCCCTCTTTTTGGAATGATGGTGGGGGTAGAATAAGATATTAATCTTTCAATAATTACGTTTGCTTCCTTGAGTAAGAACTTGAAGAAATGTGATATGCCATTTAAAATACTCTTACATTTATAGACTTACACAATATTCATACTGTTTTGAAATATTTAAGAGGGGAGGAAGGATAATTCTTCATGATAAAAATAAACTGCCATCATCAGGCTAGGAGTTGGTACCAACCAAAACATCCTGATTGTTTCCCTACATTGTTGGGGGCATTTATGAAAGTTTGGTGATTAGAAGTGGAACCGGCATCACGTAGATTTCTCTGTGAGTCTCCACCATCCCTCCAGGGATCCCGGGGCCCTTCCTCTTTTTCTCTCATTTTGTTCCACCTCCCCGATGACTGACTCTTCCATCTAGAGCAAATCAAACAAGAATGCCAGTTATCTCCCCACCATCCGTGTGCTTGCCTCAGATGGCCTCGAGAGATTACCTTTCAGCTAAACTCAAAGATGAAGATCGGAAAACAAAAACAAAACAAACCTTCGCAACCATCTTTATCTCAAGGACTGGGCTCCCCCGTCCAACACAGAATGGCCTGTCACGGATATGGGGTTTATTCTTCAACAACAGATGGGTCTGTACGTGAAAAGAGACCTACTCATTTGTCTGATGGCATGCGGACTTCTTCAAATGCACATGTGGTTCTGATTGCCATGGAGGGCCCACATGACATTAATGCAATTTCCTCCTTAATGTGCCCCCTCTCTATCAGCCCTGATGTTCAGGCATCCACATTGAAGACGGAGGCCTCCATCAGACCAGCAGGAGTGCCGCAGAGCTTTGTGGAGCTTGGCCAAAGCAACGGGCCAGCATTTGGGAAAGGCTAGTGATGATGTGATTTCAATTTCATACCATCTGTCCCCAGATTTCTTTTACTGAGGGGCTGGTCACTGGCTTTGAAGAACAGTCAGAAGGCCAGGGCTCTGGGATGCTCTGTAAGGACTTGAAAGGACAGGAGCCCCTGTGAACCTCATGGCTGGTTCTTGCCATGGGGAAGTGAACAGAGACTGTCGGCTCCCATTAAGAGATGTATTTGGATGTCCTAATGAAAGCAATCTTCAACAGCTGGCTGTGTGAGAGGCTGGGCAGGAGATGTCACATTGCTTCCCGGGTGACAGACAGACCACAGGCAACCAAGGAAGGAGGGGTAAAAAACTGACTAGTGTTCTTCTCAGCAGGGAACGTTCTTTCTTCTTGGGAGAATAAAGCCTTACCACCTATTGTCCAAATGGAACCCCCCCCCCCTGCTCTTTCTCCAGCAAGATATCACCATTCCAATAAGAACCTAGACCAGAAAACAAAATCAAGAAAAAAAAATGGCTTTTTTTGGCCAGTGAGTCAGAGTTTTTTTTTTTTATGGCGTATTATTTTACATAGGCCCTTGAATGATTATTTTCTTTGCTCCCAGGCAATCCAGATTAATTGATACAATAAAGGTCTGGAAGCCCTAAAATGTTGGTTTAATTCCCAACTCTGACACAAAAGAAGCGAAATGACTTGCAAGAGAATATGTTGAAAAATCAACAACAATTTTCCTATCCGCAAAATAGTGTCGGAGTGCCGCTGGGACGCTGTGTGGCATTCAAAAAAAAATTGTGTTCCAAATGCTAATTATTCACCAGTTCGTGTTCCAGATCGTGTCTCTTGACATCAGTAAGTTGACTGCTAACAGGATAATACTGGTTTCACTTTAAAACGTGGGTTTCAAAAGTAGACGTTTTCAGAGTCGCCAGAGAAACAGAACGGAGAAAAAACCATAGGCAAGACTCCGAACGTCAACTCGTTCATTTTGCAATGAGGAAAGCAGGGCCCAGAGAGGTTAGTGCCCTGGCCAAGGCCACAGGGAAGGTTAGTGACACACCAGGACAAGAATGCCGGGCTTGACTTTGATCGGTACCACATTGCGTAAACCGTTTGGCTTTCGATAGGCCTGCTTCCTGTGATGGGCCCTGGGAAGGGATTTCTCATGACATGGCTCTCCCACGACTCTACATGGGTGATTTGGGGGCAACACGTGAGGGCATGCTTTGCCATAGTGGCTTCCCCATCATGTACAATGCTCATTCCTCGATGACAGAATCGCCAGCGTCTCCTATCAGTCGCTGAAGTCTTAGGAGGCATGAAAATAAACAAAGCCTGACAACTCTGTTCCCGTGTTATGACCTGTTCACCTCCCTGCCACTTCCAACTTCACTTCTCCCTGAGTGGCCTCCGAGTTATTTGAGTCAGCAGGACTTCCAGAGATCAGGCAGCGAGCGCCGAGGCTGCCAGAAGGAATGGCTGTGCGGCCGGTGGGCGTGGGTCTGAGCTCTTTAAACTCCAGGTTATGATTTCTTCAGGAGAAGCCGAGGCCTCTCTGAAGGTGGCTTTGCATCTCAACGTTTTCAAATTTCTTTCCTTTTTCTTAACCATGTCATGTCTTGGAATCGCTAGGGTTCTCACTCTAGTAAAAAAATTCTTGATGTATACTCAGGAGCCTCCTTTGTTCTGGAATGTGCCAACAGGCAGCTTTAACAAAAGCCTGGATAGCCCCTTAAAAAAATAGAAAAGAAATCCAACTTACACTTTGCTGTGAATGACACTGACAATTGTACCTCGGATTCATTGAAAGATGCCCAATTTGTACATGGACATTCACAGCTGCATTTTTTTACAGTGGCCAGAAAAGAGATGTAACCTGAATAAATGTGTCCACTCATGCCTGGGGGAACAAAAATGTGGTATATCTATACAATGGAATACTATTCAGCAGTAAAAACAAAACACCAACACATATTCCAAGATGGATGACGCTTCTCTCAAGTGAGAGAAGCCAGATCAACCCCCACCCCGGCCCCACATATTATATGATTCCATTTACATGAAGCATCCAGAAAAGATAAATCTACAGAAACAGAAAGTAGCTTAGTGATTGCTAAAGACTGGGAGAGGGAATGAGGACACAAGATTTCTTTTGGGATCATGGAATTGTTTTCAAATGAGGGGATGGTGATGGTTGCACAGCTCTGAAAATTCACTAATCATTGAATGATCTACTCTGAATAAGTGAGTTCTCTGGGGCAGAAATTATACCTCAATAAAGCTGTTAAAATCAACAACCCCACAACCAACGTCCCAGGTCTTAGTATGGAGGACGTCTCTGGAGGAGAGTGATGTTTGGTGCAGTTGGGCCAGGGGACTGATTCAGCATTAGGGTTTCCTCAGCCCAACGGCTCCCTCACGGAGCGCCAGCGACCTTCGAGTCCTTCAGGAGCCCTTGACATGATGCAACAATTTACAAAATCAACTGTCTGCCCTTGTGAAGTGAAGTCTGACAAAAGCCTCGGTTCAGGGACGCGTGCATTCAAAGGGGGAAAGCCCATGGCAGCGGCAACAATTTCAGGTCTGCAATTAAGACATTTAAAGTGTTTGGGGCTGACAAGGAGTAAAGTAAATGTTGATTCAGTTGTAATGTTTTCAAAGATGTAGCCTTGCAAATGGGTCTTGCACAACTGCTGGGCTTTGTTTATTTGTGCATTGTTATTGTCTTTAAAAATTCTTTTTCTCCCCGCCCCAGAAAATTTCCAACCATCACTGGGACCCTTAGCAGGGGAGACTGGAGACGGGTCTGAATAATGCATTCAAGATAATTTCAAAAAATCACCCTTTAACGAGTACCATATTCCCTCCAATTTTCCCTTATATATGATTCACCATTTTGCAAATACTGATGCATAAAGAATGCACTGAATGTGGCAAAAGTTGAAGATAGCCCCTGTGGATAAGACCTAATGGACACCATCCTGAAATAATACATACAGCTCAGCCTCCAGACATGTGTCTTCAATTTAAAATAATTCAGCAATCATGTTCAACCAGAACCTGATTACACAAAATGGGACTTTTTAACTCCCAGACTTGGATCAAATTTTGAGGCCACAAAAAAAAAAAAAAAAAAAGATGGGGGGAGATAATATGTGCCATGTTTATATATTCCAGATACTGTGATTAAATGATCCACACTCAGATTTAACTGTTTCTTTGAGCTTACCAAGGTACCTATTTCCATTTTCCACCTATAGACCTTTGCCAAGCCTTTATGAGAACGTGTGTCAAAGTCCTGGGCCTTGATGCAAAGCTGAAGAAAGCTGAAAATCAGTTGGGCTCTTCTGTCTGAATATTACGGTTTCCAAAGTGCTGAACTGGGTCATGTTCTCCACTTTCCTGGAGACTCGGGATGGAGGAGACAGGACTGGGAAGAGTTGACTCTCCCTGGAGTGACACTAGGGTAGCCTGGCACATCCTGTCTGCTGTGGTCTCCGGAAGATGCTCTGCCCCCCCAGCCCCTGCATCTTTTACTTCCTTGTCCACAGCCTCCCTTCTCCCCTATCACCATGGCTGGTCTTTGTCACAGGCAAGTTGGACCTGCCCACACGGGATTTCTGAGACGCTAGCAAGTCCCCACATCCTTGTCCTTTGATAGATTGGCCAGTGCTTGAGCTGCTACCATGATTGGTACTTATTACTTCAAATCCCTTTGATCAGAAGAAATAGTGGATACAAAGGTGTTTGGTGAATCCCAACCAATGGTCTCTGGTGACAAGATTGCCCGATAAAATAACAAACGCTCAGGTCAATTCAAATTTCAGATAGACAACAAAGAGTTTTTAGTATGTGGGTGTCTCACATTTGCATATGACACACACATATTAGAAAAGTGTTTGCTGTTTCACTGAAATGTGAAGTTAACTGGGCGTCATGGACTTTCATTTGCTAAATCTGGCCACCCTATCTAGTGACCTCCACAGTGTGGTCCATCAGTAGGGGACTCTGCGGCGGAGAAGGAGGGGCAAATGCTACTGTCACATGACCACCTCCACATCCCTTCTGAAGGGCTACGAGTTGGTTCATTTTACCAAAATTATTAAAGGATTTGATGGTCTCAAAATTAGGTAGTCTAAACCCGAGCATACTAGAAACGAAGGGTTTTGCGTGTATTGTTTTTCAATAAAATGAGCATATGTAGAATGCGTGATCTTCTTTTTAAGTTGGTAATGGGTGATCTTTTTAAACAGGTCATACCAACAAACCTGCAAACTTTTGTTGACAGGTTTGTAGTTATTTCATGAGTTAAAAGCAGAAAGCTGGATAGCATTTAGGGTACTGGGCGAGGGAATAGTTCCTGCTGGCTTTGGGTTCTGACTTCTGGGATGGGGGACGGGGAGTGGCAGGTAAGACCCGGTGGGAAGCATGCCAGGTAAGGGGCTCCAGGTGGTATTGGGAAATTCATTACTAAAAATAAAATAGCAAAATTTGCAATGCTTCTCCTCGCCCCCATCAATGAGAGTGGATTCAATATTATCTTTTCAATAACTTCACCTTTAATCACTTGTACACCAAGTGGGAGAGAAAACTGACGGATAAGTCGACTCTCTGGGGATTCCAGGTAAGTTGACTAGATCCCCACCCATCCGTCGAGCATGGGAACATCACCTGTCACAGGGGCTGGGGGCAAAAGATTAGGTTGTGATTCACTGCCTCCAGCTACTTGCAGGAGAGGAATCCCAGTGTGGCACCCAGGGTACCAATTCCGGCTTGTGGTGAGTCCCAAACTCCCCTCAGGTTATTAAACTCACATATTCAAGCAGAGAGGCTGTCTTGCCTTCTTTCTCTTCTTTTCTTTATTCCTTGATACAGCAACATTTATTTTTAGGGTCTGTTCTGTGCCACGCAGGCTCGGTTCTTGCCTGGAAGAGCTTGCAGTTCGATAAAAAGGGAAGAAAGTGTTACATAAGGAGGTAGAAGGTGAAAGATTCTGTAAGCAGTTGAGAGCATGGCGGGGGGAGGGGGGGTGGAGGTGCGGAATCAGGGAGAAGCCCAGCAGGGAAGAAAGAGGACAAGGTTCATGATTGAGAAGAGGGGTTCAACTCAGTACTGATAAGACCTGTCATTGGATAGAAAGCCACGACAGCAGTTCTCGGAGGCACAAAAATTTGGCTGACTGTGAAGTTTCCCAAATAAGTGATCCTTGCCGTCCCCCAGTGGATGGGAGCTGTCTCTCTGTCAAAGGTGGAAGGCCTGCTTTGGGATATTGTTCTGAGCCCCCGCCCCTGCCCCGGGATCTTTCTCTCTGATGCAGCCATGTTTCGGAGGAAATGGAACAGCGTTTGTTTTATTTAAAAGTCAGGGGCACCGAGGTGGCTCAGTTGGTTGAGCATCAGACTCTTGATTCCGGCTCAGGTCATGATCTCACGGTCGTGAGTTTGGGCTCTGCATGGGGCTCTGCTTGGGATTCTCTCTCTCCTTCTTGCTCTGCTCCCCTTCCCCCACTCATTCTCTCTGTCTCTCTGTCTCTCTCTCAAAATAAATAAATAAATATTACCTCCCAAAAGTCAATGTAATGTTGTCGAGTGATACGGAGCCCATGTAGGCATCCTTGGGTCTCATGAGTCATGCTTGACTCATTTCATTCTTCTTTATGTGACCATTCATGGTTTACAGGTTTTCTCTTCCTCTAGATTGTAAGTCCTATGAAGGCAAAACAAATTTCCCATTTGTTTCTGTCCCCTAACAGTGCTTTGTGGTGTCGGAGCCATCATAGGGACTAGATAAATGTTTGAATGAATAAAGGTAACAAAACACCTTTCTTTTGCTCTGCTAAAAATAATTCTAACTAGTTTCTACCAACATATTATAGGTATATCTTAAGAAACGGCCTCCTCAAATTACAGCTTCAACAATGGATCAAAAATCAATTTCCAAATAAGTTTCTTGGTAAAAGCCCTGCACACACACAGACACACACATTCTACAGCAATAAAAAAGTCATTTGTGAATTTAAGAACTACAGAATAATAATAGATAATCCACATTCAGTTACGATCTGTTCCTAAGGCCAGGGAGAGCGTGAGTAAATGAAACACACAGATCATCTTCAAATCACACAAGCTCCAAGACTTCTTTTTTTTTTTTTTTTTTTTTGTTTTGTTTTTTTGCTGCAAGAGCTGATGATAAGTGGAAAGCTTTACCTTCCCTTAGTTTGCATATTCCTCCTTTTGGTGAAAGCTGAGAAGTCGTGGACAATGCAGTAACCCATCAAATCTAAGAGGCCATTGGTCGTAGGATATGGAATTGCTTTGGGTGCCACTGAGAAAGAAAGCATTGCCATGGAAACAGCCCAAATTCAGAGACAATAAGATGTTGAAAAATGCATGTCTCAGAATCTGTGAAATATAGATAATTCTGCCTACTGCTTGGCCCGGGGCTTTGCATATTATAGGTGGTCAATAAATTTGTCGAATGCGTGAGCAAATAAAGATGACAAGCAGAAATCCTTGGGTTTTATAAAATGCCTTGAGCCGGCTTCAGAGAACCGTGGGCCAGATCTTTTTTTGATGCTTTAAGTAACCACTGCAAAGGGGCAGGGGACAGCTCTCTGACTGCTAACAGCAAAACAAAACACAAACGAACAAAAAACTAGGTTGCAGACTGCATCTTTCCAACCTGCCCCCCAGAGGAGTTAGGCGTCATGTGTTGTCAGGAAGGAATAAGAGTTTTCTTCCCCGGTGTCTCTGTCAAGCAGGGATTTTTCTTTGAACAATCAAAGAAGGGAGAGTTGCATGCAAGAATCCCACTGAAGTGTGCAAGAATGTGCAAACGAGGGTTTGTAGGTGAAGGAAGGCAGGTGGATATAAAAACATAACATCGAGTAAAAAGTTTCGTTATCAGAAGCTTGGTGGCTTTAACACATACATCAGAAAACAGCATCCGCACACGACTGAGCCCACACTGCTCAGAATTGCAGCTTGCCACTCTGTGTGTCCTCTCCGTGATAAATATGGGCAATATTAATGTCATCTTCTAAGCCCCCAAAAATATAGCTGACTCTGTTCAAGAGAGCTGGTCAGACGGCTGCAGGTAAATCATCCCCAGATCAGAACCCCATGTACACATAATCTTTGGAGCATTTGCAAAGTCTGGGGCACAGAGTGACAGATCTGGAATATTGATATTACTCATAGCCTGTCTTACTTGAGTATGTGTGTGCGCGCGTGTGTGTTTTCCTCGCCGGCAATAACAAACTGAGGGCTGAAGGGGGAAGGGGGAAGGGGAAGAGGGGTGATGGACATGGAGGAGGGCACTTGTGGGGAAGAGCACTGGGTGTTATATGGAAACCAGCTTGACGATAAACTATATAAAAAAATAAGGAAATATTTTCCGACATGGACCTCCTTATAAACTGGCTTTTAATTCACCTTCTCAGGGGTCCTTCAAAAGAACCAACAAGCCATTTTAATTAAGAGTAAAGTTCAATTTTTGGAGCAATGACCTGCCTTCTGAATGAAATACTCTTCCTTGTGTGTGTACATATAATGCTCGTGTTAGACCATCCCTGGACGGGCTCAGTTTTCCAGAGGACACTGAATGCGTCCATTTCCATCCAGCAGTCAGGCCAGAGCTGAATGGTTTTGGTCGGTGTTAGGCTCTGTAATAAAAGAAACTTAAATGAAGAATTTAACACTGAATGTGATTCCAGGGGTTATTTCCCCCGAGGGCCTCGCCCAGGGTTTTGAACCAAGGTAACATTTATTAAGTGAATGAGGGAATAAATGACCCACGAGAAGCACACTTGCTACAGCAGATGCGTCAGGGAGAGGCCATTGAAGGATTCCTGAACTGTGGCTTCCTGAAATGCATTCTGAAGCCTGCGGATAAGTATTTATGCAAGAAAAGGAAGTTGTGGGGCGCCTGGGTGGCTCAGTCGGTTGAGCATCCGACTTCAGCTCAGGTCATGATCTCACAGTTTGTGGGTTTGAGCCTCACGTCGGGCTCTATGCAGACAGCTCAGAGCCTGTAGCCTGTTTCTGATTCTGTGTCTCCCTCTCTCTCTGACCCTCCCCCGCTCATACTCTGTCTCTCTCTCTCTCAAAAATAAAAATAAAACGTTAAAAATTAAAAAAAAAAAGAAAAGGAAGTTGTGTTCAAAAAACATTGAGGGGTGGTGGATTTAACGGGGCTTTTCAAACTCCTCTGCTCGTGTCTCCCCTAAAAGAATTTTGAAACTGATACATACTTGTCACTCTGTTAGGTTGGCATCTAAATTGTTAACAGTTACAAAGGACATAGTTTCTGGTATGTTTGAAATACTGACATTGAAAAATAAAACTGTTATTGTTACATTATCTGTTTAAATGTATCCTCAGAGTCTAAGAACCATAGCAATGGGATACCCATCTTACTATTTTTTTTAAAAAAATATGGACAGAAACTCTTGAAATTTTCTATTTCTTTATTTTCATAAACTTTCTTAATTCATTTATTTTCTACTCACCTCCATAATTTCATCCTAATAGAATATATTTTTATATTGAAAAGTCTTGTTATTGAACAACTTTACTTTACTTTTTTGTCACAAAAATATGTATGTGATTTGAAATGAGTCTTTTTATTCATTCTGCCTATAATGCTATATTTTTAAAAATTCTACCATTGATACTTAACAAATAACAATCTATTATGAGAAACTTTGATTTTAAGTGATCAAACAGAAAAAGTAAAAGTTACTGCTTATTCACCTCTTAATGAGATGGAAGAGGATTTTTGTTTAATCAGAATTCAAATAAGGTCCACATGTGGCAATAGTTTGATGTGTCTCCTAAGTCCCTTTTAGTCTTTAGATCTCAACTTCTCTCTCTCTTCAATTTATTAAAGATATCAGGTCTCTTTCCCCTAAATTTTCTATAAATCATTAGTTAAATCTAGAAGTTTGATCAGATTTAAGTTCAACTATTTGGCAACAATATTTTATTGTAGCCAACAATACTTCAGTTTTGTGCCTTTCTTAAGGTTTTAAATTTCAGTCTGTATCTTCCTTTCTATCCAAGCTACACTGATGAGTAAATGAACATCTTCATACCAAAATGATGGAAGATGATGATGTCAAATAGGATTTAACTAAATGGTACCTGGCAATGGGAAATTGAGGCAACCCATTAGAGGCCAGGCCAAGAAGCACTAAGACCATTGGATTGAAGGTTTGGTCATTCCACAGGTAAAAACCTGTTCAGCTGAGTTGCTGGCAGAGAGTAAGGGGACCATGGAGAGAGGCAGCTGTGATTGCCTAGTGGGGCTTCCTGACTAACTACGGAAGTGGGATGGAGGTAGGATCCTTCAGTCTACTTCAAGCTGTATATTCCCCCAAGTCTGAGAAGTAATGAAGCAGAAGGAGACCTTTAGTCGTATACTGAATGGTGGGATTGCCATCCCACGTCCACAGAAGGGTCCTTCGGTGGGATGGAGTGGTATAGAAAACATATCTGGGGTGAGCATGGGCCCATCTACTAGAATCTCCGCAACACCTTGAGTTTCAGACACATCATCCTAAGTCTCCCAAGACAAGCATGAATTCTCTCAGGTCACATACCTGAAGGCTATAAGAAAAGCAAAAACATTTCGTGAACCATAACTTGATACTCTAACTCTATGGGTTCCATAAGCCATATTGCTTGGTTCTTTCCTATGTATCCCTTCCTCCACACATGCTTGCTCTTCTTTGGGCCTCTGGTGGTCATTCTCTGAGTTTTCAAGTGAAAATTTGAAGATTGCTATTTTAATAAGGTTTGTTGTGTATTTAGCTGAGAGTCCTTGATGTCCTGCTAGTTGGTTTTTTTTTAAATTTTTAACGTTTATTTATTTTTGAGAGGGAGAGAGAGACAGAGTGTGAGTGGGGGAGGGGCAGAGAGAGAGGGAGACTTAGAATCCAAAGCACGCTTCAGGCTCCGAGCTGTCAGCACAGAGCCCGGACGCAGTGCTCCAACTCACGAACTGTGAGACCATGAACTGAGCCGAAGTCAGACGCTTAACTGACTGAGCCACCCAGGCAGCCCTGCTGGTTCTTCTTTGTAAGAGTTTAAAAATCCATCCCCAAATTGCACAAGAGATCATAGAACCTACAGAGAGTATCAATGTGTGGATATACAAACTACACACAGTTTTCAACTATTTGGATAAAATGTTCTGCAGCAAGAGAAGATAGAGAATGAAGAGTGGAAGGGGAGATGGAGGTCTACAGGGGGCAAGACAGACAAAAGGAGACAGGAAATCTGTGGTGAGACCAGTATATGATCATTATTCCTTTGACCCATTTCCTCCACAGGCATCTGAATGATTTCGATGTATAAGGGCTGAGTCTCCTAGCGCATCATTGGGCTACTGCTCTGTTGTCTCTAGCAGCCGGGTTGGATCAAGGACAGACATTCAGGAAGGCCCCCTGAGGGTTCTAATTTGAAGTGCTCAAGATTAGCTCTCCAGTGCTGCTTGGAGCTTTTTGCCACAGTTGTCTTGGCTGCCTAAAATTCCACGAGAGGAAATTACCCTTTGGAGCAATAAGCATCCTGTGTTAGAATGCCAAAGCCCTAAAAAATGTATTGCAGTGAAATCTCACAGCTGCCTATACCTTCCCTCCAACTAGGAGATGAGGCCCAGGGCCAGAGAAGTGGAAAAGTGGAGGGTAGTTTGGGCCACCGGCCACTTGCTGAAAGGCCATGTCAGAACCGAGCCATCATGGGCTGTAGCAGAGAGTGAGAGCCTGAGTGGAGGCAAGCCTCTGAAGAAAAGGCCACCAAGAGACAGAGGTCTGCTCTGTACTTCTATTTTTTATTATTATTAAAGTATATTTATTTTTGAGAGAGAGAGAGAGAGAGGCAGAGAAAGAGGGAGAGAGAGAATCCCAAGCATGCTCCACACTATCAACACAGAGCCCCACTCACGGCTCAAACCTACGAACCATGAGATCATAACTCGAGCCAAAATCAAGAGTCAGACGCTTAACCGACTGAGCCGCCCAAGCGCCCCTGCTCTGAATTTTTAAAAGGGTTGAGCTCCACTAGCTCTGAGCAGATACTCTGGATTGAAGAGTTTAGGACAAGGATCATCTCGGTGAGGTGACCTAGAGGTTGCTTAGCTTTTGAACGAGTTAATTAAATAAAGTATATAAACCAAGAATCTAATAAAATATCAAAAAATGAAGAAATTAAAATACAATATCCCAAGATTTTCCCAACATGACCAACCCCGTTATTTTACAAAAGAACATTTCTTGCCCTCTCCTCTGGCCTTTGATACTTTTAAAAGAACAAGAGCCCACAATCTTTGAATAAATGACATTGCTTCCCAAGAAAGGACATTTACAAACTGATAATCACACACACACACACACACACACACACATTATTTTCACACACATTACATGCTTGCCCTTATGTTTCTGGGTCCATGAAAGCTTTGTCATGAAGGGACATTTGGAAACAATTGGCGTAGGGAATAGAGTTATCACTTACAGTTTCTGAATCCATCCCATGACATGATGTATAAGGGCATCAGATTTGTGCATATGAAATATATATCGTATATAGTGCTTAAGGACGACCTCTTTGGAGTTTCCTTAGTGAAGTCACTATCGCCTCTTACTATGGTAACACTGCAATGTGTGTTATTTTAAGTCATAAAAGAGACAGCATGCATAAGACTGCCTTTCTCAATATGGGGCTACATTCTGAGGAGTAGCAGAAATGAAGCAGAGAACGTCAGGAGGGGCAGGACCATACCAGGCCTTACGTTGCAAAGTGCGGAGCTCGGGAATTCTGGAATCAGTGTGGCAGCTCAGAGAGGCCTTAGGACAGTGAGCATATCAGGGCCTCTTGAGCCAGGCTAACTGGGTTTGAGTCCTAGCTCTGCTGCTTAGTACTGTGTGACCTTGGACAAGTTATTTAACCTCTCTGTGCCTCAGTGGCCTCACCTATGAAGTGAGAAGGACTGAAACAAGTCCTGGTGCATGAGTCTTCCATGGGGATTAACCGACACAACATGTAAAGTGCTTAGAAGGGTGCCTGCCCCCTTGTAACAATGTTGTCTTACTGGAAGGAATTTAAGGACAGAATATCATGACATACCAACACTATTCCCTTGGCGAGCCATTTCATGTTTCTGAGCCTCAGTTTCCTCCTCTACAAAATGATGAGATTGAATCAGTTGCTCTGAGGCCTCCTCGCTCTGATAGTCTCTGGCTGGAGTTGCAATGCAAGGACAGGCTTGCATTTGAACTTTCAGATGGACCTTCGTCCCTTGCCCTGTCCATTTGAAGGCAGAAGACCGATAGCCCAGACAGAACCACAGCTCTTAAGCAAAAGAGCTCACCTGACTGTTAAGTGTAATCCGAAGAACTCTCACGAGAAGCCATCTTCCAATTCTCAGGGACACAAAGCAAAGCTGTCTGAGAGCTTGTGAATTTACACAAACCAGGTCGCCTCCAGCCCCTCTTTTTGAGCATCTCAAACCAAATGAATTCCCAATGTCAGCAGAATTTTACATATGTTATGCAAAAGCACATCACTGGAACAATGAGGAAAGACATAAATAATGCAAACTGAGCATCCATCTTGGCCGTGGCCAGATGATGTGGGGGTGGGGGCCACAATTAGCCGGGGGAGCCCTGACAATCATCCCAGTAGAGTGCATTTGTGAGGTAGAAATCGAGTGGTCCATAAAGGGAAAGACACGGAGAAACTGGGCAGGCTGTGACACAAGGTGGGGAGAGAGAAGCAGAGACCCAGAGAGCAGGACAGAGAGAAGATGCACGCACAGAAGGGCCAGCACCAGCTTCGCGTGGAGCAAGGACAGAAAACGGGAGTGTCACCCTTTGAATCCTTGCCATGGCATTTCGATCAAGCTGTTGATTCTGCATGAGCTTCAATTACAAAAGACTGTGAATTATACGTGGAAAATTGTCTGGGCCAGTCCCTTAGCAGATGGGAAAACCGTGGTGGCAAATGAAATTAGCAGGCTGCCTTGTGGAACGAGCTCTTGTGTCTTTCCTCCTTTGTACTTTCAGAGTCTGCATGGGGTATAGACACCAGGACCGGCACTGTGGGGTGTTTTCTTTTTGTTTGTTTAGTTTTTAATTTTTTTAATGTTTTATGTTTTTAATTTTTTAATGTTTTATTCATTTTTGAGAGAGAGAGAGAGAGAGAGGAGACAGCATGAGCAGAGGAGGGTCAGAGAGAGAGGGAGACACAGAATGTGAAGACAGGCTCCAGGCTCTGAGCTAGCTGTCAGCACAGAGTCCAACGCGGGGCTCGAACCCATGAACCGTGAGATCATGACCTGAGCCGAAGTCAGAGGCCTAACCAACTGAGCCATCCAAGCACCCTGCGGGGCGTTTTCATCATGAACAAAACAACTACAAAACAAACAAACAAACCTAAAAACATAAAACCAAAACTTCTCTCTTCTACAGATTTAAGAGACGAATTCCCTTTTCCAAGAAATGGCCAACTGGTTTTAATTCTTGGAGGCTTGGGTGGGAGTCCATGTGAGACGGGGCTGCGAGATTTCTCTTTCCTTCGCTCACAGTCCACCCTGGCACCGTGAACCACGTTATCGCCTCTAGAGAGTTCGGCACTGGGCACAGATGGAACAGCAGAAAGGAGCAGAAAATCCGCTGTCCCGGGAGTGAAGCCTGCTCCCTTTCTCCAGGAGCCAGGTTGGCCAAAACTAGTGGTTTCTGTTGAAATAGCAGCTAACCACCGTTCCTTGGAGGATTCCAGATGAGAGATAGAGCTCAGGGAGCTCCAAGCAGCCAGCACAGCAAAAACCCAGAGTGAACAGCACTCACCAAACAGCAGGAGGAAGGCAGATGGGGAGCTCTCAGAAATCACTCTCCCTTGATTAGCAGGCTTCTGGGAAGCCAGCTCGGATTTCCATAAAGTCTGGGCTTTTTGGAAACTAACTCACTAGGTTGGTATCCTAGGGGGAGTCTTAACCCAGCAGACAGATACTCAAAATCATAATAATCATTAAAACAACTATAATAATAATGATAATCAGACTAGTTACAATACAAGCATAATAAACGCTAGTACTTATTTAATGCTTACGATGTGCCCACCACTGTGGTAAGCCCTTTACATGCGTTTTCTCACTTAATCCTCAAGTAAGACTTTGAGGTCGATACTATTATTACTGTCATTTTAGAGGTGATTAAATGGTAGTGCAGAGAAAAGAAATGTCTTGCAAAGGTCATGGTGGTAGATTGATTGCCAAAGTGATTACCATTCTTCGCTCTTCCCGGGATCCACACTCTGCAATGCGACTTTGCAGCTTTTGACTGGCTTCATGGCTTGCTTCACGGCTTGCTTCTGGCCAACAGAATGAGACTTTGCTGATAGTGTCCCGGTTCTGAGCCCAGACCTCCAACACTTCCACTCTTTCTCCTGGAACCCGGGCACGCAGCCGGCACACACCAGCCCAGACCAGCCTGCTAGAGGAGGAGGGGTGACGTGGAACAGAGATGAGCTGCCCCAGCGGAGACCATCCCACACCAGCCAGCCTCCTGAAGATGCTTGAAAGAGTCCAGATGAGCTGAGCCTGGCCCAGATTAGCAGAATCACTAAGCTGATCTGCTGATCTGCTGATCAGTGAGCAAAAATAAATGGTAGTTGTTTCAATCCACCAAGTTTGGGGAGCGATTTTCACATAGTAATTAACAACTAAAACAATGACGTAAGTAATGCTAGCATTCCAAACCAGGTTTCTTTACTCCAAAATCCTTTGCCTTTTAACTTGTGATTTCTAGTGACAGACTCCCATGTTCCACACCTCACTCACCAACATCATCTTCCCCACTTCCACCTTTCTCTTTCCAGTAGATTCTAGTAGCAGACATTCCTGATTGCTGACAAAGGATTTGGGAATCTTGGTTGAAAAAGCCAGCAATGGTGCCTGCAATCCCTTCATTGGCCATTGGCTAGGAGTGAACATGTGACCCATTTCTGATGGTGAGATAGAAGGCTGAGCCACCTGGAGGGCTGTGGGGAAAGGTTTCCTTTTTCTGGAGGACAGAAACACCAGAACATACAACCTGTTTCTGACTTTGCTTGCTTCCCACCATCTTGCAAAAGTGAAGGGGGCCTACCTGAAGCTGGAGGTAACTGAGGATGGCAGAAAACAGACACCGAGGTCACCAGAATCACTCAGACACTGAGACAGAGCCATGCTTGGGATCCATAGTGTTTTTCCTTTGAATTTTCCCATTTGCTTAAGCCAGTTTGATTTTTTTTCTTTTTACTAGTAACCAAAAGCATCCCAATGGATAGAGTTCCAATCATCGGATAAAAGGATCCAGTCATCTGGTTGTTGAGTCCTTTATTCCTGCAAAAACTAAAGTGAAAGTTCAGATGACACTGAGGCTGATTCCTAGGAGGCATACCTCAATTTTGACCTATATTTCTGACCCATGTCTGCTCCTTTTGGCTGAGTTTAGCAGTAAGCAGCTGCCTTGAGATTCAGAGCAGGACGACTGCAGGATGGGGGTAAAGCAGGAAGACTTGGGGGAGTTCTGGGGAGCATGACTCAAAATGAGGGCCAGAGATCTGAGTACACAACAGATACTCCGCGCATGTTAAAATTCTCCCTTCTGCTGGTCCCAGCTTTTCTTCCCATCCCTGGACTCCAGGAAACACATGGTATGTGCCTTCATTCAGAGATGAACTTCAAAACATTTAACAACTGGTATGCTCAGATGCAGACCAAACAAACCAGAGGGCCACTGCCATGCTGGGGCAGGGTCTTGGAGGCCCCTGTTTGGGGATCATGGGGAAGTTGGGGCCACTGGGTGGGAAGGAGGTCCTTGAGGTGGGTTCAGGACAGAAAAGACAGACGATGGATACGGTGGGGCAGGTGGATGGGCCGTCAGGACAACATGTGTATTACCCGTCTGGACTTACTTGCTGAAATTTCAACAATTTGTTCAGCCCTACTGAGGCACACTAGACAATTCTATTCTAATACATATTACATTCTATGTGCCTCTGTCTGCTCTGCCAGCTTGTGGACCCCAGAGACCAGAGGCAGTGTGATACTCACTCATTTGCATATCCCCAGCACACAGGCCATCTCAACACAGTTGGGTGAATTGAACAGAATCAACAATATAAACCCTCAAGACCCATTCTCTTCATCTAGTCCAGATTCTGAATAAAGAAGAATCTGACTGGTCACAGTCATTTTCCTCTGAAACAATTATTTCTTTGGAGCAGAGTTATGGGGAGTTAAGGTGACCTCTGACGGTCTGACCTCCTTCGCCCTGAGATAGCTCAAGATTAGACTGTCTCACTGAGGAGAGCAGATGGCAGAGGGAGCTGGGGGGAGAGGGCGGCCCCCGTGTCTTGCAGGCTGTGGTGCACGCTGTGCCTCCATCATCATTAGTGATTCAACAGTTCTCATTTGACTGAGAAAGAGCGCAAAACCCAGCTCCGTACAACCTTGCCCTGGGAACTCCTCGAACAAGCCAGAAATCCCAGGACGTAGGCCCTGTCTGGTTCTGGAGGGCACTGCTGTGTCCTATTCATCTTTCTTTTCCCCAACACCAATCCTGGCATGGGCTCCAGGGCCAGCTTCTGGGAGCCTGAGTAAGAGAATGAATGAATGAGTGAATGAATGAAGGAGGGCACCCTCCTTTGCAAGTAGTTTTGAAATGCAGACATGAAATGAACTTTGGAGTCATAGTAATTTGGGTTCCCATCCAGGTTTTGTCACTTAAAGCCTACTGAAGTCAGGCAAACTCCGTAGTTTAGATAAATTTCCATTTCTCATGTACAAATGGATATAACAAAACCAACGTCAAGGGCTCACAACTCATGTAAAGTGCCCACTATAACACCCAACAGTGCTCAGTGAACTCCAGTTACTCCCCTTCTATCATCATTTTCATCTTTTTCTTCCTTCTACTTTCTTTGTTTTAATATTATTATTATCATTACCATTATTTTTTTTCAGATTTATTTTTGAAGGAGAGACAGAGCGTGAATGGGGAGGGGTAGAGAGAGAAAGAGATACAGAATTCAAAGCAGGCTCTTAGCTGTCAGCACAGAGCTCGACGCGGGGATCGAATTCACAAGCTGTGAGATCATGACCTGAGCTGAAGTCGGATGCCCAACTGACTGAGCCACCCGGGTGTCCCCTATTCTTAAACTCACTACCCAGCGATACTCTTTGAATGTAATAGAACTGCCTGGTTGAGTTCCCCCCCCCCCCGCCCCCAAATAAGGTCTGGATAAATCAGCATAAAATGGTCTCCCTAAACAGTCTTTGTCGTCCATTTATGGCCATTTCACTTGCATCCACTAAGGGAGAAGAGTTATTAGAGACAAGCCTAAGAAAGCATGTAATGTCCAAATACAATGGGTACCTACTTCCGGTGATCTTCTCCCTCCTGATTTTCACTGGGCACTTATGGTGTGCCAGGCACATTGCAAAGCTCCCTACTATTCTTATCTCTTTCCTAATCTCTATTACAACCAGGGAGATGGGTATCAAGGTAATCTTCAATTTATCGATGAGGAAAGTAAGGCTCAGAGAGGTTAAATGAGGAGGTCAAGGGGATGAGAGTAGCAGAGCCAGGATCATGAGCATGGTGGTTGGCCCCCACCTGCCATTTCTTCCTCCCCTGAGATGCAGATACTTTTGATTTTGAGCCATCAGCTCCACCGGTGCCTAACTCCAGTGAATGACTCTAATTGGTTTAAACCAATCATGGAAGCCTTAGCCTTTTTGCACAGTGATTGGCTCAAATAAACCAGACCATAGCCAATCAGTGCAGGGCATTCTCCTAGCCAATCATACTTAAGTGACTGACTCTTCTTTCACTGGTTGTGAGAGACCAGTTCCCCCTCTTCTTCCCCTGCTGACCCCTAATGAGGAAGCCTGGTTGCAACCTACAGCCAGTCTTGCATCCTTGAGGGAACTTAGGGAATCAGTCCGAGAATGAAGCTGAAACAGTGGAGTGGAGAGAAGAGCCACTGATGTCCTTGAGCCCCTGGACCAATCAACTCAGAAGCCTGCTCTGCCTCTGGACCAATATAAGCCACTAAATTTCCTTTGCTGTCAAACTAGCTTGGTTTTTCTGTTACTTGCAATCAGAAGCATTCCAAATGATACTGCAAGAATCAAACCCAGGTCTGAGCCACGACCAGTGCGAACCATCTGTGTTACATTCTTTCCTGCTTCTCTAGCTCATCATCTTGAAACTCATATCTTTATGAGAAGCCTGGTAGCAATGCTGTGTCTCAGCCAGTCTACAACACTTCTGGGACAGTTAGTTTTCCTACTGGGAGGCCAAGGCCCTGGGAGGTAGCTGGTGGGCATGTAAGGTCACTCTTTCAAATGGGTGACTGGAGGCCATTAGAGCAAAGCTGGTGGCTATTTCTGGATACAGGGTAATGGAAACCTCTTCTTGGGGTGACTCCAGCCGAGCAGGGCATTAGAGAAGAGCAGATTTCAGGGGGGACTAGAAAAGCAAACAGACAGCTGTAATGCCTGCTTATCAGGCCTTGACATATTGGACATGTAAAAATGCTAGCCTCCTCTAACTACAATCTAATTTGTACAAGTGCTTAGAAAGAACACTGAATTTATCAGAGCTCGAAGTGCAAAATATTAAAAAATAAATCACGGCTGGTAAAATCGTAGAGCTATCAGGAGATCCATTTGAAAAGACAGTTAGCGAAGTCAGTTCAAGGCACATTCATCAAGCTTTGAAATCATGGAGGCCCCATCACATGGCTTTCCTTCTAGCCAGCCCAAGAGGATCCTAGAATTTAAGGCTAAGCACAGCTGAATCCTGACAGAAATCAGATGACTGGAAATTTTAATAAAAATGTTTGAAGAGGTAAAAGAAAATGCCAGCCCAAGTAATTGAAATGAAAGGATGATTTTTTTGCTTTCCCTTTTCCTGGACTAGCGTGCACCCATGATGGGAATTGCTCTTGGTCTCCACCTGCAGATTTAGCCATGCCCAAGCTTCTAAGCCCAGGTATTAAGTCAGTCTCCCAGACCTGGGATCAGGTGACTCTGTGACAATTAAGGGTTGCCTGCACTGAGACTCAAATCTTGGCTGCCTGCAATTGAGGGACCCGTATTGATCTCATTGGGAAGCATCCAACCTTCTTGTTATGTGGTTTGACCCTTGCAGAGGGTTGGCTATCCTAAATTCTGACTGGTCCATTTCTTTTCCCAGGCCTCCAGCCTCAAACAAGCACAATCTCCTTGGTCCCTGGGCTGACCCACTCCATGGATGTGTGGTGTTAAACCCAGGGCCCATCTGTACAGACTTGTCTGTTTCCTCTGGACCTCCCCAGGCAGAGGGCATCAGGCCAAAATATGGCCTCTTCCTCCTCTCACCTGCCCCAAACTATTGGAGAAGGGATGACCTTGACTTATGAGTGGTTTAGAGAGTGGTGCTTCTCAAACTACATATGGTGAACAACTTGTGTTTTTACTCCCAGTCTGTTACAGAATAAAATGTGGGCTCCCTGTATATATCTAGCATGTATCTTATACCGCATGTGAGTCACAATGCAAATCTGACAGCCCTGAGCTCAGCTATTCAGTGAAATATGCCCACTGATCATGCACTTGGATGTCACGGCAATGTCAAATTATAAAAGATTCCCACTGCTTCCTTTCGGTTTCTGTACTTATCTCGTCACAGACTGGTAATGATGGTAAGTGCCATCTGTGATTGGCACTTTGAGTAACATTTATTTACAACACTGTTTCTCAAAATGTGGTCCCTAGACCAACAACATCAGCATCACCCAGGAACTTACTACAAATGGAAATTCTCAGGCTCCCTCCTGGACCTCAGGAATCAGAAACTGGGGATAGAGCCCACAAATCAGGACTTTTACCAGCCCTCTGGGTGGTTGTGAGGATGTCACACAGTTGGACAGGAGAAAGGGCTAATAACAACAGGTATGTTTGGAGATTTCTTCTATTAGAGCCATTAAGTATCAATTAAAGAAAATGATTAGGTCTGTCTCAGTGACTGCTGAGCTCAGTTTTTTTAAGCTTTGAAATGTATTGGTTCTTAAGTTAATAAGCAGTGCATTCCACAGAAATATATTCTTATCTTCATGTTGGATTTCCGACGTTAATCTTTAATAGATTTAAGAATGAGTGATCTCTTCCATTTTACAGCTTCTCCTCACCCCCCTCCTGTGTTTTTCATCACTTTCTAGCAACTCTTCGATAGTACACACACAGAAATGCTCAGAAGGAAGGAGCATTAAGGGAGGGACAACACAACACAGCTGTCCCTGAGCACAGCGATCGTGAAGCCCCTGTCCATGTGTCCCCAGGACCTGGCTCGTACATGCTCAGTCGATCTTAATGGAATGGATAAGTAGATGAATGGACAAATGGAAAAATGAAATTGGATAAGCTAGAACTTTGTGAAAGGATGTGCTGATTACTTGACTTTCTGATTAACTGGCAAATCTTTCACTTTCCCGAGAAAGTACATTTTGTTTTTCAGCTAGTTTGAGTGAAGTTTTATTCATTGCAACCCAAAGGTCACCTGCCTAAAAGACAGCTCCGTTCAAGTGTAATACATTCAAATTATATCTCTTCTAAGGGACGTGTTGCCCAGGTGCCTCAGGTCAATATAAAATAGAGAATTTCATTTTGGGGAATTTTATTATTGAGAATGAATTTGATTGAAAGCCACAGTAAGAGAAAAGCAGATAAAGGGATTATAGCCCATGAACCACGGCAAACATATGCTATTATTTTGGGTGAAATGTAAATTATTTTCACTATTAATACTCAAATTAAGCACATTCATGTTTGGCAATGCCATGGGCACAATTGGTAAAAATGGTTCTAACGAGAAGCTCAGAGTTGTTCAGGCAAGATTAATCAAACAGAAAGGGGAACATTAAGCAAAGGAAAATCATATCACATACAAAAAAATGAGAGAAGAGTGAAAAACATCCAACAATTGGTTTGTGTGCCCAGGGCCAAGCCATGGGCATGATGCATTCACAGATATTGACCGATTCTCTGTCTGAAACTTCACGGGCACAACGCAAAGCACCCCATCAGTTTGAACTGTTCAGTCCCAAACTGACTGAAGTGATCAGTCATTCCAAATGCCTCGAGAATCTGTCTATAATGTGTCTGTTGGCATATGGTGCCTCTCCTGCTTTAACAGTATCTTCACACCAAAAACTCCCCTATTTAATGGAGAATAAATGCTTGGTGGCAACACAAAAGTAAGGAGACCTACAAGCACCAACAAGAAAACTCCAGTCTCTGGAGCTCTTTTGTGATCCCCGTCATCCCATCCTGGAGAAATTGAGGATCTTTTCCAAAGCAAAAACTTTATAGGGTGATCCGAATTCAAACCTTAACTCTCCCTTTTCAGACTTAGTGTTCCCCTCCATGAAATGGGAAAAACAATACAATCTACCTCATGGGCTTTTTATTTTTGTTTTGTTTTGTTTTCTGCAAGATTACATAAGCCAGTGCACATGGAACACTTATTGTCCTGTCTGCTTATTCATATTAGTTACCCCTCATCAAGCATTAAGCATGGAGTTTTTCTGGGTTTGACCCACAACAGCTCCCTGGGATTAGCTATTTGAGTTAACATCCAAAGTCAGAGATTAGATGACTCATGGCAAACTCTTCACTCCAGGGCTGAGTTTACGTCACACTTCATGAGCTGGTTGTGAAGGACATGATGCTTTTCCCACCCAAAAACATACTTCTCTGGAAATATTCCAGTTGATGGCCATGAAGCCATAAGGCAATAGTAATAAAAATAGTATCGGGCTCTGCAAAGAGCGACAAACTAAAGAGAATTCCAAACTCATGCCTGCCAAGTTTTTCCTTATTTGGAAGTAGCCCATGTGAAATTCTAGAACTCTCCACAGGTCACTCACAGTCTGTCCATTAGCTTTCCTGTTTGCTGTCTTCTTGTCTACTTACATCAACTCTTCTTAATATTTAAGAACTTTTCAGGAAATTCAGTTTTAGAAAGACAGCAAAGGAGCTTTGAATTGGCAAAAGCTTCACATTTCAGAGGTGATACTAATCTAAAGAAACACACTATTATCTTAGTAATTTCCAATTGTTCCTGGAAGCATTTTACTGCAGAGACCACTGCCAGCTATTAAGTAGAGGAGACTCGTTTTGGTTGCCAGAATTAGCTGAAATTAAGATCCTCTGACATCTTCTTACAGAAAAAAGTCAGTTTCAGTACAAACAATTCGGAATTTAATAGATTGTGACAGGTTATAAAATTCTATGCATTTGAAAGAAAAGCTTTGCTGGTGGAATAATGTGTTTCTAATTTACACATAATAGGCCCATGAAGCTATGACTAGAAGGACATTAAAGTAATGAGGAAATTCCAGTTATAGACACTTTCTGTAGAGATCTTAAAGATTATGATTAGGGCAGTCATTTTGCCAAGTGCCGCGTATAGCTCAAGCCAAAATAAAGGTGGCCAGGACAAAGAAAGGAGACTGGAAGGGCAACAAGTCTCAGTGTCGAGGTAGGGAAAGCATTTGGGGGATAGATGCTCAACCCAGAGGTGGGGGGTTGTGTTAAACTTAATAAATGCTGCATGTACTGAATACCGACAAAAGCCTAGCACGGGATGCTTGTCGGTGAATGAGGAGGAATCACTGACGACAGGAGCCCATAAGAAGGGCCAAGAGATTTTCGTGGATGAAACTCTTTACAATAAAAAAGAATTCTACTTTCCTGCAATTCTTTGTCCCAAGAGTCGTCCAGTCCACCCTACTGATGATGAACATGACATAAAATGGATCCCTTAAGTGCCTTCCTTATTTTAAGTCTCACTGCTACTACATTATTTAAAATGTATACTACATGGCAAAGAAAATTTGGAGTGTGTCATTTGATATGAGTTTGGGTAGCCATTCTCCTACCATAAATTGATACAGCGATAGAGGAAGTAGCTCATGCCAAACAGCAGAGAACATGCTGGCGGTGAAAGGCTCGTGCTTTAATTTAATGCCGATTAGTATTTTTCTGCCCTCCTTTGAGATCAGTTTCTCAGGTATAAGTTGATGTAAACTAGAAGAAACTTCCTGTCTGACTAGAAAATGATCGGAATCTTATTCTGTGATTGCTTCTACTATTGTTTATCTTTTGGGTACTGCATCTAGCTTATTATAGGAAATCAATAAATACTGACCACCCGGGTGGTAGGAGATCGGGCAATTTTGCTCTTTCTTAAAAATTTTCTCCAGTCAGAATTTCATGGCTCTCTTCTCTTACCACTCTACCTTTCAAAAATATATTTTTGAGCATTCTCTATATGCCAGTGATGGTCTAGGCACCCGAGAATGAGATCCCTGTGTTTGGAGAACTTCCACTCTGCGGAGGACGGGTAGGGAGGTAGAAGATAGTCAACTCAGAAAATAAGATACTTCTTCTTTGTGCCTCATTTTACTCACATGTCATATTTCTGCTCTAGTGCGCTCTGGCCTGATACTGTCTTGTCCATTAGAGGGAACTTTCTTAGTTTGGTCTTGCCTGAGTATGAAAGAGAGAGAGAGATTGCAAAGGAAGTTGGTGGATGTCACTCTCACTTAGAACCCTGCCATTGGGCCAGTCTGAGAAGATGATGGATTTATAGTTTAAAGAAAACCATATAACCACAGAAGAACAGAAAAGGTCCAAATAAAACAAACTAGCACTTATGCTAGCAGCTTGGCTCCCCCAAAGCCCATCTCCCTCTTTTTTTTTTAAATACACATTTATTTTTGAGACAAGAGAAAGACAGAGCACGAGTGGGAGAGGGGCAGAGAGAGAGGGAGACACAGAATCTGAAGCAGGCTCCAGGCTCTGAGCTGTCAGCACAGAGCCTGACACAGGGCTCAAACCCACAGACTGTGAGATCATGACCTGAGCTGAAGTCAGACACTTAACTGACTGAGCCACCCAGGCACCCCAAGACCATCTCCTTCTGACCCATTCAAGAGGCATAACATTTAGTTACAAGACACTCTTTTCTTCCTCATCCTCCACAATGAGGAATGTCTTTGTGATACTACATAGCTGGCCCAGTCAGGGCCGTTCACCTAGAGAAAAGAAACCTGACAGCATTTTTTAGCATGAGATAGGAAGATAATATTTTTAACCTTGCAGCTGGTTTGTTATCTTGAGGTGTTCTGGAATCCATTTTTCTATAACTCCGATTTCCTTCAAAAAAGAATATAATAGAAATTTTTTCTCATTCCTGTGTGGTCATTGTTTCTCAACATTAATAAAATTTCCAGAAATAAGAGCAAGAGCCATGGCGGCCCCATCTGTTTAGAATGCACTATGTTTTTTCATTGCACACAGCAGAAGTTTTCACCACAATAACATGAGAATTACCTCATTATAGGAAGACTAGAATCTGGGTTTTTGCTGTTTTCAGAGTCCTGAGGACTTGAAAACTTCAACTCCACTCAAAGTGAAACCATATTCTTCTGAAAGAATTTTGAACATAAACTTGCATTTTCGGGTAGTGAGGGGTTGGATTATTTCAATGATTTTTAACATGAAGAAACAGCACTGGTTTGCAGTTGAAAGAAAGATAGGCTATTGTCACTGCTTGGGCTTCTAGAAAACCAAACCCGCGTAGACGAAAGTTTGGCCTCCAGACTGGTCTGATTTCTTTCAAAGTAGGCCCATGCACCAGATAATCGTATTCATTTATTTGCAGAACGTCTCACGTGGAATTTTAGATTCAGAAAGAATCTTCATGATGATGTAGTCTTAACTTCATCCCTCCCAAATCTAATATTTATGTTTCTTAAAGGATTAAATGTAGCTACAAATAAATCAGTGTTTGTGACACATGAAAAATGCATAGCACAGGTATCTGCAATGAGATTCATACAGAGAATCCATGGAGGAACAAAAAGATGCAAAAAGCAAAAATTTCGAGTGGCCAACTGCATATCAGCAACCCATGGTGTGGAAGGTACATACCCAAACTGGCTGGTGGTTTATGGCTTCACCATGACAACTAGAAGAAAGAAAACACCTTCGTTTTAAAAAGAAGTTCCCAGCCCAGCACATTGATGTTATTTGCTGCCATTTTTCTTTAATCTGTATTTCTTAAAAAATTTTTTTAATGTTTATTTACTTTTGAGAGAGAGAGAGAGTGAGCAGGCAAGGGGTAGAGAGATGGAGACACAGAACCCAAAGCAGGCTTCAGGCTCTGAGCTGTCAGCACGGAGGCTGATGCAGGGCTCGAACTCACAAACCGTGAGATCATGACCTAAGCCGAAGTCAGACACTTAACCAACTGAGCCACACAGGTGCCCCTTTTAACCTGTATTTCTTAAAGGCATCTATACAATTCATTGTTTCTGGAATCAATACTTTGGAGTCATTAGTTTGGAAGTGTTTCCTTTTGCATAAGTACTTTGAGCACATGTACATTTGTTTAGCATTTAACCAAACCTATAAGCTACTTAGAAGCAGTCAAAGTGAAATCTATCAAATGGCTTCCAGTCTGGTAAGGAATATAGGAAATTTGAAGAGAGTTTTGCCAAAAGTTTCCAAAAGCTGTAAAAGTGTACATATCTTTGACCCTGCGAATCTACTTCTAGGAATTTATCCTAACACTGCATATTATAATAACAAAACTGAGAAGTAATCCAAATGCCCAATATTAGGTATTAAGGGAATTAACACTAGCTTGCTCTAACAATATCAAATCTCAGTGGCTTAATGCAATCAAGATTATTTTTCACTCATGATAAAGTTGATGGCCTTCTGTGTAGTGAGTTAGATATCCTGACTCTTTCTATCTTGTAGTTCTACTGTCTTTCAGAACCTCAAAGTACTCATTTAGATCCCTGCATTCATCCAACAGATGAATGAAGAGAGAAAGGATAAGGAGGAATGCCTGAATTTGTTATGGGCTGGATATGGCTTACATCATTCTGACCACATTTTATTGGCCAGAAGATGCTCATATGGCCACAACTAACTGCAAGGGATGTTGGGAAGCCTAATCTTCCCCTTCTTGGCCATCGTGGATTGGTGAGCCTCTAGCTGATCTCTGGCACGTTAACGGATTGGCTTAATGAAGGATGATACATCCATCAATGGGATACTTATGTAACCATTAAAAATGAAGCTGTTAGAAGCTTTAATGAAGTAGAGGAGATTTACACTATAGTGAATGAAAAAGGCAGGCAACAAAACATTTGGGTTATAATCTTGACTTTGTAAAAAAATATATCTTACCAAAAAATATATATTTATAAATAAAAATCCTAGAACATATACACTAGTGCTTCTTCCTGAGTGGTGAGTTCCCACCTTTTCTGCCCTGTGCTTTTCTGTATTTTCTCAGCTTCATACCATGAATACGAACTACATCTTCTAATCAGAATGGTTATTAAAAATAACTGTACTTTAGAATAGTGTCATTGCAACATAATGGAAATCATACATGCGATTTTAACTATAAAAACAAAGAATCAGATGAGATTAATTTCAATAATATATCTTACTTAACCCAATATGCTCAATATTATCATTTCAACATATAGTCAATAAAATTAAAATACTAAAAATTAAAATACCGATGAAACTTTTTAATACTTCTTGTATTTATACAAAGTTTGGGGATATGGATATACCTCACGCCTATAGCAGATCTCACTTCAGACCAGCCTCGTTTCAAGTGCAGTAGCCACATGTGGTCGGGAGCTACTGTACTGGGCAGCACAGCCGGAGAGGGTGCTGAGTGGTAGGTAGGCAACAGTCAGGTAGTTCAGTAGAGGATAACACCCCATGTGAGGACTGGAAAATGTCTCATGAAAGAGGTGAGTTTGGAATTGGGCCTTGAAGGATATTATTAACAGTCCCATCAATTACCGTAATACTGATAACACCTAATATTTATTACATGCTTACCATAGCCCATCACCGTGCTAACACTAGCGATTGGTAGAGAGGAGGAAACAGACTTTCTGAAGAGCAGCAGCAAAAGCAGAGACCTTGGGGGAAGTTCAGGACACTTGCAAGTATGGGGAGATGGGGTGCGGTTGGAGAGGGATTGGAACAATTTGGCATCGGACTCTGGAAAGTAGTAGAAGAAAAAATGGGAAATCCAGTTGGAACCAAGTTTAGAAGCACTTTGAATGTGAAGGGGGGATCTTCATGCCTACTCAGTGAGAAAAGGTGGTAACAATAACACAAAACACGAAGCACCCATTTTACAGAGAAGGAAACTGAGGCATTGAGAGGTTAAGAAATTTTCAAGGGTCACACAGTTTGTGACCATGTTTGGCAGAGCTTGGATTCCAACCCAAGCATTTCTGGCTCCAAAGTGTACACCTTAACTGGTCACAAACACCACAAAATTGGAACCAGAGACCCGGATTTGCATCCCAGGCTCTGTGCTGTCTCACTGGGACTTGAATCAGTTCCCTGACCCTTCAGGAGCTTTAGCCCCCTGCACCCCCAACCCATGAAAATGGGCATGTCTTGCCAATCTGAAGTGTCATCGCGTGGATGTGATGACACTGGGAGTGGAAAGCACCAGTTATACTGCCTGGCACAGAACAGATGCCGATTGAGGCTAGTTGCCCTGAAAAATGCCATGGGGAGCCATTTCAGGCCTTTAGGCAGGGGGATGGAATGACTGGACTTATACTTTAGGAAGATTTATGCTGGAAATACCCATCTTCCTTGATTACTTGGCTGGATGGATAGGAGCTAGAAGAGATGTATTAGGAAGATATGGCAATAGTCCAGATAAGACATAATGAGGATCTATGCAGGGACAGCGACAGGGTGATTGCAATCATATCATCTAACTGTAGGATACTAGAGCCAGAACAGGGCCTATGGAGAAGAGAGTCCAGACATAAATGACTTATCCAAGATAGATCATGAGACTAGTAAAGTTCATCCCGTTCTCTGGTTCACTATTCTTTCTTTCACTCAGGCAGGGCTGATATTAGACATCAATGCCAACATTTTCAACTCTTAATACAAATAACAGAGTATCTCAGTTTTGTCTAAATCATACTTTCTACTTTTAGAGAGCATCTAGGGCCAATCTCATGTAACTCTCCCTCGCTCCTGAAGGAAGGTAGGGAGACTGGAATCAGAACCATTTCCACACTACATATCGGTAAACCGAGGCACAGAGGAAGATGAATCTTATTTCTGGCCCAAATTCTCTCACATTTACTTCTAAATTAGGGATTTTTTTAAATTAAAGTTTGTTTTGGCTTTGAAAGGTTACTAAAATGTTGGCACAGGGATGGTGCTCATAAAATTTCATGTTGAACAGAATGTCACAGGAACAGAAGGCCTTACATCTTTTAAGATTATTCAGATTTTAAAGGTTAATGAGTACAGTTTGCTTGAAATCATGTCTATAGGAAGACTATTGTGTGATCAACCGGAAATTGGATCTCCGTAGTTGTTTTGTGAATGAAGGTATATTTTGCTAAAAAAAATGTGCTGAAATGCTATCTCTTTCCGTCTCCCATCCAGAGTGGAGGAAAAACCAACATCGTGTTTCTAGAATGTTTTCCTGCCTATGACGAATGGTGAATTCTACCACTAGAGGGCGCAGGAAAGGTCAGATGCTTCTTCAGATTATCGACACTAGGTGGCGCCGCTCTGCTAGTTTTCTGTATGTCTGCTTTTAATTTCTTATTTTTTTTATTCCTTTGTTTAGTAGCAATGTTAATGGAGTAGCTTAAGTCATGTAAAGAAGCATTTTTATTTTTCTATTCCCTTCTTAATATGTCTGTGACTGTCATATATAAATATATGCTTATATAATATACTGATACAAGTATGCTAGGAGAAGTAGAACTAGTAATTCCTCACTGTATTTCCTCATAGTGTACAAATTAGTTCTATTTTGCTCTTGCATTAATTTTGAGGACATTCAAGTACGGCTCCAAATTTAGTTTTCCTTTTGGCCTGTCACTGTCTCAGATCCTTTAGAGTTTTGTTGGAGATTTCACTTCAGTTTGATTTTAAAAGGGACATAATCCTGACTCACGTCAGAGTTACCAAGATGTGACATAACTCAAATACTGGAACAAAAAATAGGTCTCAATAAAAGAACTGAAAATGAACTCTCTCATTTGGGTTTATGTAGAAAGGAATTCTCTAGCATCATTTCGTTTAGCAGTTGTGTTTCTGAGTTGTACCTGTCTTTGGAGTTCAGATTCCAAACTATAAATATAAGAAAGTTCCTCTAAATATCCTCAAAGATCTCTTTCAAGTTGGAACACATATGACCTTATGGATTTGTACACATAAGTTGGGGCCCCTGCCTGCCTCAAACACAATTCTTGAAGGTATCTGCATAAGCGATGATTTTTAAAACTCTGGGTAATTCTCTGTGGCAACACATTGTATGTAGTTATGAGCCCCAGCTACCTTTTCAATTGATGTTACTGGATAAATCACGGTGAGAATGAAGTGGGCCCATGGAGGAGCGAGCTGAGTGTCCTGTAGAATCACACTCGTGGGACAAAACTGGTTCAGAGTGATGGATCTGACCATCAAGAGACTTTGAGTCCACCTCTGGCTCCATCCCTTACTGGCTGGGAGATGCTAAACCCATAGTTAGTAAGTAGGCATTGAGCTTGGTGCTAGGCACCATGGTGGATATGTGGAGAAGTGAAAGGCCAGGCACTGTGTGACTCACAATCGGGGGGGGGGGGGAGGGCGGGGGCACAAGTTGTCTGTTATTGGGAAGTTGGGAATTATGGGAAATAAGTACCAAATAATATGAGGTCTGTGCTCTGAACCCTGGTTTGGGCCTAAACCCTGCCCAAACTTTTGCCCATTGTTGTCATCCTGAAAAGTGATATGGAGTCACCACTGGGGTGGTCGGTGTGAGGCACTCAGAGAAGTTGGGGGTAGGCAAGAGCAGGGAAGGGCTAGAGAGAGATAATAATGAAGTTGTTTAACATTCTCTGCCACCTAGTAGCAAATGTTAGACATCATGAACAAAGGGGTATATTTTCTATGAAATAAAGGAAAGTGACATAGACATAAATATATTAGGTCCCCACAGACCTTCACTAGCCTGGAAATGAGTGACATATGGAGAGCTGCAAGGTAGTGGGCAGAAATGGAGTAAGTAAAAATCCTTGAGCCACATCATCCTTGATGATGTCCACTGTAGTTGGTAAAACCTCCAGGGTAAGCTCATCAAATCAAACGGTGCACATGGAACCCCTTCAAATGCCATTGTTGGCAATATGGGGCCCTTTTCTTAAAAAAAATTTTTTTTAATGTTTTATTTATTTTTGAGAGAGAGAGAGAGAGAGACAGTGTGAGCAGGGGAGCAGAGAGAGAGGAAGACACAGAATCTGAAGACAGGCCCCAGGCTCAGAACTAGCTGTCAGCACAGAGCCCGACGTGGGGCTTGAACCCACAAACCGTGAGATCATGACCTGAGCCGAAATCAGATGCTTAACCGACTGAGCCATTCAGGCGCTCCTATGGGGCCCTTTTCTAAGCCCTTATAAACATAGACAGAGACACTTGTGCGTCATTAGGCGTACTATGCCAACCACTCATCAAGACAGAATGACTAAATGGGCTTCTAAAGGCCATGAAACATATTAATGTTACAAAAAATTTGTAATCATCTTATACTTGATGCCATATAGGCTTTGGAGCACACTGTATGAAAAAATTTTCTCACTCATGCAGAGCTAACTTACTCAATTGCAGAAACGCCTGAAGATAGTAAAAACAGAGTAGGCATGGGCCTCCCTGAACCCTGTTGCACCTGAGAGTGGTGAGCCTGGCATTTCCTGGGGCAGGTTTGAGGGGGCGGTAGAGAGACTGGAAATTGGGAGTGAACGGGATAGAACCTGAGTCTGGAGCCTGAGGCAGTGAAACAGGGAAAGGAAGAGAGATGAAGCAGCAGACACTCAGGTAAAAAAGTTCATGAACCAAACCTTTGAAAATCAGGAATGGCTCCATTAGGTTCAAGATGGCGGCCACATTGGCAGTCAACCAAAGTGTAGGACTTCCTAGGAATGAGTTGGCCTTCCCTCTTCCAGTACTGTCTTAAAGCAGGGACTCCCAGATTGTGTTCCTTAGCATGTTAGCGCTCAGAGATATTAATGGCTGGGGAAAACAAACACTTCTACATCCCTTTAGTTTAGAAAATGCTGGATGAAACAAAGTTGAGCAAATTTATTTCATGCTTGGAGCCTATAATATACCACCATATATTGTCACGTCTTCAAAGAAGGACTTATCATGTAGGGTTTCCCAGATCTTTTGAGTTTAGAATCTATTTTATTTTATTTATATAAAAACACGGAACCTGTCACAAATTTGCACGTCATCCTAGAGCAGGATCCATGCTATCTTCTCTGTATCATTCAGATTGCAGTATATGTGTTGCTGGAGGAGGAGCACTGGACCGTTTCTTTTCTTTTCTTTTTTTTTTTTTTATTAAGTCATAGAATATCTCAAGACAAATATTCTGAGAAACACATCTTGGGAAACACTATCCTAATTTATTTCAGATTAAATTCTACTCTAGCAATTTTCAGTGTGAAATTTCTGGATAAAAGAAAATTGCCCAAGAAGTGAAAGATTCATCGAACAAGCATTTTGGTGACATGCAAGGAAACACAAGTGTTCTTTTGATTCACGTATTGAAATTATTTGTGTGGGTAGACCCACTCTTGAAAGGCACAGTGACTCCATGTTTAGATTATTTTTCTCTCGGGCAACTACACTAAATTAGCTTTGCACCCTGACAATGAGGCCTTGCCTAAATGGTGCCACCACCTTGGAACCTGGTGTCATTGTGGCTGTCAGTCCAAGCATGACTATGCTATGAGAATAAGAAGAATAAATACAGTTCCTAATTTCCAAGTCAAAGACAGTGTGAATTGATATTACACAGTAAAATGCAATGAGATTAAATCAATAACATCTGCAATAAGGCATAATGAAGGTAAAATTATATCTCTGGCTTCCTGAACAGCTGTGAATCTATTTTTAATGATCCTCATTTTTGGCAGTCAGCTAACAACTTCTAAAATGTCCTAGAAATTGGATTGTTAAGCAGATGAGCACTGCAGTGGCTCAGAATGTCATTAATTTCAGCTGCCTTACCCATCTGCATGGGCGAGATGGAGGCATCATGAACTCACCCTCCATCCACCCCACTGAGCACCCCACTAACTGGGCCTTGGGTGGCCCCAGCGAATGCTGGAAACAGCAAGGCAGGAAAGCTGGGGGGAGAGGGAGCCCCGGGAGGATCATGGGCTATTGAAATATGGAGAAAAAGAAAAAGTCCTTGCCTCCGTAATGCCAATCATAGTAGATAATTGACTTTCAAGCCTACATTGTGCTATTGGAACCTCATAACTGTCACAAGAACAAGATATTCTAATGGTTCCCTGTTTACTGATGGGGCACTTGGATTCCATGAGATTACTCTGCCCAGGACTTGGTCAAGGTCACACCACCCGCAAATGCAGGAGCCAGCACTCAACCCTGGGCTTCTCATTCCAAAGCCAGGCCCTTTGCACAGCCTGGCAGGTCCTCTGCTTGTTGGAATAGTGGCCGTGGGAAAGACACCATGAAAACTTTGAAACCGAGGAAATGTGAACATTTGGGATTATCCATGTTTTTCTTAGCTGCCTGGCACCTTAGTATTTTGCTGCAGCTTTGGCCAGATGCCATGTCTAGGAAACAGACAGTTGATCCCTTTGGCTGATTGTTTTGAGCTCACTTTCCTTCTTGGGGCTGGCAGGGGCAGGAAAGTGGTGGGGGTGGGGGGGTGGCACCCCACACTTTGCACACCATTGTACTTCCTGCACCCTGCCAGCAGATTCTCAGATTTCCAAGTCAGGCTTACCAGCTACCAGGCTCAGGAGGCCCCAGGCTGAACGGCATTCCAGAAGATGAACGCTAAGAGTAGAACTCCATCATCCAGATCCCCTCTTTGCCTGGGTGAGACGTGACAGGAGGATGGATTGCTCATTCTCTTCCCTGCCCTGGGAAGCCTACAACCTTGGGAGAGGAGATTTTTGTGCGGAAGATGAGGCTGCAGCTAAGTTAAGCCATTAGTTTATGGGACTGACCCCACTGCCGGGCTTGCTTTCCACAGTCGGGGCTGATCTTTGCTTCCTGAGAATCAGACAATCAAGAAGCTTATGGTGCAGGGGTGGGGGCTGTGCTGTGCCATGGTTTTGGGCTGGAGAGAAGAGCTTGGCTTCAGGAGAGACATCTATGACAGAGGGTTATTTGGTATAAAGTATAAAAGAGTACCTCTGTTAAGTGAGGGGATTATCTCGATGAAGCCAGAGAACCCTCTCCAATGGTTGGCATGATGGTCAGGAAAGCTGTAAAGAGAGAAGCAAACAGTGGAGGGAAGGGGGATTTTGTAATGATGAAGCATTGCACACCACTGATGATTAAAACAATGCCTGGTATGCTAGAAAACTACACTTGCTCCCAAAGATAAGGGGGAGATGGGAGGGGTCACAGTTCATGCGAAGGTGGGAAAATGATGTTCAGAGGAGAAGGCAGGGGAGGTCTAGGAAAAATGGAAGAGCTGGCACCCCCAGGCTGATGGGGCTGGGCTGGCCAACCCCAGGGGCCAGGAGGCAGTGCACTGAATGACAGGGACAGAGGGGCTGTCCTGTGCCAGGACCTGCTTGACATGCCAGGGGAACGGTGTACATCCTATGCACAGGGGATTGACCCATCTCACCCCCAGCAAGCCTCTCCCATTAGGCTCTCCCACATATGTCAATGGACAAGTTGGATATTTTGTGGTGGTTTCAAAGAAGCTCTCAAACACGAGCACCTAACTTGCTGAAGAAGCACACATTGACTTTAAAGTGTTAGCTGGGGGTCACAGTCTTTCAGGGCACGAATGTCGAGTTACCAGCTATGTGAACCTCACGCCTTCACTGTTCATTGAGGTGGGTTCAATGTCAGGTTGGTGAGATTTCCCCTTGCGTGTCGACTTCTGTCGTTGGGTCACTGTGCTCAGATGGACTCTGAGGCCAGACCCAGGTTCACAGGAAAGAGTATTGTGTTCCGTTAGTGAAGTCTGCCCTGACAGAGAAAGGACAGAAGCTCCTGTATCCCCACCCTCCTACTGCATCCCAGGAGGTGTGCTCACGTTACGTGAAGCTGGTTGAAGTGTCAAAAATCAAAGGAACCTCAGACTCACAAGCGAGGGAGATGAATGGATAGAGGAGAGCTTCCTGCCAATCCCAAAACACAGTAACGGTCAAGCTTTGACAGCATCAGAGTCAAATTCACTGCTAATAAGTTTATTTGGAAGGACAGACTCTCGGAAGAATCGTTAAATAGAAGCCAGAAGGCCAAGCTAAGCTGTCCAGTCAACCTGATTAAAGTGAAGGGGCAGGGAATTGAGATGACTACAAACTAGTTCCTGGATGTTCTTTTCCTTCTCATCCTGAACAATGAGGGAAAAGCAATTCCAAAGAGACGACAGTGGAGATCCGTATGTACAATGCGCGCGCACACACGATATATATACACATAAATCAAACACATCACATTTGTGTATATACACATGCATCATGTTTGCCTCATCTGTGTGGTACACTGAGGAGAACAACTTAGAGAATCAAGTTCCAGAAGCCACGTTCCCTTGCAGGCCTTGGTTGAGGAGTTGTTATCTTCACTAACTAAAGGAAGAGGACCAAAGGCAGTGGACCAATGCCTGAGATGAGAGGGTGGCCCCCTGTCAGTCAGATACCCAGAAACCCACTTCATGATAAGCTGTGACTCACCTGGGAGGGAAAGCCACACAACCGGGGAAACACTTGACCTTGGGGCTCTGCAGATCCCAACCTTGGCTGTTGGTGGTGCCTGGAAGCTTCCCTGTGAGTTTTGCTTCATTCTGTGAGGACATGCGGGGCTTGAGTAAATGAAAAAGCAGAGCTTAACAGTATTTTAAACAGGAAGTATCATGTTTCTGAAGGAACTCGACATGTTACTATCGTTCTCCAAATGATAGCTTCTTAATAAGCTTCATTTCACTAGTAGCATATTGTCACGCTAATAAACAATGGGATTTGTTTTTAAAAAGAAAAGCCACCCCGAATGTCTGCATGGCTAATTTACCTGATGTGGTAACCTCACACATTTGGTGTAGAATTGCTAAGGACTGAATTGCTAAAGCCAAGGCTCCTGGTGGCACAAGTGACATTAAGAGAGAGGCTGCAGGTTTAGGAAGAAGGTGCTCAGCACTGAGGGCTAGGGAGTCCCCGCTCCTTCTGGGCTCCGGAGCAGACATCAAGCCATCGCACTGATCTATGGCAGAACTTACTGACACCCCCAGCAGGAAACAGAGCTTCACAATCATTCTCCAGACAGCACACTGGCATTCCCTACAACCTGGTAGTTGACACAAACACAATGAAGCCTATTTGCATTTAGGGGACTTATCTGCCTACTACATCAGGTAGTTTATTATGTGCTCTTCAAAGAATGACAGGAAGTGTCCTCAGATGCCGCTTTTGCTATTTGCTAGCTGTTGAGATGGGAAACCATCCTCCCTAAGTAATTAAATGACAATGGCTTATTAAATATTTTGAGTCCTTTGCACTTTTTCCTGGATACCATCCAAAGTGGTGCAATGTAGGGATTCTAAACTTGGGGTCTGTGAACCCCCAAGTGGCCCATAAGTACAATTTGAGGGTCTATGATCTCAGAGGTGAAAAAAATATAGGTATTTCTATTTTCACTGCCTTCTAACTGGAGTTCAGCATTGCGTTCAATTATGAGTGTGAGCAGTGAACCGGCATTAGTATCTGTGATCTTATCATTAACAGAAATCCCAGATTTCCCAGCCCATTGAGGTGGTTGCTGGGATTGTGTGAAATCACTTGTGTTCATCGCAACTTTGAAATGACGATAGTCGTCAGACCAGCTGCTAGTAACTATTTTTTAATGTGCCACTCTAGAAGGGCACGCACTACTAGATCACAAATCTGTTGTTTGAAGAATTATTTTGATAACTTCATTTTGATATAATTGGTTTTCTTTGTTATTTCATATATGTTATTTTATACTCTAAAATCATGATTCCAGAAGAGGGTCTATGACCAGAAACAACCCTCCCTTCAGATGAGGAGGCCAGGGTTCCTGTCCTTGCTAAACATCTTTGTCAAGTCCCCTCCTCTTTTCTTTTTGTCTTTTTTCTCTCAGTGTAAAAAAAATGAAGTAAAAATCATATAACATAAAAGTCATTCTATTAAAGTGTATAATTCAGTGGATTTTTAAAAGTATTTTATTTATTTATTTATTTATTTATTTATTTAGAGAGCATATAAGCAGGGGAGGGACAGAGAGAGAGATGGAGAGAGAGAATCCCAAGCAGGCTCTGCACTGTCAGTGGGGAGCCCAATGCAGGGTTAGAATAAACCTGAGCCAAAACCAAGGATTGGATGCTTAACTGACTAAACCACCCAGGTGCCCCACATTCAGTGGATTTTTAACATATTAACAAGGTTATGCACCCACTACCACTATATAATTCCAGAACCTTCTCATCACCCCCCAAAGCAGCCCCATCTCTGTTAGTAGTCAACCTCTGGGTTCTCTCCCTCCAGCCACTGGCAATACTGATCTGCTGTCTCTCTGGATTTGTTTAGTCTGGACATTGCTTAGAGATGGAGCCATAACATATGTGGCCTTTTGTGTCTAGTTTATTTTGCCTAGCATGATGTTTGGGGAGTTCATTGTGCTGAGGCATATGTCAGTGCCTCATTCTTTTCTATGACTGAATAATATTCCATTGTATGGATATACCACACACTGTTTATCCATTTGGCTGTGTTCTTTATCAGTCTTCACATCTATACTTTCAAAATGAAGCGATGAGGGCAGATCATGGCTAAATATTCCTCCAGCTTCCAAATCCTGACTTTGACTACTTCCTTGCAGCCCCTGCTGTGTTGTTTTGCCTAAAGCTCTGTTTAGATTGGCTCCGGGTCTCCCGTCCTCAGACACTGGCCTATCAAATTCCAGAGAGTACATTTTTAAATTCCATTTGTTCATATCTACCAAAAAAACCTTATTTTAATTGATCTGGAAATCTTACTTAAATTAAGACTTGTTGCTAGACAATCCCAAATGGACTACTCTCTCTTCTCCAACTATGTTTACAACACCATGACAACCAACAAACTGTAATGGGCTGGGTCCATGCGTAGGGGACTAAATGCTTTGAAGCACAATCAACAGAAAACTCCTTTAAAAAAATCCATGGCATGTTGTACGCCCTAGGGAACAATTCAAGGTCTTATCCCAAGGTTCTCACTCTGCCACTCTCAATGCTTAATTCTGGAAAAAAGAAATTTCACCTGTCACTTTAAAATTTCAGCAGATGTCTACAGCTTATTTCCACAAGCCTGTAAAGGATCAGAAAGATAAAGGAGGAAAGGGCTCACAGAGATAAGGGACTGGTAATAAATCCTCAAATTGTGTAAGTATAGGGTACTGTTAACAGAGTTTATTTGAGGATCTGAGACACCTTCCTAACTCATCGACTTTGACTCTTTATTAGATTATAAAACAGCATGTGCTAACTACAGTCAGAAATAACACAAAGTCTTCTTATGCAGCACAACAAATACATATTTAATGTGAGAAAAGATTGTAAATTACATATTATTCAATTTTGTGCTATCTCCCACCCCCCACATGCATAATAAAAAAGGAACTGGCTATGTTTTATCCCCCTACCTTTCTTGACATCAGCCCAGCCCTGTTTTGCTTTCAGCCTGTTCCTTTGTTACATAACCACACTCTCAATCCATTCTTTCATTTCCTTCCAAGTGCTTTCCATCACGTCCATGGTGTCTGAACCTCATTACACCTACTGGCGCGTGATGCTGAAGCATTGACTGCTCTCAGCCCAGCACATTCTTTGCTTGCAAATGCTTTAGATTCTTTTCCTTGGGAGATAAACCAAGAAATCTGCAAATTCATACCTAATCTGTCATAGCCCTGTCACCCAATTCAATCCTCTCCAAACAAAATCCTTTTGGTGAGAGGAAGACAATACCCTGGCTTCATAAATAATTTTTTCCACCAACCTTAATCTGCTGTCTATGAATATTAATGAGTCTCATCGATTCATGTCTCCATTTTATGTCCAATATTAGACACCTTCCCAGAAAGCTAGCTGTCAAGGCTGCAAAGGAGCCCATTTCACTTTCACATTAAATTAGCAAAATAAAAAAGGGCAACTTCTTTGGCTTGTGGATTTCAAGAGGTACCTCCTTGTTATCCCTGCACTCGGATTGCTTTTACATCATTCCCAAATTATAGGTCAGTCCTGGAAGGAAGGAGAGCTAGGTCGTGTCACTTCTTTTTCTCCTATTCCAGGCAAGGGTCAACCTGGTACCATGGGCACATTTCAGAGACACATTAAATGTTTTTCTTTCATCAATTCCGATTCCTTTGCTCTTTGCTCTCTCTCTCTCTCTTTTTTTTTTTTAATGCCTTCCTTGTTGGGTCTAGGTCTGAATTTTTGTGACATTCTGCTTCCTTTGGCTATTCTTGCTTTTAAATTTTCTGTGTACAGACCACAGATTAAGTGGATTTAGTCCCAGGGTTGCTGCTGGCCTGTGAGAAATCTTTGTGAAAATTAGGACATATTAGAAAAAGGAGCTCCCTTTGGGCAAACATACCTGTGTACTGGGCCCCAGAGTCTGCTGAGGGGAGTGTGGGCTGCATTTCAACACCTACTTCCTCTCCTTGGGGTACCCTGGCTGGTTTCTCTATTAAAACTTTCATGTATCTCCCTTCGCCGGTTTCTTGGACCCCAAGCGTTTCTGGGGACACCAGAGAGTTGCCTTTTATGCTTAGATCCTTCTTAACTGCAATTCACCTTTTTCTTCTTTCCTTATTTTCACAGTGTTAATGTTAAACTCCTTGTTTATCTGCCAGGTTTTACAGAAGCACCTTTAATTCATCTTTCTATCTTTGAGCAATTTGAGTAGGAATTCAAATGATATCATTGGGTTTTACACTTATTTGGTTGGTTGATTTCTTAATACATGCTTTCATATGTTCAAAGACTTGCTTGCTGATAGCATTATTTGTTGCTTAAATGACAAACATATGGCCAACGGCCAGAGGAGCTGTGTTATTTCAGGAGGTCCAGGAAGCCTGCTCTGGGTCTCACTATACCCCTCCTTGATTGCCATTTGTGCCTAAAATTCTACGATAAAGCCACATTTCTTTTGAATTAAGTAAATGCAGCCTTGTTGCAATATACTTGGAAAGAACTAAGGAGACTGCATCAATCGTTGACACTTTAGTGAGAATTCGTTTATCAAATCCTGTTCCAAGGGCAGCTATGTGACAGAAGAAAGGTGGTTTGGGTCATGTAATATACTGATTCCCCCAGTGGGCAGGCCTGATTAGGCTGGCAGAATACACTTTGAACATACTGGTCGTTTTGAGGGATTCCGAAGAGGACAAGGGACATGGAAGGCCAACTGCCCTTTCTCATGTTTTTGTCTAGAGTAATCCCAGGGTAGCCCTAAGAGATCTAACCTGGTGTAAACTCTTCAACAGTACAGATGTTTCCCAATGTGACACTCTTTTGTTAACTTGTTGCAGCAGCTGAGAATTCACCAATCGCTGCCTGTTTTGACCTTGACCTTTAGTAGAGACATTGAACTTCCTTGAAGGTGCAGAGTTGGTGATGTTAGCAGGGCGGGACACACACATCTAAGGAATTCATTTCTCATGTGAATATGGACACCTATGGAAAGATCTATGGGAGACAGGCCACAGGCCCAAAGAATACTGAAGAAATAAGGGTCCTTAAAGACCGTCAGCAGTCTAGTCCTGGGCCTGTCAACGTGGGCTGCACACACGTCTGAAGGTGCAAAGCCATGAGTTATACACAAATTAAATACGGTGCACCATCCTGCAGTGTCCTTTTATTAGATAATAACAAATTTAAAATGTTAGCTTTAAATGAAAACAAGCATGCCTGTATTATAGAATGGAATACAGTAATCACAAGAATTTGAACAGGTACCAAGGAAAATGAATACATGATCACAGGACACAGAGCTTAGATTACCCAGGCTTGTATTTTCAGAAATAATTTTGCATCAGAATCCTCTGCAGAACTTCGAACGAAACTTCAGAACAAATCTGATGCCAGGACTCTTTCCAAATGGATTCTAGCACACTGATAGTCCTCCAAAGCTCCTCTGGTGATTCAACGGTACAGCCAGACTTAAGTAACACTAACTTTACGCCCAGCTGAGGCTCAGTGGGGTGAAGTGACTGACCCAAGATCACATGACTCATTTATATGTGGTGCTTTTAGCCATTGTTCTATCTACGATCTGCTTCTCAATAGGATCAGCTGCAAAACTTATGGGTCCTAGTGCTAAACAGAAGAGCAGATCCCTTGTTATATATAAATCGTTAGGGATTTTAAGATAGCAACAGCACAGCATTGGCAAACACGGAGTCCTACCGCGTGTGGTGGCCTGTGGACACACCCAGGAAGTCAGCCCTGCCTCTCCAAAGCCTGAAGAGTGTATTCATCACTGCAGCCAACTTAGAGCAGCCAGAGCACATGTACAGGACAAGGAGGAACATTTCCTAGTTTATGGGGCGAGTTAACGCACGCGTGCGCACACGCACACACACACACACACACACACACACCCCTGCTCAGGAACTTCAGAGACACCTTCTGGCAGAAGTGGTTAGCAAAGATTAAATGAGATTTTTCTACTATAAAAGCATGTTTGCTTCTTCATCTAAATTGAGAATGAAACTGTCAGCTCTTGCCTCTAACGTGTGCTGGGTAGATTATAAATTCCAGTTGACACTCTCTCCCCAAACCACAACCCACCCCTCCATCCCTGAACAAATCTTCATACTCCTAAATCTTCATCTGGAATTGTGGGCTCGGATTACGAAAAGCATTTTGTCGTATTTTGACCACAACTGAGTTAGGTCCCTCTCTGACATAAATGAGTACATCTGTTGTGTTGGGCTGGGGGTGAGAACCAGGGACTGTGCGTGCCCGCACACACAGCACCCCAATATCAGAGATGGGAAGCCCAGCAGAGCCTGATAGGATTGCAGAACCTAGGAGTAGCCCTCACACTAAGGAGGCTGTCTTCTGGAGAGCAAGGTTGCATACTCCGTGCCTGGATAAAGACCTCTGTTATGGGCAGGAGCAGATGTATGTGTGAGGGCCCTGGGGACATTCAGGGAGGAGAGGACCAGGCAAGCTGCTGGGGGAACTGAGAGTGCATCCATTCCCTTGAGATTCAGTAGCCGGGCAAGGTATGGAGAGTTAATGAACCAAGGGGAGGATGGGAGACACCAGGGAATTCAAAGTAAGTGAATGAAATTCTCATTACGTCGCCACTGGAATTAATATGCAAGCTTTCCTCTCTCTCGGGGCTTCTTTTTGGCACTGCTGCTATGAAATATTTGGGGCCAAGGATGGAACAAAACCCTAGAGAAAAGCAGGTGATTCATATTCCTGGGAATTTGCATCCAACCCGGTAGACATGGCAGACAGAGGGCTGGAGCGTGCAGGGCTGGGGAAGCTTTCTCAACACCCTTGAAATCAGCAAGCAGCCAGTCCTGAGAGCAAGGGTGATCTAGTCCGATGGGTGTGGGGAGAGACCCAGTGTGGCCCATTCTGTGAGGACCATTGCTTCCCTGGTCGGCCTTCTTGATGCCCAGCATCTGTATTTGACTGACTCAGGCTTATCCCTTAACAATGTCTGGAGACATTTATAAAAATGACGAAGGATTCATTGAGACTTAGAAAAGCCGAACAAGGGAATGCACTATAATCAGCGTATTAAATCTATAACTTAAGGCCGCGCACACATGTGGTAGACAATTACACAAGCCAAGCACAAATCCTCCAGGGTAGTTCTTGCTGCAGCGGCCAGAATGGGCTCCCAGGTCAGGCAAACGCGTTCTGCTCCCACCTCTGTGTAATCATAGGCCAAGAACTTAACCTCTCTTAGTCTTGTTTTCTCCAGCTAAAAATGAGCAATGTCGAACAGCTATTCTTTAAACTTGTCTTGAGTCTTGAATAACATGGAGTAGCTGTAAAGGTTTTTGCAGGGAGCATAGTAGGTATCCAGCATACATACATACATACATACATAGTATGGAGTGGGCACACAGTAGGTATTCAGTATTAACTATTATCAATCATCAATCCTTTCTTTCTCTCTGCCCCCAGGCTAGGGATTAATGAAAACCTTAGCCAAGAATAACTTAAAAAGGAGATGCTTGCGGCCAGGTTCTGCTCCACTCTTTTAACACACTCTTGTGTACTTGGCTGGCCCTCTGCACAACCAGCCCTTGTCCACAAGGAGCCTAACAGAATGGGCATCTCTCCATAGTAGCACTGAACATTAACTGAGAAGACAGACAGCTCAGCCTCTGTCTCCTGCTGTTTTCAAACATCACCTTGTGAGTTGACAATGCAGTCCTGATTTGCTTCCTGATGAATCTGGGCAATGCTGGAAAATGAGGCTGCCCCTTTCCTTTCTTCCAACATGTGTCCGGTGACATGACCTCAGACCATCAGCCTATGATGAGCTTTCGTCTAGAAGCATAAGAAAGGGTTCACACAGGTCAGAACCTCTCCGGGGCTCCATGCCCTTCAAAGACGCATCTTTGAGCATTCTGTTGCAAAGTGAGAACAGTAAGGACAATGAAGAAAGTTTCCTTCAATAAAACTTTCAATCCAAAGGACTGTCCTCTTTGCGGAGATTGTGGTTTACCGGTGTTTTGGGTATCAAGATGTGCTTTGTGTGTGTGTGTGTGTGTGTGTGTGTGTGTGTGTGTGTGAAACAATAGAGAGAGGAGATGAAAGCAGTTATATTTTATACCCTGACTTGGCAAAATGAAAAGGAGGCAAACACGTTTCCCCCCATTACCACCCAATTAAAAAATAATAATTTTACTGGCTCATGAAATAAGAAAGCTGGAAACCACTGATATGGACCACCCGGGCGGTTTAGGGAAAGAAAATAACTTCCAGATTAGCAGCTACCTGGAACATTTTCCCCCAGACTGTAGACCCTTGGGCTTTTGCTGCATGAATTATTTCATGTCTCCTACATATGGGAAATGTGGCAAATGAGGGTGAAAGGGGCTGGTGCTGTATGAGAGGTCATGGGTTGCCCAATAAACCAATCACATACTAGTAAGGAGGGATGCAAGGTCAATGTGCCGTCCCCATTCCTACCACAGATACAACCCTTCCCCTGTGTAAATAGGTCTGAGAACATTTGCTGTTGATGCTGATCCAGTACTTCCCAAATACTATGCTAATATTTAAAAAATTTCTAAGTGACACATCTTTTGTTAGAGCTTCAACTTCAACCTGGTTTTCTTTGGGCTTAAAAAGACCACATTTTTGGGTGAGAGTCCAATATTTTAAAATTACTCCTTTTATTATTATAACTAGCAGGTACCAAACCACTAGCCATGAGGTCACATTTCCAATAACATATCTCAAATTATGTGATGTTTTGTCCTATCACTTTGTGTTTGCTAATGCTGCCTCAGCAAGTTTTTCTAAACCTCTCTGAGAAGAACTTGAATGGTACCCCAAAGCTTCCTTGGGGGTTACCTGATACTCCAGCCAGCCATTGGACTTCAGGCTACTCGCCTTCACACCATTCCATGGCCCCAGGTCATTCTACCCTTCCAGACCTTTCCTGTCAGGCCTTGGTCTCCTCCATCCTCTCCTCCCATACCAGGCCTTTGTGATTAATTTCTGCTGTCCCTTCCTGGAATGACTACTTGTTCAAGTCCTTGCCCTCTGCCAAGGTTCAGCTCAAGACATTTCCTCTAGGAATTCTAAGACCCTTAGTGTATAAATAGCCCCTTTTTCTCATTCTCCTGCTGCACTTTGTACCCCAATAATCCAAGGTATGCATGGTGAGTGCTGAAAGGATGATTTGTATGTCTATGTTCCTACCACTTTCAGCCACTCTGTGGGGTCCAGGATGCAAAGAACTAGATCATATTCATTTTTTTTTAACTCACCAAAGCACTGGTACAATATATTGAACATAGTAAGTCTGGTAAATACTGGTTAAGACTGAATTGCCTTAAATTCTCACTAAGGTGTAAATGACTGACTGTCATACCTCCGAGAATGCATAAGAAAAAGCTTTCTTAACCCCAGTAGGAATGTTGGCTCTAATTGGTCCATGGAGGGAAAGGACAATTCTTGAACCTTCCAGAAAATCCTATAGGATGGATAGCCTGAACAGCACTCAGGTAGGTGAAGTGTCAAAGAAGCACATGAATTCATGATACAAATTCCCACCGTATCCCCTACCAATCACTCCAAACAACAACACTGACAGATTTTGTACAGTATCAGCCTTATTTAACCAGCCATCATTTCCTTTAAAAAAAAAAAATAAGAAGAAGAGTTAAGGTCAAGTAGAAAAAAAAATGCCTTTGAATTAAAATCTTAGCTTTTCTTTGAACATCCAGATGATTAAATGAGATCCAGACGAAAGCAGGCAATTTCCAAAAAATAAAACCCAGCCGGGGGTACTGCATTCCCTCATGCTTCTACCAGTAACCCCATGGTAGAGTAAAGTAATGATTGATTCGGAGAGAATTATGGCTATTATAAACTGTAATCAGTGGTGGATGAGAATAATTACACAGGGAAAGGAGGGAAAAGCTGAAACATGGCTGAGCAGTGTTCTGATGGATGGGGAAGTCATTTCCTGGCCGTTAATGACTGATTTTTCAACAGTCAGCACACAAGCTTTAATCCCAGAGGGGAGAAGGAGAAAGAAATGGCCACATTATAAAGGATGCTACTGACTTAACCTTACCACTTTTAATCTGACTATAGCTGATGCCTGAACCCCTATCTGTTCTTGCTTTTTTGTTCTTGTTCTTGCAGACATACCCTCTGGCGGGGTGAGGTTAGGTCTGGCCTTTATCTGAGAGACACCAGGAAGAGTTGTGGTTGTATAGAACTCCCCTAAATCATGGTCGTGGGAAATGGCGTGGGGAAATCAGAACTGGGAGGGCCACAGAAATCACCTGGTCTAGTCTGCTCATTTTATAGGGGATCCCAGAGAGGTGAAGTGACTTTTCCAAGTCACGCGGGTGATGGACTTTCAACCTGAGGGGAGCTTGCCCACCCAGGACCACAAGGGAGACTGCCCCTTGTCACAGAGGCATGATCAGATCTCTGAGGGAGACAGGTTTGCTAAACCCATTTTGATATTGGCACCAGCTCAGACTCTTGCCCTCTGAGACAGGCTCCGGGGTCCCCTCTTCTGCCTGCAGAAATTGTTACTGGGTGAGGTTACAAGAGGTCTGAGAGAGCACGGGCCTGTGGAATGATCTATTTTGGTTTATAGATGAGCGGTGAGTCCTCTAATCTGTGACCCTAATGGCGGGAGGGAGGGACAGATGGAGAGAGAAACTGAGAGAGAGAGAGAGAGAGAGAGAGAGAGAGAGAGAGAGAGAGAAAACCCAATTTATCTTATTTGCAGCCATAAAATAGAATAACTGATGGAAATAGCCTAGAAGTCATAAAACTGTAAAGCAGGACAGCCAGGGTCAGTTGGTGACAGGCACTCCCCTTCGGAGCCCTATGGCTTTGAAGGGCCTTTCTAATACCTTTGTGAAGTACTGGGTTTCTCTCTCACCTCCTCCTTACCTCTCTCAGAGTCCCTAAAGGGGAGAAGATGTGTGATGGTGGATGGTGTGGGATAAATTCCAGCAACCTCTCTCTTCTCCCCTCTCCAGGAAGAAGCCCATGGGAAGGAAAACAAGGATCTTCTTCTAAGAAAATATGGCTGCCTCTGAGGCTAAATTATGTCAAGATAGAAGATCGGAATGGCCAGATGCTGTTTATCCCATCTTAATTAAATTTGGACTTCTCTGGGGGAAAAAATACCTCAGTTCCAGGAAAAGTTGTTTGGACTCTGAGGCTGTTTGGATTCTGTTTTATGAAAACAAACATTTTAATCAAGATACCATCATTCCTAAATTTTCACTGTGAAGGTATTTTCTGAAGCAAACTCTCTTGAGCCAATATATGTTCTTAATAATATTCTATTCAATGTTGCTCTATCGTCTTAGTTTTTTCTCTGTTCTCATTTTCAGTTTCTTAAAGGCATTTCAAATGGATCAATGCCTTTTCAGGCATATTTTCCAGTGATGTTTGAGAAATCATTTGTCTATCTGGTATTCCTTTCCTCTCCTTCAGGTAAGCACACCTCACTTTTTCCTTTAGAGAACCATGCTTCCCCTCATCCATGGGATCCTGATAGATCTACAAATCCCAGAGTCATGTCCCACCGCGTAGCACCCTACTGCACCGGCACTCCAATGTGCCCCCAAATGCAGAAGGGGGCATGTGGTCCTGATGGGCCAGTCCAAGTCCTCTCTTCCCAAGCCAGAGTGATTGGCTTTGAAATGGCCATCTTTCTTGAGACTTTCAACATAGATGCTGAGAGAGTGTGTATATGCCTTGTTGATTTGGAGTAATAGCTGTAAGGGTATGGTCTTTGACCTGTCTGGACTATCTTCCCATCTGTAGAGAAAGAACCACAGGGTGTGTGTGGGGGGAGAGGGGCAGAGAGAGAGAGAGAGTGACTGACGACTAACCCTATATAGCATCCAAGCCCATGGATCCAGCAGAACCTGACTTTTAAATCCTATAACCCTGAACTCCACAATTATGGGAACTAATGGATTCCCTTTTCTGTAAGCTAGATGAAATCATGTTACTCTCTCTTATTACTCAGAGTCCTGACAAAGGCTAAGAATTTTCATTGGGCCTGCTTTGATTTAAATCTTGGCCAGAGGGTCCAGTACTTTATTTATTTATTTATTTATTCATTCATTCATTCATTCATTTATTCATTTATTTAAGAGAGAGAGTACAAGCAGAGGAGAGGGGCAAAGGAAGAGAGAGACTCTTAAGCAAACTCCATACTGAGTGCAGAGTCCGACAAGAGGCTCAGTCCCATGACCCTGGGATCATGATCTGAGGTGAAATCAAGATTTTGATGCTCAACCGACTGAGCCACTTAGGCGCCCCCCAGTACTTATTTTTTTAAATAGAAATATTTATAATGAATTATTGTGCTAGTAATGAAGGGTTGTAGTACTTTATATAGCAGAAAGTAAACATATCTTTTGACTATAACTTGGATTTCCAAGCTTACTATGTATCTAGTTACAACCAATCTTTGAATCACATGTTTTGGATGAATGAACAAACAACTGAACTGACAGATGGGGTAAAAGTCTTCCAGAAATCACCCCAGTACCTGCTGGAAGCCTCCATTCTGCCAAGGAGTTGTTGGAATGAACAACTCTTTTAACGGTATACACACACACGCACACACATGCACAACTAAAATTATCCTACAAGGACTAACAAGAAAAATAGCAAAAGATCTCTAAAGAAAATACTTGCAATTATTGTTTAACATGTGATTTAAGGAAGAGTATCATTCCGCCCATAGCAATACCAGAGGTGGGATCAAATTTTAAGAACTCCAAAGGGATGCAGAAACTCAAGAGAAAATTCAGACATCTAGATTTTTCCTTTCCCTCTGGGACCCCACCTACCATGTGTACGAGGATTAGGTCATGCTCAGTGAAGTCCTTCATCTCTTGTAGGCTCTGCCCTGCTCTACACGAAGCTATCAGTGTGAGAGCAGGATATGCCCTGAGTGCCAGTCCTGAGAATGCTCAAGTGCAGAGGATGAGCGTTGGAGCCTGCCAGCCAAGGCATTCCAGATTCTTTCCCATAGAGGACCCTGGGGGCCACACAGCACGAGGGGTGCTGTTAGAGGGAACACAGGCCAGTGCCTGGCAGAATGGGGAGAAGAAGGCAGCCACACCAGCAGAGCACACACGGTCTTTTGCATCTGGCCTGGGCTTGCCCTGCCCCAAGAGAAAACTTCCTACCCTGCCCTGTTCCACTCCTGTGAAGTGCAGTCTCTCACTTGGGAAGAGAGAGAAGCTGCCTCTGGGCACAAATATCAATTAAGGTCCCTGTCACCATAGTGGCACACAGCTTCCGCTCCAGGCAGCGCCTTCCCCATTTTATCCTGTCAAGGTGGCCATCTTCATGAAGAATAAATGGATTATTTCTCAAAAGTCACTTAACCCCAGAAAATGAAAACAAATCCTATTATGGCTAGTGGGTGTCTCTTTGTCTTATTTTTGTTGACCTCCGGGTGTGTCATATTTCTGTGGGTTTCCCTAAATGGTCAACTATCTGTATTTGTGGGTCTTTGACGTTAACAGTGGTATGTGAGTTACATAATCTAAGTATGTTATAACACGATATCTCATATATATATATACACACACACAGAGTCACAGACATACATGGGCATATACATTTATTCACATTTATTTATATATGCCCATGTTGTGTATCTGCATATAACCACACACACGCACACACCTATCCTATCCATAACTGTCATTCTGTTAAGAGGTGTTCACCAGGTTTTTGAACAAATGGTTTAGGGACATTTTCTGTTGTTAAAAGTGAGAATGCTCATTGTAGAAAAATTACAAGATGCAGAAATGTGTGAAGGGAAAAATAAATACTGCTGATAATCCCACTAAACTGAGGAACCCGTTGTGCTTTATCCATTCCTGGCTTTCGTTCGCATGCATATTGGAGGGGGATCCTTTTTATACAGTCAAAACTGTGCTATGTACAATTCTGCAAACTAGTCTTTTCCGCTCAGTCCTATGGGAGGGCTTTCTCCTATGTTTGTCAAGATAATTTTAAGCCTACCTTATGCATTTCTTTCCAGGAGTAAATATAAGTGTGTGATGTCTGGGTGGGACAAAGGAGCAGGCTGTACCCTATGCCCTCTCTCTTAAATCGCTGCCAGGTCTACCTGAAGGATATGAGAAGCGGACATGGACATGGCGTTGCTCACTAGCATGCGTCCCTCAAACCGCCCCCTCCCCTGGCTCCCGCACTAGTGTTGGGCTCACCACTTGCCCAGATCTAGAAGGGGCCTCTTGCTTAGCACTGGGAACCTGTAGACCCCTTACCTAGAGGCAGGCGGGTGGCCCTGAGTCCAGATTGCCGCTGGCACTTTCCCTACAGAGAAAGCACCTGTGAGGCCTGCAGATTTAGGCTCAGAACTTGAGCTCCCTTCCCCCTTCTCTAGGGCATCTGCATTCCTAGCAGCTGAGCGGCAGTCTGAAGGTGCTCAGGGCTATTTGTGTAAGTGGTGGCTCCCTGCCTGGTGTGTGTATTATTCAGAGAGGCCGGGGGATGGGCTGCCTGGGGCAAGAGTCTTGCCGAGTGGCTGAGTGAGTAATAGACCTTAGCGAGGGGTAGTAGCTTTTGGCTCAGCCACCCTAGGGCCTGGCTGTCCCCACCACACCTGCACTCCAGGCTTTACCAGATCTGCTTCCATTTAGTTAGGCCCAGAAGCACTGAATTCAGAAAAAGGGTGGGGGTGGGGGGGGAACCAGGATAGAGAACAAACATTGTAAAGAAGCCTGTTAAAGAAAGATTTAGGCACAAAGACATTTTTATATTTTTTTAAAGCACCAATAAATTCCTTCTCATAAAAATGACAGGAAACCAATTTGGAAGGAAAGGGAGAAACTTACAGTCACCAGATATACTTGAAAGCTAAGGAACACAAAAGAGAGAGCTCGGGCTCCACAGCAGTGATGGAAGTGAGAGGCTGGTTTGGCCTTTGCTGGCCGGGCTTGAACCCAGTGCCCTGGAGTGGCCGGCACCTAGGCCATCAGAAGCCACCCTCCTGGAGGCTGTGTGGGTTGAAGGGAGGAAAGGGTCAAGGTGTGCTGGGGTCTCAGTAACAACCCAGCTCTCCCTGGAAGATCTGCCCAGTGAGGTGTCTGCTGAGTCCTGGCCCTCCCCTCCCCAGGTCCAAGCAGATGCCCCAAGCCAACAGGAGGGGGTTCCTGAGCTGTAGGGCCCAGGTAAGATCACGTGTCTCTGTGGTGTCTTTGGGCAAGTGCCTCTGAGGCCACTGTTTTGGGACTGTCTGCGATTCCGCATTCATTAACTAGGCCCTTCTGTCTTTCTGTTAGTTCACAAGGCATCGGAGATTTCTCCTCCTAAAATTGTGAAACACTGGGGGCACCTGGGTGGCTCAGTCGGTTGAGCGTCCTACTTCGGCTCAGGTCATTATCTCAGGGTTCGTGGGTTCGAGCCCCACATCAGGCTCTGTGCTGACCGCTTGCTCAGAGCCTGGAGCCTGCTTTGGATTCTGTCTCCTTCTCTCTCTGCCCCTCCCCCGCTTGTGCTCTGTCTCACTGTCTCTCAAAAATAAATAAATGTAAAAAAAATTTTTTTAATTGTGAAATATTGACTTAAAAAAACAACTTCCTGATTCATTTTCTGTCTTCACATCCTAGCTAAGTCTTAAATAATCCATTCAATCCAAAATTGTTCTAAGACAAATGTCATCTGTGCTTTGATTATGAAATTAACACACTTTTATACATTTAGGAAAATCGAGAAAAGTACAAAATATTTACCCATACTATTATCTGGAGGTTGTATATTCTTTTCTTTTCTTTGTCTTCCTTCTCTTCCTTTTCCCCAGTTGAACTGGAATGGTAAATGCTAGATCCTTGAACTTTCCTTAAATTGGGGCATTTTTGAAATGTCTCAAAAGATGATCTGAAAAATAGGATGTTAGGTTTAAAAATGTTGGGCAAATCCTGCTATCCCCTTCTCAGAGATGCTCAGAGAAGCCTTGCAGAAAATACCACTGATGGGCTTGGTTTACAAAAATCTCATGGTCTTATCTGACTTCAGAACAATTTATTCCATATAACATACATTGGCATCCTGTGGGACCATTCTAAATACATGGTTTTGAGATTGCTATTAAATCATGAGCTATTTGAACAGCCCGCTCTCTTTTCTTGTGCTTCTGGCTTGCATACTGTAAAGAGCAGCTGGTTGGCACCCCCAAGCCCTCATGTGATGCTTTAGATTTGGGGCTGGCTTTTGAAATACCATTGATTGCAATTCCAGTTTGATACATTAGATAGTTTTATTATTCGGCCTCTTCTTACTGTTCTGTTAAAAACATTTGGAATCTTGTTTCCTAACAATTATCATCATCGTTATCACTAATGACATGTGTTGAACATTTACTGCTTCCAGGCACTATGCTGAGCCCTTTTCGTGAATTATCCTATTTAACCTCATAGCAGCTTTATCAGGGAAACAATATTCTTCTTCTCATTTACTAGATAAGGAAACTGAGGTTCAAATTGGTTAAGTAATGTGCTTTTAAGTGGTTCCACTGGGATTGAAATACACATGGCCTATCTGTTGTTAACCGTCGGATGTTATTTGCTTCAAAATATCTCAGCTCCAAGGTTTGCAAACATCCACAGACAGAGGCTTAGTTTGCATTATCTTAAGATCTTATGCACTTTTCTCTCAACATATATATAGCCTCAATCAATCTAATTATTTACCTGACTTCCCTCTATCCCCTGTCCTTCTCCTCTTGCAATTATTTATTAAATTTGTACCAGATGTGAAACACTGAGTCAAATGTTAAAGTGAATATTCAGTCTAAGACATGGGCTCTTCCTTAGGAGGTTAACAGTCTAATGTAAGATCCCAATGAATAAACCATTGGCTAAACCAAAACTTATGTTTCTCTGAGAACCCAGAGGAATAGCATCTAGATCAATGGGAGCCAGTGAGAACTTTCCAGAGAAGGTGGCAAGACAGGTGAGTTTTCGAGAGTAGGTGCCCATTAAGTAGGCCAAGGATTGACATTCCAAGAATACAGATGGGTATGCTCAAGGCATGGAGGCAAGAGGCAGCCCAGGAGTCTGGAAAGGCACCAGTGCTGGAGTTGGGTTGGGCTGGAATGAAGGGCAATGGGCCCGTGAAGGAGGAAGTTAGAGAGACAAGCAGGGTCAGGTCCGGTAGGGGCCTTGTGTGCTAAGCTGGGTGGGTCTTAGATGTATGGAGAATGGGATGATTAGGTTTGTGTTTTAGAAAAAAGCCCTTCCAGCAGCAGTGGGGAGGCTGCCTGAGGAAGGGGATGAGGTGTAGGGAGTTGAATGCAGCACTGCCCTAAGGCATTGCTAGTGTGGATGGACCAGAAGAAATAGATCAGAAAGAGGCAGGAGGAGAAACTGAGAGGACCTGATGGACTTTGAGATGTGGGAAGTGAGTGAGGAATAACAATGAATCCTGGATGTTTGTGGTAATAGCAGTGGCAGGAATGGAAAGCAGGGAGGACACCTCTAGGGGACAGTCAGTGCTGGTGACTGGGAGCCCAGGGCGAGAGAGAACTGGTGGCAAGAAGCCCGCGTGCCTGACCGTGCCATTGAGACAATTTGGGCCTTCCTCTCAAGAACCCTTCCTTCTCTGACTTGTCCATTCTGCTAAAGCTGTAAGACATTAATTTTTAAAAAACTCAACTTATATTTCTGTTTTCTATTCTCAAATCTTAGCTGCATTTTAAATTTGACAAAGTTGTTTAAGATAAATATTAACTTTTTTTATTATAAAAATAATACATCTATATTTTATACATTCAGGAAAACAGAAAAGTATCAAATGGTCACCCATACTATTAGAGATACACCTTAGAGATGTATTTGGAGGTTGTGTATTCTCTTTTTCTCTGCACTCTCCCATAGCTTCCTGCACTTTCTTTCCTGTATGTTCATTTGATTTAGTTATCCATTCATTCATCTGTTTATTCAACTGATATTTATTGAACGTAACTATATGCCAGGCACCATTGTGGGCATTGAGGATACAGCAATAAACAAAACAGTACCTCAAGGAGTGTAAGTTCCAATGGGAGAGACTTTTGATAATAAATAAGCACATAAAAGCATGTTGGGTGCTGTGGACAAAAATAAAGAAAGCTGGGCAAGAGAGCTATGGAGTACTAGGCAGAGATTTGCCATTTTATGAAGAGTGGGCTGGAGAGATGTCTCTGATGACTTGAGGCCTTCAATAGAGCTTTGAAAGAAAATCCAGAGAAAGAATGTTCTGGACACAGGGAGCATGAAGTGTCAAGGCCCTGAGGTAAGAGAAAGCTCAGCATGTTTCAGGACTAGCTCATGGCTGGATGGGTGAAGGGGAGAACAGTAGGTGAAGTCATGGAGGTAGTAGGGAACCAGATCAGGCTTAACAGGGAACAAATTCCTGGAAAGCAACAGAGAGACCAGCTGAGGAGGCTATTTAGATATTTTGCAGAGGAGATGATAGTGGCTTGGACTGGTAGGGTAACAGTGAAGTGGTGAGAAGCAATTGGATCTGGATCCATTTTTTTTAAGTTTATTTATTTCGAGACAGAGAGCACAAGGGGGAAGGGGCAGAGAGAGAGAGAGGGCGAGATAGAATCTCAAGCAGGCTCTGTACTATCAGTGCATAGCCTGACACATGGGGCTCGAACTCATGAACCATGAGATCATGACCTGAGCTGAAATCAAGAGTTGAACGCTTAACCAACTGAACCACCCAGGCAGCCCGAATCTGGATCCATTTTGAAAGCAGTCTAGGGGGATGTGTGAGCCAGGGGTTAAAAATAATGCCAAGGGTTTTGACCTGCACTGGAAGAATGGAGCTTTTGTTCACGGACAGGTATTATATTTGTTTATTTATATACTTGCATATGTTTTTATATAGTTGAAACATAATTTTGCAATCTGCTCTGCCCTCCTCTCCCACTTAATTCCTCTAAAAGCAGAAAATTAAAGGAAACCAAACAGAAGACATTCTTCCCATTCATCTTCTTACTTTTTTCTATCCTTATCCCCGCTCTTCTCGGTTTTCTTGTCAGAAAAACAAAAATATACGTGAATTTAACCATGCATTCTGAATTTTGCTTGTGAAGAAACTTGGCTAGAGGCTGCACTTTATTTGAACCGTGTGGCCCATCGCCAAAGGAAATAAAGTTTAATTAATGCTAATTTTTCTAACCCCTTTCTTTGCCTTTTCAGCAAAATAAAACTACCTTTGGGAGAACGGGCAAAAAAAAAAAGTTAAAACAGACACCACACTACTAACTCTAGCCATCGATATAGCAAAAATATTTTCCTACATGGTGTGTTTAGTCAGAAGGGACAAAATAGTTTATCTTGCTCCTTCGCCTACTTACCTCTTTTTTTTTTTTTTTTTTAGTTTGAACATCAGCTTACTTTCATTCGTCTTTATTTCTTTAGAATATTTAGACAGTCTGTGAGCTTGTTTGCATTGGGCTGTGACCTGAGTGTGGACCTCGGTTGGCCATTGTTACAGCTGCTGGATTATAGGGTGCAGCTGACAGGGTGGGCCACCTGCTGGGGTACTCAATTAGGGTTCGATTTGTTGGCCTTTTTGGTCTGCGAAGTAACATTAGACCAGCTACTGGGACTCCAGTTATTAGAAAGAAATACGTGCTCATGTCTATAGGTAACAGTTTTTGTTAACTATGCTTAGAACCAAAGCATGGTTACTCATCAGTCTACTGGTGAAGAACATCAGCTGTTAGAATTTAAGGGGTTGTTTTCTTGCCTTTGGTCTATTTGTTGAACATTTTTCAAATTATGTTTACAAATCAGTTGAAGTATAGATTACACAGTGGTCTCTGGATTGTACAGCATTCCCAGGAGAAAGTGCTGTACTGTAAAGCCTTAGAATCTTGTGGCTGGATAATCATTTGAGGAAATCTAATCTGATCCCATCCTCTCCCCCATTTCCTCAGGCCCAAATCAAAAAAGAAGGCAAATAAAACAAACACATGAAAAGAAACAAAATCCTCTATCCATTCCCCATCGTTATTACCTCCATCCTATTTTTAAAATGAGGAAGCCTAGCCCAAGACTGTGAGGGGGCTTGCCCAGGATTACCCAGTATGTGCATAGCAGAGCCTGAGGCTTGACTTAGGAGGTTGGTGCAAAGGACCCTCCAATGGCTGTTGTGAAGACTCAGCTGTTTGGTTACCTTTTGGCTATGACCTTGGATGAGGTCATGAATAAGGACAGTGCCATATCATACCTGGACCACCGCACTAACTTTCAAAGTAAGACCCTTTTATAGTCCTTTTCTTCTTCCAGCTCCCATGGGAAAGATCTGGAGCATCAAGAGGTGGGGGAGATTGGGCCAAAAGACCAGAAGTGCAGTGCATCGCAGAGATAAGACTAAGAGCTGTGACATGGGGGCATCTTCAATGGAGAGACATATTTGCTTATGAGGCTCCATTCCTGCTGGTGGTGGAAAATATTCAATCTACTCAATTCAATCTACATCATTCTTTTCTGATAATCATCATGGCCTCTTTGAGTTGCCTTCTCTCCTCTCAAGGGCTTTCCTTACCTTCCCTCACACTAAGAGTCATCTTGGAGAGTTACAGGGGAAGCCCATGCATTCTCTTGGCACTGGGGTACTCTCTTGGACTTGCTGAATCTGTCGCTGATAACTGAGGGTGGTGCATCTACCTATGACCTTCAGAGCCTGATGGTTCCCTCATCTCCTACCTCTCCTGGCTCCCTGAGGCCTGCTGGTGGTTCCTACTGAGAGTCCAGCCGGCGGGGTCTATTCTGGAAGAAAAGTAAGAAAATAGCTTCCTACTCTAGAAGAATCTTAAGCCTACCTTAGAGTCCTCTGCTGAAGTTCCAGTCCTCCAGGCATGGGAATAGAGAAGGGAGGACAGCAATCTGACCTCCTGGCTGTCTTCTTTTCTCAGAGGCTGCCCCTCCCCCACTCCCCCAACATATGAGCCCTTCCCTTTCTCCTTACCTGACAAGTATGATCCTCCTTTCATAGTCCATGATTTAGAGAAGGAAACTTGATGATCAGATGCCACCGGGCTTGGGCCTTGATATGTAAAGACCCAACTTTGGGAGTTAGGAGAACATTCTTTGCTCCTTCTCATGACAAAGTCGGGCTCCTGAAAAAAATAAAAGGGGTATCTACTGACTTTTTGTTTTTTTGCCTTGCTGCTCAGCATCAGTGTCTCCTTCCCCTTTCTTGACCAGGTGCTCCGTGTGACCAGACACAAGTTTCTGCCATGGTGTGAGTTTGATGAGAGCCGAGAGATCAGATACCCAGTTTGCTCTTACAGACTCTTGGCTCCCAGGTCATGGAAAAATGCAAAGCTCCTGGCCGACTCTGATTCTTGCCTGATTTCCGAATCTGTTATGAGCTCCCAGATATCCCCCCTCTAAATATATTTTTTGCTTCATTAGATTCAATTTCTGTTGTCTGCAATAACATGCCATCTTAGCACATGCTTTCAGATTATCATGTGACTATAAACTTAAAAAATTATTTTTGAAAATTCCAAATAGAGCAATAGCTTGTCTATTCTTTACTGATTCTACTTTTTCCATGAAGTGATTGAAGTGATTAATTCTTTTGTTTTAATTGGGGTGGGAGGAGGTATTGGGGCAACTAGGAATTAGGGATTATCAGGAGCTAAATACACTAGTTTAGTATGGCAGAAATATTATTCTCACCACCCATTTTGGGAAGTTTCTGGATGGCCTGGAGTAGCATTGTTCATTCAGAAACACAGGAACACACAGGACTGTAGCTTGAGGTATAATGATCATCATTTACGATACCACCCAATTTCTCTACTAAAAACTGTTACGTTTCCATTTCTCTGTTCATCATATGTGTTATTTGCTGTAGACTCTAAGAAAAGTAAAGCAACTATATTAGTTATCTATTGCTGTGTAACAAATTACCCCTAAAATTACTGGCTTTAACATACAATAAATATTTATTACTCACATAGTCTCTCCAGGTCAAGAATTTGGTAGCAGCTTAGCTGGGAGGGTTTGGCTTGGAGTCTCTCATGACAGACATGACATGGTGACGATGTCAGCTGGGGCTGCAGCCATCTGAAGGCTTGACTGGGACTGGAGGATCTGCTTCTATAGGGCTCATTCACATTACTAGTAAATTGGTGCTGGCCGTTAGCAGGAGATCTGGCTTCCTCCCCACATGGGTGTCTCCATAGAGCTGCCTGACATGGGCAGGTGGCTTCCTTCAATGTGAGTGATCCAAAAGACCAAAGCAAATACTGCAACACCTTTATGAACTAGCCTTGGAAGTCACCCAGCCTCACTTCTGCTATATTCCACTGGTCACACAATCAAACCCTGATGCACTGTGGGAGGGCCTTACATGACAGTGTGACTATGAGGAGGCAAGGATGATTGGGAGCCACCCGGCTTTCAAGTAACTGAGGTGTGCTTTAAGGTGGTAGGAACAGATGACCCAGTAGATGATTTACAGTGACATGTGCACCATCATCAAATTCACTGCTTTGTCAGTGAAATTTGCTATAATATATGCTCTGTGGAGAAACCTTAAGATTAGTAGGAACTCAAATGTTTCTCAACTGGAAACACTCTTATTCACAGCCTATTCACCTTTCCTTAATCTTGGAAAAATACCCTCCCCCACTGCCCCCCGTCATTTTGTTATGTCAGATATAAATATTTAGAAATCCATTCTTGGTAAGCATCTGAGAGGGTGATGTGTCTTCACTGTCACTACCAACTCAGCCAAGGTATCCTCTAGATATTACCTTGTTAGTTTTCTTTAGTTAGTAGATAGTTTGTCATTTTGACTTACTGGGAGAAGAAAAGGAAGATCCAGGAGAAGCCACAAAGCCCTTCCAAAGTCTTTATTTTAGATAAACACAGTCCTCATTTTTATTCACAAAAATCATGCATGTGACCATGCCCATGTAATCATCCCATGTTATAACTGGAAAAGATCTTAGTGGTAGTGCATTCTAGCTCTATTCTGTTATGGAGAAGAAAGCTTATGTCCTAAGCAATGAGGAGATTTGTCCATTCATCAGACAGCTCATTAGGTGCAAATCTAGAATCCAAAGTTTTGATTCCTGGTCCACTGTATTTCCTACCATTCCATGCTGTTTCTAAATCTTTTCAGAAATTTTCCAAGGTAAAATATTCTGCCATTATTGCAAGTTTTCTTTTTCTTAAAAAAAATTTTTTTTGATGTTTTTATTTGAGAGACAGAGAGAGACAGAGCACAGTGGGGGAGGGACAGAGAGAGAGGGAGACACAGAATCTGAAGCAGGCTCCAGTCTCTGAGCTGTCAGCACACAGCCTGATGTGGGGCTCAAACTCACAATCTGTGAGATCATGACCTGAGCTAAAGTCAGACACTTAACCAACTGAGCCACCCAAGTGCCCCTCAAGTTTTCTGATGTAGATCATTCTCTTTTTTTTAGGAACTCATTAGTAATTCTTTGGGAATCAGAATCTATTTTGAGAATTCAGTGACAGTTACGGGCTCACTTCCAGAAATACGCATGTACTCATATACACACAACATTTGGTGTGCAAATTCAAGGAGTATGTACCACCTGAATGACATCCTATAGGAGTGTGCAAGTCACATCAAAAAACTCTGTTCAAAAGTTTATTTATAAATATTGCTTTAAATATTAATGCCTTCTGCACTTCCAAAATTATACTGTAAAAATATTCTTGATGGGCTTTGTCTCCCAGCATTTGAACAATGTTCTGATTTAGATTATGTTTCTTCCTTTGGAAAACACGTTATCTTTTGGCTTCTCAACTTGCAATGATTTTTCCTCAAGCCCTTGAAATTTTTTTTTAATCCAATTCCCAAAGAGTTCTATTTCAGGTCTATCTTTGCCTAGGGAAACTATCTTTATTTTATTGAATTGAGAATATTTTTGTTTTATAGACTATGTAATATTTGACAGCCTGTAAGGTGAAATCCACCACCTGTGGCCCTCCCCCCATTGTGCATCAGATGTTATATCATCACCATATGACAATCCAATCAGAATTCAAAGTCTGCACTGACAGCCTCAGTTGTGGGGTCACATTTAAGTTTATCACTTAACAATCCAGAAATAGGCTCTTTTGGGTTGTTCATCTAGGTCATTCATTCTGACATTCAACTAGATAACTATTTCATATTTTGACCTCCTTCCTCAAATTCCAATGCCCCTCCTCCCATCCTCATCTCAGCTGAATACCTTATTTTCTATTTCACCAATAAATTGAAGTAATCTGAAGAGAACATTCACTAGTTACTATCATCACATCCTTCCATCTCCTTGTACCTATACTGTGGGTGCCCTCTGGTTAGGATGAGTGAACTGTCCAAGGTCGATCTCTTCACCTGTGCACTCTTATTCCTTCTCTCTACTTAAGAATGCAGCCCAGCAATCTCCAGATTTTCTTTCAATACTGGATTGTTCCCAACACCATACAACTCTACCACAATCCCATCCACTATAAAACAAAGAACACTGTCTTGATCTCATATACCCTGTAGCTATGGTCAGATTACTCTGCACCCAGTTACAGGAAAAGTCCTTGAAAGAGACATCTCTGCACTCAGTGTTCATTTCAGCTCTTCTCATTGTCTTTTGAATCCACCCCAACCAGGATCTCGCTCCCACCATCCTATGGAAAAGCCTCTTGCCAAGGTCACCAGTGAAAAAGTCAGGTTGGTTACAACAAGGACTTGCCTAGCCTCAGGTGCACTATCTATTGCCCTTCTGAGACCTATCCCCGAACTGCATAGGGAAAGAAAGAGATTTTATCTAAGTGGTCCCCAAATCTGATAATGCTGCATGTCTAGCTCTCTAGCCCCTACTTTATACAATGCAATTATATGAGATAATTGAGCCCATTTAATTGAAAATGTAAACTTGTCTAGGTCAACACATACAAATCAGTGTATCAACAATTATCCAGTAACTTTGGATTGTTTAGGCAAAGAGGTAGAATAAGTGAGACATTCTGCACACACACACCCTCATCCTTTCTGCCTCAGTTGGAGCTATTTGGCCTTGAAGGATTTGAGCGATTGTCTCAGTATTTGCTTTCCATTTTCCTGGGGAGAAGAGCCCAAAGTCTAGAATGTCACATATTTTACTTCAAAGAAAAACACTCAGCATGAGAATGGAGTCTTAGAAGCTGAAAAAGCTGCACCCTGTCTCAATAGATAGCAACCACAATGGTGTCTCCATGGGCCCCTGGGGGAGATAACTGCTCATTAGCCTCCCAGAGGAGGCTCAGAATGGACAAGACAGTGGTGGTGGGCTCTGGGGGATGGAGGAGAGGCATTCCTAATAGATCTACATTACAAGTGACTGCTTTATAAGTGACTCACGATTTATTGCAGTGGGATACGTATGTCTTCCTCACCAACCAGGAGGAGAGAAAAGGATCTCAATCCATCTTTTAAGAACTCAGACTATTTCTTCTTTGTCTCCTCATGGGGCATTCTCCATTCTATCTCCTTCCAGAATGAAAGGTTCATTTATTTCCCTAGATAAGGTCTGAATAAGGGCAAGATATAATTTAAATGCAGTCAGGCTTAAGATAAATCAGTCATAAAGAGGCAATTATTTTATATTAAATCTGTGTCCTTTCTAAAAAGGAATTTGTATTTATCAATTAACTCATTTTCACCATTTAATTTTTCTAAAGGAGATCATGAACTTAAAAAAATCATTGGTTTTTTTCTATTTGTAGCAAGATTTAGATCGCTTGGGGGTTTATATCATATTATAGTCATGTTTTTCATCAACATTTTCCAAATGATATTAAGAAATACTGTAGATCTAATTTTTTTTTCTTTAAACATTCAAAGGCTCATACTACATTGTGGTCATACATTTCAGCTATTAGATTAGTAATAGGAATGCAGGGCAGGCAACGGAGCACAGCAAATAATCAAACGTCATTTGTAATCAGACAAGTTTGGATTTCAAGCCTACCACTGAATGATCTAAGGCTTGCTACTTAATCTCGTAAAGTCTCAATATCCTCAACCATAAAATAGGGATGCAAATGACATCTAATTGTAGCAAGTCTCAGTTTCTTCAAGCAGAAAATGGGGATATAGGTGGCAAATAACTATAGTGAATATCTATTGTTTTTACCTATCACACATTTCTTTTTTTCTCAGCAACTGTTCTTCATCTATTCTTGGCCCATAAGGTCCGGGTAGACCTTGCCTCCCTCTAGGCTTGGGGTTGGGCATGAGACTCACAACTGCCAGTCAGAGCACCATATTTCCATGGCCACAGATGGGTGATGTATATGTGTCCTAAGATGGACCAGTAACCCCTGCTAGTTAGTGCTACTGGAAAATCAGAGCACACTCTCCACAAAGATTGCTCAGCTGATAGGATGTAAGCCCAGGGCTATGGTTGTCTATTTCTGCCACCCTATAAAAAATCCTTCTTGAGAATGAAACCAACATAAAGAAAACCAAAGCCAGAAAAATAAATAAATAAAAATGGAGAAAGACAGCATCCTAGAGATATCATTTGAACTTCTGGCTCTGGCTATGTTCAAAGTGCAACACAGCTTTCCATTTCTTAATAGTGTGCACAAAAAAATCCTGTATTTTCAGAAGCCAACTTGCAGTACTTTTCTGTTACTGGCAACCAAAATAATCCTGAATATGGCAGATATTGGCACCTAGAGGTGGGGAGTCACAAGGGATTAAACCTAAAATACGAAACTGGTTATGTCAGGATGGAAGATGGAGTGCTGAGTCTCCCTAATCTCCTGGCCAGAATGTTGGTAACTCTTGCCAAGTGGCAACAAAGTTTAGTCTTGTAGGCATTGGTACCTCACCCAAAATTTGCAGTTCTTTGCCTTCCAGACATATGTTAGAATTAAATTTTATGGCCCCTGTGATTGGGTAGAGCCATGTGACCTACCTGTTCTGGGCAATAAATTTTGAGTAGTATTGAGTACTTAATGCTGGTATGAGATTTTCCAGAACACTCCTTGCACTCACATGGCAACCAACAATGTTCAAGATGCTGGCTTCTTTTCAGCCTGGATTCCTGAGCATAGATGATGTTTTGCCCCACCCCCATCCCCATTGCTGAACACCAAGGACCACAAAACATGAGAAAGAAATAAACCTTAGCAGTTATCAACCACAGAAACTTTAGAGGTGTTGGTTAATGAGTGTAATTTAGTTGTTCATTGCTGATGTGCCTACTATATTTTAGGATTTAAACCATATTCCTATCAAAGCTCAAGCCTTAGGTGACTTGGTAGGAAATGTCAGGATTATATCTTGCAGGTTTCAGTATGGCCCTACAAGAAAGAAAAAGCTTTCTACAAGGTGACCCATCTGAAAGTGTGATGGGGAAAACATAACTTTGTGAGGAGAGATCCTGTTAGCCCATGGTCAGCAGTGCTAGATGGCAGCCAGTCAGGTATTCATGAGTTTTGAAAGCTTGGAAAAATTAAATTCTCTTTCTCAAGTTACAGTCAATGTAAGCAAAGGTAGAGAAAATTCTAGCAACTCAGGGGGAGATAATATTAGGATCTGGGAGAAGCCTGATCCCTGGTTGGTTGAGAGCTCCCACCTAACAAAGGGTGACCATCAGATTTCATCGTGCTGAGTGATCCACTGGACCAACTTCTGGGAACAAGGAGCAGATTGGCTGTTCCTCCCCACCTAGGCTATTGTTTAGCATTGCCCAGGGGCAAAGACCAAAATGAGAAAAAAGACATGCTGCTAAGGAATAGCTTGGAAGCCTGGCCTATACTGAAGGTACCATAACTCCACCAAGGTTTGTTTAAACAACATGACATAGGTATTAAAAAGCTTGGATTTTATGATTGGATAAAGAAGATGCTACACACACACACACACACACACACACACACACGATGGAATACTACTTGGCCATAAAAAGAATGAGATCCTGCCATTTGAGACAATGTGGATAAATCTAAAGGCTATTGTACCAAATGAAATAAGTCTGACATAGAAAGACAAACACCATATGATTTTACTCACATGTGGAATTTAAAAAACATTTTAAAAACTTTTAAATGTTTATTTATTTTTGAGACAGACAAGACACAGACCATGAGCAGGCGAGGGGCAGAAAGAGAAGGAGACACAGAATCCAAAGCAGGCTCCAGGCTCTGAGCTGTCAGGATAGAGCCTGGCGGGGGGCTTGAACTCACGAACTGAGATCATGACCTGAGCCGAAGTCAGACGCTTAACTGACTGAGCCACCCAGGCGCCCCTAAAAAACATTTAAATGAACAAACAAAAAGCAGAAATAGACCCATAAATACAGAGAACAAACTGGTGGTTTCCAGAAGTGGGATGATAGAGGGATGGGCAAAATGGGTGAAGGGGAGTGGGAGACACAGCCTTCCAGGAATGAATGAGTCAAGGGGATGAAAGGTACATCATAGGAATACAATCAGTGATACTGTGATAGCACTGTATGGTGACAGACAATAGCTACACTTGTGAGCAGAGCATAACGTATAGAGTTGTCCAGTCACTGCATTGTACACCTGAAACTAATGTAACATTGTGTGTCAGCTATACTCAATTTAGAACACACACACACACACACACAAGTTTATATTCTGGAATCAGTTTGGCTGAATTCAATCATGTCACTAGCTGTGTGACTTTGGGCAAGTTATTTAACTTCTTTCTGCCTCTATCTCCTTCCCTACAACAGAAGGATGATAATAGTATTTACTTCATGAGGTTCTTTTGAAGATTTAGTTAAAATAATTCATATAAAGAGCTCAGAAGTGAGCCGGAACATGAGAGGCACTCAGCAACCATGTTAGGTGCTCCGATTACTATCAGCCAAGATAATGGACAAATAACTTGAAGCAACCTGAATTGCCAAGGGAACATAAGCTTGGCCTTCAAAGCTTTGTAATTGGCCTTGTAATTGCTCAAGCCCTAAGATGAGAGGTCCCAAACGCATACCAACAGGAGGTGGGCTGCTAAGGAATGAATGCAGCCTCTGGAGGGGAACCTCTCCCCTAAGATCATCTCACACAGGGCCACGATGGACAGTGTACAGGAGAGAGCCTTTTAGAGAGCAGAGCTGGGGCAGCCAAACTGACTGATCATAGAGCTCACTCCACTGGCGGGGCAGTTAGGATGGGCTATCCTTGTCCAGCATGAGATAGCACCGGTTTTAAATAGTGGCCACAGTACGTTGTTTTCTTTTTTCCTTTCCTAAATGAAATATTTTTTTTTGCAATTACCCTGTTTTTCTTCCACCATTGAATATTGGGTGTGATTTGGCTTTGCCAAGGTGAGGACCAGAGCTGAGTTTGGTGATAAGGGTCAAAGAGAATGGAACTGCTTTGATTAATAGAGGGAGAGAAAAATAGGTAGGTTTCCTGGGCGTGGAAAGGACGGAGAGGCTGGCCAGATGTCCTGAAAAAGTGCCTGGCAGTGGGTGGAAGCCACAGGGTGGGGAAAGAGGGCAAAAGTGATAAGAATGAGATTGCCTAAAAATCCACTGAAATGGTTACCTCCTCCAAGGAAACCCCACTTCTACCTCCTCAACACTTTTGATGTGTCCACTGCTCACAAATGCCTGTGTGAGCAGAGTTTTGTGGAGAGCAAGGAAAGGCTCAGTTGCACATCTGGGTCAATGTGGTCACAGTACGGATGCGCATAACTGAACACTTAGGCGGAGAAACCCTCAAACCCAAAATAATCATCCCCTAACTCTCAAGAATTCGTAGAAACATAAAAGGAGGTTCTCGCCTGGCCATGGAGTATGGAATGGAGTTTCCAGCCCATCTTCTCTGGATATTAAGGGGCAAGGAGGCCTCAGCTGACAATGGGGGTCATGTTTTGTCAGGTGTCGAAAGCCCTGTTGAGATGGGAATGAACATTTCCAGGACATACTTTTTCAGAGTGCCAGACAATGAAATCGGGAGCGAAAAGCACTTGAGTTTGTACAGCACCTCAAAGCTGATAAAAACTTTGGAGCTCTTTAGACTGCCTGGAAGTCGGTCGACTCATGTCTGGTTTGGGTGCGCAACGGCAGCCTGGGATCATTTCCTTGTCTTTTCTCCTTTCTAGTATTTCCATTTGTCTTCGGGTTTCATCTCAGGCCCCAGAGGAGTCCTTCATGCTTTCTATACAAACAGCTGAGTGATCATTTCCATCAGGGTTGACGAGTTCTCAGACTTAAAGGTGAATGGTCTGCCCCGGCCCAGCCGACAGTCCTCTCAGCATGGGACATACAATCATCTGGTCTGACTGCCAAACCGCTGAGTGCAAGAGGAGGAGCGTGGTGTGTGACTGTGGATCAAAAGCTGGCGGCGCTCTGTCTCCAGTGCGTCCTGGGTCTCTCTAGCGCCTGGCCCAGAGCACAACGCTTCTATTTGGCTTGGCTTCCGCTACCTTGAGAGAGGTGTAGGAAATCCATCTCATACCCCGTTATTGGGGACCACTGGAGGATCTGGCACGGGGATTAAGAACAATTACCAGGGAGCCTGTTCAAGAGGAAATCCAAGCCTGCCTTCAACCCGGACACGGGCAGAGCTCCTTAGACGGTTACAAAGCATTTCCACGTACACTCAAAACTCTAACCAACCTCCACTTAATCAGCTTGCCAGGCCCACTGACCCTCTCTGTCCCCTCCATAAAACACCCTGGCTCTGAACCACAGTGTACCCAACACTCCCGACTAAAAACTGACTCTCTAGTACAGGGTCTTTGCAAACTCCAGTCCGAGATACATGGGCATGCTATCAAAATGATTTAGTTTACATCCAGAGTTTAAAAAACAACAAAGGAGTAAAATAGATTGAAAACACACACACACACACACACACACACACACACACACACATCAAAGTGCATGACACATTGTAAGGGGAAGCTGTGTTTTCAGAAATTTTAGTTTGATGGGCCTGTGTGTGTTCGTATTTGTATGAGGGAGTGTGTGTGCAAGGGTGTGTGCATATGTGTGTTTGCATGTGTGTACTGGGCTGCACTAGCAAATGCCTTTCTCACTCTGAATGTACATTCATAGAGTTTGAAAGCTGCTGCTCTAACAGGCCCATGAGCATCTGTTCCTATCAATTGTGTGGCATACTTTCCAAGAGTTGTAGTTATTTCTAGATTTATTTTTAGTGTTGTACTTGATAAATTTATATTAGTACTTATACTAATTTAAATTAATTAATTTAAAGCAGATGAGTATGAATGTAAAGAAGCAGAGAGTTGTTTCCATAAAAATATAGCTGAATGATGAGGTGCCTGGATGGCTCAGCTGGTTAAGTTTCCAACTCTTGATTTTGACTCAGGTCATGATCTCATGGTTTGTGAGTTCAAAGCCAACATCAGGCTCTGTTCTGAGAGCTTGGAGCCTGCTTGGGATTCTCTCTCTCCCTCTCTCTGCCCCTTCCCTGTTCATGCGCTCTCTCTCATTCTCTCTCTCTCTCAAATAAATAAATAAACTTAAAAAAAATTAGAGGGGCACTGGGTGACTCAGTTGGTTGAGCGTCTGACTTCGGCTCATGTCATCATTTCACGGTTTGTAGGTTCGATCCCCGTGTCGGATTTTGTGCTGACAGTGTGGAGCCTGCTTTGGATTCTCTGTCTCCCTCTCTCTCTGCCCCTCCCCTGCTTGTGCTCTCTCTCTCTCTCTCTCTGAAAAGTAAATAAACATTTTAAAAGAGGAAAAGATTTTTTTTTTTAATTTAGAAAATTAGAGCTGAATGATTTGGAAATATTTCATAAAGTGAGTTGCTAAATATAATTGTGCTGTCAAATTAAGTTTGGGTAAGACCACTGTAAAAAGAGTCGGTGAAAATGTTTTAAAAATGTAGGAATCTTAATTCATATAGTTTTACAAGGGACTTTAAGTTGTAACTCTTTAAAGAAATGGATTTGAGCAAGAAAGGCCATGGGGAAAATCCCATCAACAAATCCACACTGAAAGAAGAAGCCTCTGTCCTAGAACACAGTGTGGTCGTGGAATGTACAGGTATATGTGTTAGGCCAAAAAAAAATATCTATATCTATATCTATAATATATATTTATCTTTCTATGATTCTTTGACATAACAGAACTTTTTAGTTAACACATCATCCTTTCAGGTGCAACCACAATATAAAACACAGCTTCTACTAAACATCTGTCTCATTTGATCCAGGAAGGCAGGCAATGTAAATATCAGTATCCTCATCCTGCAGATGAGGAAATTGAGACCAGGGAGTGAGTATCAGCAAAGTTAGGCTAACTGGGAAAAGGGTGGCAGGCCTTAGAAGTTTAACAATTTTTTTCGGCTGTACAATAATCCATTCTATGCTATGTAAATTTTAAAAAGACATTCATTTTCTTATTTCTGTAATGTCAAAAATATCAACAAATTAACAAAAGTCCTCTCCTCCAGTTAACGGTGTCCCTGGTGAGGGAGGGATAATTATTATATTATCTATGTCTGTTTCTTATTTTTCTCATTTTTCTACACCAACAAAATCATTCTTGGCTATGTGAAAACGAGCTTTAAATATGACTGGTGTCATTGGTAGATATCCAAGCACAACAAACCAACAAACAATTACATTGTACAGACATTAATCCCATAGCAAGTGATATTAGTTCATTGATTCATTCAATGACTATCTATTGGTTGTCTACTATGTTCCAGGCACTGTTCTAGTTATACTGGGGAAGCAGGGAAACGTAGAATGAACATGAACTTGGCCTCAGAACACCTAGGTTCTGGTCCTGGCTCTTTCACAAACATAACTACTCTTCCACCACAATGAAAATTATTGATTATCTACTACATAGACATCAGAATGTTAGATTTGTTGTTAGATTAAGTTTGTAAAATATTGGGGGGGGCGGTTAAAAATCCAAGCATCTCAATTCCTACAATTTTATAAGTGCCCTTAAGTTGTAAAGTTTCTTTAAAGAAATGGATGTGTTCAAGAGATTCCATTTGCACCTCCATGAGCAAATCTACCAACTACACGTCTAGACATTGAGGATTCCGTGATGAACAGGACTCACTAGGAAAATGAACGTGAATGAGACCCCCAGTCTGACCCCATGGAGCTACAATCTAGCGGGGAAGACAGACTTCAGGTAAATAATCACACAAGTAAGTAATTACAACTGTGATAGAGCTATGAAGGGCAAGGACTAGGGAAGCACGTAGGAAACTAGAGTGTTCAAAGTCACTTTCTTGAGACTATCTTTAGTCTCCTTCCTCATCCATAAAATGTAGATGGATGTAATTGTCCTTCTTACTGTCTTTTAAGGGCTTTCATGAGGATCAAATTAGAAACTGAATATGAAAGTGCCTGCCCCCCTGCATCTTCAAACTGCCATACAATTTCTCTCCCTCCCATCTCTGATTCACTTTCTTGGTGAGTCTTCTATACCACTTACCACTTCCTCACCACCTTTTCCTTCTGAGCCTTGTTCCCATCTCTCCTGCTCCTGCAATTGCTCTCAGGAAAGGCTCTGTGACTTTCTAACAACAAACCTAATGGTGTTTTTGTCAGTCCCCCCTACCCCTCCCTAAGAAGAGCAAGATTGTAGGAAGGGGAAACCAGAGACTCAAGCAATGTAAAGGGTCAGAAGGGAACTGAAGGGGATTGGATCAAGAGTGTGGGTTCATTCATGGCCACTGTTCCTTTCTCTTTCTCTTCCTCAGAGCCGTCATCAGCAGTTCCCCCTGCTCATGATCCCGTGTTCTCCATCCTCAGCCCTGACCTTTCTTTAGTCCCTAGGACCCATTACAACTCTGGA